>OZ018325.1:88292403-88892403 GCA_963969495.1 Ceratothoa steindachneri | reverse complement strand
AAAGTTTGGACCTGTGTTTTGCGGCTTCACCTTGTATAACCAAACGCTACATTAGCAAGAATCGAAAGAGATAACAGTAAATCTGGTTAGTACCAAATGATGATTAGTACCAAATGATGATTCGAGTGTTTGAATCTTAAGTCACCAAAGTTCACTACTGAACCTCAGTATAATTTGCTAAGAAATTACTCTAAGCGTATGTCAAGTAAAGGGTGCGAAAAAGGGAAAAAAGAACCAACGATGAATAAATTATATTTTCAAGTCTATTTCCTATTGTATTGTGAAATATATCTTATTTTCATCTTTAGCCTTATTTCTAAAGTAAAAATATAAGCGATTCGTTGAGAATTTTTGATATATTTCCAATTAAAATTATGTGCAAAATTTAGTAGTGCTGATTCAATGATTATTCCTTACAAACATCCTGGTATAGTATTGGCCGTCGAAAATGTTTGAAAATCGTTGTAGTACGAGAAACAATGGAACGTGAATTTAACGGTACAATTTTCAATTTCTGACAGCGATGATTCTGTTAAGTTTAGAAAACTCACAAAGTAGAATTTAATAAAAAAATATCAAGTGTCATCTCAAATAACACCATTTGATTGTAAAAATCGCAGGAAATTAAAAGACCAACTACAAAACAAGCTACAAAATGAAACTTAAAAAAAAATGCGTTCCACAGTCACGAATTTCTCCTGCACTTTATAGTCACCTACTCCCCAAATTTTAATATGTAGCTGAAATTTTGAACTTAAATTACAATTAAAATAAATTCCAATCAATATTAAATTTTAGTAACAGATAAGCATGAACACAAGATTTAGCCTAAAAAATATTTAACAATGGCAAGCATAAGATCAACTCGGAAAGAAAAGAATATTCTCTGCACAAAACAAGAGGATGCAAGAGCAGATCTGTATTGTGGATCTTGATGAGTTGTATGAGTGAATAATTTTTGAGTCCTTGTTGTTGCTTTCTGATTTAAAATATCACTAATACATTTAAATCGTCGGAGCTCGGTCAGATCATTTGTAATTCATTTATCAGGCCAGAGGCGACTGAAGGTTCTTTTCCGGATAAAAATGTCGGATGTGCATTTGCGCTCAGCCAAATACCATTTCTCAAATGGTTGGGGAAGAATTTAGATCTTTGACTCAACACTCTCTTAGGATTAAACAATTCAACTGATTCCATCAATATAATTAGGAGAATTGCACAAGGAGAGGAAAAGATAATCTTATCTTTTGATAAAATTTCCATATTTACATCAATTCCAATGAAACACATAAAGAAGACTTCTCCCCAAGCCATAAACCTCATTCAACAGTGCCTTAAAAACGGCTGTTGGATCTAAACCGAGTAAAAGTGAGCCGAGCATATTAAAAAAATTCCCAGGAAGAAGCAAAACGCCTGAAAGAGGTATTCTCAGCCAAAAAATACCATTGAAGCTTTTGAAAACTGTTAGGAAGCATCCACCCTGAGCAGAATAAGATTGTAAATACACTAAGAAAAGTGACGCTAAAACACATAACAATATCGGAAATAACAACGCAACGGCGTCTAAAGGGGTTAGAAGTAAAACACACACAGAAATCCTAGGTATTAAGGTGTCTAAAAAAAATAAAAGGTAGGCAACTATGATAAGCCAGGCGTTATATGGGATAATGCAATAGACACGAAAAATACGTCTGATAAACGATGAAAATTAATAACAGGAACAAAAGCCAAGAGAATATCTCGTAGAAACGATTCGCTTTCGGGGATTTTGTCGAATTTTGCTTATGGGGTTAGAGACATTTAGATGAGGTTGTTTCAGGAGAGAAGTAAACAAGACATGTGGGTCTTTCTTGGATGCATGGCTCTCTGAATAAAACTAAATTAATACATATGGCATAAACAATATATAAAATTGCGTCGAATATCATCCATGTAAATATTTTAGAATTTATTAACCCACCATTATTTTGTTTTATATTAATACATTCATTTTCTTATGTTATTTTTTATTAGTAATTCCAGCATACTGCAAGAAACAGAAAAACGGGATCATTTTTTCTTCGGAATAAGTTATTTCCTAATTCCAAAAATTCCAGACTTGGGTGCGATTTGAACCAATTACACTAAGTCAGCGAGCAACCCCTTTGATCTCAATTAAACCAAGCCTACGCGAAAGACCAAAAATTCTTCCGAATAGACACGCTTTTAAGGCATACCGCAAAAAACATAAAAAAATAGGATCATTTTTTCTTGAGAAAAAGTTATTTCCTAATTCGAATTTTTTTTATTATTTTGATTATTCCTGCAGATATTATCCATAATTCTTAATAAAAATCTTTTCACACTATATCATTCGTTCACAACTATCTAAATTTGGCCAGCATAAAAAGAACCTAGCAAAAAAATGGTGGTGTCAAAATATCCCGTTTGGTGTGCAAAAATGAAGATGGCTTGCATTAGAGTTTACGACTGCACGCTAGCTCGATTCACAAACCAATCTGCAATCATTTTAATCATATCTCCTACGTTCATTTAAACGAATATTTCTCTTTGAGATTAAAAATGATTAAGTTTCTTTGATTATATAAAAAATAAAAAGGAGTAAATGACCCATAGGATGAAGAGGAAATCGAAAATGTAAGATTATATACACCTTAACCATGGGTGGTAGATGAGAGAATATAATCCTTTGGGAACACCTTTACAAGACGAGTTATAGATTTAGATCAGCGTATTATTGAACTCCCTTTTTGGTGAAGAAGGAAATTAAATCTGTTATTGTGAAGCAATGAGAGACCTACTAATTGAGTAAATAAGGAGAGGAAGAGAAAAGGATAATTTTTTTAAGTATGATTAGATAATACCTGAGAACTGCGAGATTATGCCAAATGATAAGAGTCGAATGATTTGATCTTGTGTAAGTAAACAACGTTCATCAAATGAACTTCGTACAGTTTTTCTAAAGGATTACTGTAAGAATGTGCTAAGTAGGTGTTGCCAAACTATGGAAAGGAGAAAGACTGATAAAATATATCGCAAATGAAAATTTAATAAGTTTTATATTGTAATATAACCAGCATTAAATTATATATCATATTTTAGAGTTCCATTAACTAATCATATCCTTTGTTTTTTTTGCTGCCTATTTTGAATAAATTCCAAATATCACGCACCTTTTGAGAATTATTCTCCTAAATTCCAATTAAAAAATATTATGGAAAAGATGAATTATTAATCATATAATGTTTTTACAAATAATCTAAGCTTTGTCTTAACCATCCAAAATGGCGGAAACCTGAAGGTAAAAGAGAGAGAGGAAAGTGAAATTAACATTAATATTTATATTTTCAAACAGAAAACATTATGTTAACTTTTTTAAGTGGGCAAATAACTTGCATTATTGAATTTAATAAAACCATCAAGCGCCATCTTGATTAAAGCCATTTCATTGGAAAATTCTCAGGCAATTAAAAAACTAATTCTAAAACCAAGCTAAAAAATTATTTTTTTTAAACCATCTATTTTATCGAGAGATTTTAAAAAAAAATATTTTATTCACCCCCTGTCCAACTTTTAATATGCGCCTGAAATTTTCGATGAATGATTAAAATTGAAATTTGTATCCAGGAATATTAAATTATTGTAACACAAATATTAGCGCAAAAATATGCAACCATAGCAACTGTTAATTGAAATCTGATAAAAGTAATTTCATACCTCGACCCCAAAACTAAGATGCCATGGTAGCTCTTGGTGTAACTTGAAGAGTTTTTATAAGCGAATAATTAATTATGGCGACCGTTTCCTTGCTTTATGATATTGAAACTCTCTAATTCATTTATAATGTCGGGACTTGATTAGATAATTTATAATTTCTTATTTGGGTCAGAGAAATTAATTAAAATTTTATATTTGTATACATATAACACCAATATAAAATTTTAATTAATTTCTCAACAAATATGAGATCTGCTGGCTGAGAATAGAGAAGGGGTGTAGATATTTTAGCAATGAGACCAACTACGAGTGTAAATAATCATTAATTGATGCAAGCGCCCAAAATTTATTAAAACCATCGGGCACTGTTTATATTTTTTGTCATTATTTTCTAGAGAAAAATAATCGAAAGTATTTTTATATTTTATACTAACTTATTTCTTAGGTTATTTTTTAACCTAAGCCATAGCATACATTTAGAAAAACTTCAATAGTTTAGTGGTACACATGCAACAATGAATCAACATTCTTTATTTTACCATTCTAGACTAAACCTGAACCATTTAAGTAGATTTTTTAAGGAGACGAAATTGTGTTAACCACAAACATATTAATCATTAAATTGATTAGCTCAGATTATATCCAATGGCCAGTAGAAACATAGGCCCCATTGGCATAATATTCTCATGTGTTTTTGGTAGGATACTAAAGGCAAATCCATTTTTAAGTTATTCAAAATGAAACTCCGCCCAAAGGGTGCTTTCCTCAAACGATAGCATTTATAAGCTTAGCAATTTCGCTCGCCACTAATGAGTTATATCCTATACTCACCCGCCTACCTCTTTCAGATTGTTCTGTTGTTTTGGGTTTGGTGCATTACCTGATAAGAATAAGAAATGGTATAACTAAGATCAAAGAACAGTAAAAATTAAAAGTGAATGATTTACGGCAAAATAAGATGTAAAAATTAATAACTAAATATTATATAAACATAAATAACTTCAAATTGTTTGATTTATATCCCTAAAAAATGCTAAACATGAACGACAAGCAATTTATTCTTTTGGAGACAATACAGACTTGATATGCTTTCAGGAAAAGATGGTTTATAGGAAATAATTAAAGAGTTTGTCTACAATGTTGAGGAAAATTTTCCGTTCCTCCTTTTTGAAAGTTTCTCGGGGGTTTTGTTTTGATGCAAAGAAAGGAAAGTATCATTCAAACTTGCTTCTTCCCTCAACCCGTGGCAAGCATAATATCAAATCTTTTGGGTTGTCAACAACTATTAACAAGCGATACTGTTAGAAGTCTTAAAAACAGCCTATGCCACTTTAACCTTAGCTAAGATACTATAAGTTAAATTTTACAAATTATAAGTTAGATTGCAAATGTAAATGGGAAAGGAATATTTAAAAATGTTCAAATTGGGAAGCAATATGGTCATAATTTGGGGAAGAAGCAATAATTTAAAGTGATCGAAATGAAACAGCGGACAATGTAGTAATTTAATTCTACAAGTAATGCATACATCATACTTTCTTGCATCTAAAATTATCCTAGCTTACAGGTTAAAATGATATCTTAAACGAAATGTTGACATGAAAATAATTAATCGAAATTCTACATGAGTGGGAAACATTGAGAACAACTATCATAATTAAATTCGATTTAATCTAAATATTAAGAAAAGTATTCATAAAAAATATACTTTCAACTCAACCTTTAATTCTTGTAATATTTTTCTTTTTGCTCCATGTTAAAATTTTTAAATAGAGATTCAAATTTACAGGTTAAAACGCCTAGGATATGCATAATGATTTATAGCGCTTATTTTCACCATTAATATAAAGTGTGCTATAAAACTAGGTCATAATAGATCAAACCAGGTGCTTTGAATTAATAATGAAATTAAAAGGTGCTTAAGGGACAATAAATAATTGTATAAAATTTCCTAAAGCAGCAATAGTGTCGAGAATAGAAAGCGACATATTTATTATCGTTGCCTTATCAAACAAAAAAATAAGAGCAGGGAAAAACACTATTGAAAAGACCGAGCGTAGTTAACAAAATATAAGAAAATAGATAAATAAATAATCGTAATCAATTAGAGAGTGCATCAGTTCCTTTCAGCTGTCTGAGGCTACACTAGTTAACGATTCATACAAAGTAGATAGGATATTGAATGAACCTTTCTTTAATCATTTTACCGCCGAATATACTAATAACTTAGATATTAACGATATCTATTTGGCAAAGATACTATTATATCAATTATTGAATTAACTGAAATGGAACTTAGTTTTTCTATTGAGCAAATTAAATTTCCCAAGCAAGGGTAGCGATAAAAATCTACCATTCGATTTCATATTTATATAAAGCGACATGTTTAAACCCTTCTCTAGATTTAATATAAACCTATTAACGACAAAATAGTTACTAAGTTCAAAGAAGCAAATGTATTAATAATTTTTGAGGAGGCATTCATATCTTATCCATGAAAATTTCTTCCCATCTCACTTCGTTTTATTAAAATCTTAAATTTTGGTATTTATGAAAAATGAACCACGAGACAAATTTCAATGCGGACGCTAAAATTGTACTAATTTTCTTTATTTTTGATTAAATCATCCAAACGTTTGAGCAAAATTTGTCAATTTCAAAAGTCATTTGATACACTGCCACAAAATAGACTGTTAATAATGCTAAAATCTCGCGAATATGAGGAAGAGTAGTAAAATTAATTGTTCACTGTATGGGAAATCGTAAGTAGAGATTTTTATTCAATGGAAATTGTTGATCATGGCAGCAGTTGCTAGCAGCCTTCCTCAGGGACCTGTTTCTTGACGTTCACTTTTAATATTTATATATATACGATGTTGGCACAAATTTGTTGTGTAAAATTTCAAAATTTTATGATAAAGTCAAACTTGGTGCTAACTTAAAATTTCAAAGCGAGTGTAAAAAGTTAAAAAAATGACCTGGTATTGTAGTAAAATGGTCCAAAAAGAGAAAGAGGCAAATCGATTTTGACACTTGTAAAGTTATGCCTATACGAGATGATGATTTCCACTAGCGTTAATAAAGCGTCAAAAAAGCCGATAGGTTTGTAGGCTAGATAGCTATATATTTAAAAACTAAATAAAAAGATATTATACTTCACATATGAAAAAATAGACTTAACCTATTAATGCCGCTTGGCAACTAGAGTTGCCACTATTGTTTTTTTGTTATATGCCGGACAAATTTATTTACTTTCCATGAAACTTTATTTCTCGTTGTCCTACAAGCCTACAATTATGTAAAACACTACGTTTGGCAGTGTTGTGCTAAAAAAAATTAGAAGTATATTGTATTTTTTTAACCGCGTTATACACGAGCTTAAACATAGCTTCGACACCCCTCTCTAAAACGTAAGTACTTTATTTATATTTTTGCTTAATTTTCATTAAAATGTGAAGATTAAATCAACGAATGATCATATTTGATATATATAAGAATAAATAAATCAGTAACATGATTTATTATAACTTAGAAAAAGATTTTACTTATCTGGCAACCAAAGTTGCCAGTCGGCATTATCGATATACAAATATTCGCTGTGAGCGTGAACATGACAAATGATTCTCCATAATATTGTTGTTCAATATTTAAGAAGTAATACTTATCTATATATACAGGGTACCACAAATTCTGGGTACATAGGGGATAAATACATACCTTTAGAATATTAAAATCTTAAAATTCCTATATACCCAGACTTTGTGGACACCCTGTATATATATATATATATATATATATATATATATATATATATATATATATATATATATATATATATATATATATATATATATATATATATTAATTTTTATATACTCCTACCCTTTTTTATATATATATATATATATATATATATATATATATATATATATATGTATATATATACCTATTCATGTAGTATGTATATGTATAGACAGTATGTATCTTTATATCTATAGGCTAGACGTCAATGACATTTTCGACATCACAGCACAAAACAAGTATATCAGGGGAGAGCCAATACGGTTTGGATATAACTTGTGGGTTCTATCTGGTTCGGATGTATACATTTTTTATGCAGTAACTTATTGTGGTAGCTCAACAGAACCTCCTGTACGGGGTTAGGTCAAGGTGAAGATGTGTTGGGCTTAGTAAAAAGCGCAAATATAAGGGCTGGACAGTGTTTATATTTGGATAACTTGTTTCCTTCTTTTTCTCCTTTGAATGAAGTTTCAAATAGTGGTATTGTTGGGACTTGTACTATAAGAGAAGGAAGATTGCGAAATACACCATTATTAGCTTTCAAAATGCTAGCGAAAATGGAAAGAAGTGATGTTGATTAGGTGTGTACTAATGATCAAATTTAATGAAGTAAAAGACAATAAGATGGTGACAGTTGCTTTAAATAAAGTTGGTGTTGATCCTAAATCAAAGGGCTTCCGATGGTCGCGAGTTGATCAAAAAGAGATTGAAGCTTATAATGAGCATATGGGTGGAGTTGATCTAACTGATGAATTAGTTGCAAATTACCGCATCCTAATTCGATCTCGCAATTGGTTTTGGCCATTATTTTCGTGAAGTATCTGCTGTTCTTCTGTCAACGCTTGGCTTTTGTATAGAAAATTTGGAAATCCCATTTGACTTCGGGAGTTTTTAAGACAAATTGTGCTTCAATCATTAAAGCAACATGGAACAAACAAAAATAGACCTGGACCATCAATTCACATGATACAGGGAGTTGCAAGAGACGAGGTAAGAAATGATCACTTTGATTATTGGCCAGGACCTCTATCTTTAAATTCTCAAGATGTAAGCATTGCGTAGGGAGAATTAGTATGAGTGCAGAAAATGTCATGTTCCACTCCATATTCTATGCATGGAGCCATATCATTCAACATAATATATGTTTCAGCGTGTTTCCATAATAAAAAATTAAGAATTAAACTAGTTTCATTTTTCCATCGTAAAGTGTTATGCTTTCAATGCCGAGTGGCAATTCTTGTTGCCACCCCTGCGTTTGTCATTAAACTAAAATGAAGTTTCCAAAATATAATATCAATCACTTATAAATTGTCGCCATTATTTGGTTAAGAGGGCACTTTATTCAGGTCTTTAAAATTATCAAAGTCATGGACAATATGGATTGCAATAAATATTTTACTATCGACCAGTCAAATTACACAAGAGGAAACAGTAGCAAATATCTCTTTTATCTGAATCGTGTCCTTATGGAATGGTCTTCCTCGTAAAGTAATATCCTGCAACACCGATCAATTATTTTTAAAAACGATATTGAGCAGAAATTGTCCTGCATTAATGTTATCTCTCTGCAATGTCCCTTTTGCATATTTATATATGTATTATGCTTGGTCTGGTAACTTTATCTACTTTACAGCTGGCAGATGATTTTTTAGTAAGAGTGGTTTAGTTATATGGGTCTTCGAATTTTGAGGAAAAAATAATTCCCCAAACTGTATCCAATCAAGAAATATAAAGAACTAATCACTGAGTTTATATCCATGAAATAAATATATTTCTAATAATCAAAAAAGACTTGAGTAATTTAAATCACTGAATTAGCTTGTAAATACAAGAAACTATAAATATGAGTATAATCTAGTAAGATAAGCCGGCTTCTGCTAGTCTTAGGATGCTGAACTTTACCACGCATGAAAGTGGTAAAGTTGGGCTCTTCCATCAAAATTTCTCCAAGTATTCTCCTCTTTTTTACTCTGGCCGGAAAAGAGATGACAAAAAAAAACAATCTTTTATAATGATTGGTTTTCCCTTGTGTTATCTTTTATGATCAATTAAAGTAAAATTAAATTAATCCTATTATTTGTTTGAACAATTTACTCATTATTTAATTAACTAATTATTTACATAAAGTAATTATTTTAATATTAATTTTAATGAAATCAGCACTGGCTTTTAATTGACTCTCAAAGGTCATTTGAAACTGTATTTGTCTATTTCGAGACACATAATCCTCTTCTTTACAAATTTAGTTATTCTCTCCTACATCAAATCATGCGTTTTCTTCTTTCTTTGTGCTTATTCCAGTAGCTTTCAAGAGCCTGTCTTTGCCTACCACTAACTCACTCTACAAATTTTAATGAATGATTGACTGCATAGTGGGTATAGCCAAGGTTATTTCCGATGTTTCGTTAAGTTTTCCATTGTTCACTTTTGTCATGGTTGTTCCCCGACGCACTACTTTCTTGTTCATTGGAAAGATAACCGCTGCTCTCCATGAATCATGAGTCAACAATCTCCAACGAAGAAGCCGTAAAAGAATAAAAAATTCGGTATACCCATATAAAAGTATAGAGCGCAGTTACACAATGATAATTTGCTCTATGGTTAAAAACTCTCATCAACTTGAATAGATTTACCTGAGGCTCATCGAATTTGATGGGTCTCTCGTTAAACTGAGCTGGATAAATTTCATAAAAAATTCTAAACATGAAAATCACAGTAAATTTTGATACGTTTAGAAATTTCAATCTCCTACCCAGGAATTTTAGTTATAAACTTTCTCTTATTCTGTCAAACTATTTTAAGTAAAAATGTCCCCAGCCAAATTACCATATAAACTTTAAGTTTATTTAGTAATTTATGGCCGAGATCCTTATAAAATTAAGGGATAGCTTTACCTTATTGGAAGTTTTTAATTCTGCCAAAATGATTCACTACTACATGTGTTGTTAAATAATTTCCACACGTTTTTAGTTACCAATATCCAATGATATATTGTAAGCGAAATCATAAGCAACAATGTTCAGCTTGCATCAGGCGGACTGCGCGTCCTACAGTAGTAAAAATCTGCCCTAGTCTTCCGAAAGGGTCTGTATGATTTCATTGAAGTTGCTTCATGGTGCTGGATGTCTTTTTCTGTAGGACAGATATAGTAGTTTAATGCCCTGTTTGCAGGCTTGAAACAGTTGGCATTCTGGACGTGTGGGGCTGAGTGGATTGGAAGCAGGAATCCTCCTCGGTATCCACAGTGATTGAAAGGAATTAGATGCATGGATATCCCTACGGCCTGTTTCTCACTGGCAGTGGGAGTTGATCCATCCATATAAACTCTCCAGACATTCGAACCCAACATATCTTCTGTTTTCCATTCGTTTGATCTGACAAATTAGAGTTATCGACACCTTTGGTTTCAATTCTCATACTACTAAAATTCACAATTTATCTCTCTGATAAATCATTAACTTCAAACTAAAATGAATCTCAAGTACCCTTATCAAACTATTTCCTTAACATTGTTTTTATAATAGTAAAAAAAAGGTTGTTTATAATCGCTCACCCGCAAAGATAGATCGGTCGCGGAAAGAACTATTCTTCCATTGGTGAGAACAAAATTATCATTTACGCTACGTCGAAACAAATGAACAAGTTTAACATCAATCGTCTATTCTTTTTCGTTTAAACATATTTTTACTAACGAGGAATCGGTTCAATTTAAAAATCGTTTGCTGCTTTCTTCTGAAGAAAGGATACGTAAACCGTCTGAAACATTATGAAGAGCGGTTTCAGCAGAATGCTTCGCTTTGAACCCTGGCTAGTACATTTCATCGATATTGCAGTTAGAAATATAGTCATTAACGCGAGAGAAAACCACTCTTTAGAGGATCTTAGAAAAAAATGGAAGCTATGAGATAGAGCGATAGCTAGATGGTTCAGCGGGGTTAAGCTGTGGTTTTTTAAGGATACGACGAATTGAGGTATGTTTGAAGGAAGAGGGAACCACCTCTGTTGCAAGTGAAATGTTAAAGAGATTAAGAATCAGTGGGTGGATAGCAAGGAGAATTCAGTAGGGACGTTTTGGTGGAAAGACGTCCTTAGGGGATCCAGATAACAACGTCGTTAAAGAGAGAAGTAGTATCAATTGAAGATAGTCGCCAGAAAGGAGTAGGATCTCGGGATGAGCGAGTAGGTAGGTGGTAGGGAAAATAAAATTTAAAATTGACCAAGAAGTGTTCGGAAATCGCATTAGAAAGGTCAGTTACGGTTAGACTAGAGATATGGACGTTTGATTTGTCTAAGTCCAAGGTATTACCATGTATGTGTGTTGGGGATGAAACATGTTGTGTAAGAGAGAAGAGGTGGATGATCTCAATGGATGCACGAACAGTCTCATTGTGGCTAGGAAGTTTGAATTCACCGAGAAAAAGGATAGAACCATTATAGGATAGGTTAGAGAGTAGGTTACTGAACTCCTCGAGAAATATCAAGCTTGAAAATACGTTTTGCTAAATTTGAATAACTTAAAAATGAGTTGTAAGTAAATATAATCTATTATCTGAGCATTAAGTTATGTAATGTAAGTGTAATTTTTAATTAAAGTACCATCGTTGTATTCTACTTCTTTACGAAATTCCTTAAATTCTTTGATCGCTAGTGTTTTCAATTTAAATTATAGTTCCGTTGTATCAGAGTTGAACTATGTGTGGTAAAACCTTTTAATTCTATGAAATTGGTCCAGGGCCGTGAATCATATTGTGAAAAGCATGGCAGTAATGAAGATAGAAATTTCGTTAACCAGTAAACAAAGCCCGCTTCTCATACGAGTCCATCACTCAATTTTCAAATGAAGTGCTTTCGAAATTATAGTCATTCAGATCTGTCCTTGCTTCTGTGTCTCAATTGGACGACAACATTCTGTAAAGTATCTTTTTTTTCGGTATTGGGAAAGGAAATGATTCCATACTTGAGGGAGAATAATCCTATCCAAATGATTTTGAATTAGATATCAAATTCAAAAGAGCTGCTTTTCAAATTAACGTAAAATTTGCTTTTCCGAACTCTAGCAATTAAAACGTCGTCTCGAGATCGGACATAAAAGAACTTTTGTTACATTGAGGAAGAAATTTTGCAATGTAAACTTGTCCATTTGCTCGTCCCTGGAAATTAATTGTTGGAACGTATGATATACTGCAATTTTACCAATTTCTATCGAAGTTTATAAAACTCGTTGGTTCCAAATCGAGTATCTCGAATTTTTTAAAATTGCCATTTTTAAAGAATTATCTTTACGATTATGCAATTAAAATCATTAATTATCTTGCCAATTCTGATGAAAATTATGAGGTAGATTTAGAACATTTAGATTACGAATTTTTAGATCGTGGTGATATTATCGAAGTATAGTTCTCTAAAATCTTAAATGCTCCATTAATGCATGATTCTGATTTTCAAAACTAAAGCATATGTTTGAAAGAAATCCGATCCATACTCTACAAACTTATAAGTTTGGGGGATGTTAATTTCTTTAAGTCAGAAAGCGTTTAAAATCAGCTACTCTCTGAAATAATGTATAAAAGACTGCCCACCATATTAAAACGAGAATAACGAATCACTCCTAAAACGATTGTCACTTGCTCTCCGAAATTTTCATAAAAAAAGAGTCGTGATTTGTAGCTTGGAAAATTTGAGGTCAGAAATCTATCTTCCTTTCCAAAATGACAAACACTTCTCGTGAGATAAAAATGTGGGATTCAAACTAAAAAATTGGGAACACGGCAACGAAATTAATTCTAAACCTAAATGACGTCCCATGAAAGAGGATACCTTAAAAGTGCTACAGCAAATGAGAGATTGTCTGACTAAGTAATTATTGGTTTGAGATGTAGAAATAAAAGAAAAAAATAAAATAAAAGGCTTAGGCATCTTAAGATTTTAAGACCCTTAAAGTATCAAAGCTTGATTCACGGAAAAAATAAAAACTATTCCATTCTATTCTGGAGTGGACTTAAGGGTTGCAGTGATAACACTTTATAATCCTGGAAGCCTCTTTCTGTAAAACGGATGCAGGCTTTTATTGCCGGTGCAGCTGAGGGAATAAGTAGGTCTGGGGGAGGGTTATTCAACCTATGCCTTCGGTAAGCGGAAAATTTTGGTCCTTGGGTATCCTATTGCCCGTAAGGAGCTGCTGGAACTGGAAGGTGCAAGATCTACACAAACTCTCTAAACGTTCCAAAACAACATCTCTTCTGTATTTTATTTCTCTAATTTGTCGAGTTAGAGTTATCAACTCTTTTGGTTTAAACTCTCAAACCACAACTAATTCCCCCTTTGCTTTTCCCACCAACTCTTAATTTGAAATTTAACTGAAGCTCAACTAGCTTCATCATACGAGTTCCTCATCATTGACCCGCGGAGATAAATCGATTCGGGAATTAACTTCAATATCAGTGAGTACAAATTGATGATTTATGTTCGGCGTCTAAACAATTGAGAAAACAAACACTTTAAACAGCAATTCTTCTTCTTTCAAATTACCTTTTACTAACGAGGTAAGGTTCGAGGTAAAAATACTCTGCGGAATAACTCTAAATAAAGCAAAACCATTTTATTCAACACACTCTCCATTCTCTTTGATTGTTAAAATCTTATCAGGTTAGTTACGCTCCTCAACTCTGGGCTATAGAATCCAAACCCAACCCCAATGCCCAAAGATGGATCAGCGGCTATATATCATTCACACATTTTTGCTTCTTCTAGCTTATTAGTTTACTTTATAACTCTTCTTTTACAAACATTCTGAGGGAGAGAAAATTGGTGAATTCGTTGTGAATTAAAAAAGAAATTGCCTCGTTAATCTATTTAAAATTCTTTACAAACTCTCAACTCAACGATTTTAGTGATGATTTCCAATAGGGATTTCGCTTCTTAGTTTATGTGAATAAAATTACTTTTATTCATTAAAGGTAAGGTCAGGTGTCACGGTTATCTATATATATTTTCCCCCTAGATATCCCTTTTATATCGATCATTAATTTATTATTGGGACAAAGTAGGATTTACATCTCTAAGTTTTGCCTTAAGAGCAATGCCTTCATATTCAAACAATGTCTATACAAAGTTTATTTATCATGTATCCTAGCCTAATATTCGAAGTGATTCAATTCAGAAATGTTTTCTAAAAAAACTAATGAATTATGAGTGTCAAGTGAAGTTAGCATATTTTACTAGTAAAATCGATTTTAATAAAAGCCTTAATTTAGTTATGTACATTCTAAGAAACCTTTTTTTCATAATTTCCAAGTTACGTTATTCCACTCCTACAAATAATCGAAGCACCTCTTTTAATATATTTTGGAGGGAATAACCAATGAAAAACGAAGCTATAACATAGCCTTACTATATGCCATTAATTGGAAAGAACTAGAACATGCATTGCTAATTAGCCCACACTTACTGCTTACTTATTGCAAAATGAAAGTTTGTTAATTTTCATTCAGGAAATTGGATAATCCATTGTTTATGGGCATCTGCTATCAAACATACATATATTAGTGGTCAATATATATATAGAAGCATATAAGAAATGGCTTTTTATAACAAAATAATCACCATCATTGTTACAGCCCTCACCACATGCTATATACAGAAAACCCAGAAGAAAAGATTAATTTAAGAATAGTTGTGACATTTCATTGGAAGAATCATTGGTAATAAATAGAATAATGCAAAGAACACACAGTATTTTACAAGTTTTATCTGTAGACAGACACACTTACGACAAGTAAAAAGAAATTTTCCGGCCGATAAGACAATGCATGACTATTATTCGAATAATGGACGTAGTTTTAGCGTCCATGCAAGTCCTACTATGTTAAAGTTGTCAAAATGGGAAATCATATAATAAACAAGATGAGTCATAGCTTCAGTACATCAGAATTAATGAATAGATACAAGGACTAGAAATATTTAATATAAAAAACTATATATCCTGAAAATACTAACATTGATGTGATTGATAATTATCAGATTGAGTATAAAACGACTAGCCAGGCGAATTGCTGCACTATGGCGTGGAATAATTCTACAATTATGCCAAATTCCTCTGGATAGATGTTCAGCTGTCCTGTCGCAATAGTTGTCTACCATTCGCTGATATTTGTAGATGAGTGAGCTTTGAGATGAATAGATTTACCCAAAACGTCCCATAAATTTTTTATTGAGATCATGAAGGGTGATGTGGTGGCAACATTATTGATCAGGTCTCTCGCGATTCCTCCAAGCTGGCAACAGAAGCACGATTAAACGGGACATAATCCTGCAGGAATATACTCACTTTGTTGGGGTATTTATTATTTGTCCAAGGCGCGCTCCTGGCAACTGCCGCCAAGTACATTATCATTGATATTGCTAGTTAATATAATCTTAGGCTCCATTACAACAAAAGCCAAACAAAGGAAAAACAAAGACAATAACCTAAAATAATAAAAGAACATAAACAATTCAAACGACAGAAAATATATGAGACAAAATATATAATCAGGTGCAAGAGGGAAACCTCTCTCAGGAGCTCGAGCAAGCACCTAAGATCAATAATTTAAATAAATGAAGTAGGCTGACATCCTCCAAAAAGTGAAAAAGACTGCTATCAGGTTTACAAGAACTCGTTGGCCCCAGTACAATGAATAGCGCTGTTGCATCATGGTGGCCTTATTTGAGTGATCATTGAGATTAATGAAGCTATTTAACTTCGGTAAGATTTTTTAGTTTAGATATTTAATATTTTATTTTCGAGATTTTTAAATATATTTGGGTTACATGAACTAATTTTGAGAAAGTTGGTGTTATCCATTGCGATTTTTTCACTTTTCTTTTGCCTTACTCATAATTCATAGAATCGTTAAAATGAATCGAATTCAAAGATACTTTTTCATTTAAATCATAAAATTAAGTAGTAAGAAAACATTGGGATTTACAAAATTATGCCCAAAATGGCTTAGTTATTAAATGAAGGGAGGCTCATTATTTTTGCCTTTAAAATTAGTCATAGATGACTTTTTGCTACGTTTCCTTAGATTATGCGTCTCAAATTACAAATATACACTTTATTCATAATTTGGCGATGTTTCCTAATCGCATAATCCATCACTGTTTTTTTTATATTAATTCCCTTGAACACCCATTAAACGTTGCCATTTATCTTAAATAACGAGCAAACTCACTTTATGCTATCATCAAGCTACTAAACTAATACTACCCATAACTGCCAGAAAAACTGATTTACATCCACAGATAATCTCGTAAATCATTTGGCGATTTGTGGAACAGAAACCATGACGAGAAAATCCTTCCAATTTTGTCACAGGTGAAAGAAAGATCTTCGAATTGTGCTGCCAAAGTGAGAGAGAGAAGGGGGAAAGAAAAGTGCTCAGATAGCAGAAAACTACAGGTTTTTTTAAATGATTTATGTTCCAAGTTTTGATCAGTTGAAGCTTTATCCGTTCTAAAGAAATTGAGAGAAGTTGAGACAAATAGAGATACTGGGGCTAAAATAAAGAGTAAGGACTGGAGCCCTCATTTGCGTCCCTTATTAATTTTAATAAAACATGACGCCAATTATTTAAGCGAACTTGGGCGTAAATGGTGTTCTATAAAGAAACACAACATGATCCCTGTTATGAGTTTCGATAAAAGACGTACCAAATGAATGGGCAGAGAGAGGTCTTTCACACGTTACCCTTTTAATCAATGTTAGAGGTCCAACATTTAATTCGAGAGTATAAAGCTTAAAACTGACACCCAAATTTTCTCGCCTGCTTAGATCTAGCGTTAATGACTGAACCCTTTTGGAATAAATGCAACGCTATTTGAACTCCATTAAGAGTTCCAAGAATTTCGTGGTGAAGTGGATTTTTCATCATTCTTGAGCACGATCAGGCCTTATTCAAGTCATAAAAGAGCTTCAGATTTACCCGAGATGGTTTAGAATTTAACGTGACTCACTATGCCAGTAAAGCGGCATCCATATATATATATTTGGAGACATGGGTGGATGATATGTATATATATACTCTGCTTGATGGGAATGGTTAAGCCTAGATCTTATTCAACCAATGCATTAAATTGAAGAAATTCAAGAAATGCGAGCAAGCGTGTCCGGTACTACGTTTGAAGAGCCAGAAACGAATTAAATGTTACTTAAAAGCTGCAATATGAAATATAGATGACGAGCATCGACTGCAGAGTGCACGGAAGAAATACTTTAAGAGGAAAGTGCACCAACCAATGGTTTGGGGTCCGTAAAAACAGTAAATTCACGTCTTTCCAAGTATTGTCAAATGATGGAAAATAGACCGAGAGGAAAGAACTGTGCGACGGGGAAAGTTGACCCGAAACTGTGAGTGAGGTAGTGCGATCGATTTTGTTTGTGGTTGCCTTCCCCAACTGGGGAAGACAACCCTTTCTTTATTTTATAAAAGTACAAAAGATAAATAATAATAATACAAAGAAATTGTACTCAAAAGGTATATAAAACAAAGAATACACATGAAAGGTATACATAAAAGGACATACACAATGGCCAGAGAACCAAAATAAAAAATCCTAATAGTCAAAAACAGTTAGGAAAGACATGGACCAAGGAGAAAGGTCAGAAGTAGGAAAAGTTTTATAGAAGGAAGCAGGTAAAGAAAAGAGGTCGAATAATTATGAGGAATAAGAAAGGTACACAAAGCAAGGCATATCCGGCAAAACAAGCTATATAATGCAAAGATCGGCAAACGGGCAGGGAGGACGGGCGTCTGAACCTCGAGGAACGTGATGTTAAACAACCATGCCTCGCCCTGGTGGCCGCTCCTTATATACCCAAACGGGTATAGGAGCCGCCACCATGGCCAGAGGTTTCTTGGGCCTGAAAGGACCTCGTGGCATGGTCAGCCAGGTTGTTTGCTGATCGTACATAATGCAGGTTTAGGCTGGAGGACTTGAATGTTCTGGAAAAGCCCAACAGCGCAGGTGTAGACAAGAAGTGAAGAATTCCCAGGAAGATCTTTCCCCGCTTGAGATTGTAGAGAGCGGGGAGGTTATCACCACGAAGACGGGCCCATGGAAACCATGACATGGTGAGCAAGCCAGCCAAGGTCTCCTTAAGGAAAATGTTGGGCCCGGCAAGGACTGGGAGGCTGTAGCTTCTATTGGCGCAATGCCAGCTCAATCCAGAAGGACTAGCGTTGAAGGATACGATAGTCTCAGAAGCACGTGGGCGCTTCCAATGAGTCCACCTAGTGTGGATTAGGGAGGCCAGAGCACGGCACCAGCCGCCTCCAGGAACCCGAGGGTCCTGGAGGTAACAATTCTGGACCCACAAGAACGGCAGACGGAGAAGGGGCATAAAAAAGTTTGAGAAGCCCGCGAAACGAGACCATCCTTTTGCCAAGATGAGGTTCTCGGTAGCAAAGAGAAGTGCCGCCTTGATCTTGAGGGCCATACTGTCAGTGATTGCTACACAGGGTTGCCCTAGGTCAACCTTTACGCCTAGATAAGGTGCTGGAATAACAAAACATTGAACACCAGTGTCTACTAAATAGGTATGGTAAGCACAATATGTGCACGCACAACCCCATGAAGTAGTAATGCGTATACTCAGCCAATGTAAATAAATTTATTTGTGTAGAACGAAACAAAACGGAACTCAAATAAACACTTTAAGATGTAACATGTTATTTTAGAACCATTCGCAATATTAATTTCCTGAAAAGACCAAAGTCGCGGTAAAAAGATAAACTGAGAATGAGATTAATTATTGTGTGGTTACAAAAGGGAACCTTAAAATGGGTTAGCCCCATCATAACGACACTCGCTAAGCATCAAATTACAACTACAATATTATATTTCTCTTTTGTTAAAGAAGAAGGAAAAATCGTGTGACAAAATATCACCGTTACAGTAAATTTTCTCCCGAGAGAAAAAGTTTTCAAAAGTATTGTATATGTATATATATATCTGTTTGTTTATATATTTTTCAAAGTATAAAACGAGCAAATCGAGGAGAAGTGAATAGAACATTTGTTCTATTCGCGAAGATAGTGCTAGTGATTACAATAGGCAGTGCGATAATTCGAATCGTAATGTGAATTACGCGAAGGATGCGCGGTCAATGCCTATTGGCGCGTACACTGGCACGAATAAATTTACAAATAATAGTAATGATAGCCTACCGCTAGGAATTAAACCGTTTCGTAGCGATCAAAAACCTTCAGTATGTCAAGCCCATTTATATTTTGGCCTAGAGGCGAAACATTGCAGGCCTTAGTGCAAAGGGCCTAAACGGGAAGAAAATATAGAAATCCTGCCATCATCTAGAAACTTATCTCCTATTCCCTCGGAAAACTAATAAGGTGTGCTGAAATTAATGCGACCACCGGTATGCCAATGTTAATCACTGTCGCTATTAAATTAAATTAAAAGAAGGCGAATTCCTTATAGGCACTGGCACAAGCGTCCCGATTATTCCAATCTACTTCGTACAGTATTACGAAATGAGAAAGTCGAGTGTGAATTATTGCTATAGCCATTGGTGGTAAGATCGAAGTACACGGTAATGACATGCTAGACATAGTCATACGCAGTTTAGGACGTACCTCCAATTGGATGTTCGTAGTCGGGGACATAACATCACCCATTCTAGGAGCAGATTTTATCGCTCATTACGATCTTTTGGTAGACTGTGGTCAAAGCATTCTAGTGGACAAATGCACCAAGTTATCTTTTAAAATTAAACAATCAGAAGACCCGTTAGTCTATATAATTTTACACATCCCCGAGAAATGCAAGTCAATGATTCAGAAATTCAACTTAATATGCAACCCACAATAAGTAGACGTCTTCAATCCTCCACCAAATTCCGTATTTTATACCACTGAGACAGAATCTAATGTGAACAATCAAACAAATAATGATAATACTGCAAATGTATGTTCGCGTTTTGGTAGGCGAAAGAAGTTTGCAAGGAATCCGTACTATCATTATTTTTATAGCATGTTGTGTACCGATAGACTTATTGTGAGCTAATAACCAAATGCATTTTATTCTGTATTTCCATATGTTATCAAGATGTAAATATATAAATAAGAGTATAGAATATGGTTTGTTAACGCAGACAAATATATAGGGCGCATCCCTTAGTACAACTATATTATCTTAGTCGATCTGGCAAACCCCGAACTATGCTTGTACTCGAATATATGTGTTAATATGTTCATTAGTATATGATATATATGTATTCTATATTAAAGATACTAAGTATCTCTCTCAGGGGGAAGTGATGTAGTGCACACAATATGTGCAGGCACAAACACATGAAGTAGTAATGTGTACAGTCAGCCAATGTAAATAAATTTATATGTATAGAACAAACAAAAAGAAACACAAATGGAACATTTTAAGATGTAATAGGATAATTTAGAACCATTTCCAATATTGATTTCCATAAAAGGCCAAAGTTGTGGTAAAAAGGTAAACTGATGATAAAACTAATTATTCTGTGGTTACAAAGGGGAACCTTAAAATGGGTTAGCCTGATCATAACGACACTCATTGAGTATCAAATTACAACCACGATATTATATTTCTATTTTGTTAAGGAAGAAGGAAAAATCGTTTGACCAAATTTCCCCGTTACAGTAAATTTTCTCACGAGAGAAAAGGTTTTCAAAAATATTCATTCGAAAGAAATCATTTTCGAAGAAAGTTTCACATATCGATCGGGTCATACCAATCAAGTCATTTTACTACGCATTAGGAGATAACATTTACGCAACTGATCTTACATCAAGACGAGTTTTATTCATCATCGTATTCAAAGCACGAACATTAAGAGAGTTGTATTTAAGCATCATCAAAGATAAGCCCGTGAAATCAATAATCAATCTAATCCAAACTCCTCATCCATTTGCTTCCTAAATCCACTAAATAAATAAAACTGCAGTCTTTTTGTTTTCATTACCATTTTGCTCGAAGGCCAAATCACATCAGAATTTCTACTTATCGGCCAGCCAAAAATATTCATCCATTACCTTTTGGAGTCAGGTAATAATTTCTCGGAACGTTATCGTATCACCAAAGTTCGGTTTAACGATCAACCTTTCGCAACAATCTTATGTGGGGCGCAATAGCAAAGAGGATCACAAAACGAGCTGAAATATAATTATACCTGGATCCCATCATCTAGGTGCTTTTATTATACAAAACTTCATAAAAATCTTCCAAAACCTCCCACCCCCGCATAAATTGGTGACCATTTATTAATGATAGAAAATCGAGTAAAAATATATAATATTAAATGAATTCAAGAACAACCGAACAAATATTCTACGAAGAAGCCACAAACATCATCGTAGTCAAGCCTCCAGTTTTCACCGTGCAGAGGTAGCTGGTTGGTTCAGAATCGCGAAAGCACAATTTCACATTAAAAAGATAACCAGAGAAGACACTAAATCCTTCCATATTCTTGCAGCACTACCAGCGAAAACAGTCGATCGTCTCCCTGACCCAGTTTTTTCATCACAGAAGTATATACAACTGAGCAATGAAGTTATCAGCCTATTTGAAAGGACTAAACCCGAATTATTCGAGAAATTCATAGCTTCATCTCCACTCCGCGGACTAACATCGGTGAAACGTGAAGATTTAAGGAAGAGGCACTCCAATTCGGCGTTAGTGAAGATCTGATGAAACATAAATTCGTTCAATCTCTACCTTCGATCAGCGCAACGCAGAAGCAATTGACACTCAAGCAGATGGGAAAATTAGCGGACGAACTAATGCCGTTTTATAAACCTCAATATGATCATATAAGTAACAATATCAAAGAGAATCACAAAACAAGGTGGAATATAATTATACCTGGATCCCATCATCCATATCCTTTTATCATATAAAACCTCATACAAACCTTTCAAAACATCAGCCCCCCCCCCTCCCATATATATAAAGTGAGAAAGTGGGTCCTTAATGAGAAACGGTGGATTAACTTGAGGAAGTAAAGGAAGGGCAGAGGTCATAGACCCATTTGATCACTTGCGTTTTCAGTTTAAAGTATAATTGGACTTATTAGGGCGAGAAGATTGAGGTTGGAATGGTTCATCAGATTGAGACAAGTGAATTGGTTGTTGAGGATATGAGAGTGGTGGATGATCGCTTGTGCACCATATTTGTCTTTGTACCAGCTCCAATTAGTTGGTTGGATTAAAGTAATGCTTGGAGTAGTACGACAGTGAAAAGGACAAAATTGTGAAGAACTGGCATGTGATTGAGAATAGGATGAGTGAGAATATTGGCAAGGCTGTATACAGTGGACGGCATTGCCACCAAACTTCCCATGGTTCCAGCAGAGACACTACTTTAAAGTGGGGTAGATTAGATGGACAGGGATAGGCGGAAGAAGAATGAGTAAATGAATCCCGCGCTTCACCCCTTCTACTCGAATGTCCTCGTTGGTTTCGTCTTCGAGAGGACGAACGGCGCCTGTCGTTTCTTCCCCCTTGTGACTGTGCTCTCGCGCGGTCCAATATTTGAGTTTTAGATGTTTTAGCTCTCCTTCGATCCTCCCCAACGTGGCAGCTACCTCCTGCGCCGGAGGGAAAGAGGCGTTACACGAGTCCAGCCGGTTGTCTGCAGATTCCGTAGATAACGTAACCTGGAAATTTCAGATTTGTGAAGAATGAGTTTGTGGGAAAGTCCCCAATTAACGTAGGCATTTTGATATATAATTTCGGCTGATGCGGCCAATTGGTCCACATTGCTGTGTTGTTATAGAACGAGTTAATTTCAACTCCTATCCCATATTATTAAAAACCACGATGCTGCCCACGTGCATCTTCGATTCGAGGCTTTGAATCTTATCTCAGCTACCGGATGCCAATGTTTAAACAAGGAGGTTATCGTCCCCCCGTTCGCCCCCATACGCCGACCTCGCCAGATCGAGTTAGGCTTATGAACAGATAAGGCATTTTTCTCCGGCCCGCCTGTGCGTTCCCTCCAAGCTTTCACTCCATTTTCCCCCACGCCAAGGAGATGTCCTGGCTATTTATATGGAAACTTTACCACTAAGATCAGATTGGAGATCCAGATTTTCGTCGCGAAACATCACCACGACCCTCTCTCCCTTTGTGCGCCAAGGGACCTCGACTTCGAGATTCACCATCACTTGTCCAGAAGGAGGACAATATCCCTTGAGTGCCAAAGGTCCGAGCCTTTCCGACGCCAAGTCCCAAGGCTTCCCCCCCCTGTTTTTCAAGGAGAACAGCATTAGAACAGCCATTGTTCGTTTTGAGCCCTTCGCCAAGAAACGGTTCTCATCCCCCCCCTGTTGTTCAAGGAGAACAGCATTAGAACAGCAATTGTTCGTTTTGAGCCCTTCGCCAAGAAACGGTTCTCACCCCCCCCCCCCCTGTTGTTCAAGGAGAACAGCATTAGAACAGCCATTGTTCGTTTTGAGCCCTTCGCCAAGAAACGGTTCTCACCCCCCCTGTTGTTCAAAGGAGAACAACATTAGAACAGCCATTGTTCTTGAGCCCGTAGACAAGAGACGGTTCTCATCCCCCCCCTTTGTTCAGAAGAGAACAACCTAGAACAGCCATTGTTCGTTTTGAGCCCTTAGCCAAGAAACGGTTCTCACCCCCCCTGTTGTTCAAAGGAGAACAACATTAGAACAGCCATTGTTCTTGAGCCCGTAGACAAGAGACGGTTCTCATCCCCCCCCTTTGTTCAGAAGAGAACAACCTAGAACAGCCATTGTTCGTTTTGAGCCCTTAGCCAAGAAACGGTTCTCACCCCCCCTGTTGTTCAAAGGAGAACAACATTAGAACAGCCATTGTTCTTGAGCCCGTAGACAAGAGACGGTTCTCATCCCCCCTTTGTTCAGAAGAGAACAACCTAGAACAGCCATTGTTCTTCAAGCCGTTCGTCAAGGCACGGTTCTCCTTCCCAAGACGCCTCGTCAGGATCCTTTTATCCCCCCCCCCTTCGGCTGGAACTCGCCAGCGGACCGAATATTCCTTCAAGTACCTTCCACTGCACCCTAATGAAAAGTTACGTAAGCCAAACGTCACCTTTTGAGTATTTATCCCTTTTTGTCAATTCTATCCTGTGCTTTAAATTGTTTATCGAACCATCCCATCTCTTTAACTCTATATTTGTTTTACCTTTTTTAATCCCTTAAATCCTTGGATTAGCCCGAGTCTCCACGACCCTTTCCATTCTGTTTATGTCAATATTTTCCGTTTTTGTGTTTTGTTTATAGTTATTATTAATAAAACTCTATTTTATTAATGATAGCAATATTATTATCCTTGAGCTCAGTTCCACTTCTTAAGCATATCGAAGATACATAATATCGGCCGCCAGACAGTAACGCACTCTAAAGATAATTAAGGAAGTTCCCTCAACGAATAGTGTAATATATGGTATCGTCGGGAGTCATTCTACGACATATATATATATACTATTTTAATTTGGTATCAGGTGTGTAAGGTTTAACGCTATATCTTTGCAAACACTGGTCTCAGTCGAGTAAAGCATAGTGTTATTCGTTATAATAATAGAATATAGTAGTTCCCTTTTGTTTTAACGATTGCTATCCCCTTTTTTTTTGAAACTTAAGAAGCTGGAGTAGCTCAAGGAACGGTTATAATAAATTGTTTGTCTTTTCTTGTGATTTTAGTCAGTGGTTATTTAGATTGAGAAACCAAGTACGAATAGTTCAGTGCACATATTTAGGTAGGCTAATTCTATAGAGGCATAATTCTTGTTGCGAGGAATTTTAGTTGGTTGACTAGTGCGCCCCCAAGTGCAAAGATGACTCAGTTTGAAATCTTTAAAGCGCAAGGAGAGTCCTGTGGACTTTCCGGAAAAGAACTAATTAAGTACATTCGAGAGGAGCAAAGAAAAGAGGAAGAAAGAGAAAGGGAAAGAATAATCCGACAAGAGGAACGGGAAAGAGTAATACAACGAGAGGAACGAAAAAGAGAAATACAGAGAGAAGAAAGAGGGGAACGGATAAGACAAGCTGAGCTTCAGATTGAATTAGCTCGGATTAAAGCAGAAGTTCAAAGAAAAAAGGTAGAAAAAGAAAGAGAAAGAGAGGAACGGGAAAGAGTAATCCTACGAGAAGAACGAGAAAAAGAAATCCAACGAGAAGAAAGAAGGACGGACTCGCGCTCCTTCCCAGGAAAGCTGACAAAGTTTCCGAGCCCCGTAAAACCCCAAAACTTCTTTCCCCAAAACCAGCAACGGGACTCCAAACCTCCCGTTAAGACTTCTCCTCCATCTCTCTTCCCGAAGCGACCAACCATATGCTTCACCTGTGGTGTAGAAAACCACATGAGCTGGAATTGCCCCCAAAATTCTAGGCTTAAAAGCGGACCAGCCCACCAAGTTCACCAGATTAATGCAACCCCGGCTCCCCCGGTGGTGCAGACCCAAGCAGAAACTTCTCCCCCTCCGTCAGGCCACCAGGTAAATTTTGTTTTTGGTAAAAGTTCATCGGGAACTTTGAAATATGAGGAGGGCAGCGTGGACAGCTGTCGAGTATTGACTCTCGTCAGGGACACAGGATGTACGTGCTTCCTCGTGTCCGACGAACTCCACCCAGTGGCCTCTAACCACGAAAAATTTGCGGTGGTACATGACCAACTTGGGCGGGCGAACCGATTCCCCGTCGCTAGATGTTACCTGCAGTGTCAATATTATAATGGCTGGGCTGAAGTCATTGTAGCACCTATAAAATTCTGTTCCGTACTTATAGGACAGAGCCCCCAAGTAAGTTTCGACCCTGTGTTTCAGGCCGCCCTTCCTCAAGGCCGAGATAAGAAAGAAGCCCAGGAGCCCGTCCCCATCAGAACCCCGATACCGTCCGATTTCTCGGAGACCCCTAACCAGGACTTTAGGACGGCAAAAGAGGAATGTGAATCACTAACACCCTTAGGTGATAAGGGGTCAGACAAGGACACGGAGACTGTCCCTGGACCCCAAGAAATAAAGAACCCCCAACGCGCCCATGGAGATACCTTCGTAGAACTGGACGAAGCATCGGCGCTTGAAGAGGATTGCCCCGCGGAGTCCCTTAAGGTAATCCAGACAGTGTGCATCCAACCTGATGCCGAGTACCCTCCTCCTTTTCTACCAGGCGAGTCTTTGGAACCCTCTGACCTGGATAGTGACGCGCAGCTGACACCACGTCAGAAGAGTCAGCTCCAAGAACTAATTAAATGGAATCACCATTTACCCACCCTATTAGCTCTTTTCGAGCAACTGCGTGAAAATGGCCTCACCATTGGCCCCAGCAAATGCCAGTTTGCCCACGAAACCATCAAATATTTGGGTTTCAAAATAGGACAAAGCAAGTTAGGTCCCCACGAGAACAAGATTAAGGCAATCGCCCACATGCCCCTCCCGATTACAAAGAAGCCATTAAGATCGATCCTAGGATCAGCTTCTCCCTATCAGCGATTTGTTCCGAATTTCGCTGCAATTTCGGCCCCCCTATGCCCCCTTCAGGAAAAGAATTTCTCCGATCGTCTACGTTGGAATGATGTCGCTGTTTTCCATTTTAATCAGCTCAAAAGTAAGTTCATTTCTGCCCCCATTTTTAAGTTGCCCAACCCGGAAAAATCCTTTGGGGTTAAGACCGACGTGATCAACGAGGGCATTGGAGGTGTACTCCTTCAATACGTGGATGACAGAACGAGTCATCCAGTTGCATATGCTAGTCGTCAATTATTACCACGCGGAAAGAGATATGCCACTAGAGAAAAGATAGCTCTATCAATTATCTGGGTCATAGACAAATTCAAGCTGTACTTGATATGTAAAGAATTTTGAATAGGAACCGACCACCGTCCGTTAGCCTATATTAGGAATTTGAGACACTCAAACGGCCGCATCATGCGCTGGAGTTTACTCTTGCAAGAGTATCAGTTTAAAATAAATTAGATAAAAGGTTCCGATAACCAGGTCGCTGACGCACTCAGTAGGAATGCGTTACCGAATAGCGTAGAATAATTGTATTCATAGGATTAGTATCTCCATGTAGGTATATACCGTCTTGTACGACTTAATTTAAGATTCTTTTGTAATATTATTAATTAATGTATATGTCTGAATTTTGTAACGCTCAATGTCTAATTTTTTGTATGTCTATATATTTGTTCTTATTAATTTACGTATAAATTATTTTGTCCCGTATGTCCTAAGTTCATATCATTTCATTGTTCCATGCCCTTTTTTTTTCTTTGATTAAGTTGTATTAAAGGTTATTTTCCCCTGTAATCTAAAGATCAAAATAATCATATGTATTGAGGTAATACTAGTTAGGTGCAGGAAGGTACGGTTGGTACAAGAAAACGAGTTCCCCACAACGGAGCTCTATCGTTGTCCCTTCTCTCTTTTTTTTTCGAAGTGACAACTTCCCCTGGAATGGAGGGGTGTGATAGAACGAGTTAATTTCAACTCCTATCCCATATTATTAAAAACCACGATGCTGCCCACGTGCATCTTCGATTCGAGGCTTTGAATCTTATCTCAGCTACCGGATGCCAATGTTTAAACAAGGAGGTTATCGTCCCCCCGTTCGCCCCCATACGCCGACCTCGCCAGATCGAGTTAGGCTTATGAACAGATAAGGCATTTTTCTCCGGCCCGCCTGTGCGTTCCCTCCAAGCTTTCACTCCATTTTCCCCCACGCCAAGGAGATGTCCTAGGCTATTTATATGGAAACTTTACCACTAAGATCAGATTGGAGATCCAGATTTTCGTCGCGAAACATCACCACGACCCTCTCTCCCTTTGTGCGCCAAGGGCCTTCGACCTCGAGATTCACCATCACTTGTCCAGAAGGAGGACAATATTCCTTGAGTGCCAAAGGTCCGAGCCTTTCCGACGCCAAGTCCCAAGGCTTCCCCCCCCCCTGTTGTTCAAGGAGAACAGCATTAGAACAGCCATTGTTCGTTTTGAGCCCTTCGCCAAGAAACGGTTCTCATCCCCCCCTGTTGTTCAAGTAAAACAGCATTAGAACAGCCATTGTTCGTTTTGAGCCCTTAGCCAAGAAACGGTTCTCACCCCCCCCCCCCTGTTGTTCAAAGAAGAACAACATTAGAACAGCTATTGTTCTTGAGCCCGTAGACAAGAGACGGTTCTCATCCCCCCCTTTGTTCAGAAGAGAACAACCTAGAACAGCCATTGTTCGTTTTGAGCCCTTCGCCAAGAAACGGTTCTCACCCCCCCTGTTGTTCAAAGGAGAACAACATTAGAACAGCCTTTGTTCTTGAGCCCGTAGACAAGAGACGGTTCTCATCCCCCCTTTGTTCAGAAGAGAACAACCTAGAACAGCCATTGTTCTTCAAGCCGTTCGTCGAGAAACGGTTCTCCTTCCCAAGACGCCTCGTCAGGATCCTTTTATCCTCCCCTTCCTTCGGCTGGACCTCGCCAGCGGACCGAATATTCCTTCAAGTACCTTCCACTGCACCCTAATGAAAAGTTACGTAAGCCAAACGTCACCTTTTGAGTATTGATCCCTTTTTGTCAATTCTATCCTGTGCTTTAAATTGTTTATCGAACCATCCCATCTCTTTAACTCTATATTTGTTTTACCTTTTTTAATCCCTTAAATCCTTGGATTAGCTCGAGTCTCCACGACCCTTTCCATTCTGTTTATGTCAATATTTTCCGTTTTTGTGTTTTGTTTATAGTTATTATTAATAAAACTCTATTTTATTAATGATAGCAATATTATTATCCTTGAGCTCAGTTCCACTTCTTAAGCATATCGAAGATACATAATATCGGCCGCCAGACAGTAACGCACTCTAAAGATAATTAAGGAAGTTCCCTCAACGAATAGTGTAATATATGGTATCGTCGGGAGTCATTCTACGACACTGTGCTTTCCGATCATAATAAGAGCCCTAATGTGTTCTGGAATCACACGCATAAAGATCTCTATTATGAAAGGATCAAAATGCTCGCAGTTCGCACCTTTTACTCTGATTAGCTCTTTTACGTATTCAGGAAAACGCCTGGGGCGGCGCTCACCCATCTCCTGCGTATTTAAAAGCTCGCATAAATCTTCAGCCTGGGATCTTCCGAACTCCACTTTAAATGCAGGCTTCAAATTTTCCCATACACCCATTCTTCCACTTTCGAGTAATATCCACCGAAATAAAGTAAAAATACTTATGCGGACTCCTTTGCATGATGTATATTATGTGGTCTTGGTCAGATATTGGTTGATGAGGCATAAGAACTTCGCAAATTTCAAAAGCGGGAAGCATGATGAGAGGGTGGTAGCTGCCTCGGTCTTGTCATCCTGGTTGCCAATCCATGGATGGATAATTACCGCCTGCGAGCTACTGGTCGATGAAGTCGAAAAAGAGAGACATGCTTGTAGAGACGAAGGAGGTGTGGCCGTAATGGTTTAAACAGCAAAATTCATACTACGCCGAGGAAAACTATCCATCTTATGTGTTTTTATTAAGAGGTGTGTGGTCTGAATTCATTCCGGTTGTGGAAATAAATTTTGAGGAGATTTAATAAGAGATGGCGTACAAACGAGAATGAAAAGAAAATTTAATTCAAGATTTTAGTAAAATCAAAAAGGACAACTTGAGGTGACTGAAATTGTGGGCGGAGCCTGTTGAGTTCACTTTGAGATGATATCCAATACGTGGAAAGAATAGATTTTATGTAACTTGAAGGCAAAATATATCTTGAAAGGGGTTTGAGGGCACTAATAAAATGGCGTATATGTATATATGGAGAGATGGGTGGATGATATATATATATATATATATATATATATATATATATATATATATATACACTCAGGTTGAAGGGAATGTAAAGCCTAGATCTTGACCAACCAATGCTTTTTAAGAATGAGGAATGAGAATATGATGATGGTATATACACTCTTAGAAATTTTTGGGGATAGTAGTAGATATAAGTAGGTGAAAAAATAAAGATTTTAGGGTGGGGGAGGGGCCCTAGTAGGAGGGCATCGCAGACTTTTTATTTTTGCTTATCTCATTTCACTTATTCGTGTTATGTAATGTTTATTATGTATTGATTTATTTATGTTTAGCGGGCGTGTTCTTCTTATTGTTTGTGTGTCAAATGTTGACGTTATTTTTAGCTAATTACTTGAGCATTCAAGCCTTTTAAAGCTTTTGGCTCGGCAATTTACCTGTGTTGTTATTGTTTGTTTTTATGTATATCTTGTGTTTGTCTCGTTACGATAGTGTTGTATCTTCGGTATCTGTTAAGTGTATATTGCTGTAATGTTTTCCTGTGCACAGTGTTTGGTGCTTGGGAACCGGCTACGTCGTGTGGCATTCCCGCGGAGTCGGGCAGGGATGCCCATTCTGCCACCTATTTCCCGTAATTCTGGTATGACATCATTTGTAAGTGTTAACCAGACCCGTTTCCCCAATTTCTTAGGGAAGATTTTATAGGGTCTAGTTTCCTTCTTACATGGAGCTCCCTCTGACAGCGTTGGTCCCGCCTTCTGACATTCTTAATCAGTAGGGATGCAGTGTTTTACACTCTCTGAATTTTTCGCATTGAGGTTTTGTTAGGCGCTTGAGTCACTAATGCGAGATAGATGAGCTTAGCCCGGACGTGCATTAGGTATATCCTCCTGATGTTGGCCGAGCTAAGGTCCCTAAACCTTTATAGCTTAGAGATTTCTCTCTTCACCAGGTTCCGCCTCTCCGTGTAGTGTCTCGCGTATCCGTGGTCGGAGAACTTTAGACCCAGACAAGGGCCTTCGGCGGAGTAGCCGTATCTCCTCCCCTCGATGATTATGGGGTCCGTCAACGTGTGACTTATTGGGACGATCTTAAATTTGTCCCTATTTTTTCTTATCTTCCAGCGTCTCTCGTACTGGTTGATGTTGTTTATTTGCGCTATTGTTCACGCTGCCTGATCTCTTGCTTTCTTTAACGTGCATTGGGCGATCTGGGTAATGTCATCTGCGAATTGCAGATACATCGTGTCCCCATGTACTGGCGTTGGGAGGTCGATGGTAAAGACAAAGTAAAGCAGAGGACTCAGGCAACTTCCCTGTGGAACGCCTGACTTTAGTTCGAAATCGGGTCCTCTTTGTCCCTTTATCATGAGACATACCCTTTTGTCCATGACAAAGTCACAGAGGATCCTTTCCAGGACTGGGTTTAGCTGGAGGTTAAGGATCTTGTATTTTAATCCTTCCAGCCAGACTTTATCGAAGGCCTTCTGCACATCCCTCAACACAATGTCTACATAAAACTTTTTCGCACGGCAATAGGCTATTTTTTCTGTTAGGAGCGCTAGGGTGATCTTGGTGCCCTTTTTTTGGTGAAAACCATGTTGTTGGGGGATGTGCGCTCCTAATTCGCTCAGTTGAGCTTTTAGCCTGTTCGCTATCATATTCTCAAAGATCTTGCCAAGCATCTCCAGAAGAGAGATTGGGCGAAAGTTTGCCACCCGCTCCGGGAGCTTACCTCCTTTCGGGATGAAGATGATTCTAGCCATTTTGTACCCGTCCGGAAAGTAGCCGACATTCAGGGAAGCATTCATGGTGTTAACCAGACCCTGAAAGATTTGCCTCGGGTCATTCACGAGATTGCATCTCGTGATCCTAGACCAGCCTGGTGCCCTTTGCTTGAAGGACCTTATGGTCTTCATGGTCTCTTCAAAGGTTATCGGGCAACCGTGGCTAACTATCTCTCTATTCTGAGGTAACTTCGGGTGGGGGTGGGTCCTGTGAATCATTGTGCTGAGTTCGTCTAGTAGTTGGTCTTCGAAGTCCTGGTCGAAGTCGTCGTTTTCCTCAGGGGAAATAGCGAAAATCTTTTTCCAGTGCGTCCTGAATATTCTTTCGAGAGACTCTGGATCCTTTATGAGTTATTCTCCATTTTTTATCTTTATTCTGGCTTTGGTGGGCAATCCCCTAAGTCTTCGTATTGTATTCCAAAGACTCTGCGGAATGACATCCAATTCCAGCCTACTAATGATGTCATTCGAGATTTCCTGTTGTTTTTCTGTAATAATGTGTTTAAGTACCTCGCTTAGTTGCCTTATTCTGGCTGTCCTTTTCCTATTTGGTCCTGTCCTGCCTCATCTCGTCTGTCCACCTAGGTTGTATGAGCATTTTATAGGAGATCTTGGGGACGCATCTCTCGTCGGCCTGTACGAGGAGATTAAAGATGGTGTTTATCTCCTCGTCCACCTCTTCGAGATTGGCGTCTCCCCGGTCTGCTAGTTGGTATTCGCCGAGTATCTCTCTATATAACTCCCAGTTAGCTTTTACATAACTCTTCCTAAGTGGAACTGGCATGAGAATCTGTGCCAGTGAGATAGTTGTTAGAATGGGGACATAGTCGCTCGGTACCACAGGACCGGGCACGCTGCTGATGTTAAACGGGAAGTTTCGGCTTGCCAATACAACATCCGGTTTTGTTGCCGTATGTTGCGTTAGGTAAGTCGGGAGTCTGGTCCTACTCTCTGGAGTCTATCTCTCTCGATGAGCAGTTCCAGTGTTCTTCCCCTCTGGTTGGTGTGCCTGTCACCTGAAGCTGCGCAACAGGCGTTTAGGTCACCACCCAGCAATGCCATTTTTCTTCGTCCAAAGATATTATATAGGTTAGGAACGGGAAGGTATTTTTGTCGTGGAGGCTAGTAGGCCAGAGCCACGGTTAAGGCTCCAACTAGAGTTGGGTTTTCAACAGCCACAAACGACTCCTCTAAGTCTGGACGTGTTTTAAATTTTATGTTTTTGTGTGTTTTTTTTTGTGATCACTGTGTAATAAGGTATTTTTATTGTGTATGAGTCTATGTTTACACCGTGTTCAGATATGAGGATCAGGTCGGGATCCACCATTCGGAAGATATTTCCGTATAGGATGGATTTCCCTACCCAACCGTTAGTGTTGATTGTCAGTATTTTTAATTTGTTGTTAGTGTTTTCCATGTTGTTTGTTTTTTTAGTGTTTTTGTTCTCTAAGTGTGTTTGTGTGTGTATTTCTTGTTCATTTTCTTGCTCTTGTCTTCTTCCCATTCCTTATTTTTACGAAATCTGCTTCATTTATGGTGAGGCAGGAGTCTGTATAAATCCTAATTTTTTATGACATGAGGGCTTCATCAACTAATACTTCCTGCAAGGGGGCATCAAAGCTCTATTTCAACTGCCCAGTTTTAACCCTTTCCACTATCTTCTTGATGGTGGATCCTCCGGAAATGGGGTTTGCTCAGTTTTGTAGAAGAGCATATTCAGCTCTTCACCATCTAAGCTCTTGGGCAATTGGGGAGACTTTCCCCTGCTCGCGCTTTTTGCTCTCGCTTTGTTTTTGTGGAGCTGGGCCTGTTTCTCTTCCTCATCTTCCGAGGATGATGCGGAGCTTGTGAGGTTTCCTTCAGCTTCTTTGATCCTCCTCTCAGCCTTCTTTGCCTTCTTCCTTTGTGCTTCGATTCTAGGATCTCTGCTACTACTCGGTCTTTGGGGTGCTGGGGTTTTCTTCGTTGCTCCTGGTTGCTCTTTGTCTTCCGCTGGTGGGAAGGGAGTTTCTGGGGATTCCTCTTTGGGTTCATACTGCAGGCGTTTTGGAAAATTTACCCCAAAATTTCCCTCCTTTGCCGATTCTGAGGTACAACTGCCAGTAACTTTTCCAATAATAGAAGAGTCACGTGTTAGATTCTAATAGAGTAAAAATGAGAATAGGCAACCGCCAATTTCAGGGGAAACTAAGAGTGGTATATTTCTATATTTATTTATAAATTAATGAGAATGATATACAAGTCAAACAAAGGGCAAGGAGAAAATGGGAAACACACAGAATGAGAATAAGGAATTTGATTGAATATAAATGTAGGTTTAGAGTAATTATATATTCGAATAAATGTTTATATAAATTTGAGTTAGAAATTTACAAGATATGATATATTTAATATATAGTTGGATGGAATTGGGAATAGTTTTAAACACAGAATAAATGCTCGAATTGTAATCTCAAGGGAAGTGGAAATGGAGAGAAAGTAGAGAATTAGATTTTGAATAGTTTAGATATTCGATTGATTTAAATAATGGTAAGGTTAATGGTAAGGTTAATTTACAAGAACACGAGTGGATTATTTTTGTCAGCAAACATTGGGGCGAGCTCGATTGATGCTCATTTGTCGGTTTAAAATATGTCAGACAAGGATTTGGATTGGTTGAAATATATATCGTACAACGCATAGGATTATTATTATCCGACCATACCTAGAGTGAATTTTATTGGAAATCGTAAGAGTTACGAGAGGCGGTCAATAAGTTTTGCAATTCAGATATCAGAAAACGAGATATGAGGAAAATTGTTTTATTATTTTTCAATATAACTACCCTCGACTTCAATTCACTTGCGTCACTTGGCCCTGAGCTTAGAATTCCCGACAACAAGAAATCTCCCGCCTGCTGTTCAATCCACTCCTGGACGGCGAGCTGGACATCTTCATGGTCCCCAAAACGGCGTTTACGCAGTGCAGCCTTAAGCTGGCGGAATGAAAGATAGTCGCTAGGGGCCACATCTAGGCTGTAGGAGGGATGGTTGAGCTACTCGAATCTGCACTCTCGCAGGACAACTTGTGCAACTCTGGCCTTGTGAACAGGGACATTGTGGTGGAGGAGCAGGACAACACGTGTCAACTTGCCGCACGGCTTCTGACAGATACTCTTTTTCAACCCAGCCTGTTCCTGTGATGGCCCTTCCACGAGGCGCATAGTCCACCATCAACACTCCCTCAGAATCCCAGAAGATGGTGGCTATGAACATCCCGGCTAAGGGTTGGGTGCGGAACTTGATGGGGGTCAGAGAGCCCCTGTACTTCCAGTACATGCTTTCGAGCTTGGTCTCGGGATCCCAGTGGTGGACCCACGTTTCATCACCTGTCACTATGCGTGACTCAATTCCCGCCGGGTCTTGGTTGTACAGGAGCAGCAGCTCCTCCGAACTTTGATGACGTTAAAGTCGATCATGGGGCGTGAGGTTTCTAGGGACCCAAAAAGCAAAGGCCTTGGTCATGGCCAAATTGTCGTGGATGATGTTGGTAATACTTACATGTGATATTCCAAGTTCTCGCTCGATTTCTGCGACCTTCATCCGTCGATTTTTGAGGATCATCCTCTCCACACGGGCAACATTGTTCTCGTTGGTAACGTCTGACGGGCGTCCTGGACGGGGATCATCTTAAAGGGACTCATGACAATGGCGGAACTTCCAATTCCAGCGAGCAATGGTTGCATAGGAAGGAGCGGTGTCGGTGTACACTGCGACCATGCGTTTATGGATCTCTTTTGTATTCTTGCCTTCCTTGGTCCAAAATTTGATCAGTGCGCGGTGCTCAACCTTCTCCATTGTTAAAAAAATTGTGACTGAGGATCAGCGATCAGCTACTGCTTCTTAAATAGACGAGGCAGGAGCGTGCAGCTGCAGGTCCTGACTTGACATAACTTGTCCTATCACCCCTACAAACAACCATCGCCCTTCCTCTGTTTTGCCCTACCGATTCGCAAAACTTATTGACCGCCCCTCGTATATATGATTACAATTGTCGTACATGAATATGAATTAATGGAGGGGAGATAAGTAATCTCTCAGACAGGTAATTATACTTTTGTAAGAGCTAGCATGCATGTTAGCTGCTACACCAGAGTGTACTGGAAGAATTGTAAAATGCTTCTGGCCATTAAGCTATTAAATATTTCCTCGAAACTATTACAAATTATTTAAAAACAAATAACGAATGTTTCACATACGAATTAAATTATAAATCAAACTAATATCTACAGAAAGAGAGAGGAAAGACGACACGTTGGAAACTAAAAGTTGAAATTTCTTTGCCTAAAAAGTAAAATTGAATTTTCGAATAACTCCACAGCATTAAGTACGCTGTGACAACGTCATATTCATGTGTCTAAAGAGTATATCAAAGGTACATGAATGATTATGGTATAAGAGGGAAATGAAAGAATCATGATAGCATAATAATTAAAGGAAAAATAACATATTATTTATATATATACTCAAAAATAATACCTTCCAATATCATACTGAATCTGCAACGTACTGTAGGTTTCCAAGTATTCTCTAATCAGAATTTAATATCAATTGAAAATTCCATATCACAAATCGCTGAACTCACCATCACCTAAGTCAAATTTCTTCTATTTAACGAATACTGGCATTATGTCATGGCGATTCTGCTGCAAAGAAAATTGTAATTCCATTTGCACGCAGGCCATATAGCTTTCCCTCAGGTCTCTTCGAAGTCTTCATAGGATCTTTTACAAATAAAATGTAAAATCAGCTAGATATGGATTTCTTAGTGACCGACTACCTAAATACCAGCTCAATGACAATACCTTAGAACACGAGCTTGGAATTTACTTTGTCTCTAAGGGCCGTTAGTAAAAGTCATTTGACTGAATATAGATAGAAGCAAACATAAAAACAAGGATGATATCAATAATAGAACATTCCAGCACTCCTTAGTCTACGAATATCACTGCAATTCAATTATTTCACCAAATTAAAATCAAAATTATATTGGACATTAGTAAATAGATAAGTATGAGAAATATTGACCTTTGTTTTTTTATTTTTTATAACGCATAAGTGAGAATGTTTTCTGGTTTGCTTTTGTGGAAATTAACCCTGCAAACACTACGCACAATAGCGTATAATGTGTCGAAAATAAGATAAAAACAATAATTATACAAATAATAGACATAATACCTATATGTAAATTTTTATTTTCTTGGGTTCCTATTAAAATTTCATACCCACAAATTTAAGAAAAAATTCATTTTTGCGATTATTGTGAACATTTTTAGGATAATTTTTGAGAGACTGTCCCCACCACGTACTTTACAATCGAACCTAGAAGCTCGTGGAAAAGATGCCAAAGTATTTGTTCTTTTTTAGAGGTCTACTTGAAACGATGGCAGGATAGGGTGAGATACGCTTTTTATTCAGGGTTATTGTAGCTGCACCGGGAGCTGGCCGGGTAGAGGTGGCCAAACCTGTTTCTGTATTCGTTCAGCGGAAGGGGCAAACTATGCTTTGGCGATAGAGGTTGCTTCAGATTTGTGGATATTGGATGGCTGGCACTTTAGATTACGGAATTTGGCAGGTGATTTTGAAGTGATATTGGGTTAACGTGGGGGTAGGTGTTTATAGTGATATGATCTGGTAGAGTTGTGGGTAGGCTATCTATTTATTGGATATTGGGGGCTGCGGATTCTATGGGTAGTTATCTGAGAATGGAGATTGCGTAGGAGTGTGCGAGGTTCGTATCACTTTACTGAAGAAATGTTTGCTCATCAGCTTTTAGCAACTAGTTGTCCTCAACCCACCTTATAATACAATGGCATTCATTTTTTCAAAAGAAACTATGCAATAATATGATAACATCCACATTTACACCATACTCCCAAATAATATTATTAATCTAATCATATCCATGCATACTTCAAGAAAAGTTCACATAAAATCGGAGCAAACCTACACATATTGAATCGCATACTCTGATATCATATTCGCTCAAAAAGATTAATTTCTTTTATCTTTAAACTCCACAACCGGTGATTATATGAAGATAGCAAAAACCTTATTTCAAGACAGCTTTATAGCATTTTTCTCCCATGTATACTACTACATTTAAATGATCCAATTATGAAAACATCATCTCCGATTCATTTTGTATTAGTTTGTGATGTCTTGCATACTTTTTTATTCATTTACCAATTACTACTCATCCGGGCTACATATCAGACGGTCTTAGATCTTCCTTTATCCACGCTATCACACATAGACTCAGCACTTACTTAACTACTCAAGATGTTTGCTATGTCAAAAATTCATTCCAGACTCTTCATTTTCAATGCTATATTTAAGCATCTTTTCTGGTTATATTATTATCGTATAATTCAGTGGTGAACAACTCAAAATGGATGGCGGGCCAAATTCCTTTTCCATGATTTATCAGTGGGCCAAATAGGAAAATAAAAACGAGCATTTTTAAACGCATTTTCCTTTGCCGCAAATCCACTTTTCGTTGTTGTTACAACAATTTCTCCACGTTTGCTCCCAATTAAGATATTGCGATTCTCAACACAGCGTCAAGATGTTCATCTGTTATTTTGGATCGATGCTTCAATTTATTGACATTTATGATCGAAAACAACTGCTTACAAGTATATGTGGCCCCACCCTTACAGCCCCAAACTTAGCATTTGTAAGCATCTTTGGGTATAATTTTTCTTGAGCCCCTGATAGAACTCGATGAGAGAGTAATCTTCAAACAGCTGTTCAAATTTGAATTAGCTTTCAGATCTATTAGTTCAAGTTGGGTTGTTAGATCCACGAGCTCTTCAGCATCTACTTTGAATTGGTGCTGAAAGAGTGCATGCTCTTTTTCCCTCCCAGATGTTTCTTGGAATCGTTTCACGAAATTATTATCAAGGATTTTACAATGTTTGGTGTATTTCTCGAACTCTGGAACAAAATCCATATTATCAAAGATAGAAATCATGGCCTTAAACTGCATTACATTGCTTTTAGATAGCTCTTTCGCGAAAATAACAAGTTTGCTTCGGAAAGCTTGGACATCACGTCGTTAATCTGTAATGAGCTGATTACGAGATTGCATTTTGAGATTTAAATTATTGGGATGGTGGGTAATATGGACCAAATATGCAAGATCATGCCCTGAAGTAGAATCAGAAAGAACATCTACCACCATTACTCCATTTTTAGTCTTGAATGTCGGTTTCTTCTCTTGCAAGAACGCTCACTTCTTAACGGAGATAGAAGGAGCATTCCAAAACTTTTCTTCTACTAAGCCATCGGGCATCACAATGAAAAATTAGATCCATGTACTGTGCCTCAACTTCTTCCAAAAAGGATCGGAATTGAAGATGCATTAATCCTTTCTTCCGCATCTCATTGACGCATGTTGTCACGACCTGCATCACATGATCAAGTTTTAAGGCCTTTCCGCAAAGGACTTCCTGGTGTATGATGCAGTGAAAAGTGAGAACATCTTCTTCAGGATTCTCGTTGCAAACGTGGTTCTTAAGGAGAGCTACACCCCCGTTCTCATTCCCTGTCATAGACTGAGCAGCATCTGTCGTGAGTCCTGCTAACTTCAACCACTGTAATCTTGAACCTTCAGCTGAACCCACTCCAGTATGGCCGTCTGTATGTCAATAACACATATACGATCGTAAAGACCAATAAAACCAAGAAAATCTTCATGAATTTTAAAATCCTTTGAAATACCACGAATGAACACGGATAGTTGGGCAGTGTCGATCATATCATTGCTGGCTGTCATCAAAAGCAAGGGAAAAGAAAATGAACTCATTAAATTTTGAGGACAATTGTTCGGTGATGTTTTCCTCTTTCTTCGATTCTTCGCACAATGGTAATTCTTGATAGACTGATTTAGTAAAACAGGTTTGCTTTTTCCGGAAGGATGAGCTTCGCTACGTCTTTCCTGAAATCTCTGATGAAATCTCCATCTTAAATGGTCTCGAGAATCGAGCAATCTTTGCGCAACAATGTAACTTGCAGTAACCATGGTATCTTTCTGTTGAGCATGTTGTTTGGAGAAGTTTTGCGTAGCAGATAACGATTTCTGAAGTTTGCTGACCAAATCTTATCTTAGCTATCCTGTCGTATTGGAATACTTATCACTGTGCATAGTATCGTAATTCCTTTTCACCTTGTCAGTTTTTGATACAGCAAGAGACTCTTTGCACACCTCGCAACACCAATTAATGCCTTACGCTTGATTCGTTTAAACACAAACTAGACCAGGAATGGGCAACCTGCGGCCATTACAAGGTTCAACTGCGGCCATTTTAGGCTTTTGAATAATATATATACATTTTTAGCGATTTTGTTTTACTTTTCTATTTTCTGAAAATAACATTTCAATCGTCAAGCAAAACTAACTAATCTATAGGAATTTAATACGCCTGTACTTGCCAAAAAATAAATTTAAATTAAAATTTATCTCCTTCGCTTGGTGAAAACAACATTCATATTATCTTATCTACTCCTTTGTTTTTCACGATACTTTCTGAAGTGGCACTTTATGGGGCCAATTGTCAAATTGTCTCTCCGGAGTCGATACAGAAGGCTTTGAAATATGGGAAAGTGTTGGTCCCAATCTTAGGTGGCCATATAAACATTATTTTAAATAGAAGGTGACGTTGGTAAGCCTTCTAAATTCTCCTCATCATCCAGTTATAATTGCTGCAAGCCGTCACTAGTCAAAAAGGGAACCGTCCGAACTGCATAAGGCCCTTCTAAGTAGGGAAAGCAGTAAATTTCATCACTTCCTCCCTCAGGGGGATCTGATAATAGGATCTGATAATAACTCGGAGATGAACTTGGCCTCCTCAAAAAGATGTAGGTTCTGATTTATGGTGAGGATTGGTTCGGCATCGAATACGGTAACTGAATTTAGCTTTCTAAAATCGACACAAATTCGAAAAGAACTACCAGTCTTCTTTACCATGACAACCTCGATATAATAGCTCGACTCCGCAAGTTCGTTATTGAATGCTTCCCTGAGGTGTATAAGCAGGGTGTATGGTTTGCAACGGATGGGTTCTAGGATGGTTATTTGGATATTGTGATCAATGTGGGTAGCACAACCTGGGATCTCGGTGCTGACGTCTTTAAAATGACTTGGGACCGCTTGTAGTTGATCCTTTTGAAGAGATGATAGCTGGTCGCATATCTTAAGTCGTGCGGGCGGGTAATGATTAAAGTCGGGCAAGACATGCAAAGTGTATTCCTTGTCTTGCTCCATGGAGGCGAACTGGATTCCGCAAAAGGGGTCCAGGGGGTAGCCAGATTCCATGGTGGATTCTTCATCGATTGCAACTATCCGGTTGATGCTCGCGCTCCAGTGGCAGCGTGTGAGCATGTTAATATGGAAAAGCTTTCTCCATGCTTCTCGACTCTGGGGTAGGGGCCCTTCCATTGGCTCAACAATTTGTTGTTTTCCGTGGGGAGAAGAAACAAAATTTCTTCTTCGGAGTTAAATTTCATTTCTTTGGACTTGCAATCGAAGTATGTTTTATACTTGTCAAATTTGACGTCGGCATTTTGAGACGCAATTTTGGCGCAATTTTCCAGCTTCCTTCTTAAATACATTAGATACGAATAAGAAGTCTGATATTTTGATCCAATTTCTGATTTGAATAAGTTCATTTAGGATATAAAAGTTCAAAGAGGGCGAATCCTAAAATACGATTGGGAATTTCACGGACGGCAAAGTGGGCTACCAGAAGTAAGCGGTGTCATTCAGTGTACTGATCTGCACACAACTTCCTGACAATGGCCTTGAGGCTTCCACTTAGTATTTCGCACAATCCATTCCCACTCGGGTGAAAAGGTGTGGTAAACAGGGGCTTGATCATTGTCATAGTATTCGCGAGTGGATACCTTGCCTGCAAAGAATGCAGTCTACTTACGTTGCAGGCGGCTGGATGGATAAAGCAGCTGCATAGGGCTAATAAGAGGTGAGTTTTGAGGAGAGTAATAGTTGGCCAAAGGAAAGATTTAAATACCAGGTTTCATTTAAGGTTATTGAGAGATTAATAACAAAACAAACTTTAATTACACTCATAATGCTAATTATGGAAATGAATGGGAGAATAATGTCGCTCCCAATAAAATAATATATCAAATACTAATCAGCTTAACGGGAAACAAAATATGAGACATGCTCAGAAAGGAAAAATGTTGATAAACATTGGGGAGTCCAGTTAAAGGGACGGGAGGACGATATCAGGTGGCGAGGCCAAAGAGGGGATTATCCTCGAAAAGGGGGTAAAAGGTGGTACCTTGACGGCTTGACTCCTGGTGAGAGGAGCGATTCTTACGAGGCGATCTAGTCTTGCGGCTCGAGGGGCGTTATACTTTTGACGGAGCGGTCGGAATTACTTGGGAAACGAGTAAGGTAATTTTCAGGCTGGGTGAGCCACTCTCAAATTGGGATGAATAACTTCAGACGAGGGGTGAGGTTTCTTTGACGGGATGGGAAGAGTGGTTTGTGCAATTCTACAGAGAAAAAGTCGTTTCACGAATTTGCCGATTGACTCTGGCCAAACTCACGACAATCTCCTAGCCGATGAGACCTAACTCCGAGGTTCATCTCGAGAGGAGGGGCTGTATCTTCGCAAAAGGGCGGAGGCTACTTTCTGAGAAGTAATGGTGACCATAAGTTAAATACCCTGCTGGCTTCCTCGCTAGAAATCCTCCAGGCATGGCAGTTTATTGAGAGTAACCATTGCCGCTAATCTCTTTAGGCACAGACGAGATAAGACGACCGAGGAAGCTTCTTCTCGGTTCAAACTTTGGCTCCAGGCAGGGGAGGTCCGGCAAAATGCGTTTCAGTGGGACATAGGGCGACTGATCAAAGACAGGTGTTATCAGCCACTTTGAAATTTTCCCAGGCGAGAATTATTCTCTTTCCTTGCGTTTAGAGATCTAGCTTAGTCCCACGTAGTCTTGGCTTGAAGGGGAAGGTGCTTAAGGTAAAGCTTAGCGTTCTTTCCTTAAAAATCATCAATAATTTACCTACCTACTACATTAATTTAGAGGTGAATGACTACCACGATCCGAAATGATTTCTTTTGGCAGGCCCACACGGGAAAAAGATGGAAATAAGTGCTTCGGCGCAGGAGATGCTACAGATTTTCTAAAGGGCTCCAGCTTCGGGAAATCGCTGACAAAGTCGACTAGCTTTAAAACCTAGCTATGGCCTTCGCTCAACGGGGGTTAGATCAATCCAATTAGGTTGAAACATACTCGGTACTTGGGTTCAGAGAATAGTGATCCCTTCTGTAAAGGCGCAGGACTAACTCATTCTTTTATTACCATATTTTGGCAAATGTCGCACGAATGAAAATATCAAGGAATTTCGTTTGTCGAGCTAGGCCAATAAAATTATTTGAAGATCCTCTGAGTGGTCTTAGTGTGACTAAAGTGACCAGCAAAAAAGGGGTTATCGTGAGCCATTTGCATATTCAGAGGGACATGGGAGCAGAGTACATATAGAGTGCGGGACTCGGTGTCGTTTTCCTAGGTGAACAATTGATGAGTATGGAAATTACCTTATTCCCCTTGATGGTTTCGCGTTTTTTTGTTCTGGGCTTTGGATCACATGGGACGAAGAGATACACATTCCCTCTGGCTTGTGGCAAAGTCATGGTTCATCTTACTCTGGAATTCGGGAGCACACGGGGCTTCCAGAAGGGTATGGCCTTTCAGTTCCTTCTTCACGCTGGAGCATGTAGTAACGGATTGAGCCACGGGGGCGGAAGAAACTCGGGGGGGGAACTAACCAATTAGGACTGAGCAGAACATGATGGGGGCTGACACGACTTCAGCCTAGCCAGTAAAATACGCGGACTCAATGTAGCAGTGAACAGTGAGGAATTTATTGGCGCGCCGCAAGTAAAAATCCACTATGCCAAACTTATCGTGGTCCGGAGCCACAAAGAGGAGTAATTCATCGGGTACAACAGCGCACGTGCACCCTGGATCACGGGCGAGGGTGGAGATCTGACATCCATTCACTGCTCCAATTTCAAATGGAAGGGCCCCAGGGGTACTTTTTTTGAAGAAAAAGTTTACTTGGGGACCAGCAGTATTCGGCGGATTTAAAAAAGAGAGGTCTTCATTTTCGCGACGGTGGCGGCGTAGAACTGGCACTTACCTGCTGTACTTGGAGAGAAGGAGGGGTGCTTCTAAACTGCGAGTTTTGAGGGTAGTTGGACCTCCCGTGGCCAGGAACTCCACAGGAATAGCATACAGTGGTCCTCCTGGGGAACGATGAAGCAGGGGACTTGGGAGCAAAGGGCTTAACATCACGGTGTTGCGACGAGAGGATAAGTTTTGGCTTAGCGGGCTCAGTCACCTTAACGAACTTATTCCCATTATTGGGACCAAATTTGTTCTTGCTGGTTTCGGATTTAGTAGATGTTGGTTCTGATTTCTTCCCTTCCGTCGGATAGCACTTGGGGCTAGCCGCGTAGACGTCTGTCTCTTCAATGCATTCCTTAAGAGTACGGCACCTCCAGTCCTTCATGAAGGATCTGATTTTCGAAGGGACCGATGCATAAAATTAGTCCTTAAGGAAGAAATCGACCAGGGCGTCGTATTTATCAGGTACCTTGCACGCGTCAACACAAAAATTCAAATGACGCTGTAGGGAGTAGCCGAACCGTCGGAAGGTCTAGGTTGGTTAAATGCAAGAATGCCTAAATTTAGCTAGGTAAAACCCGTTATGATGTTATAAGCGGTGAGCAACTCGGCTTTTAACGATAGGTAATCAATTATTTACTCTGATGGTAGGGAGATAATTATATCCCTAAGTTAAGAGCCGTATAGAGGCAATAATTGTGCTACATACTCCGTCTCGATGTCCCAGTAGTTTACCTCGAAGATCTGTTTGCAGTGGGTGAGATAAGACCCGAAGTTTTTGCCTTTTTTAAAGACGCTGAGTTTTATCGTCCCAGGCTGAGGTGCGTCTAGTCTACCACTTTAGGAGTTCATGGAGAGCGTCTCCTTCCTTGATCTGCTCATTTCCAATTCTTAAGACCGAATTCTCTCTCTTTCTCTTTCTTCTCGTTCTTTTTCTTCTCTCTCTCTCTTCTTTCGGCTCTTTCTCTTTTTCTTCTTCCTGGCTGTAGGACACCAGATCTTTTCCACTGAGTCCGAGTGACTCACCTTGGGCCTTAAAAATTTCACCGGCGACATGCAAGGGGTTTACGTGATTACCACAACCACAATGAATATGGTAGAATTATTCATTCCTTTACGCACGAACGGGAGTGCGAATAGTTTTGGTAACAAGGAAACACGAAGAACAAAGGGAGGGATGGAGCAAAACAGTCGCGAGAGAGCTTGTGTGTTCCAGATTTCACTGTAATTGGGACAAGAATTACAGCACCCATAGCACAGCAATATGTTGAATAATACTATTTTGACAACTTTTAACTTATGGCACGAGATGAGGCCTTGCAGAACAACTATTTAATTCCGTGGTGGAATAAAATTAATAGCTAAACATGGTTACTAGAAAATCAATTCACAAAGAAGAACGATTGGGCCGGGAAAAAATACACTTTGTAAAAAGGTATGCAATGGTTATTTCTCACCTTTTAAACTCCAGAAACAGAACCAAGATTAGCCAACAATTAACAATTTACCCAAGGTTAACCAATAGATTGATCAAATTTAAATCAATTGACTGACCAATATTAACCCCAATATCCTGATACCAGTTTAATATAGATTTTATAAATTAGGGTCAAGTTAACCTTCTTTGCGTTTCTAGTCCACGGGAGGTTTATAATATAGGGCTTTTCAACAAGTACGCTCGAGCTATGTCGGGGATAGTGGCCATATTGTTGAAGCGACATCTAGTAACCTCACTGTGAACTGTTCAGTAGTACTTGGTAAGTCACGATGGAAGATTATACTGTTGATCACCTTGTGCAAATCATCAAATGTTATTATCAAAATCAGTGCTCCGTTCGAAAAACGTTCCTCGCATTACCTGATATCTATCCTAGCCACATCGACGAGGCCCATTTTTGGATGAATGGATTTGTGAACAGGCAAAATTGTCGGATTTAGGACGAAAACAATCCACATAAGATACACCAGCACCAATTGCATCCCAACAAAGTCACTGTTTGGTGCGGATTTTCGTCAAACGGAATCATTGGTCCGTATTTTTTGTTGAACAAAGATGGGATTGCCATAACCGTCAACGGCGAGACCTACTACAGATCGATGATAAGCAACTTCTTGTGGCCACCACTGGATTATGTGCCTAATATGGATACTGACCACAATGTGGTTCCAACAGGACAGCGCCACGTGCCACACTGCGTACGCCACGATAGACATTTTACACCAGCGATTTCAGGGCAGGGTCATCTTTTGCGGCCGCGACGTCAACTGGCCACCGAGATCATGCGATTTAACGCAATTAAACTACTTTCTTTGGGGCTACTTTAAATTTCAGGTCTATGCGAATAGTCCGCAAACAGTTGATGTCCTCCAAGTCAACATAACGAACACCATCCAGCAAATTCATCTAGATTTATGGGACAAAGACATCGAAAATTGGGCGTCCCGAATACGTTCCACCAAGTGAAGTTGCGGCGGACATTTGAACGACGTCATATTCCACACTTAATGCCATAAAATTTACTTTCAAATTTAAAATAAACTAAATGCATATATCCCACACAACTTGTTTTATTTACACTTAAAAATCAAGTGACCTTATTGAAAGACCCTTTATAAGCTACAGAGTGCAAATTAACTGAATCTAGGTTGGCTAACATTCGACTATCTTCGACTATCTGGGATAACAGAAAAAGGGTACAAAAATGACTTTACTAATAAGTAAATTAATATTATTTCACAAGGTTAAAAGGAGTTTTAAACGAGCTATATACACATTAGATGTAAATGGGTCTTAGTGGCTAAAAGAGGGGAGACTTTTTGGCGAGGGACACCGTACAAACAAACAGACAATATTTATCGAGGGTCGCTCGAATCACTTTGAGTGTATAAGAAACCAAAGATGAAAGCTTACACTGTGCAGGGGGAGGGGGGGAAGAGAGCAGCTGTACAGAAGGAGTTGCGCTTTGCTCTTTCCTCGAAGATTTGGTCCAAAGGAGTAATCCTTGCCTTGGTGTAAATTTAAGTTCAAATAATAGTCTCTTGACAATTGCTATTAACGGGGTGAACTCAAATCTTGCTTTCGAGTTATGACATGAATCGAGACTGAGCGCGCTTCGTTTGAGGAGCCGGTGGAAACGGATACGATGTAGACTCACCCGTATTAACGAGAATACCAAGAGTTTCATGGATTGTGCGAGATTTGTGCAGAGAGGGTACCGACGGGGGTAAGCAGAGGATACTGACGTGGCAGGGTGGGCGGCGGATACTGACGTCGCAGAGCGGGTGGCGAATACTGCCTTCCAACTCTGGCGCCGGAGGATATATAGTAGGGTCGGATGGGTTTTCCCCCATCAGTCCGAAGGGCAGGATTCCATGACTCCGACTCCTCGGCTGATGATAATGGTATCACACCTTTTGCACGATTCTGGGAAGGTTCCTAAGCCGGCGACGCGAAACTTTGTCTGACTTCAAATGCAAACTTTAGGGCTCTCAAACTTGTCACAGATTTCTGTGTTTGCGGCATTTCAGTTCACCGCGGCATTTGACGGCGTCTTATAATTTCGTACCTCCATTAGCACAGATAAAATAGTCGCCCAGGTGTCTGTTGTCTCTCTCTTTATTGAAGGACGAGGTGTCGCGCATATTCCTCTTTCTCTCTCTCTCTCTCTCTCTGCTCTCTGACAATTAAGAAAAACACTGACAACTGTCAACATGAATCAGTTTGCAACTTAAAGGAGTGCGTGATTTGAGTATGTCTGTCATGAGATGACCTCATTTGTATATGTGGTCGTTTTAATAATTATTCTACATTTACTTTCTTTTTATAGGAACCATTCCCTGGTTGATAGTAATTATGATAACATTTTAAATGCTCTGGGTGGAATCCACGAATCTGGCTCTATGGCATTATTTATCCTTAACGGTGATTTTAATGATCATCATTAGCAATAGCTGAATTCAATTTCTGCGACGAAACAGGACTATATGGCTGCCTTAGATTTATTTAATTTTGCTGGATGTGAGCAGCTGGTTCGTGATCCGAACAACATTTCTGGAAATTGCATGTATCTCCTTTTTACGGATGTTCCTGTCGTTGTTGATCTACAGGTTGGTCCGCCTCTTGGTAACAACGATAATTCTGGATTCAATTTTAAGAGTCAAACGAAATTTTTAACACCGGATGAGTCCATTACTCGAGTTGTGTCTCTGAAATACCATGCAAACTGGCCTTAGACTGATATTGATTATAACAATATCTGTTTTGGCGATGTTTATGGATCGGAGTGTCCCGTAACTGCCCTTAATGAAATTCTTCTTTCGATACGTGAAAGAAGGATTCCATGTAAAACTCTTTGGAGTCGTTGCACTGACAACACCTGATTCAATGACGACTTCTGATTACCCCAGCGGTAGAAGCAGGCTGCATTATGAAACTCCTCTCGTTGGCTGTTCTATGAATCTTGGAACTACTACGTGCAGCTAATGTTGGATGCACATCGTATATATAGTGAGGCTCCAAGAGACTATAATAATACTCTCGGAGATATGTTAACTAGTACTTCTCAGCCGCAATCGTGGTGACCGTTCTTAAACAATACCTATTTGGGATTGACTCTAGCCTTCCTCTCTTGTCATGTGCTGACAGCTCTCCATGCTATAATTCTAAGGAGAAAGCTGATCTACTTAACTTAATTTTTAATAAAAAGCAAAGGAGTTAGGTAGTAGACTGACCTTCATCTTCCTTTCCTGCTAGTAAACTGCACTCCCCTGCTTTTAAGGCATCAGAACTTCTTTTCTATTTGAATTACCTTGAATCATTTGGCGGATGTGGTCCTTTGTGTTTCTTGCCCAATTTTAGGCCCGTGCGACTCTATATCTTACTATGTCTATCGGTCGGTCAGTCCGTCAGTCGGTACCGATTTTGTTTTTTTTCTGTTTTGGTGTAACTATTGGGCCGAATCTAACGAAATTTAAAAGCATATGTTGTTTTACATTCTCTTTCGAATGATATACTTGTAATTGCCAAGGTCCAACCAAGTTATCCCGGGAATTATTTTGTTTTGGCAATACATCATAACTATTCGGCCGATTCTAACGAAATTTTAAACCCTTATGTTGTTTTACATTCAATTTTGGATGATATAATTGCCAAGATCCTCGCAAGGTTATTCAGGGAATTATTAAAGGTTTTGAAAGTCGTAAGGCCATAAATCAGAATAAGTGAGAGCACGCGAATTTGGTCACCGGAACTTGTCTAGAAAAGAATTGCTCAATCATTGGCCCCATTTTTTTCTTTTTAGATTCCTTATTTGTCAGAGTTTTTTTCCTTAATCTTGGCGTTCTGCAAATATCACTTTGACTCCCAAACGCTTTTTATCATCAATTCATCCGGAAGAATATAGACCCATTTCCATCACACCGTTTCTTTCTAAAGTACTTTAGCGTTTGCTGTCCAAACGCATAAATCATTTTCTGAATATTAATAAATTGCTGCCGGAAAATAGTTTGGTTTTCGAAAGCGTCTTAGTACTTCTGATGCATTCCTTTTTATCACCAATGACTTCAAAGTTCTCTTGTGCGGTCATGAATCTCACCTTGTAACATAATTTTAGCGCACCCTTTAATCGTGTTAATCATAAGACTCTTTTATTTAAAATTAGATCTCTTGGTATTGGTGTTCATTTCCTCGGGATACTGGTCGAGATTTTGAAATACAGGAAGCAGCGTGTCTCGGTTGATGGTAGTTTTAGTTAACTCCTTCATTTTTTTTACTTGAAACATGTTTTCTGGATTTGAGTCGAATATGTTTGTTTATGCTGACGATACAACGTTGTATCCTGCAAATCCTCCCGTTTTGGACAAACAAAGAGCCACTGAATTGCTTACGCTTGATATCAAAAGAATTTTATCCCTGCGTGCTCATTAAGTTATGAAACTTAATCCATGAAAATCCCATAGCCTTGTTATTGGTCGATTCAGGCCTTTACAACCGCATCATCTTGACATCATTGTCAACTGTGTTGCGGTCTCTAATTGTTCTACGGGAAAATTGCTAAGTGTTACTTTTGATCCCAAGCTCAATTTTGAGCTTCACGTGTGCATTGTTGCGTCCTCTATTTTTGAAAAGGTTGTTTTTCTGTGTAAGTACCGCCAGATTTAGTTTAGAGACAGAGTGGTTAGGAATTGTTTTATTTCTTTCTCTGCCTCATTTTGCCTTTCTCTCTGCATCGGAAACCAATTTGTAGCGCTTTGACAGAGTTTTCAACCATATTAATATTTTGCTATCAAACGTACAGTTGAACCTTAGGCATCATCGACTCGTTGGAGTCGAACTCATTTCTTTAAAATTCTTTCTGATACTGATCATCTACCTTACTCTCTGATACCAACGCCCTAGCAGCCAGTTCGTGAGAAGCGCTACTCGTTTAACAGAATGACCGTGCTTTTTCGGTCATTCTTGTGAATTCGATACAGTTCTCTCTATTTTTCTTTCCTAAAACCGTCGGTATGTGGAACAGTCTGCTTTATGGTGTCGTTAATTCGGATAATTGTGATTGATTTAGAGGTAAGTGAATCCTCTTCCTCTATCTCATTTATTATGTTTTATACTCTTCTCGATGTTACGCCACTCGTTGAGCCCAGTAGAGTATTTAAATTCTGCTATTTTGGCTGTTGCCTTCCAAAGGGTCGCCTTCAATGAATCTGATAATAATAAAATAATTAAATAGGGAGTATTTTCATTCCATAGCGTTGGATTAATCAACTCACATTACTGAATCACAGCAGGTCTTAATCTTTATTCTTGCAATAAGAGGATTTTCATCGTATTGAAGAACTATTTTTGTACTCTTAAAGATACAACTCAACGAATTGATAATTCTAACGGTTTGAAAGAAAAATGCTGAGAAACAAAGTTTAATATTAATAACCAAATAGGTTTATTCACAGGTGATGCCACTTCAATGAAAGTTTCTCGTGAAGGATTTATTGGTCTGTTAAAAACAAAGAACTATCTAATCCACATTCCTCATTTGTTTTTCATTGTATCCCTAATCGGCAAAGTTTACCTACAAAATCTACCACTCTTAAAGACACTTATTATAAAATAATAGGCATTAATAAATTTATTAGAAACAATTTCACATGTCACCGTAAGTTTCTTGTCATGCACAATAAAACCGAAATTGTAGAATTACTATATCATTCTCAAGTCGTTGGTTGTCTCGGAGAAGAATCTTGAACAAAATTCTCAATTTGAATTACCAAATAGTGAGTTTTTATAGTGATCATAATAAACATTGTGAATTGATGGATGATGATTTTATCAAGAAAGCTGCAGCTTTATGTGATTTTATGACAAAACACATGAACTAAATCTCATTCTTCAAGGTAAAACAAAATCCATTTTTGACATGTAAATAAATGTCCAAGCCTTTCGGAAAAGTTAAGCATTTAAATTATGAAATCTTACTGGGTCTGAGTTCGCTAAAGCTAAAGAACATTTGCTTCAATTGACAAAAGTATTAAATGAACAAAAAGGACCATGTAGATCCTTTCAATTTCAGGAATATGTATCTGTTTTTGATACATAAATTCAAAATTTTAATGAAATATTCAAAGATTTTGAAACATAAGGCATCTTTAAGGCTATTTTTTAACTTCAAGCAGTAAATATTTCTACAGTACCCATCGATATGTAGATGGAGATGATATAACTTTCAAAGGATAAAATTGTGCAATCTCAATTTGATTTAAAAAAAAAATCCTCTTGAAATGTGGAAAAGTGTAATTGAATATCTTCACTCCGTTATCCTGTTCATAAAATGCTTTCTTGTTTTGCCACTATTTATTGCTGTGATATCATCAATCTTCTACAAGACGTAACTGAATTCAAAGCTGAGAATTCTGCTCAACGTTTAGACCTTGAGCTCAATTTGAAGACTACAATGCTAAAACCAAATATTAAACATTTGTAACTGATAAGCAGTATCAAAAGGGTCATTAGGGGCAAGATTAATTGTAAATACTTTACAAAAGAATTACATTTTCTCGGTCATAAATTTAATATCAATCTTCACTGAATAGGTTTTTAGAATATTTCAAAATTTGCGTTCATGTGGCCTAAGAATTTTTCAAATGCGGCTACCTGGATGTACATGGTTGTCCATCCATGCACTATACAAAGACTTTGCCTCAAACCCAAAACTGACTATTTCTATAGTAAATAGCTAACCACTAAAATTTGCTTATTACCAGTAACTACAATCCCAAACTACATTTCTTATTCAAAAAAAGGCACCTTAATTCTTATGTCGTAGAATTGCTCATAGTCTGGTCCAATAATTATTCTAGTCCTTGATCTGGACACACCAATTTTGTTTAAGTCGATGGTATTGACCCTATGACTCAATTTACGATCATATATATATATATATATATATATATATATATATATATATATATATATATATATATATATATATATATATATATAGGCTTTAATATATCCTGAACGTGCGAAAGCTGGTTAGAGGCAAGTTGTGCCACGACCAGGATTCTCACTATAAAAGTCCCACTTGTTACTGGGGGGAGGTTTGTGATTGTTAAATTAGCCGAAGGGATTCTGAATTAAAGTCTTGCCAAGGGTACATAAAAAAGGAGGAGCCACAAATAAACACACGTGCAAAAATAAACTTTACTTTGTACAAAAATAATAATTAGTAGCAAAAGTTAAACGGGCATTTAGGTAAATAAGGATTAAATATTAAACACTGACGTTAAGCGTCTAGATTTATAATGATTCAATGGGAGTACCAATCACTGTTAATTAAATAGGTAATTTAAAAATAGAGGGACACTAGGTTTACAGATTACCATTAATTGTGATGGATTGGAGAGACGACTACTCAGGTCCAGACTGGGTGGTTTGGGTGGCGTTAACACGAGTTCTAGGGGAGAGGGGGGATAAGACGTCGGGTTCGGGGCTGCTGACTGCAGTTCCGGTTAGTTCACTCCTAACTAGATTTGACACTAACAAATAGTAACTTCCAGTAACTATTTGGATGTTCCTTTTTCTTTCTCAAGTTATGTTGAATAACAGAGCGTATTCTTCTAGTCACAGATTCTGCGGGGCGGGATTTGCCTCAGGAACACTTTGAGACAGCGACCAAGTTAACTCAGGGGCTTGTTGGCAGTCGATACGTTACGAAAACGACTCTCGTTCAACGTGAGGGTTACGCGAGTAGGTTTGGGACACTGCTCTCGAGGGATGAATGGCGTTGTCATTTATACCGCGGACTGTGTGAAATCGTGAGAGAGATTCCATTCACGACAAGTTGCTTATCGCAGCACCTTCTGGACAATCTCCATGGTATGATAAAGAAGGCAAATACAATTTAGGCTTTTCTGTGAGATAGGCCTTTTTCGTCAGACTTCCTGTCGCCTGTTGGGGAAGGGTGGGGGGGGAGAGAGAGGAGACGAAGGTCAACTCAAACGACAAATTTCTTTCGTTCCCACGATTGTCTGGCGGCATGCGAATATGTACGTTCCATCCCCTTACATCTTAAGACTGTGAAGCTTAGTAAACCTACGAGTAGCTTAGATAGAATATGAATACAACTTCGTGAGGATCGAATGGTCTGTTCTTACATTTTCGTTCCTTTGTAATCTTCTGAAAAGAAGTAATTGAAAATCCAGACCTTACGAAATTTGACCATGTAATTATTGGTGAGAAATTAAAAAGAAATAATTTAGGGATTCCAATTTCTCTGGCGGAGGATTCTCTATTCATCACATTACATAGAAACAGAAGTTTTTCTGCATTTTTCATTCTAAGATGGATAAAAACGGGGCAACATTTGTGAACATTGGTTTGACTAAAAAGGGATTCTATTACGGCTCCCTTTTGGTAAGCTCACAATCATAAGATGAAATTCAAGATTAAGAAGGCAAATAACAGATAATTTTTCTTTCATTACTTAGTGAAAGCAAAAAATGGAATAATTTGCGAGCTCGAGCAGAGCCTTGGAAACATATTGATGCCAAAATAGGTCCTATGTTATTGTTACATAAAAAGTTATAAAGCTTGAAATATTTGGTCCAAAGTTCGATCACTCTGTTCAATAGGGCTAAGCTATTTATTGAAGCCCCAATACGAATAAAAGGGTCAATGAAAATGTGAAAACGTGTGTGATGGCACATAATAATTTAATGTTAACTTCAAAATTTATTTTTAGGAGCTAATTGACCATATTAATTTTAATCTCTCCACTTCAAAACTAATATAAAAAGGGACCAAACTTGTTTGAGATAGGCCACGTTCGAGACATAATCATCAAGCATACACCCATATTTATGGCCTAGTCTTTGAATATGTTCCTGATACAATGAGAATCTTTGAAATGAAAAAATGATAGTTTCTTTACAAATTCTTAATCAATGAAATATTCGACTGTCAGTTTGATTCCCCCCAAAATATACTTTAACTAGGTAAAGTTGAGGAGCAAAGGAAATATGTTATTAGACAAACATTTTGTCCTTGAATTTCATGGAAGATGATCACTTCATTGGTTCATTGTGCATTATGTAATCCATTTAGGATATTTTTACTCTCTGACTGTTTTTAGAAGATTAGGTTTATTCATTAACAGATTTAAGATTGATTTTATCCTCGCTGTTTTACAAGGTGAATAGAGTTATACGGTAGATCATATTTAAAGAACACACCAGTGGATTTCGAAGCTTCAATTGGTGGGAGAATCCTAATCCAGGATGTGTTCTCAACAATAGGTATCGGAAATTTATTTATTTTTCACGGCTGGTATTGGCATGTGTGTCAGAAAGCTGACTGTAACCTAAAACAAGATGGTTACACAAGTGAACTGTCAAGCGATGAAGATTGATCGAATCTCCCACAGAAAGTATGAGGTAATTAGTCTTTGGGAGGGGGAATTTGAAACCATGTTGCAAACGGTTCTAAGACAACGTGGGCTTGTTTATTGAATATCATCCAATTGGGATTAGGGCGTATTAGAAGCGGAGAGTGGACTTTTCAGTGGCAGATGTAACCCCTTTATATTATACTATCTGCCAAAATATGTGTAAAAGTCCATTGCTTCAACTTTTGCTCTTTAGATGGTTAGTTTAGGTTAGATTAGCCTCTAAACTAACTTATACACGAAGTGCATATCTGCTCTTTCTTGATTTGAGTATATGTCCACTCACGAAGAATCACTATCCAAACAACTACTTGATCGAGTTCAACTGAATCAAGTGCTGAAAGATGACACCTGTGGGAGAAAAAGGAATTCTGATTAGCATGTGTTTTAATAGCTTATAACTCAAAAACCAAGCATTTCCAGACATATTAAACACCCTATATATCATAATAAATTTCTTAATTGGGTAATTTAAAATCTCGCTCTTCCGGTTTAGTGGTGAATACGAGGATCCTGCAGGTCTGTTCCCTTTCTTTTCCTGGGAATCATTTTAGAGCGATAGCTTCTCTATAAAAAATATTAAAATTTCTCGATAATTCCAAGCTATTTCTGTTATTAATGGAAGCGTTAAGTTTTCTTAGGAATACTAGAGAACACTATCGCCTGCCTTTGCAAGGATCATATCTGTATATACACGAAAAATGAGATATAAGATTGAATATTCGATTGTTTCCGGAGATTAAAATGCTTAATCGAGTTGTCTCATGAAATAAACAAAAAGTGTCAATTCCTGCAACTTGACAAACGGAATATATTAGTAGATCGTATCACCTGTATTTTCTTAATTTAAACACTTACAGTTACAAGATAATTATTCTCCTGAACCATTAGCAGATTTAATATAAACCACTAAAATTTGATATTACCAGCACCTACTATCCCAAACCACATTTCTTATTCTATAAGATTATGCGAAATGAATTGAAGAGATATTTGCACATCTGTTACTTCTTAAGAGTAAATATTATATGACCATGATATCCTATAAGTAATAAGGATGCCTTGCGATAAGGACACTAAACTATTTGGATTAGGTCCTGCTTCTTTATCGATAAAATGAGTAATGAAAGAATGTGAACGATCCTTTGTTTATATTCCCGTAACTTCTTCATCATCGGAGCTAAGCGTAAAGAGGTCATATGTTTTTTTCAGGATATCTTTTAAACTTCGGTGGATAGGCATCTCCCTCATCATCATCATTATGCAGGCTAGTTGTAGCAAAATCAATTTTAAGAAAACTTCACCCAAACGCTAGTTTTAAAGAGTTTATTTAATAGTCAGCGTGGTTGTTTTGGTATGGACGGATTCTTTTTTCAGAAAGCCGATGATCTAAAACAAGAGAAAAAGTTAAATTGTAGACTTCAAGAAGGGGGCTCATCAATTTTACAAATAAAAAGCATCATTAAAAGAAATATGGCAAATTAGATTTGTAGCGCCTTCTACTTCGTCCAACATTGGGTCTGCATACACCTAAAAACTCATCTCATGTCTCTAATAATTCATAGTAGGGATAAGATGTATACTCTCCGCTTTGAGATAACCATTGGTGTTATAGTTTCCAGCAGAAAGATTATCAAGTGTTTAAAATGAAGTTATATATTATGCAAGTGGATAGGATGATGTCTTAAGGTGGTAAACTTCGTACTATTCTTATTTTAGATAACATTTTGCAGAAGATAGATTCAAGCCATCAAGTATTACACCACAGCAAAAAGAAATTCCTGTTCCTAGTCACCTAAAATATATATTTTTTAAATTTCTGCTTGAGCCATATTAGCTTAAATGTTTAACATTTAGTCCTAGTTATCCATAGAGACATCTATCAGTAATTATAGGGCAGGACAAATAATACAGAGTGAAAGAAATAGTTTTATGAAGGTAAATAAAGGAAAGTCGAAAGACCTTTGGATATTACTCTGCGATTTCAACTCTAGAATACATGAACGATTTATCTTACGACTGTAAGTATTTGTAAACAGGGTCGAAATCAGATATCTTTTAGAATGAGTAATATGATTAAAAGATACCTGTTTCAGTCTCATGGATTCCTTTTACCTTCCATCGTAAAGATGAAAATAAACAATGATACACAACATGATAATGATTTTCAAATGTATATATGAAGCGTGTTTAAATCTAATAAGAGGCAATTTTCGATGATCTGTTTGCACAAAACAAAACTATCGTGGTTAAACATCGGATACTTATGTTAGTTTGGAAGAAAGGTCATATATGTCTAAAGAAAGAGTAATAAATAAACATAGTACATAGATTGTTTCTTCTAATCTTATTTGCTTGTCTAAGATTTATCCTTACTAATCTTTTAAGATGAAGTGAATTTTAGTTTATTCTGAAAAATGAGAGACTTCTTTTTGTGATTAAGACATGTAGTATACTTTAATAAGACACATTGGAAACATTAAAATACCGTTCTAAATCCACCTATTCTTAATTTTGAAGAAATTGCTAATAATCAAAAAATAAGATTATACAAATACATTTCTTAGAATAATGGAGGCTAGTAGATGGAAAAAGCTAGGTAGATTAATGTATTAAGCACTGAAAAATATGCAAGGTGTCAGTTTAACTAATGATGGCGAAATTATCATAAATGGTAAAACAAAATTTCCCAGTCCCAAAGTTTTAGTCATGCGCTAGTACATATCTCACTATGCCGGTCGGTCTGTCGGCCTCCGTTTTGCTTTTTTAGTCCCGTGAAACTATATATCTCACTTGGTCGGTCGGTCTACATTTTGTTTTTGAAGATTTTGGTAATGACATTGTAACTCTTTGGCCTATTTTAACGAAATTTAAAATCACTGAGGTTGTTTTAAATTTTCTTTAGAATGACATAGTTGTCAAGGTCCTCTTAAGGTTTGCTTGGGAATTATTTTCTTCTGGCAATAACATCCTCACTCTTCGACCGACTCTAACGAAATTTGAAAGCCTTATATTGTTTTACAATTTCTTTCCAGTGATATAATTGCCAAAGTCCTTCCAAGGTTACTCGGGGAATTATTTGGCAATGACATCATAACTATTCGGCCGATTCTAACGAAATTTGAAACCCTTATATTGTTTTGTAATTTTCTTCTAATGATATAATTGCCAAGGTTATAGCAAGGTTAGTCCTGGAATTATTGAAAGTTTGGAAGGTGGTAAGGTCATAAATCTGAATAAGTGAAAGCACGAGACTTTAGGCAGCAGACCTTCTTTACATACCCAACGATTTGACTAGAACTAGAAAAAAATCTCATATCTGAAGAATTTTTCAGTAGTATGCAAATTCTAACTACTCTATAGAGCTTATCATAGATTTCTCCATTATCATTCCCTAAAAATTATCGTGTTCAATTTCCTCCGACATCATCCACTATTAATTTAAGTGTAAAACGTAGGCACGATCGTTGTGCTTTTCACACATTCCTTTCAAATGTTCTTCACTTTGTATAATTTTTCAGAATTTAAACTATTTTAATCTAAACTTGAGTGGCTGATATCAGTTCATCTAAATGTGAGAAGGGCAAAATGTGAAAAGTACGCATTTGTTGCTGAAGAGTTGATAATCAAATTTCATCTACTGTGCAAACATTAAGAAACATTGAATGGACCACCCATTTTTAAATGATTAAGATTCAGAAAGGACATGGGCCCGCCCACCTATTTTCCTCCATGGTTCGAGATAACTCACCATATCTAATTAACGGTGCTGATATTTAGGAAAGACAGGCATATTCAAAGATTTCGATAGTGTTCAGGTTATTATGACGGGAAAGAACGAGATTCATGCTTTAAGATCAAGTGCGAAGGAGGGAAGAAAGTATTACCCAAGATGCAAGATGATATGAAGAAAGATAATTAAAATAAGATGAAAATAATGAGGGGAAGTCAGAAAAATAGGGTCGCATTAATACACTAAAGGGCAGAAATAAAAGTAAGAGGACCAAAAAAGAACTGAAAGGAGATAAGATTTTTCTCATCATATAAACAAACACTTCTTTAATCGCTGTTCTTATAAAGTTTTCAGAGATTGTAAATCAGACACGTATAAAATCAATACACTTAATCCATAAATTTATTTGAGCTCAAAGACAATATTTGAATTATCTACCCTTTTACCAACTAAGACTGTAATATTTGAATGTAATTATCAGTCTTTTTCGACATTCAGTAATTATACCTATGTAATATAAATTTGGTTCAGCGAAAGATATTGCATTGACCCGAGTGATGTTTATCTTTACAGCAAACAATGAATTGTGAGAAGATATTGTATGAAATTGAATGATGTAGAGGATGTTTTCACTAAAACATATTTTCACACACAGGTTCTAATGTCGTAATTTATCTATCTGAGACATCTTTAAGTTTTATGGGGAAATATTTATCCCTATCGTTCCAATTCAGAGAACCAATGGAAGTACAAAGAATAAAATCTACGTTCTTTCCACTTCAAGATATTATTCTAATATACAAAATATGAGAGTGAACTATGGTAAATCAAAGAAAATGCTAATTGATGCATATGGAAAACTACACGAGGATTTCTTTCCTGACAATAAAGTACTCATGAAACGTGTTTCCTTAAAGTTAAAGGTATACCGAGCACCATATTTATTTATGACATTTTCAATAATAATGGCTTGGATGCAAAAATAAAATTATTTGAGTTTCTTTACATAAGAAACGTCTACTTATCGCCTTTTATTTAACTGGAGATGGAAATGGATTGTTAAAATCAACGGCTAAATAACTAGTCAACCAAATTAAAATAATAAGGTTCACAATAGTGAGTGAAATATCATTGAAAAAGTCTGATATCTTATGGTAGATCATTTAGGATTTTCTAATTGTTATGATGAAGAGCTTTTTTATTTTAAACCATATAACGTGAGTTGTATTACTCTATATAGAGACGGAAATGTAATTAAAACGTAATTTGAGTTGGATTCGTCAAAGGATGTAAGCGCCTTCTACTTGCTATATATCAGTGCAAGGTTTATTGGAGGTGAAAATAGTGTTGGGATTACCTACGGGAAACGCATAACTCTCAAAAATGAAAAATTTATTGTATCAACCTTGATCAAGACAAAAGCTCAAATTGCCCTGATTAATGTTTAATTACTATATAATAGGGTGCATTATATATTAAGCTACAGTGAGGCTTCGATTATTCGAGGCGGTCTATCCGCCTCTTATTTACAAAAGGTTTCCATCGGCTAAGGAGTTATACGCCTAGGAAATATTAGGTGATTAATGAAAATAAATGGAATTGATATAGGAAAAATAATGGACTAATATCACGAAACTAGTTTTTCGTTCATATTTCGCTAGAGACAGTTTAGAATATTTTTCTTAAACCTCTGTGGTAGAATAGGGTTGAGTTCAACCCCTACTGAGTTTGTCAGACGAGGGAGATTAACACTGTGTGCGTGGGAGACTTATAATACCGACAGACTGCAAATTAACCGAATTTTAGGGTGGCCAAATAGTCAACTAGCTTGCAAGGTTCTGGAGCAATAGAAAAACAAGTAAAAAAATAACTACTCATATACAAGTTAATATTCTTTTTACAAACTTTAACAGGGGTTTTGAAGCAAGTTATACAACACATTAGACGTACACGAGTCTCATAGTCGTAATGAGGGGAGGACTTGGCGGGGACAGTCGCCGTACACATAAACAAACAATACTGACAGAAGGGGCAGTCGAATGACCTTGAGCGTACACGAAGCCCACGATGGAGGATTAACTAGGTAGTGGGGAGGGGGTAGAGACAGTACTTTTACAGGAGAGAGGCGCGTTGCTGTTAACTCCAAGATTTGGTGTGAGGGAGTAATCCTTTGAATTGGCGCAAAGTTCAAATAATAGTCTCTTTATACTGACTACTAACGGGAGAAACTTCCATTCAAGTTTAGAACATCGAATTGAGATTGAGCACGTTGCGTTCGATGAGTGAGTACGAACGAGTACGGGTAGACTCAGGCGAATTAGAGGAGAAAACCCGGAGCTTGCTAGGTTCTGCCAGATATTGTGCAGAGTACAACGGGACACGAATAGCGGGTACGAACGAGGATGGGAAGACGGCAGGTATTGATTGGGGCGGGCAGGCGGCGGATACTACCTTCTAACTCTGGCACCGGAGGATTTATAGTGGGGCCGAATGATTCTCCCCCCCTTCCCCTGTAAGGGAGTGTTCCAGGGTCCAACACATCGCCAGGTGATAGTAGTCTCGCCCTATTAGCACGATCGAGAAAAAGTTCCTAAGCCGGCGAGGCGAAACTTTGTCTGACTCCCAATGAGACCTTGAAACTTTTCGCAGCTTTCCGCGATAATGGGCTTTCAGGCCACCACAGCCTCTCGTGTTTTGCGTCTTCATTTGCGCAGACAAAAATGGTCGATTAGGTTTCTCTTTTCTTGTTCTCTCTCTATCTTGCTCTCTCTCTCTTTTTTCTGATCTCTGACATCCCTATTTCAACCTATTTCATTAACGGAATAGCATCCACCTATCTCGCTCATATTAGGTGTCTCAGTTTCTGATAAATGATTTTATTATTTTTGTAATCTGTGTCAAGGGTTCTGTAACGATATTTTTAATGATCAAAAAATTACTAAATATTAAAAATATTATCGAAAATCCATTTTGAGAGTAATTTTTTTATGGTCTTCTGGCTTATTTTAATTCTACTATATTCGGAAATGACAAATTTTAAATCGCATCTAGCATTTGTAGAACATTTTTTCCTCCTAATGATCAGTGACACGACGAGATGTTCTAAAGAAGATTTGTAGAATATATAAATTAAATATATTGAGGGTTTAAAATAAATATTTTGTATATGTAACTTTATTAACGAATAAAAAACGGTTTTTTAGATATATACTGTTTATAATCTTCTAATCTTGGTAGTAAAATGCAAGTATTAGATATAAAAATAATAGAAGCTACCTTTATTTCTAAATGAATGGTTTTAGAAGTAGAATAAAGTATTTCAAGACACTTCTTTTTTTTCTCAAACTGCTTAAAAATATATGAAAACTACCGAAAAAAGGAGTGTATCATCAAGGTGTGTGTTCATGTGCGTGTGAGGTCTTGATATCGTCAAACAGATTAACGGTGTCATCACGGGTCAGATTCACGCTACTAACGAGGGAATAGGCAGGAAAGTTGGTAAAGAGGGTTCTGTAGAGAAAGTGAACAAGATGGAAACAAAATTTTGGAAGATATATGCGTTGATGCACACCAACCTAAAATGTGAGATAGAGATTAAAGATGAATATTTTTGATGATTATTTAATTAAAACTACGAAAAGAAAATTAACGAGTGTATCTGCAACAGAATGATTGTAAGTTTGGATCCGTAAGGGAAGCGGTGAAAATGGATAAAGTGAAAATGTCTGTAAGTTGTATTTAGCCGCAGATTTACCTGTGGGTATTGGGGCGAGTGACCGCGCATCTTCACTTCAAAAAAAGCATACATAAATTATTAATATTTTATTATTATTATAAAGACCTTGTGAACAGGGAAGCATTTATTTTCATATCATTATTATGTGGTTGGTCAAAAGGTCCTGACTCACTCAGGAAGCAGAAAGAAAACAACAATATTTGATCAAAATAAAGTCCATCATTCTCTCCGATCTTCTTCCAGCGACCAGCCAGCATCCGAATCTGTTCCAGATAACAGCCAGCTGGCTTTGAACAAAAAATTGAAAACAAGCTTTCCTCACACATTCAAAAGTGTTGAATCGCTGATAGCGGAGGAAGTGTGCCATTAAACAGAATAGCCTATAGTCACTAGGAGCAGCATTCGGAATGTATAGTGGATGTGGAAGAATCTCAGCACCTCCATCTGTTTTAACTTCTCCATAGTTAACCTGGTAGTGTTTGACCTCGCATTTTCTTGCTGAAACAAAGCCTGACCTCGATTGACCAAAGGAAGATACTTCTTATTTTGTTTGTCTTACACCCAGTCTAGCTGCTGGCAATACAGTTCAGCGTTGATAGCGCAACCCAGTGGAACAAGCTAGAAATGAGGTACTCCTTGGAAATTCTACGAGACAGAGATCATGCATGACCTTCTTGTCAAACCGATTCCGTTGTAGAATGGGTGTCAATTGTTTACCTGGCGAAACCCATATCCTTTCCCGATCATGATTAACCATGTACACCTACTTCCAATCTGATGTGGCAATTCGTCTCCAGAATTTCCTGTCCATTAGGTTATTAAGAAGTTGGCTGCCAATCTCTTATCTACGGGCAGCTTGTACTTCGAGGAGGTCATATAGATCTAAACAAAGCTACTTGTGAACAAAATCCATTTTATGCAATCGGCGCAGCACAGTCTGCTATCAAAGGTTGGTGGTCAGCCGGAGCTTGCTTGATCGTTAAGGGTAAGATCCCATGAGTTGAAACGTCTGTACCACCTCAAAAACCTCACCTGACTGACTATTCCTTCTTCTTCAGTATTGCGAATTTCCTTCACTGCAATTCTTGTAAAAGGTTTTCGCTTGTAACTCTAGCAAATAAAAACACTAATTTTAGTTTCTTCACGACTTTATGGCCAACTATATATTACTAGCGTAACCATGCCGTCAAAAATGACGGCATTTTTTTTAAGTTAGAGCTATATTTCATTCGTGAAACATGTTTTTAAATTAAAAAAACAGCTCTCTATCTATATTAAATCAATATACATATGTATATCTATTTCAGTGTCTTTATCATATCTGTTTTTCCTAACTCATTATTAATGCCAATATTCTATAAGCCATGAAATGAATAAAGATTTCACTGTAAACGTTATAGTAAACGGACTCTAGGAAATGTGTTCAAACATCTCGCACCTCCTATTCCGTGGCTACCAGAGCTTCAATATTCTTGTATATATATTTAGATATATAAAGCATCAAGTCATTTAAGATACCTCAACTGGAAGTAGATAGGCAGACTTGAAATGTATCCTGGTCTATTACAATACTTTAAGTAAGAGATAGGCGGGAATGAAAAAAAACCTATTCCCACCAAGTCACTGTGTTTATGGCAATCTTCATTCAACACATACTGTATTTTTTCTCAAAACATTTGACTAGATAATGGTTTCTTCTATAGTTCATCAGATTGTTTGACATGCATAAACAATGCCGTATAAAAATAAAAGCTTTCAGTGATTTTTATATAATCCCAGGAAGTTAGAAGAGGAAGTTTCATCGAGAAATATCGTCAAGACATCTGATTAATAAATGTCTACTGTAGAATCACTGAGATTAATTATAAGAGATCTAATATTTCCTATGTTAATCGAAATCTCTTAACTTTAAATGAGAGGAGCTTTCATCATAGACGTATCACCTAGACATTTCTTATTAACTATATAATGTTTGCAACCACTTTTCTGCAATCAATTGGGTGAGGGTTAAAAGCAAAGAAGCCGAAAGTCTTTCTTAATCAATTGGCGGAGAGTTAAGAGCAAAGAAGCCGAAAGTCTTTCTACAATCAATTGGTTGAGAGTTAAAAGCAAAGAAGCCGAAATCCTTTCTATAATCAATTGGTGGAGAATTAAAAGCAAAGATACCGAGAGTCTTTCTGCAATCAATTGGTGGAGAGTTAAAAGCAAAAAAGCCGAAATTCTTTCTACAATCAATTTTTGAAGAATTAAAAGCAACAAGCCGAAAGTCTGGTTGAGTGATTATAAAAAACAAGGTATATGTGTGACTATGCGTATTTTTATAAACATATTATAAGATCCCTTTGCGAAATTTTATTATTATTATTTAGAAGCATGGTGTAAGTGGTGCGAATGTGATCATATTATTCAGTATTATTATAAGTTAGGGAGGTTTAGGGTGTGTGACCGTATTATTATTTGTTTGCACATATGAAATTGATCCCATTGTATTTCATGACTATTTTTATTATACGAAATATTATAATCGTTTTATTAGTATATTATTATTAATAATATATATTTCTGTGTGTGTATGTGTTGTGGTGTATTAAGGTTTATGTGCAGCCAGTTTAATGAGAAAGGTACTCTTGTCCACTGTTTCTAGTTTGAGTAGATTTAAATTGATTCTGGTTGGTGGCTAGGCTACTGATATATAGTTTACTGTTGTGCTAATGAGTTGTGTATAAAGGACGATCAGAGTTCCTTTGTGCTTTATAAATTGGTTCTTTGTTTGTCTCGTAAAGGTGTTAGTTCGAATATGGTGTTTCCTTTGATGATCTATGACTCTAAGCGAAGGTCATGTGTGGCTTTGATGGAAACACTGATGCGCGAGCTTATGGTTGCAAGGAAAAGGTGACTCTCGAGTAAGATGTTGTGGGTGATAGTTAGATTTTAAGGTTAGGAGAAAAGAACGTTATTGTTTATTTTTGGTTGGTAGGTGAACTAAGTTTCAAGGAATTGTAGGTACCTGATTTTTTTTCCAGAGAGTGTGGAGACGGAAGTGCATTAGGGTGTGTTAGATAAGTTGACTTCGTTGATTTTTAGTCGGAATAGTTGGGTAGTGTGTGTTTGGTGGCGGGGGGGGGGGGTTTCATACAGGAATTCTTTCTTTATGAATTGTCCTAAGTGTGTGAGGAGTTGACAAAGTCGGTTGGAACGGAAGTATTCTTTCAATTTTCATCAAAGGTATATTATTTGATATCTAGTATTTTTTATATGTTGCCTGGAACTTGTTCGGAGGATCGAGTGGTGTCTATTGTCATCGTTTCTGTACGTTATAGGCGACCGATGTAGGGGTAGAAAACCGTATTCGACCCCACTATAAATCCTCTGGCGCCAGAGTTGGAAAGGAGTATCTCCCCCCCGTCAGTATTCACCCCCTCCCCGCCCTGGCAGAATCCACCGATTGCCTGCCCCATCAGTATCCTCTGTCCTGTCCGAGTCAGTACCCTATATTCGCGTCCCGTTGGACTCTGCCCAATTCTCGCAGACCCCCTCAAGCTCCGGGTATTCTCGATTAGTTCACGTGAGTCTACCCCGTAAATGTTGTACCCGCTCCTAGAACGCAACGGGCCCAGTCTCGATTTGTGTGCAACCTCAAAGCAAGATTTCTAAGTTCATCTCATAATAGTTATTTTCAAGAGACTATTATTTGAACTTTGTGTCACAGCAAGGATTTCTCACTCGGACCCAATTTCGTTGAATTGTGAACTGTGGATCGTCGGCATACACTCGTACAAGGTTAGGCTCAAGACCAGCCTAATGATCTGGCGGTCACTAAGCAAAGGTCAATAGAATGGAAAAGTGTGATTACCCTTACATAACCCCTCTCAAGATAAAAATGGGTCAAAATTTGAATGGGGGACCATTAATATAAACGTCAAAATCTTTTGTTTACCTATTTTTATTTCTTATGGGTAAGTTGCTCTTAAAATGAGCCAGATAGATTTTTGACCCTTTAACACAGAGGACTTGGAACTGATGAACCGGAAGGGCCAACGTCAAACGAATAAGCCAACTAATGCCAGATGTAATTGTTTAACAGATAAACGGTTTTACTATTAAATGAACCTCAAAGTGCTATATAAACAAAATAATGGAGGAAATTTTCTTACCCGAGCCAAAATCTTGTGGGTTGCTAACACATAATGAATGAGATCCAGGCTTCATCGTAAGGGAAGAGTATGTCTCTGATTCCATCATTGGTCGCATCTGTATTGATGATAATGACCCTTTAGGCTTCAAAAAACTCAAAACGGGACAAGTTAAAGGACGTTGATTTAAGATCTTATAGTTATTTCTTGCGAGTTTTGTCTTCTAAAGAGGAACACTGGGCATTTTTAAGTTGCTCCTTCAATGTTACAGTGAGTGTAGCGTAATTGTTAATAAACGTACGAAAAGAACCCCTAAAAACTAAAAGTTTTTTAATTAGTTATTTTGTTGAGGTGTAACAGAATTAAAACGAGTTTCAATCTTATCATGGGATGGTCATTGATACTTTTTTACCCTCCAAACTTTGACCTGCCGTAAAGTGATGCGAACGTAACCTATCATTGAATGCATCAGTGAATTACGAGAAATATAAAACTCCTATTTTAGACATTGATGCTAGAGAAGTAAATAATGATATTAGGAATGTCTGGTAACACGTTATTCATTAGTCTATTATACGTGCTGCGAGCTTTAGACTAACCGAAGGATAAATTCTTGCAGACATATACATTTTGCATGGGTTGTATTTTCTTCTGAGTTTTTGCCTGAGTGGAGTCTGGCAGTATGGTTTGCAGTTATAAAGGTTATTAATAAGTCACCATTAATAACTGGCATGCGCTCAGAATCAAAATTGATAATGAAGTTAAGCATTCTATATCTATGCTAACACAATAATGCGAGTCTGGTGGAGCAATAATCAGAACGAGACGCCCAATTATCTCACGATCTAATAGTTATCGACTTCTTTAACAAAATATATTCGAACATTGGCTTGTGAGATGTAAGATGCATTTCCTGTTCAAGGAAATCTTTGAATTAAGGAATTTCTGTTTAAATTTCAGGATATTTGGATATTAATTCTGCTTCTTCGCTTCGGTACTCCAGCTCTTGAGTAATCTTCTATTTAGTTGTTTTATGTCTAACCAGGTGAGAATTTTACATGCAAATTTTTTCCTAGGCGCCCAAATTTCAACGATTGTAGTGACAGCAATTTTGTAGAGTACATTGCTACAAACTTGCGCTTCTCCGGGAGTTTATTCATCCATTTATGTATAAGTTATTTCGAGGACAAATAGGCACAATATTTGTGACCAGTTCGTATACATTAACCAGAAAATCAGAAAAGAATTGTATACCTCAGTCAGAAGCAAATTCATTCGGTATTTTGACACTTAAAATGATACAATAATCAAATCTGTACGACAGACCAGTCCAAAAGATTTCTTCCACTATATCAGTCACTTTTTCCACAGAACTCTAGTGTTTAGCATCATCAGTGAGCTTGGGAAAAATCGTCTGGTGTCAGGTTTATTTTAAAATTAGACTTATTCTTATGAACAGGAACTGATTCCTTAATTTGACTTCTGGTCTGTACTCCCCGTGAAATGTCCTGGTGAGAGAAATAGAAGTGGAATGCGTTATGAGCGTGGAAAAATACTTAGTGGGGGCCCATATAGATTCAATATAATAAAATATATAGGCAGAATATATATAAAATCGGAAAACTGAAAAATTATTTGCTCGCTCAAGCAAATCATGAACGGTAACATTTCCTGTTAACCGGTTCTACGTTAAGGATTTTATATAATATTATATAGGTTTACCTTTGTATCTAGGCAGAGTTGTTATTAAAAAACTGTTAAACATTAGAGCTCTGCACGGACCAAAAGGTCCCAAGCGTACAACTACCCTCAAACTAATTAGTCTTCTGATGGTTTTAAGCTATGGAAAATTCCATGGAATTCCTAAAGGCGATTTTACTCCGGCGCTAACGAGAATCCTCAATTTGCTTAACGTGACGCTTTAAAGGTTACAGGTACCGCCTGTTTGTATCTAAGGTTTCTTTTTGTGCTGGAAGGTGCGAGTAGAGTGAAAGATTAACCATTACCTTAGGATTTGACCGCAAAGTTGCAACGTTATCAAGATGCTGACTCGGAAGAAACTGTACCATTATGCTGGAGACTTAAAGAGGTTTTGTGCGTTTGAGAGCAAATTAGCCACTGATTTTCTGCTATATTTTTATAAGAGTATCTTTTTGCAGTGTGACCAAGAAGTACTCAGAAATGTCATTCGACGTCCTCGTAGGGGTTTTAAAATGGTTTCGATAAAATATTACCAAGATTCGTTGCTTTTTTATCGGATGGCAGTGTTTGTTGAATGTTTGTTGATTGTATTCACTTTGGTTTTCATCTCGATATTTCCTCTCCGCTTCATGTCTTTGGTCGGTCGGCCGCATAGTAACATTTTAATTTTCAATGAGTTTTGAAAACTTTTGAAGGTCGTAAGGTCAAAAGATATGTTTATTAATTGATAATGCGTTAATAAAATCACTTCACACATTCACCTATGCCTAACTAACTCACTACAGAATGTAAAAGGAGACGATGATATGATTTATCATTGTTGTTGTAGTTTTCAGAAGATTAGAGAATTAAGGGGAAGGTATTTTATTTCATTTATTGCTGTGATAATAACACCACCAGGGATTAATAATAATAAGAATAAATTTCTTATATTGAGCTCTTCAAGGCGATGACACAAGTTACTAACAACTAAATATGTACGATGAACTACGCATGTATTGTTAATACATTGGGTACAGCTTTCTTTTAAAATGCACGAAACACACTATACCTCCCTCTTGTTGCTGGATCAACGTCCAATGCAAAAGAAGCAATTATATTCATAGTGATTTATATGTCTTTGAAAAACGATAGTAAACATTGATTCGCCTTTACTCTCTTTTTCAATCTACTTTGAAAACTGTAATTCTTGCACAATTTTGTTATCTCAAATAAAAAGAACATATCCTAAAAGTAGTGCTTTAGCACCTGGGAGATTAGATCCCTCCAATTGTAAACCAAATTGTTGATTTTTAGGTATGTTATATGAGATGTTTTCAATGTTTTCGGCAGGACGCCACTCTGGAGGGTACCACATTTTCAACTTTTTGTTATGCTGCCGTAACTATGGCGTTTAACCTTTTGGGAGAAAACTTTGCGTCACGTTGAATCTACGCCAGTGTAGACGGATAAAAGATGGCTCCAACTCCCAGAAAGGGGTCAGCTTCAAAGATGTATCCAGTCTGTTTGAAGTCAGTGGGGCTATACCAGGCGCTGCGTCTGTCTTCAATACAAAGCTGGTTGCAAGATAAAGGTCAGTATGGGGAACGCACGATGTGCCCTTTTCTGAGAGAGGATTAAAATATTTGACGCCTCATAAAGCCCCCTGAGTGCTGTTGAGCATTGGAATATCCACATCACCTAGTTCGCGGTTTTCTTGAAGCCATGGCACATCGAGTTGAATAAATGTATAGATTATCTTTTTGGTGACTGGGCATGTGAGAATTGCGGGGAATGAACGCACGAGAGTCCGTTGGTGACCAGACAGCGCTTTGATTTTCCCTACACGGACTAAATAGCAGGTATCAGAGTAACGGGTTAGGGTACTTGAAATACAAGAAGGGAGACAGCCGAGGGAAACCTAAAGTTGCTTGCCAATTCACCAGGACTATCCCTAATGACCTACCCCATATCTCGCGACGGATTCAGGTCACTTTCTGATGTCTTCGAATTAAGCAGACCTACCAGATGCACCATCATTTGACTGAACACTGCCCTGCACCTTACTGACACGACTGCGATGTTCCCCAGAATGTTTGACATATTGTTGTTGAATGTCCCAGTCTGGGTGATCTTTGCGCACGTTACTTGCTCCTATACCTGGAATAGAGGGGTCACTATATATTGTATCTAGTACTTTGGACGAACTCTTGCACACCTATTGTAGACTATCTGAATTTTCGTAGGAGGCTGGTGTACTCTATTTTATTTCACTTTCTTTGAAATTGGTCGCATCTTCCTTCCTCGACGCCATGGCTTATTTCTTTGTTACCTTTTGCATTTGAATTTTGCCCTTGTTTATTTGTTTTGAATTTGTTTATTTTAGATATCTTTCGCACATTTTTAATCTAGCATAGGAATAGGCTTTGGGGGATTACGGCGACTTATGCCCTAGTAGGCAGTTGCTGTAAAAAATATTCTTGGCCATTCCATCATTTCTTTTTGGCACAGAATTATTACTAAGTTGAATCTCTTTGAAAATTCTACTTGGGAAAGTAAGAAAAGAACTTGTGCTGGCAAAAGTTCTTTTCTAATTGTATGAGATTACCCTGAGCAAGTATTGTATGAATAGACAAGGCCATTGTCGTTTTTTTTGTGATTGGGATTTCATAAGGAAGTCAAAATCTTTTGTATTGTGAAGTTTATCTTGTAGAGGGTATTTTCCCAGAGTCCTGCCGAATAGCTACTGTGCTCGCTTTTCGCAAACAGGCGAGATATTACTCTACTCCAGCCGGTTTTCGCCCAATCTCTCTAACCTCATGCTTGTTCAATTTGATAGAGTAGCTTTTATCCCGGAGAGCAGAGGCAATATTTCTTCCACAAAGTGCGGCTTCTGCAAGTTCCACTCTACATCGGATGCTCTACTCCGACAGGAAAATGACTCCTGCAAGTCCTTTCACCTTAGCCAACACAAAGACACGATATTTTTTATCTCTAGAAAGTATATGTTACTGCATGTAGAGATGGTATAATGGAGACTCTCCCCACAATGGAGACAAGGGGATGCCTTCCAATCTTTATCTCCAATTTTGGTGAAAGCCTCCAATCCACGTGAAGGGGAGGGGAGCCACCTCAATCCCAATTAAGCAGAAAGAGGGTGTTCCGGAGATTAATCTTAGTGTTACACATTAAAGGTATCAGCTTGGTGTTGACGGAAGTTTTTTTTTACTACGCTCTACAATCCATTTTGGCGGACCTCAGATGCCAACCCTGTGGCTTTGATTCCAACAGGATTTGAACCATATCTCTCGATATATAAATGCTCAAAGGTTGCGGTTTTCCTTGGAAAAGACCAAGGTCGTGTACTTCTGCTGCCAACAAACTCTCCACCCTAACCGGGACTTGTTCTTTAAAGTGGTTCACCTGGAATTAGTTCAATCGCACCATTTTCTAGGTCTTGTTTTCGAACGACGCCCCACCTGGGAAGATCATATTCGCACCCTTAAGGATTCTTATACCAGAGTCATGGACATTATCGTTCCTGCAAAATTTTATCGTTTATTTGTTCGTTCAAAGCTGGATGACGGATGCAAGTTTTATGCACCCGCAGCCAACCGTGTATTGCGGAAGGTGGACTCAATCCACCACATCGCTCTCCCCCTGGCGCCCGGCTCATTCCGCACGTTCCCTATTGAGATCCTACTTCTCCATGCTGGGAAGAGGTCACCCGCACTGTGCCATGTGCTGTGCAATATGTGTCTGTAGGCACGATCCCCGTGCATCCTTGAGTTTTCAATGGCTCTCACTGCATTGGAAGCCGATATCGACGGTGTTTATGCCTTTAAAAGACGCCACTCTTACCCTTAGTCTTTGAGTTAAGCCTAGAAAAATCCTTCGAGAGTTCGGTTTAGCTCTAGGAACAGTGGCGCTTATGGTTTTGCCCACTACTCCACCCTGGATGGTACCACTTTTGACTATTTTTTGCCACGTCTCTGCTCTAAACGCAACCACAGTGCCGGGAGTATTTTTTTCGGGCTTTAGAAGCACACTTCGGCTCACGCTGGATCCGTGCCAGTGTATATGGATGTCTGCAAGTCCTAGGAAATGGTCTACTCCCACGATGTATCGTCTCTGTTTGAAGTTTGTCGGGGTTTCCCATGCACTGCGTCTGTATTCGCGGCCGAGCTGGTTGCAATTCATCGATGGGTACTGGAGATAATGCGTAGTGCCCAGTTCGATGACCGGATTACGATCAATAGCAATTTACAATCCGCCTTGCGTACTTACGGGGCATTTACATTTCTATACACCTGGTTCTCGATATCTCTGATGCTTTGGTTGCCATGAGTATGGTGAATTTTACGATTATCTTCTCTCTTCCCGGACGTGTGCGAATTGTGGGGGTCAGCAAGCGGATGAGGGCGCCCAAGAATCCACGAGGAATGGGTGACCAGATCAGTCCTTGGCTCTTTCTCTCACTGACTTCATGGCAGTAATCAGGGAAGCCCTTCGGGTTGCTGGAGAATGAAGTTGAGAGACGGCTGAGGGAATCTTAGAGTTGCCTATAAATTCGCCACGACATTTCCGCTTACCTACTCGCTAATCCCGCGACGGCTTCAGGTCGCTTTTTGTCGTCTTAGAATTGGTCACACTAGCAGAAAGCAAGGAATTTTATGAAACACTCTCTCGCAACTTATTGCAACGAATGCTTTCTTCACCCGACGGTTCGGCAGATTTTCTTCGAATATCCCGGTCTGGATGATCTTCGAACACGTTACCTGTCCACATATCAGAACCAGCAGGTTTGCTCCCGCTTGTCATTTTCTCTCGGGATAAGTCCGTGTAGAGAGACTTGCGGATTAACTGATTCTTTGTATGAGGCTGGCATTCTCCATTTGATATGACACTTTTTGTTGTAGTTTGCATATTCCTTCCCCTGGGGCAGGTGGGACTCCTCCTGACGCTCGAGAATTTTTACTTCTTATTCTTGCCCTTGGGACCTATTTTCTTTGTTTTTTGCTTGTTTCTTTGCCTTGTTTTGTTTTGTCTTTTATGTATCTTGCTATTTGATTTTGGAAATGCTTTTTGTTCATTTATCCTAGTATTAAACTGTAGCGTAATTACAGTTATGTTTGTACTAGAGGCAATCTATATATGGGCTTCTAAAATTTTAATAATACTAACTATTCAGTTTGACTCAGGTGCATAAAGGACATTAATTTTTAGTTATATGACAATGAATTGCTATCCTTATTTTAATAATTGTTGAATACTTTTAAAGTTATAAATTTGATTTGGTGTTTCATAGGTTATATGGCTGTTCCGCTGATTAATATGTCTTCTCTGACAAAAAAACACTGCATTGCTAGACAATCATGAATATAGTGTAAGAAGGCTACTACAGGGGAACTTTAGGCCTGAATGTCTCTTGAAGGAAATCGTAGTGTGGAACGGAACATAGATCATCTTCTACTGAAAGATTTAAAACCCTCCAGCCGTACTTCCGCGCTCAAACTGCTGTAGAATGACCGCATGAGGAAGAAGAGGGTTCATTTTGCAAAGCAGCACAAGGGCTGGACTGGACAGTGTAACAGTGTTTAGAGGTCATGTGACAGATGAAAGCTGATTTCAGGTCATAAGGTCACACAAAGTAAAGGTGAGGAGGCCAGTTAGGTCGAACAGGTGCAGGCCCCAGTACACAGTGAAGCGTGTAAAACACAGTCCCTCAGTTATGGTTTGGGTTGTTTCAGTGCCAATATAGGGAGAGGTGGTTTATATTTCCTGCCAAAGAATGTGACCATGAATGCTCAGCGTTACAACGAAGTTTTGAAAGGACATCTATTTAATCATATGGAACTTCATGGAACATCCATCTTTATGCATGATTCAGCTCCTTGTCACAAGGGTAATTTGATCAAGCAATTGCTAGAGAGAAAGCGCATCAACGCGTTTGACTGGCCTGGGACTAGTCTTAATCTCAACCACATTGAAAGCGCATGGAAAGTCATTAAAGACAAGGTTAATGGATTCAATGTGTCATTAGTGAAGGACCTTCATGAGTTTATCAAAGAAGTGTGGTGCGCCAACATGGATGTAAATTACTTCCAAAATCCTGTTTGCAAGTATGCCCAAAAGGATGCAAGATGTCATCAAGGCCAGGGGGGAGATTTTACTATATTAAAAGTTTTAACAAAAGTGTTTTTAATTATATTAACCTAAACTAATGGAGGTAAATAATATAAAAATAAAATAAAATAGCGAGGGTCTAAAGTTCCATTGCGGCGACTGTAAATATCTATCGAAAATTTTTGACTCTCATTTAAAAGAATCGTTTCCCTTCATTGCTTTCATCGGTACTTAGTATAGAAATGGATTTTTTCCTTGATTTTCTCTCTTTCTGTCACTTTATTAAATTGTCGTGAGAATGGTAAATTCTTGTCACGAGAAGTAATTAAAATTAAAAGCTCTCTACAGCGGATAGAGGTGAATCTCTGACTATCTCATCAGGTCATCATTTCAGCCAGCCGAGCACAATGAAGCTTTGCCCGTCTCACGTACCTGCTCTAATATAATAAAGAATGCATCCCTCTACATTTAATTTATGTTTGTTTAAGGCCAATTTAGCCGTTTATTGATACGTAAAATCAAAATTCATTTCAATTCGTGAGTTCCTAATTTATATAAATTCAGACTTTTATCTGTAATATCAACTGAAAGTCACTTGTTAAAAGCCTTTTCAACTACTCTTTGACAGTTTCATCATGATTCCTTGATCCTATGAAAATAAAGTGCCTCTTCAAATTACAAAATACTATTTGCAAGGTGCTCGGCCCAAAAGGTGGTAAAGAAAGGTGAGGCCTATAATAAACTACGTCATCAAATACTAAACAGCTGTCACTTGGCTCACTACGAAAAACGGTAACTATCATCATTGAATTACAAAATACTTAGTTCTCAAGAAGTTGAAAAATATATATCAACATAAAGACAGCTTAAAATGGATAACCTCTTTCGTCAGAGACCAAAATATTGTTAACTCCGCAGAGTACAATCAGGTTTCTTAGCGCAGGAACGTTCTAATAAATAAAATCCATCAATAATTCGACAAGAAAACAAATGTTTGAATCAAGAAAATGCATCTAATGCAATACCTTGACATGCCTAACCATTTTACTAAGCCCTAAAGCTCTTATCTTTATAAAAAGTAACTTTCTATGCCTAAATGTCTAAATTGTAGCTGCGGAAAATACATTATCTGGTCGTCGATGGCATTTTATCTCTTCTTCAAGAGCCACCACATTAACCGACTATAATCTTCGCGCCAACATTTTTGAGAGATATATCAATTCCACAGCTCAAAAGATGGAACTCTTAGCTCATTCCACGCAACTCTCTCACTTTACTTCTGAGGACTAACTACTGAGGTTGAAATATGCCTTGAAAAAGGCTGTCAACCCTGTTTTACCTTAGGAATCTTTTACTCAGTGTCTTCTTTCTCACATTTAGGAAACACTTGAGTTAATGGAACCCAAGACCACCCTGAAGTAAGCGCTGCTGCGGGACAATTACTGAGGCCGATTATCCTGCTCGGAGATTTGAACGATAGACAAGCCCTTTGAGGAAACTTACATGTCTCAAATGTGGATGAGTTTACGCATCACACTCCGAGCCGTGCCTTATTTTCCTTATAGTTCCCTCACCGTAGTTTGGTGATGCACTACCTTACTGTGGTTGGAATGTGGTCGATTAAAATCATAGTATTAAAAACATTCCTATTCAACTCACATTTTCTGTAACACTGCCTCCTGAAAAACTGTAGCGATTGTGCTTGGAGCGGAATGGGTGGCTGAATTTCAGGAAATGACAACTTTTATGTTCCGGTTGAGGAATTTAAAACGGTGGTTTAGGCCACTGATATTTTGGGGGGTAACCTCATCGACGTGAGAATAATTAAAATCCCTAGAACTTTTGATTGATACACTTGACGTTAGATTCTCTCTGACAGAAGCAATATGCCTAAATGTGGTACAAGCGCCGCCTGAACAGTTCATCGTTGGTAAATTTCGTCCAGCTAGCCATAGGTCCTACTATGTTTCGAAGCACGCATGCTAGTCTTTTTGTCCGGCATACGCGTCATCGTTTAACAGGAGATCCTGTCTTGTATACTAGTGGAAGTGAGTCAAAAGCAATCGGGACAGGTTGTCGAGCGATACATCTCCCTCCCCTCTTTGTCCAGGAGAACGACAACGATACCTCAGATCTCGAGTCCTGGCGGAGCCTTTCGCTACTGGTTTTTTAATATTCTAGAACAAGACATTTCTTCATGAGCGTTCAATGCGCGTCAAGATTTTTCTGGAGGCCGCCGAGAGTACTTTACCTCCAGAAGTGTAGAACCTTTTAAAGACAGGTTTTCATTAAGGCACTCCCGTTCCGCTCTCGCTTCGTGTGCGGACAACACCCATTAGGTCTCTTATGTCATGCTTCGAGATCTAGGTAATCGAATTATAGCATTTTTGTTAGACTTGTTGAAAAGGAGCGGACGAATGGTAACTGTGCTCGCATTTCGGAAACCGGGGATAGATCGCTTTGCCCCGCCTGGCTTCCCCCAATTTTTCTATACAAATTTATGCAGAAATTGATAAAATTAAAATATTAGATTAACCATTTTCATTAGCAGCGAAGGCCAACTGTGTTCCGTACATTGCGGCTACGCAAGTTCCACTTCACCTCGAATGCTCTTCTTCGAGGTAAAAAATGATTGATCAGTGTTTTGATGTTGAAGAGTCATTAGTTACTACATACAAGGTGTTATCTTAGAAAACTCCCATAGAGCGGTGGGTTAAGAGACGCATTTCAAGATTTATCTCCGAATTTCTGAGTGATATTCGATTAAGTGTACGGTTGGGAGGAGCCTTTCAAGACCACCAGGGCAGGATGAGGAGGTCCCGCAGGCAAGTGTCCTTAGTACCACACTCTTTTCCCTCGTTCCTACTGAAAGATGTCCTTACTCACTATAAGAAGATATCCTTTAAATTTTTATTGCCTCCCAGATGCCAACTTTAGAGCATCGATTCAAACAGGCATTAAACACATCTCTCAAATTTATCAAAGTGCAGTAGTTTCGGTTTTCTTTGTCCAGTTCTGAGGTAGTGCGGTTCTGCCGCTATCCATAGCCCCACCCTAACCAAGACCTTTTTTCTTAAACGAACTTCACTTAAATATCATGGATTCACACCGTTTCAATGGTCTTGATTTTGACCAACGCCTCACCTGGGAGGCTCATTTTCAGCCCGAGTGCTGATAAGGTTACTACTATCTTAGTTTTCTACAAATCTTTTGTTCGTTTGAAAAAAATACAGATGTCTTTTACACCCCCGTAGACAAACGTATATTTCCTAAAGTATACTCGATCAACGATACCGGTCTCAGGCTGACGAGCAGTGCCCTCAATATGTTTCTAATTGAGAGACTACACTTTCAAGCTTTGGAGAAACTACTCTTTCTGCGTTGTATCCAGTGCTTTCATATTGTGATTGTACACGCGGAGCCAACTTCTCTCTTAGTCGCAAAAAGATTTCAATGTATTAGCAGCCGGCCTTGACTGTGTTAATACCGCATACCCAAAGACTTTTTTCCTTACCGCTAGTAAACGTATTCTAGATCTCTGTATAGATTTTGGGCCATTGTTTCCGCTTGTTTTTCTCAGCACGCCACTATGGTGGGTAATACCTGAGCTGTTTATCGCTACAGCTCAACTCCCAATGCTTAGAAAGCGATGGGCGCATTGTATACTACCATTTTGGAGCAAACCTTGTGTCAGGCTAGATCCGTGCGAGCGTACGTGGATGCCACCCGCCACCAGGAGATGGACTGTCTCCACGCCGTATGATATTGGTTAGTAGTCAACGGGGTTCTACTAGTCGTTGTAGGTCAATTCACTGCCCATGTATTTCAAGATACCGCTCGGTATGGCAGATAACCATGAGACACTGGTTGCCGATAGAAAGGCGATGTCTAGATAATCCTCTACTGTGTTCCTAGAAATGTGGCAATTGTGAGGAGTGAGCACGCCAATAAGTGCAGAAGGAGTGAGTGACCAGACCAGCCTTTCGCTCTTTCTCACACTAAATACATGGCCATAGTTAGTTTATGCTCCGGTCTGCCTAGCAAAGTAAACGAGAGAATGCTGAGGGGGGCGTACGTTTCCGTGGTATTACGCCGCAACTGTTCCCATAGACACCTCCAATGCCACTACGGTCTCAGTTCGCTTTCTGTTCTACTCGAATTGGGAACACTCAAGGGACAAACAGCCATTAAATGGAGCGCCCTCCTACCTCTGACTGCGACTATTGCCTTGTCCTTCAGACTGTTTCTCATATTCTATTGAATATCCTAATAGACTGGGTGATCTTCGTGACGTAACCAGATAATCTAACTTTTTGGTGGAAGCTGGAATTTTCCAATTTAATGGAATTTCTTTGGTCTTCGTCGCATTATCCTGCGACGGGGAGAGGCTTGCCTTTCCCCAACGCTAGAGCATGCTTTTATCTTTTCTTTCTTTAACTTTTTCTTATTTTTTCCAGAGTGTTTTTATTTCATATTTGAGTTTTATCTTTAATTGATTTTATTTTGGTGTCAATAATAAAGTAGTCTAGTACAAGCCTAATATTGTAATTACTGCGACTTGAACCCTTGCTTGCAGTAGACAGATGAATGCTTTAAAACATTATGACACAAAGATCCGTTCCAAAATTTCTTGAACACATGGATGCATCATTTGCTTTATAAACTCTCAAAACCCAATCACGAATGTGGGCAAACATTTAGAGATAAACACGCCAGTAAAGGAGACGCAAACAAATGGTTTGTACATCTTTTGCTGCATCACAAATCTCTCTTGTTTTCAAAGATAGAATATTTTGGTATCTTAAACGGTAAGGCGTAGTGTTTCAACCAACTTTAAGGCACATTTCACTTTTTGTAGAGCAGGCCATCCAAAATTTGCAAATGAAGACGAAAAAAAAATCTGAACAAATTGTAATACCACCTTTTTGTAGGCTAATTTTGCTTAAAAATGATCTTTTCCGTAGGGCGAGGCTGATTGTATTGTTATTATAGTTCTCGAATCTGAAGCTAGAAATGAGTAATTTTTGTACAGGAATAAAATTTGCACTTTAACTCGTTTTGTATCTAAGGTTTAGGTAATTTTAGATTGTGGAACTGCTTGTTTGTAAACTACTCGAAGGCACTATAGATTAATTAAAGACTGACGAATTTACGAGATATTCAGAGTATTTCGTACGGAGGGATATGTCTTCACCTTTCTGAATATATGTAATAGATTCACTCATCACATGTATTATTTCTGTTTTATACCAACGAGTCCTTCTATTATTCATATGCAGGACTAACTTGAGTAGAAAAACTAGAAAATCAACAACTCACAGTGTCTTTGTCTCCCCAATTCAAGAACTTTCTCATTATGAGCTACGAACAAAAACAAAAGGTTGAAAGATATATTCAGTATGTAAAAGACAATAAATACAAGAGAAACATGGATTTTATTCTTAAAGTATCCGAGGCTCTTAGTAAGTTTGAAAAAAAGGCCTGTATTTCAGTTCAGCCGAACAACAAGGTTAAAACCAAATTGCTTCGATCGATGGAAGATGCGTCTGTGGTAACAAAACAAGGATTGAATACCACTAGAAGTAAGAATTTTACCTGATCATTGAGTCAAATATTTGATATAGCAGGCTGCGAGAGTGTTAATTGCTTTATTTGCAAGTGTTAAAAAAAACATGAAAGTGTCACGTGAAATTCTTATTGAACAAAGTACTGGGAGGCACATGAATATTGGAAGAGTGGATGTAAAAACAAGTCAAATTATTCAACAAAAGGAAAATTAGAAAAGATCAAATTAAAAAAGAATAGAAGAGAAAAGATAAAACTACAATTTCAGACGAGGCCTTAGATGAATAAACCTCATCTTTTGACATTTCTGATGATTAAAGGAAGAAAGTCATTGCAACAACAGAAAACCACACCATACAAATACCAACGATTTCCATGGAAGCAGATTGGTAGTATGTGTCAAATAGAGCTTCCACTGCTGCTGCTATTAGTAATGCAGCCCTATTTGACTATGCTATTATAAATTTAGAAGACCACTCCCATGTAATTGACCATCACAAAGTATGGGGGCACGACATAAGTTAAGGAGGAATTTCACCAAATCTGAATGTTTGTGAGAAATGAAAATTACTGCTTTGTTTTTTGATGGGAGGAGAAGCACAACACTATTGAACGAAAAATAGGTGCAGTTACTACGGACGAACAATGAAATGGCTTACTTAAAATGATATTAAAGATGAGATAAAGACAGTGGGAGCTAACAGCACGCCGAATAATGCTCGCTACCAGAATGGAATTATAAAAGGGCTGGAAGGTCAATTACATCGTCATTTACAGTGATCATCTGCAGTCACTGTCTAATAACATTTCATGCCATTCTTAAAGTGTGTAGCGGTGTGTATTCTACCACAAAAGACACTTGCTGGGAAACCCAGGGTCAATCATAGATATTGTACCTGCAACATAGGACAACGTAAAACACGAAGACAGCCGAATAAACCTTCCTAACATAAATGTTTTTTTAACCTATATTTTTTGAAATCAGATATAGTTGATGCAAAAATAATAATATAATGATAATATAAGAATTATAGCGCCCTTCAAGAACATGAACATTCGTAGTGCGACCATTCATTTATTAAAAAGGGGCTGACAAAACTGGTGAGTTTTCAAGCGAAGAAGAAGAAGAGCGTATGCAAGGAACCAGACCATTTCAAAGCTTTAGGGCAACTGCAGAGAAGTTACCATCACTCATGTAGCAGAGACTATTCCGAGGAGCGAAGTGTTCTTTATTGTCTGCAAACAGTCAGTGTGGTGGACACGTATGCGAGAGTTGCGCTGTTTACGATTTAAAATGTGAAAAGAAAGACATTAAAAATAATTCTAAATGTAATGGTTAATCAGTGCAGTTGTTGGAGCAGAAGTGTGACAAGAAAGAACCATCCTCGAAGGAGGAGAACTCGAGCTGAAAAGTTCTAGATAAGTTGAAGGGATCGAATAGAAGTGTAGGCGGGTTAGTTACATTAATCACGTGGAGTCGTAATAAAGGAATGGATGGCTATCTCCAAACTATTTCGGGCAAAGTGGTACCGGAAACGACAGAGAGTATTTTGAAAATGCGATGTTAGTTAGCGACATCTGTTGAAGTAGCCATAAAAAGAATCCAAGCTTTGTCAGGATTGAGTTTGAGGAAGTTATCTGATAGCCATTTAGTAATCGTAGTATATGCGGATAAAAGATTGGTTTCGGTCATGGCGAAAGTAATTGAAGAGGGAATAAATATTTGCGTATCATCTTTGGGACCACTGTAGGACATAGTATCTGATCAAGAGACCTTACGAACAAAACAAGCTAAGACAGTTTCCTAAACATCCAACCAGGCACGAAGGTGATGGAAAAGAATTGAGTGGCCAATGTTGTAAAATGCTTCCAGAAGACCGATCAGCACCAGAGATGAAGGCTTCTGAGCATTGGCCCAGGTGCAATGCTTACTAAATATGTACTCGTATCGTGAGCTCTAAAAAATTCCCACTAAGTGTAGTGGTGACTCAGATGTATGAATTTTATCCCACTCATATTTTTAAACATTAAAAAATGAATGACTCGCTTAGGTGATCGACCACGCCATTTATCCGAGATTTATGAATTTACTCAAGAATATTCTCCAAACTTTATTGCGGGATAAATTGATTCGTCCGATTAAGTTTCTTCATTCACCCCCTGTTTACCTTTTTATAAATACCTATCGTCTTACCTGCGACTACCGTTGTTTAAAATCGTTTACAGACCAAGATAATTCCCACTCATTTGCCTCAACAAGTTCATCGCTAATATTGAAAATTTGATTTTTTGCGTAGACATGCATGATGCATTTTTATTTTACCATGGCAAACATCTTCCATTGAATGAATTGTATTTATTTCACCACTTGAACTCCTTTGATTACCTCTTCATTCATATAAGTGTTTCTACTACTTCTCAAACATTTCAACAGGACATAAATGATGTTCTGGGTGATATAGAATTCTTTTTTGCGTTCATTAAAGCTGCCAATTCCCTTACGAGCAGGCTCTACCTAAGAGATACCCGTGCATTTAAGCTTAATTGTTAATACCATAATGATATAGATAAAAAATTTAGGAAAGAGATAAATATCCGTAGTGACGTTCTCTTTTCGGCACATAACACCTCAAAAACACGCAATCATTCAAAATTTGCTACATCTAATCCATCATTTTCAATAAATCTTTTAAGGAAAGCCTCGCCAGCATAAAAGACCAATCACTTCATTCAAGCCGTTATTCATATTCATTCAACCACCATTAATTATTTTGAGCTGGTTAAATCCTAATCACTCATTTTCAATTGATCTCTATTTCAAACTCATTATACCTGCCTTAAATCTAAAATGTTTTCTCTACCTACCTCGACTCCCTATTATAATTTTTACCTTTCAAATGGTCTATACCTCTTTCTCAACCCCATATTTCCTATTTTGAAATTATTCTTCGATATTATCATAATTTGAGTCATTTTTGCACACTTTCCACTCTAAATCAATGTCACATCTGCGAAAGAATGTATGAGAATTTATCAAAAACTTACTATACTGTGAGAAATATAAAGGAGAACAACAAAAAAATACTTTGGTACATTTCAATGCACCAGGTTAAGCCTTCATGCTATTCATATAGATATATTAACTGGTTTCAAACCACAAAAGAGAGTTAAAAATACTTTCTAACTCTAATTTATTGCGACACTAAGCAGATTGAACCCTATCTACTTAAGGATAAAACTTCACAGTATGTGGTTAAAGTTTTCCTCGCAAACATTTTACGATTTGGTCCGTCTTTGTAAATCAACTCTGACAAATGCTCCCAATTCCTTTCAAACTTATTCTAAGAATTTTAGAGCTCTCTCCCACTGAAGTCAGATATAAATTTCCTCGGAATGCGACCGGAAACTTTGTTTTCTGAGATCTCTCACGACCGTACTATCGTCTCTTTTACGGAGGTTGAAGGTACCCGTGGGTGTTACATGTTTATGCGGTTGTATATGTTATCGGTTTGTGGGTGCATGGTCGTTAATTATAAGGGCGTGTATTGAACAGTCCTCGTAGCTATTGCGCTCGAAGGGTAACAAAGACTTAAGGCATTGCGCCTTCTTTCCGTCTCTGTCGACGTGGTTGTGATTCTTTATAATTTCTCACGAGGGTTATGCGTTCGGTTGGGCAAACCGAAGGTGTCTCGGTAATCGGGGTAAGTAAAGGACTTTGAAAGGACGCGACAAAGAAAATATTACTTTATTCTTGAATTGGCCTACTAAAGGGGCAAGCGGAAATGTCTCGAGTGCTTTGCGGTCAATCTGTTGGCTTTCTGTTATACGCCAAGTATCGAGTCTAAAGGACTTAGGCGAGTAAATGGAATTCCGTGAGGCTACTAAGGGAGTGAGTGAAGCAGGAATAATGAATCTTCTTAATAATGACCCATGATAGTCTGTCTCTCTCTCTCTCTCTCTCTCTCTCTCTCTCTCTCTCTATATATATATATATATATATATATATATATATATATATATATATATATATATAATGGTTAACAGCTCTTTAAACAACTTACGTCAAACCATTTTCATTCCAGATTAGCTAGCCATAATTTCGATCATAGAAAAGGAATTAGAAAAATTGATAAATTCTGTTTCCGAAACCCACAAATGTAAGCTTCGATCTGTGGGGCTTGATTCTCCGTTATATTTTCAACCTAAAAAAGTTATATAAATCTGTCTGATTTTGCGTTGAGTAAATGCTAAAATTTTTTGCTTTCATTAGGAATTCTATTTGAGTTACCTGTATTCATAATTCACAAACTACGATTTTTTTTCTATTTCGAAAAGTTCTTTCATGATGTGCCGAGTGTTCCAATTCATGGTAATTTAATTGACTTCAGAACACAGTTTTTTAATTTAGTACATGAATACTATCACAAAGTTAGATAATCCAGAATTAACTCCTCTATTTTCCGTAGGTCCGACAGAGAAATTTTAGACAATCGCACGTGTCCCTAACTTAATTATTACCAAACCAGATAAAGGAAACGGCACGGTTCTGTTAAACCATGCTGATTATATCAATAAAAGAAAAGATATCCTAAACGACCATAATAAGTTTAAGCTTATAACCCACCAGCCAAAGATAGGATCTTAAGAATAGAAAATATAGTAAAGAGATTTCTCATGAAATTGAAGTCTCAAGGAATTTTTGATCAGAGCACCTATAAAGATCTTATTGCTACAGGTACTGGCTTAGCCGAAATGGATTGTCTACCAGAGATCAATAAGACTCATATTCCATTACGCCATATTATAGCTTCATGCCCTCTACCAACTTATTTATTTTCGAAGTTTATTGTCAAATTCTTGTTCCCCATTAAATGTAATAGATTTATTATAATTGACTCCTATGAAGTTCAAAAGGATATCCAATGTCAGAAATTCACACATAATCATTATTTTGTGAGTTTTGATGTCAAATCACTTTTCACAAATGAAGCTGTCAATCAAACCATTGAAATATTTCTTAACAGAATTTTAAATCACCAAAAACTTTTCACATATTTTCTAGATCTCTTTTCAAACAACTTTTGAAACTTATATTTAATGAGTCTTATTTCACATTTTATAATAATATCTACCAACAGACAGATGGAGTAGCGATGGGGTCGCCTATTGACCCAACCGCTGCTGAATTTTTCATAAATTTTTTAGAAGATTTAATTTTCCATCAGTGTGCCGAATATTATAAACCACTTTTTTTTATGGTCGTTTTGTCAATGACTGTTTCGCGCTTTTAATAAGCCCTTAAAAGCTCAAAGGTTTCCTAATTTTATTCATTCTTTACACTTGAATATTTCTTTTACTATTGAGACATAAATTAATAACAGTTTTTCCTTCTCAGACATTTTAATTTCCAAAGAAATCTGTAATATCTTGACATCCATCCATAGCAAACCGACTTCTACGGCTTAGGGATTAACATTTATAGTTTCTTTAATTTTAAATATAAAATTTCTAACATTAAGACTCTTATCTTAAGTTAAGTTTAAGGTTGTTTTTCCAAAAACCACACAATTAGAAAGGTTTTTAAAATTAAAGATCAAACTCTTTAAGAGTTACGTAGTGGCGTAGTTTAATATTACTATTGTCCAGAGTGTACCTTTTGAAAATATATTGGAAGCAGCCTACGTACCCTTCAGGACAGTTTCTTTTCTCACATAGGCATCAGACTTAGAACAGGTTAATTTCTCAATAAAAAAGAACATTCTTCTATAGGAGAACACTCAACTAAATGCCAAAAGATCCCATCAATGAACGACTTCGAGATTTTGGAGTCCAATTCTTACCCCCTCTCTCTACCTAACTCCAAATCTATTTATTTCAAAACAGTATCTCCCTCACTCCATTTTGATTCATCTTCTATTACATTAAACATCCTTTGAATGACTACTACTAGCGAGACTGTTTTATTTCTCGTCAACTCTTCACCACAACATATTCTTCCTGGATATCAAAGATTCAAGGTATGTTTCTCATTTGATCCGTTTGATTTTGTTTTGTTTTTTTACTTTTGGCTAGCCAGTTATTTGTTGTTTTTTCTATACAATTTTACTGTACATCGTTCTTTAAATCATTGTATTTTTCTACCTTAAATTTAGAATTATAATTCGTGTTAAACACTTAAACCTATTATCTATATATGTACATATATCTCAATCTGTATTCTAGAGCCAGAAGATAACCGTAAGGTCGAAACACTGCACTATTCAATCTTAATAAAGATTTTTGAAGTTGAATTTAAGTAGACTCATCGCTATTGTTTTTTAATGAAAATTAAATTAAGTCTGCACAGCGCAAACACCTGGATTATATATATATATATATATATATATATATATATATATATATATATATATATATATATATATATATGTCGTTTCATATCCAAGGGGCGTGATCTTTACTTCTCCGTGGGGCTGAGCCAGTGGTCTAGTTTATTCATTATTTCCCCATCTTGGGGGGAGTTTGCGAAGATTCTGTGTAGCTGTTGTTCCTATATGTTTCCAAAGATTTAGCTTTCTATAGGGAATCACTTGTTGTAATTATCTGTGAAATTTCGCTGGTTAGAGCATTTATTCGTTCAGCTGCTGATAAATGTTCCGAACACGCTTATGTTTGTTTGTATGCAATCCTCCTATTTGTCCAACTGGTTACCTTTGATAGCTTTGAATGTTCCGTTTCCACGCGACTCTAACCAACGTTTGCCTAAGATCTATTAGTACAGTTTAACATATATATGGTTTCAGTTCCTAATTCTCTTCGGTTGTTTATATATTAGAACTGGCATAATATTTCCTTAATTTACGTACTTAGCATTTTCAGGATTTGATAACTCCCCCAAGCGTCCATCTGTGGTGTTCGTGGCTGAGCCTATTAAATCCTGTGATTTGGTGAAAGAGGCTTACCAATTTTATAGAACGAGCCATACATGACTGCCCTGCCAGTAATGGTATTACTGAAATATAACGCATTAAAAATACACACGTAGATACATAATAAATATATATTCCAGGCAGACCTGATGTCTAACAGCATTTGTAATATTCATACACAGCATTGGTATTCGTAAGCACATACATCTGTATTCACAAAATGGGCATAATCATCATAATCATTATGCCATATAATGCACAATAATTTATAATTTATCTTACAGTTATGTCTCATTCTTTTTCGACTGGTGTTTTAATGCTATAATTATGACACAATACATATGCATAATTCAATACACAAGAAAGCTATAGAGAAACGAGGCGTGTTTATTTTTAAGCCTCTTCCTCTTTCATTATAATATGCCGCTGCAATATAATGCCTACAAAATGATTCCAAAATATAGGAATGACGTGTTCCTGGCAAACATGAGTTCCTGTAGAGGTGTCTCGTCAACTTCTTTTGACATCATTGTCTTCTATCCCATGCACTCCAAGGGGTGAACCGTGTCGCTTAGTTCGGCGAAGAACGGGAGGAATTAGCGTGTGCGGGACTATACAAAGCCTCATATTTCTCTAATATGGCTGTGCAATGTGGCCGTAGGTGCTGTAGGTGATTAATAATTAAAGCTACTGCAGGCTCTTCTGCTAGTTTTACTTTTGATACGATTTTAGTTGGTTTATCCATAAGTATGTCGCATGCAAAAATGACCACCTGAATGATTGGCGAAGAATCGGGATAAATATATTTGTCTCTACCTCACCGTGCACTTTTACTTTACCGCCATTAACCTTTGTAATATTTAGACTAGGCTTGCGCAATTTCCCAGAATTCACCAATGAACCGAAATTATCCCCACACTCGCTCCCATATCAATTAGAAACTCTCATTCACTTTAGTGGCGACGGTGAAAACAGATGGCATATAAGCGGCCGCACTTGCAATGGCATGCCCTGATAGTGTTCCGCCGGGGCTTGTGAAGATGGCCAGAAGGAAAGTTGAAACTGCAACTGTTCTCCTCTATTTGGCCACCTGCACCAGGGTTTGCAGAATTTCACATCTTTACCAAAGTACAAATGTGATCGGCAGACTACAGGTCTTTGGTTCCTTCACAAAGGTCGCAGTCCTGCCGGTATATTATAAGCACTGCTGTGATCATTATTTTGCTGCACAAAATTGGGATGGTTTCCATTATGGTATGCATTCAAGGGCACTGATTGTGCATTGCCTAAGATCTATTAGTACAGTTTAATATATATATATATAGTTTCATTTCCTAATTCTCTTTGGTCCTTTATATATAGGACTTGGCATATTATTTTCTTAATTTACACACATAACAATTTTTAGGATTTGATAAACCCACCAAGCATCCATCTGTGGATTTATTGGCTGGGCTTAGTAAATCCTGTAATTAGGTGCCAAAGGCCTATCTGTTTTATAGAACGATCCCAAAAGTTGTTCTCCATGAATTTTACAAACAAATGGGCACATAAAATAGAACTTCTGGGAGCCTATCATGTGTCATATCACACGCGCAGCTTTACAATTACACATTTCACCACACCTTTTGCACTAAAATAAGAAGGCGGTCTGAATATCGAGAAATCTTAGCTGGAAATGTTAATTTTCTCACCGTAGAAATTCTCTCTTAAATTCAGAACCTTTATGTAATTTAACGATAAGGCTTCAAATTTAGCCAAACCTTTGTAGGCGAAGTTACACCTTCCCCAGCAACTGGTACTGGATTTTGGGCCAGACTTTCTTCTTCGTTTCTCACTTTAAATTATTCATCAGAACCACAAGAGAAGGAATTTCATTTTTTCACTTTCTCAGCAGCCATAGAAGTTAAGCTTTATCAATCTCACACATCCATTCAACTCACTTAGCCAGTCGAGATGAACTCCTACCAGTTTCACCAACGGCCTAAAATATAAAATGTTTACTTCATTCAACATTCATTTATGCAGTATAAATTCAAATCAGTCGTTCTTTGCCACAATCTAAAAAAATTCTTCCATTCAATCAGGAATTAAGCGTGTCAATATTTACCATCCACTTCCCTTGGCACATTCATTTATTTACCAGAATTATAACTTAAGGTCACTCGCTCAACGTTTTGTCAGTTGCTTGTTGCCTGATTCCTGTTGTTTGCAATCTAAAATTTCTCAATGAATTCATCTCAGAATATTTGGTATTTTGGTTGAATAATTAATAAAGCTAATTTAAAAAGATGTTTCTCTCAAACCTGTGAAAACAGTCTCGAGAAGTTACAATGGAAAAATTCCAGGCACTTTGGATGTAAAAAAGAGAAAATGGTAACTTAGGTTAAGTTTAACACAAATACGTCATTAAGTACAAAAGGGCTGACACTTTTGTCCCTAAAAAAGCTGACAATTGTCATTCTTACATTACCACACAGTTGGTTTTCACGAAGTTTTGAAGTCTCTACTTCTACAAAGTCAACGCAAAACTGGTAAACGTTTGAATTCCAGGAAACTAAATGCTATATCTCAAAATATCCTATAAAAACAACCAAACTTCTTGCATCAGTACTAATCTCAGCAGAGCCTAATATCTTCTGTTCTTTTCTAAATAGTCAAATATAATTTCCTATTCTTTATTCTTGGTGTTCTTAGTTTCTGATCGAAATGACGTATAAACTTCGTAGAACCTTATAACTTCCTATGCACATTTAGGAAATTAATTAAATTTAGATCCCTAAAAAACTACTATTGCTCCTATCGCATATTTATATTTTATTTAATTTGGTTTAAATACAGAAAAAGTATAAGGTTTTAAAAACAGAGTTAAATTCCCAGCCTGTGGTGTGCATATAGAGTCTGTATACCATATCATGTGCGAGAGCGCTATGTGTATAAGGTTTATGACTATGTGGGCATATCAATTGCATTTGGGAGGAAATTATTTCCTTAATTAGGCAAAGGTTGCGTATTATGGCAGAGCTGAAATAAAGTAGCATATTCACCGACAACCTATACTTTTTGGATACGAACTATGGTACCACAAACTTAGACTAGGATACAAATATAATTGTTATCGATTTGTATTAGAACATCAACTGGCGCTGGTAATAAATCGAGAACATCATTCGGACTGGGGCCTAGTGGTAATTTATTCTTTAACAATTGTCTTAAAGTTTAAAAAAATGAACCTTATTTTTACCCTAATTAAATGGAAAACTATTATATCATTATTTGCCATCTGGTTGATGAACTAATATAGCAGGTAATTTTCTATACTGTGACAATAAAAAATAACACTCTAAGAGTTATAAAATCAGTTATGCAAAACCACAAAAAATGAACGCCAAAGGATTATTTGAAATACTTATTGAAAAAATTGGATTGTAGATTGAAATGAATTATGCAACAGGGATGATAATAAAATTGTAACAAATGTCAATATCTGTCATACTTCTTTTTCAGATAAGGGAAAATCACTTTTTTACTAAAAAGAAACGGTCAATATTGGTATAGGAACCAATTTTAATCATATTCTGTAATTAACACATTGAAGGAACTTATAAAATGGAAAAGAATATTCCATATTTTTGATTCTCTAATAATTCAAATTGGTGTAGGAGTGATTCATGTTCATGTTTGACGCAGTGAATAATGTTTGGCATCTGATGCGAAAAATACCTGAAACATATATGGATCAACTAAAATTTTGGAGGTCTCTTTTGCGGTGACGTATATAAAAATAGTAGAAAGATAAAACCAAGCTTATAGATGTCAAGAAATTAGATAAAATGTATGACGAAGTTAAGCAAATAAGTGACTACAATCTTACGGTGTAGGGCCAGCGCACAAAGAATAAAGTTCTTGTCAAGCAAATCACCAACAATGCTAAAGTGTAAAAAATGTAAAGTAGCTCTCCATATTGAGTGTTTTGAGCCTATTATTTTCTATTAATTTTTAGAAATATAAATTGTTATAGGAGCAGAACTCTCCCCCACACATACAATGAGGGTACTGGCCGGGCTGTCATAGGACCCATCTATTCAGGCAGGTTACTCTGCTTCAATTTGTGAATCAAGTAGTTCTATGAAACGTGATTGGTAGTGTGATGTGAAAAAGACATGAGGGGTAATCTATGTCATTAATCATTTTCATTTAAAGTTAGAGAAACAGATGCTTGCTCTATATGACACAAACGTGAAAGAAAGGCAGAGTTTGTGGAAGATGGAGTGTGGTAAGTGTATATAAAGGTGGAGGAGTAAAGATGGGATGTAAAGTGATGCATTTGCTGGATATGAATGTTGAGCTTCAAAACTATGTAGGTGACGTGAGATTCGCATGGGCGAAACTGTGCTTGAACTTAGTGTATGGATCGTGTAATTGATACATGTGAAGATTAGGAAGAGAGGTCGTGGAATGTTATGTGAGGGGGGATGGCTGAATTTCTGAACAGTTATCGATCGAAGGTTTCATGAAATATTAATGTACGATATCTGCATAGATGAAAGATGTGGTAATTGTAGTTGAAAATAGAAATAGAGTGGTAATGTTGCGCTGAAAGAAAGTAAGGTAATCGAAAAGAGATTCGTTCACGACAAGGATTTGCATAAATACATAAAGGTTAGGAAAGAGGATGGGGGCCTGTTAATAGTAAGATTGATTTATACCTAGTATGAATGAATATGCCCCAGTATGTGTTTCATGTGAGTGTGTTTAAGGGAGATGTCGATTGATACGAGTAGATACAAGGAAACAGCTACGAAAGTGTTTAAACGCAGTATGAAATCAGCAAATGAAGCATTTTTAAATATGATAAATTAATTTTACGATGAAAAGAAGAGGTTATTCTTGAAGAAAAGGAGAAGGGTGAGGAGCGAGTTTTATAAGAGCTGAGTGGACTTCGAAGATATCATTAATACGGTAGTTATGGACATTAAGAAGAAGAAAAGTGAATGACGAGAATAGTTTGGACTTAGGCCCATTCGTGTGCAAAGTATATTAAATTTTATGTTATCTATTAAAGAATATGTATTAAAAAGTGATTCTCTGGAGTAGTGCTAGTAAACAATGATTTTAAAAGCATAAAATTCAAATTAAGTGCTTATAAATCTCTCACAAGCAACAACCACCCCCTGATTTCCAAAGGCGATCTGCAACTATTTGATTTGTCCGCCGCGGCTTCGCTTGGTGGAACGTATTCGGGAGGCTCAATTTTCGATAACTTTGTCGCATAAATCTGGATGAATTTGCTGGATGGTGTTCGTTAAGGTTGACTTTAAGGACATCAACTGTTTGCGATTATTCGCATAGACCTGCGATTTAAGGTACCCCAAAAGAAAGTAGTCTAATGGCGTTAAATCGCATGATCTCTGTGTCCAGTTGAGTCGCCTCCGCGCGAGATGACCCTGCCCTGAAATCGCTAGTGCAAAATGTCTATCGTGGCTTGCACAGTGTGGCATGTAGCACCGCCCTGTTGTAACCACATGTCGTCAGTATCTATATCAGGCATATAATCCAGTTTAGGCCACAAGAAGTTGCTTATCATCGATCTGTAGGTCTCGCCGTTGACGGTTATGGCAATCCCATCTTCGTTCTCAAGAAAATACCGACCGATGATTCCGTTAGACGAAAATCCGCACCAAACAATGACTTTGTTGGGATGCAATTAGTGCTGGTGTATCTCATGTAGATTGTTCTCGTCCCAAACCAGACAATTTGGCTTGTTCACAAATCCATTCATCTAAAAATGGGCCTCGTCGCTGTGGCGAGGATAGAAATCACGTAATGCGCGGGTGTTTGTTGAACGGAGCACTGATTTTAAGAAGAACATTTGATGACTTGCACACGATGTTCAAAGCTATAACCTGCAAGTGTGAATTGCCAATTACTACTAAATAGTTCACAGTAAAGTTGCCAGATGTTGCTTAAACAACATGGCCACTATTCCCTGACAAAGCTCAAGCGTCTTTGTTGAAAGACCCTTTAGAAGGAGCGAAAATATGTACAAGTTACTATGCTGCTGATCATCTCACGGAAACACGAACTTTCAGAGATCAGCTTCAATATGATTGCGCATGCTACACCTGAAAAACACAAAGGGGATTGGGCAAATGTGGTTTATTGACTATTTTTACAACAAATAGTATAGTCCATTTTACAACCTTGCTTTATCCTGTCCTCTTCTTTCTAACCAGAGGAGTATAAAGAGACAATTGTGTGCGTTTTGGATCGAGAACCTCTCCCCTAACGATAAAACGAATACAAAGCAAGAAGATGACGCAATGGTGTGTGTTTATTTAAGGAACAAACAAAGTTGCCGCCCTTAAGAACAGGGAATTTTGTCTTCTTTTTTGACTTGGCAATTTTAGTGGTTTATGACCTCTCCGTTCATCAAACCATGAATAAGCCAATTAGTTATGCAGCTTTAATACAGTTTTACTTTCATTGACCTTATTACTGTAGGCAAGGGCTTTATTAAGAACTATCTACAGGTAGTTCATTATTTTAACTTATATACAGTTTTACCACCGGTTTATATTTATTATTGGGTAGATAGGATTTAAGATAGAAACCGAACCATAGAAGACCCTAGCTTATGGTAGGTGCAGGAAAGTTGCCCTAAATTTTACTCCATCCGGGGCCTAACCAGACTGAATGTAGCTTATCTTCGCAATAATTAGAAGTAGTGTTTTCACTAGATAATTAGTAACCCGTTTATTTAACGTGTGGCTATAAACACTTATTTTTTATGTATATGACCTCAGTAATTACCTCCTAATATAGGTAATTTACATTCATAAAAAATGAAAATAGGATTCCAAGCTCTTCCCCCTTACTAGATAGACCCTTTTAAGGGAATGAATGCAACATAGATGGAAACAACTTAACGAATGTAGAGCAGAGACTGATACAAGCTTTATCATAGAAGGTCTTTCCTATGCGTAGATTTAATGAATTCAATAATAAAGAGGCCGAGAGAAAAAAACAGGATTCATTTAAAATGGGAGACGATGATATACAAACAGCTTCAACGATTAATCTCGTTGGAGATGTGATCACTTTTCTTCTGCTGATTTTTGTCCCGGTGGAGAAACGAGGTTTTCCTCTTTCATTTGAGGCATTTCGTAAATCTAGAGGAAATCACCGCGTTCTAATGGTCCCATCCACTACTACTACACCACCACTACTACTACTATACCAAAAGCAACACCAATACTAGTACACAACCACCACCATTACTACTAAATCCACACCACTCCTACCACTACTACTATACCACATCTAATACACTACCACTTCTACTACACCACCACTTCTACTACACAACTACTACTAGTACTACATAACCACCACTACCACAACTATTACGACAACACCATCACCCCCAAACCATTATTACTACACCACCACCACAGCTTCTACTACACGAACACCACTAATACTACTAAAGCACTACCACCACTACTGCTACACCACCACCACTAGTAGTACTACTATTACCACTACTACTAGTACTACTACTACTACCACTACTACTACTTTACTACTTCCGTCACTACCACTATTAGTAATACTACACCACCACCATGAATATTAGTACATCACTACCACTGCCACAACTATACCACCACAATTACTACCAATACCAACATCACTTCTACCACGCCACCACTACCACTACTACTACCATCACTCTTACCACTATCACTACCACACTACCACTACCTCACTACTCCCTAACTACTATGTACCACTATTATTGCTACTACACCACCAGCACCCCCACGAGTACTACATTACCCCCACCCCCACCAGGAGTATCAACAACATTATCCCTCTCTCTATCTTTTTTTGTCTCTCTCTCTTTGTGTCTCACTTTTTTTGTCTCTCTCTCTTTGTGTATCTCACTTTTTGTGTATCTCTCTCCTTTTATGTCTCTCTCTCTCTTTATGCCTTTTACTCCCTTCCTGTTTCTCCCTTTCTCTTTATGTCTGTCTGGTACAGAGATCTGTACCAGCTACTAGGAGAACTTGTCGAAGACAGAGTGTGTATCGTCATGGGTGATTTCAACACACAAGTTGACTGGGAAACCAGAGAACCCTGTGGCGAGAACGCACTACTTCTGGAGTTCACTAACAACGAGTTCCTCACTCAATGAGTGAGAGAGCCAACAAGAGGAGACAATATCCTCGACTTGGTTTTTACCTCTGAGGATGACATCGTTGAGGACCTCTCTGTTGGCGAAGAGCTCGGTGGCAGTGACCACCGACTAATTAGATTTGTAGTCAAAGTCCCCAAGGCAGCGCCTGCAACTAGTAAATCAAGGAAACTCGATTTGAGAAGAGCAGACTTTGCAGGTCTACGCGCGGGACTGACTGACGCGAGGCTAGAAAAGTGCGAGGCTGTTGAAGACTCGTGGAATAGTTTCAAAACCACATTCATGAGTCTTCAATCGCGTTTTATTCCTCTGAAATCCCCCCGTCGGTCTTCTGTTCAACCAATGTGGTTTAATCGAGAAATCGGGGAACTGCTTAGGGAGAAGAGAAATGTGTACTGGCAATCAAAGATCTCGGGTGACTTTGACGAATACCGGAGCCTAGCCAAGGGAGTGAAGTCCAGCATAAGGGCGGCTAAATGATCTGAGGAACTCCGAGTGGCGAGACTCTGTAAAGAGAATCCAAAGGATTTTTTGGGATATGTGAACAGCCGTAAACCAATGCGTTGAACGATTGGCCCTTTGAGGAATGAAAAGGAAACATTGAAGCACTCAGATGCAGAAAATGCTATCCTCCTCAACGACTACTTCTCTTCAGTGTTTACTGAAGAGTGTAGTCCTATTCCCCAGCCGATGGATTCCTACTCAGGGAGAAAGCTGGAGGCAATGGACTTCCCTAAAGGAGAAATAAAGAAAAAGATCGCTGACCTAAAGACAAATAAGTCCCCTGGACCGGACGTGTTTCTACCTAAAGTGTTGAAGGAAGTGTGCGATGAAGTATCACGACATCTGTGCGCTATCTTTAACATGTTAATCCGGACCAAATACGTTCCTAGAGACTGGCGTGAGGCGGAGGTGACTCCTATCTTCAAGAAAGGAGACCGTAACCAACCGTCGAACTACTGACCTATCAGTCTGACTTCGATAGTCGGTAAACTCATGGAAAGCATCATGGTAGACAAAGTGACGTCGTATTTAAAGTCAAGCTTGCTACTAAGGGAGTTCCCAGCATGGCTTCCGAAGGCAACGGTCATGCCTGACGAACCTTGTGGAATTCTTCCACTTCGTTTTCAGTGAGCACGATTGGGACAAGGCGGTGGATGTGGTCTACCTAGACTTTCAGAAAGCCTTCGATAAGGTACCACACCGCCGCCTTCTCCGGAAAGTGCGAGTGCTTGGCATAGACGGAAAGGTAGCCGGCTGGATCGAGAACTGGCTAAGTGGCAGACGGCAACGGGTGGTGGTAAATGGACAGTCTTCTGAGTGGGTGCCCGTTACTAGCGGTGTGCCTCAAGGTTCTGTCCTGGGACCACTACTATTCATCATCTACGTCAACGACATGAACGGTGACATGGTTGCCAAGATTTCTAAATTTGCCGACGATACCAAGCTTGGTATAAAGGTTGCAAAGGATGGAAATACTGCCCGCCTGCAGGAAGATCTTGGGAGGATTGTGGAGTGGTCGGACACGTGGCAAATGTCTTTTAACGTGGGGAAATGCAAAGTGAAGCATATCGGCCACAGAAACCCCCAATCTCAGTATATCCTCAAGGGCACTGCTATGGATTCCACCGACACTGAGAAGGACTTGGGTGTAACAATCCCTAGTGACCTCAAGTTCTCGAAACAGTGCATTGAGGCGGAGAAAATGGCCCAAAGGATGCTAAGATATATTAAGTGCCAGTTTGGTTATCGGAACCAGGAGATTGTACTGTGCCTGTACAACTCACTTGTCTGACCGCACCTGGAGTATGCCGCACAATTTTGGAGTCCTTCATTGCGAAAGGACATTGCGAGATTGGAACGCGTACAAGCTAGGGCAACCAAAATGATTCCCTCTATCAGACATAAAAGTTATGAGGATAGACTAAGGGAGTTAGTTCTGTTCTCGCTGGAAACCCGTAGACTGCATGGTCAGCTCATCGAGGTCTTCAAAATACTTCGAGGGTTTGACAATGCTGACTACCGGGATATTTTCACACTGAATGAGAACAGAACGCGCAATCACGGTTTCAAACTTAAACTGAAGCGTTACAACCGCAATATGTGTGGAAATTTTTTCACCTACAGTATCTGCGGTAAGTGGAACGCACTTCCAGTGAAAGTTGTCAACAGTGAATCTGTTGATCAGTTCAATCAAGACTAGATAAAGTTTTGAAAAGCGGCCGTTCAGGGACGCAAAACAATTGAGCAGCCATGTGCCTGTTCGATTGCTATTCCAAAGGTACCCTCTTTGAATGGACCGTAAGGTCTCCTAGGGTACTTACCTTCCTTGTTACTCCTTGTTACTCTCCCTTTTTTTCGGTATCTCTCTTTCTCTACCACTCTCTTTTTTTCTCTCTTGTTATTGACACATCCTCTTTCTCTCTCTCTCTCTCTGTTCTCTCTTTCTTTTTCTCTATTCATTTGATCTTTCCAATATTTAGAGTTACATAGACAAACAGGCCACAACTGACCTTGTGGTCCATACTAGGTGACCTGAGATAAAGACTATGGGAAAGATAGATAGTGGAGATGGAAAGTAGGAGAAATTTGGTGAACCTGTCACCTGGAGGCTAGAAAGTTAGTATTTCGCTAGAAAACGCTGTTAGTCGGGAATTAGATTCAAAGTATTTATCTATACGACGTTGAAAAGTATCTCCGGTGTTGCAGGATATTCCTTTACGATGAAGCCCATTCCATGAGTTGACGATTCGGTTAAAAAATAAATTCTTAGATTCGATCGAACTAAAATAGTTACCTATAATTTGGCAACCGTTTCCTCTTGAGTAATTTGACTGGTCAATAGTGAAATATTTATTGCAGTCCTTATTGTCTATGACTTTGATAATTTTAAAGACCTGAATTAAGTCTTCTCTTAATCTAGGCTAAGTTAACGGGAAAAGATTTAGTTCTCTAAATCGCTCTTTGTATGTTTTGTTTTTTTAACTTTCCATCATTTTGGTAAGCCTTCGTTGGACTCGTTCTAATTTTGCTATATTTTTCGGGTAGTACAGGACACCATAACTGGACGGACCAAGGAATTATAGAGAGTAAGGATTATATTTTTGTACTTATAATTGAACACTCTAACAATGAATCCAATTATTTTATTGGCTTTCTTCAGGACCTCTGAACATTGCTGACTGGGTTTTAGGTCGCTCGATATTGTTATTCCTAGGTCCATCTCTTTTGTCTATGCTTAAGAGCTGAGTACCATCTAGTGAGTAATCTGCTTTGCCGTTACGATATCGAGCACTTTACATTTATCCCCGTTAAATGGCATTTGCTACTTTTACGCACAGCTCGCCAATTTATTGAGATTGTTTTTGCATTTCATTAAGCTATGCGTTAGTGAGTAGTATAATTCGCACTTTTTGTGTCGTCAGCAAACATTGATATCATGGTTTGAATCGGTGATTGTAACAATATACAGTGATGATGAATTTGCTTCAGGAAACTCATGGGAGGGCAATTCTTTGAAGGAGGCTTAAATTGGGGGATAAGGGTACAAATAGAGACGGTAGACAATTGAGAAGAGATAAAAAAGATTCAGACCCGGCGTTTGAAAAATAAACCAAAAACATTCAGTTGTCTATGAATGTTTTCCTCATTTTCCGGCCTGGTTTACTTTCATCATCCAGGGTGAAAAAAAAATACCCAGTCTTTGAGAACAACACCGTCTTAAGGATGCCTCTTTGTTCCTCCACCTTCAGCAAAGATGATCATGGTACAGTACTTGGCAGTTATTTTATTATTAATGTTTCAAGACATTATTGTTCTATTTCTCCAACTGATAAGTGTTTGTTTTTTCGTTTGGTTTAGCCAAAGACCTGTTTTAATTATTTCACCATTTAAATATATCAGCTCGATATTACACATTGTCTATATTAGATAGATAGAGATAGGCACATAGACAAAGAGAGAAAGACAGACAGAGAGAAAAAATAAAGAAACAGAGCAAACAAAAGAAGAATGCAAGAAAGCAAACGGTTCCATTTTAATGCCACTTTATAGTAATTATTTCAATGCCAAAGTTCTTAGACATCTTGCCATTTACTCATATAAGTAAAAAAAAAGTTAGGCCTAAAAAATCACTTTGTTCATTACCATGATGCACATTGAATTAATGCTGCTCTATCTTTAAAGTACATTGCGGGCAACAAAATCTGTACATTAAGAAGTTTGGGATAATAAAACGAAAAAATGCAACTTACATGCATTTTATTTTTACTTTTAACTTACAACTAGTACTTTTTAATGTTGCCCTTGCTTTTGATCGCCATCTTACGTCGCTTGGTCATCGAAGTGCCGAGGTTGGAGAAGTAGGAAGCATCTATGGTGACCCAAAGCTTCTTCAGTACCTCCTTAATTTCCGTGATGCAGGTGGATTGAGTTGTTTCAAGTTTACTTTTCATGACGTTCCAGGCATTTTTGATCGGATTTAGGTCAGGCAAATTGCCTGGCCACACCAATACCCTTATTACTATCTTCAAGAAACGTTTTCACCTCTTTTGACTTATGGGCACTTGTGAATGTCCCCAAACTGGAGCGTGTGCTCCCTTAACGCCTCGATATAATTACTTCCTTTCATTGTTATGTTTTGAGGAAGGAAGTATAGTCTCCCCCCCTGCCGTTATTTCGACTAGGAGCACCCCATACCATAAAACTGCCAGGGTGTTTTACTCTTATGATTGTGTACCGCGGGTCATAACCGGACGCATTACTCGGACGAAGGACGAACTTAGAGCAGACCCTCACCTTATGCCACTGATCTGAGGTCCAATCCTTGTACCTGTTGCAGATTTGTAACCGTTTCTTCTTCATAGCTTCCGTTAGCATGGTCTTCTTTGCGGCATGACTAGTCCCTATTTTTAGGTCTTTCTACAGGAAGAGCTGAAGAGTTCGTACTGAAACAACTTCCAGAAGTTCAGGCTGCTATCATTCGATGGCTACCGCAGTTATGTAAGGATCTGATATCACTTCTCTCTTGAGGATATTGTCTGTGCGAAGAGAAATATTTTTAAGGACCCTAGAGCCCGGCTTCCTGTAGGGTACGGTGCCGGTTTGTACTGATGCAGCAGGTTTCTTCAAGTTGTAAATTGCCATCCTCGTGACTTCGAGTTCTGCGGCTACGTGTATCACAGACAAACCTTGTTCTAATAGGGCGTGGGCACAGGGCTTCTCTTCCATTAATAGTTTAATTCAACCCATTTTGACCACTTGTAGCAATGATATAGGTCGGCAAATTTGTTTTTTGCGTGCAAAAAGTGTCACTAAGGAGCAACTAAATCAAAACTGCTTGATCGAGCACAGGCAGCTCACTGAAGAGTGTTGTGTTGAAAAAAAGTGCAGTCAGTCAGAGTCTAGTATGCTGCATTATCAATAGCTCCACCCACTTTTTCTATAGCAGAAACTTAAGTGAATTTTATGCGCTAAATCTCGTATATAGATGTAGGTTGCGTGAAAATATATAATTTTGGGGGGCGTCTCTGCCAAATATAACTTATGTCAATCCCGACATTCCATTTTACAAAGAACAGGGGGTTTGAGGAGGTTTTTTTTTTTTCAAAGTATTAGGTAGAAAGAATCATAATTATGTTAATAATAACTTGTTTAGAAGGCAAGAGTGCTAAAGGGACTAATTAAACGCTAAAAACGGTCATTTTATTAACCAAAGTTTTCTGGTTTTATTATTATTATATTAAAAAATAATTAGTGATTTTTTACACATATCTACAAAGTGAAAATATAACACAATTTAATACCAAAATTGAGAAGTTTTGTGTCAAGTCTACAACAAAAGATAGAGCGCCATTATTATCCATGTCGTAGAATAGGGTCCATTTCAAACCTCTCTGCATTTCTCAGCCGAGAGAGATGACGGCTGTGTGCCTGGGGGAATTATAATACATACAGAGCGCAAATTACCTGAATGTTAGGTTTACCAAATAGCCAGCAATCTTGAAAGTTTCTAGGACAATATACAAAAGGGGTTCAAAAATAACTTTACTAATATACAAATTAATATTTTTTTTACAAAGGCTAACAGGGGTTTTGAAGTAAGCTATACAACACATTAGACGTATACGAGTCTCGGCGTCTTAAAGGGGGTTGGGGGACTTAATGGGGACGGTTGCCGTACACACGAGCAAAAAATACTGACGGAAGGGTCACTCAAATGACTTTGAGCATACAAGAAGCGACAATGGAGGGGGGGGGGGGAGGTAGAGAGAGCACTTGCACAGGAGAGTTGCGCGTTGCTGATACCTCGAATATTTGGTCCGATGGAGTAATCTTTGCCTTGGCACAAAGTTCAAATAATAGTCTCTTGATAATGACTACTAACGGGATGAACTTAGATCTTGCCTTCGAGTTTAGAACATCAAATCGAGACTAGCGCAGTGCGTTCGAGGAGCGGATAACAACGAGTACGGGGTAGACTCACTCCAATTAAACGAGAATACCGGGAGCTTGAGGGGTTCTGTGAGGAATTGTCCAGAGTCCAACGAGATGCGAAGAGCGGCTTCAAACGAGAAAGTGCAGACGGCAGGTACTGACGGGGGCGGGCAGACGGCGGACACTGACGGCGCCGACAGGAATCGGATACTGATGGGGGGGGGGCAGGTGTGGGATATTGACGGGGTGGGCAGGCGGCAGATACTCACGGGGAAGACAGGCGGCGGATACGTATGGGGCGGGCAGGTAGCGGATGCTGACGGGGAGGTCAGGCGGTGGATACTGCCTTCCAACTCTGGCCTGGAGGATTTATAGTGTGGGCGAATGGGTTTTGGTTTCCCTCCGCCCAAAGGGAAGGGTTTGAGGGTCTGATCCTTTGGCAAGCGAGGGTATTCTCGCCCTATTAGAGCAAACGCAGGAAAGTTCTTAAGCCTGCGAGGCGAAACTTTGTCCGACTCTCAATGGGACCTTCGAGCTTCTCACAGCTTTCCGCGATGACGGGCTTTCAGGCCACCACGGCCTCTAGAGATTTCGCGCCTTCATTAGCGCAGACAAAAGGAGCCGACCAAGTGTCTTTTCTCTCTCTCTCTCTCTCTCTCTCTCTCTCTTCCTCTCTCATCTCTGACAATCCATTTATGAGGTCAATTTTATTGAGAGACCAGAGTATTTATTTTGGCCCCAAGGAAATTATATCACGATTATTAGGCCAATGACAAAAAATTTCATTAATATATCGATAGTTTGAGGTGAAAGAAATTTTGAAGAAGTCCATATGAATATTGTCAAGAACGGTAGCTAAGCAATTTCGCATAGCTAAACGAAATTTCTGTCGACAATTTTTCTTTAAGATGAATAAGCACACACACACACACAAAGAAAATAATATAATTGGAGGAGGAGGGGTAGAGAGAAAGAAGCATTTAAGATTTTCTTCACTAATGCTCAGAATATCACTTAGAAAAATATTAGTGAACAGAGGAGATACATCAAGAGCGACCAGAATAAACCTATTATAAGGAAGATAATATATTCCGCTAACGACTTGGGAGCTTATAATGATGTGTGAATTTGAAATTTTCCCAACAAAGCTTTCAGTAGGCGTACATACCAATTAGATAATTGAGACTAGACCCAACAGACCGAACTAATGATTCGATACATCGGGTTATTCGATTCTAAATTTACACCAGACCATAGAAATAGTGGAGAGAAGCAATGTAAAATTTATTACTAATAATTCCAGAAAATCATAATATAACGGTGCGAAGAAGAGCGTGAAAGAGTTTATTTGCTTGTTTTTTAAATACATTGTTTTATACAAAGCACAATCGTACCTGGTATTTCTGAATTGGTGATATGAAAATTATAATTCTTGTATAAATAGCGCTACATAAGCAAACAGGGTAATTGTAATGAGAAGGGAGCACACACAACGATGAACACAATCTTTTGCAATCGAGATATGGCGACGCAGAATCTCATTAGATTTTTAAGGATGTTTTTACATGCAATTTAAATTTATGGCGATTTATTCGCGGTCGTTTCAGTGCGTTTAAAAAGGGAATCAAATTTTATATTATTGAAACCATTCGCAATCGTAATAACATTCCGGCAGAGGCAATAAGAATTTAAATGCATAGCCAAGGGGGAATTTACGTAGTTACCTCAAGGCTAGAAACATTTATTACGTGCTTTAGAAACCTCTTTTATGTTCATTCTCTATTATCAATAAGCCATTATTTTAACTTATGCTCTTAGAGAAACTGAAATGTAGGCAGTGATGGCATGTGGTTAGTATATCAATGAATAGCCACATTCTTACTGCAGAGGCAGGCCTGGATGACGCTCACAGCTGCGCGAAACGATCCCGTATACTGCGACAGCAAAAGTGAGAAGCAGAATAACCAATTGATACAGTTGTATTTATAGATTAGATTGGATTATTGGATACAGTCACTTACTTCATATTTTGACATATTTAGGTATTATTTATGAATAAATTATGTTTACTTAATGCCAAAACTTCAAGCTTGTTTTGCTTGAAGCTTTGGTATTGCAATTCATTTCTCAACATTCTATGCTGTTTCATCGAATGTGAAGCAATTTATAATTTTTATATAGTTTCCCAAATTAGTCATGTCACATTTTTAAATTTTTTCACTCTGGAGTCAATTGACTGAAATAATTGATTATATAATTTATATTTCGTTGAATAGTTTGGGATAACTGCCGCTAGTCTTTAAATGTTGAGTCGTCAAGTATTAATATTTTCAGTTAGGTTGAAAAATTAATGGGATAAAATAAAAAAATAGCTAAATGGTAATGAGAAATTTTCATATCTATGATTAAAAAATAACGAAATATATGACGTTAATTATCCTGGTAAAAGGAAAATTTAGGGAATTTTTTCAATTCTGTTTTGACATTATGGCTTGAAATACGGCAATAACATAAAATAATTCACTAGATTTATTCCATTTAATTGTTAAATTTCCTATCTGGTTTATGTTTAACTAAAAACAACTTAAATAATCCAACTTTCATCATATAATATTATATTAAATTGGTGCTCAATGAACGAAATCAGCATAAATTGTGACATGATTAAATGATTTATTGAGGGTTTTTCGTTTCTTCGTAACTGTTACTTCAACCTACCGATTTACCTTTAGATTCATTTATAGAGTTTATTCTTTCAATACAATTTACTTTATAAATAGATAATCATATTTTTCTCCCCTTTATGCATATATCCTACTTTTTCGCTGAACTCTCAAAGTTTGAAATAGATATGATGTGCTTATCGCAATCCAACGTGTTCCAGTTCATTTATTCATTATTTATTATTCTAGCCACCAGCAAAGAACATTGTGACCCTGGAAATATTTGTCAAGCAGATTGAAATTATATAAAGCAATAATAGTAATACATTTTTAACACTTAACTTTTAGTATATTCGCAAAAAATCAGCCCCAAATTTATCTTTTTAGCAAAATAATAACACTAGACAGTCAATCTAAGATAAAACACTGTTTTGACTGCTTAATCAGGCATTTTAGCACACACTTTCTTAAACAAATTAATATCGATATTATATTTAAATATAATTCTAATTTGAAACGGCCCCAAACATTGTTATTTATATAATAAAATTAAATATAAAGGATTGTCATTAATTATATATATATATATATATATATATATATATATATATATAGAGAGAGAGAGAGAGAGAGAGAGAGAGATATAGATATATATATATATAAATATATATATATATATTTGAAAGATATTCACAGAACTTATTTTAATGATAACATATTAACCGAGTACATGTCCTGTAGCTAACATTGACTTAATTGATCATATATCCTTTTCCAATCGTCTGATTAACTGCAACAGAGCATGATAATTGAGACTAAATTATTCAAGGAATAATTTATCCAGGACCATCCACGAAGCTGTTCCCATAACCCTGGTTCGTTTTCGCTTGAAACTTCTATTATTAATTTTATTAAATGTCAAAATAACAAAATTTCCTGTATTCATTCACTGAATGAGGCCTGTCGAATAGAGATGAAAGCGCTTTGAATCTTATTCCATTTTCCTACAAGTATTTTCTTTTTTTTTCTATTACGATCAATGTAAACATTTTTATTGTTAATATATGTTTATTGGTCGAACATTTATTATATTACACGGTGCAACAAATTTTCGTGACAAGAAAAAAACATAGATCTCATGTGCATTTTATTATGAAGTTGAGTGCGCTGAATTCGAATTTGTAAACAAATATCTCCCATCGCGTAACATTTTCTTGTAGATTGAGTATTTAATAAGTATTCAATTGATTCTGATTTCAACGATACCATGAATGTATTTCGCTCAGAAATTCAGATTAAATGTGTCGATTGTAATATATTCATGAAAATGTAAGATTGTATTTTTGTTTTAGGATTAATTTTATTTCTAATATCATAATACTTTAATAATTGATTAATAAATAAAGCTGTTTTGTAATTTTAGCATTACCTCAAATATTTTATGGTCAAAATCCAAAGAATATTTGGTTGTTCCAATATTAGAACACCGGGCATGAATGGGTGCATGAACCCATTCATTTTACCTCCATAAATATTTTTAAGTCTTCAATTTTAGTATATATAATACAATTTAATTAACAATAGGATATATTTTAATAGTCGTACAAAACACTATGCATATTTACATCTATTAGAAAGCAAACTAGATTACTATTTATGTTCTCTATTTTATTAAAAACAATTACTAGATCCCTTACAATGGAAGAAACGCTAAATTATATAGAGGAAGAAGAAGACGAAAGACTCATCAGTGCTGATGTTGTTTTAATGCCACCTAACGATGGATATGAAAGTGCAGAGGATAGCAGTGAAAAAGATAGAGCCGGTAATATAAACAATTTATAAAGCTGTTTTGTAATTTTAGCATTACCTCAAATATTTTATGGTCAAAATCCAAAGAATATTTGGTTGTTCCAATATTAGAACACCGGGCATGAATGGGTGCATGAACCCATTCATTTTACCTCCATAAATATTTTTAAGTCTTCAATTTTAGTATATATAATACAATTTAATTAACAATAGGATATATTTTAATAGTCGTACAAAACACTATGCATATTTACATCTATTAGAAAGCAAACTAGATTACTATTTATGTTCTCTATTTTATTAAAAACAATTACTAGATCCCTTACAATGAAAGAAACGCTAAATTATATAGAGGAAGAAGAAGACGAAAGACTCATCAGTGCTGATGTTGTTTTAATGCCACCTAACGATGGATATGAAAGTGCAGAGGATAGCAGTGAAAAAGATAGAGCCGGTAATATAAACAATTTATAAAGCTGTTTTGTAATTTTAGCATTACCTCAAATATTTTATGGTCAAAATCCAAAGAATATTTGGTTGTTCCAATATTAGAACACCGGGCATGAATGGGTGCATGAACCCATTCATTTTACCTCCATAAATATTTTTAAGTCTTCAATTTTAGTATATATAATACAATTTAATTAACAATAGGATATATTTTAATAGTCGTACAAAACACTATGCATATTTACATCTATTAGAAAGCAAACTAGATTACTATTTATGTTCTCTATTTTATTAAAAACAATTACTAGATCCCTTACAATGGAAGAAACGCTAAATTATATAGAGGAAGAAGAAGACGAAAGACTCATCAGTGCTGATGTTGTTTTAATGCCACCTAACGATGGATATGAAAGTGCAGAGCATAGCAGTGAAAAAGATAGAGCCGGTAATATAAACAATTTATCACGTAAACAATTATTAGCCCAAGCAGGAGGACGTTTTGTAAAAAAAATGTTTCCGAGTTGAAGTGAATTTTTGCCACAATGAAAAGCCTCCTCTTTCCTCCTTAAGAGTTAAAACATCAATGATAATGGATAAAAAAATATCTGATTTCAAATTTTTTCCCAGAATCCTTTTTGTCTTCAAAGGAATTTTCAGGTATCATCCCCTCATACCCTGTTTGTTGCTTTGAGCTTTGTATTAAAAATGTAGTGTCGAACTTTCTTAATGTGGAACAAACAATGAGGCGAAATAGATTTGAAGAAATAAATCAAAATCTTCACTGCGCGACAACGAAAAGGTTCCACCTAATGATAAATTTTATAAAGTTAGAAGTTTGCTTGATCTACTAAATTAAAGGTTCATCTCATATTCTTCTTTGGAGCGAGAATTGTCCATTGATGAAAGCATGCTGCTCTATTATGGAGAGCATGGGGCAAAGCAGTTTTTAAAAGGTAAAATAATCCGTTTCAGATATAAAATGGGGTGTCTCTGTGAACCATATGGTTCTTTAATCCAATGTGATTCCTATCAAGGTAGAGAAGAAAAACTTCACCTTCACCTCGGAGTAGGTGCCTCAAAAGTCTTGAATCTAGCAGCAAAACTGCCTGCTACCGCGAAATTCAAATGTGATGCAGTCATATATTTCTCTTCTATTAAGTTAATTAATGAAGGGAACAAACCTGGAATAGGATTCACGAGAAATATCATGAAAAAAAGGATTAAAAAATTGTCCTATCAGAGAATCAGTGAAGAATACACGACAGGCATATGATTGTGTGACTAATGACAAAGGTAAATGTACTCTCACTTCCTGGCATTACACTCGTGTTGTTTTTATGATTAGTACGTGTGACCCTGTTTTTCCAATTGGAAATTGCAATCGTTGAATTTCAAGTGAAAAGAAAAAGATACAAATTGATGAACCAAATGTAATTGCACATAACAACAAGTACATGTGAGATATTGATAGGATGGACTAGAATATCGAAATCTTTAGAATGGGAATCATATCAAAGAAGTGGTGGTGGCCTGTGTTTTCATTTTGCTTAAAAAGTGCCATACATAATGCTTGAAAATTATATAGGAGAAATGAAACCAACAATGAGTCAGACTTTCTTAACGTTAGAAGGTATGTTGCGCAAATATACTTGCAAAAACATTGCACATCTCCTTCTTCTGGGATAGGGCCTCAAAGTTCCAAGTCGCTTCTCTCCCGTGTCTTTGGTCAAATTAAGCATGATAGAATTGATCACTGGATTGTACCAGCCCATGAGCAAAATCGATGTGCCATGGACAAAAAAAAACAAAAAAAAAATATGTGGAAAATGTAAAGTGAATTTGCATGATGTATGAATGTTTTAGGCCTTATCACATAGAAAATTAAATAATCTTGTTTATATACATCCAAATTTCAATTATATTTATTCTTTTAACATTGTCAATAATAGAGAAAAAAATGAAAAAATAGGCCCCCATTCATGCCCGGTGATCCAGTATTGGAACAGGCAATAATTTAGGTCTTTTTAGCTATTATATTTATTTTGGGGTATTTTTACAATTAATGGGCTATAATTGTGAAGGTTATTAATAATTAAACACCCCCAAAGATATTTTAAAAAACTCGGACAAAAATATGTTAATACGGTTCAGATTAAAAATCCCTCCATCAAACGTATAGTTGATTGAGATACCTGGAGGAAAGTCGTCTTGGATCAACAGATTGTATTTAAAACAATTTGTTGAAACTTATGCATTACCACTTGTGGTTATAGTGAGGATATTATTTTAAAAGGTTATGTTAAGATCTTTTTGTTCCCTTCTTAGCATTTTTCAACAATTTTTTTCAATGATTTTGTATTATTTGCATATGAATACAACTTTTTTATTTTAAATATCTATTTTGGAATCTAGGTAACTAGTTTCTTGCGTTTTCTCGTTGGCAGTCGGATTATATGTTTAGTGAGGCATATGATTAACCTTTTGGTGAATATATTCTATGATATTTAAGCAAAAATATGAAGGAAACTCATCCGAAATGATAATTGATGCAAGATTGCATTTCTTCTGAATATTTAGCATTAATGTGTTTTATCATGTTATTAGCATAGATGTATCAGCAATACAATCCGTTTTCTGCCCGAAAACAAAAGGAATATCGATTGTTGCTAATTGATTCTAGTTAATCACATCATGAGCATCGCTAATATTTGATAAAGTGGAGGATTTCCTGCAAATTGGCATCCTCGATTGCATTTTCGTCAGCCTGTAAATTGGGTTTGATTGATTTGCAACTGAACTCCAGTTGTGCCAACGATTTGCTCCTTATTGAATTTAGGAGACCATATACTTCACGATACATGTTAAACTAATCAAAGACTGTAAGTTTAGAGATGCCTGTTAAAGAACCTGAATTTAAAACTGAAAAGGCCATAACAAATAAATTTAAGATAATGAAAAATTTAATTTCCTTCTTCCGTTTTGTAGAATTCACTACCGCATTAGCGGGACATAAATACATTTTAGAAGGATTTGATCAAATCCTGTTCCATTAAATATGCTACTGCCTTTTATTCATTCACAATGATCTTCATATAAAATTCGTTTGCAATCATGTTAATATAGCTTGAGCGGGTGTGCAAACAAAGAAATTTTAACAGACAAGAAAAAAAAAATAAAGTATATTGTAGACGTCAAGAAAATTTGTGGAACTGCTTAGATTTGAGTGAATGTAACCAAAAAATCCGATTAATTATGGCAAAGTTCTCGAAGCTAAATAGACACAACACTTAAGCAGCAACTATAAAACATTATTATCTATTATAATAAACATACGAGGGGTGGTCATTAAGTTTTGCGAATCGGTAAGTCAAAACAGAGGAAGGGTGATGGTTGTTTGTGAGAGTGTTAGGACAAGTTATGACAAGTCAGGAGCTGCAGCCACACGCTCCTGCCTCGTCTATTTAAGAAGCCGTAGCTGATCGGAGATCGTCAGTCACAAATTTTTCAACAATGGAGAAGGTTGAGCACCGCGCAGTGATCAAACTTTTGACCAAGAAAGGCAAAAATGCAAATTAGATCAATGAAGGCATGGGTGCAGTTAACACTGACACCGCCCCTTCCGATGCAACCATTGCTCGCTTGAATAGGGAGTTTTGCTATAGTCACGATTCCCTTGAAGATGACCCCCGTCCAGGACGCCCGTCAGACGTAACCAGCAAGGACAATGTGGACGGTGTGGAGAGGATGATCCTCGAAAATCAACAGGTCAAGGTCGAAGAAATTGACCGAGAACTTGGAATATCGCATGGAAGTGTTATCAACATCATCCACGACAATTTGGCTATGGCCAAATTGGGTCCCTAGAAACCTCACGCCCCATGATCGACTTCAACGTCGTCAAAGTCCACAAGGCCCAGAGTTGCACAAGCTGCCCTGTGCAAATGCGGATTCGAGGAGCTGCACAATCCCCCCTATAGTCCAGATGTGGCCTCTAGCGACTACGTTTTGTTCCGCCAGCTTAAGGCTGCACTGTGTGGACGCCAGTTTGGGGACTAAGAAGATGTCCAGCTTACCGTCCAGGAGTGGATTTAACAGCAGTCGGGAAATTTCTCGTTGTCGGGAATTCGAAGCCTCAGAGGCAACTGGCGCAAGTGCATTGAAGTCGAGGGTAGTTATATTGAAAAATAATAAACCACTTTGCTTCATATCTCGTTTCCTTATATCTCAATTGCAAAACTTATTCACCGCCCCTCGTATATTTTTTTTTAACTATTAACCTGTAAGTTTGTACGGTGATAGTAAAAGCAGGAAATAATTAGTCATCCATCATACTATTTTGGAAACTTTCTATTTCATGCAAGTCATTTTTCTTCTATCAAATAATTACACTCGAGTATGACTATCTACTGAGACGTGATCATTGTTTCTTTAAAGGTGACCCTAAACAGTTTGAACTATGCCTGAAACTAAAAGATAATGGAAAATATGGTTCTTTTCATTAGCAGCAGCAAATTTCTTAAGTCTTTTTAGAAGATTTACTCAGCATAGTAACTCGAAAGACACAAATTTGGCTTTTGGCTATAATAAAGGTTATATTGTAATTAATAAGATTACTGTAACTAAACATGTACCCTATATTATTTTCTCATAGTGCCAGTTAGTTTAATATAACACAGAATTCTATAAATTATAATTAATCTCCTTTCTCAGCGGAAAGCATTGAATTATGTAAATATTTAGTTTCCTCAGGGTACTATATAACAATGCTCCGCTGTCCGATTCTCTCTTTTTATTGTGATAGAAATTATTTCTTAAATGACCTCATAAATAAACAAAGATCACTTATCATGTAGCTTTCAATAAAATTCATTCCCAACGCAAGCAAGAACGAATTGAAAATTCGAGAGAATTTTGTTTCCTTTAACACTCTGGTCATTAATACACTATACCTGATGCTCACGTTTCGTTAACAAAGAGCTCGCTTCTTTACTTCTCACACGTTTTAACTTTTTTTTCTTTCTTTTGATCAATTTCTGGCTCAGGTAGACGTTGGGTTCTGGGGGGGGGGGGGGGGTTACACTTTTTCTCTCTGACAGAAGATAAGAACTAATCAAGGGAAATTCAAAGTAGTCACCATTGGGATGAGACTAATATCTGATGTAAGGGTGGGGGATAAATGTTATCCCTACATCAAGCAGTTCAATGTACTCGAAATGAAGATTACTTAATCCGGGTACAGGAACCACGTCGAAGATTAAATTTCTGAGGCCTCAGCCGCAGTCATAACTCTATTCATGTTCATAAATCTCCGTGAGTGCAACAAAAAAAAGATCTACAATGCAATTGTAAGATCTACGCTGCTCTACCCTGATTCTGCCTTCTCTTGGGCCTCGAAGACACTAAAGAGGAGACCACAAGTCTTTCAGATTTAATGCGTGTACCTAATTACGGGTACACGCATTTCAAACAAATCCTATTGACATAGGATGTTTTGGTGTAATCCGTAGTTGATATAACCATGTGGGGTGATTATTATTTTAAAAGTCTCTAATATGAAATTGGCTTCTCTGTCAGTAATAAAGGAAATAAAAAGACCAATTCAAAAATCCAAGGTGACCAAAGCAATTTTTGAAGCGGTTATGGATGGAATGGGTAGGGCTATTAATATTGGGCAAGTAATACTGAAGATGTGGTAAATATGATTGTTCAGTTAGTGTACAAGGAGTCATAAGATCGACAATATAAACATGAAGGATTTCGAGACCGTTGTAAGTATGAATATTTGCGAAGTTGGACACCTAGTGTGAGGATGAAACTTAATTACTGATATGGAAGATATTCTTTTGTCCAGGGATGTAAATTTATCTTTATTATCTCGCAAATAAATCACTTTTATTAGATGATGTGATGTTTGAATTCCTTGAAAAGATATGTTATCCAATTGTTTAAAAATACCAAACCTGTAATCCAAAAGAGAAAAATTGCTCACAATTTCTTGAAATGCAAATGGTTTCATAATCGGTTGAATCTATTTCATTTCTTCATCTTTCTCCTGTGAGATTACCAATGAATGGAGAGAAAACGAATCTTTATAGACTGAGTTTAAATTCCCATATAGGAACTCTGAAACTATATTTTCATTGCTACAAAATGAAATGACGTCAGTGATATATTCAAATATAGAATTCCAATTTTGATGCTGTCTAATAGGCATTGCACGCAATGGTGATGAAAAAGTGGAGACAATTTTGATAAGTAAAAGAGCTAAAAGAAAAAGAATGACAAGCCATATCATACAGTAATTAAAGAAAAAAAAATTTAAATCAGAAATATAAAAAATAATCTACTCAAAACACAATGTATTAGATTGGAAGAATAAAAAATTAAAATAAATGAGTTAATCACAAACGAGTATTATCGTTGGATGCCCCACTTTCTCTGATCACTCTACACCAGACACCACTTTTATGTAGGAGAATGGCCCTTTTTCATCTTTCTTTACACAAACCGCTGTTGTAGTGGTATTCTTTGTGGTCGTGATATACTTCTTTGATGAAGTAGGCTTTGTTCTAAGAGTGCTAATATTGTTATTCTGAAGAAGAGCCGTTGGAAACACCTCAGGATATAGAGAAACGCACAATAATTCCCAAAATAAACTTATATTTTAACTTTAAAAATTTAATACACAAAAATTAACCATTAACCACAGAAATACTCCAAATATTATAATACACAATAATTACTTTAATTAGCTTGCATCTCTAAAATTTGCTAAATTCGCCACGCAATTCAATATACAAGATTTAGGCTTCCTGACTCTACTGGAGTTTAAATACCTCAGGAATGTTATTGGCTCAACTACGCGTGCTGACCGGCCAGATGGAGGTGGTCGAGATCACGAGGTACTTTTGGCGAGGGTAGCAGATGGGGGTCCACACGGTATTCAGGGGGAGCTCTTCAAGGACGAGAACAATTACGGTGCTTTAGGCGGCACTAAGGTAGGCGGGGTCTCTCTCACGAGAGTAAGTCGAACTTGGTTCTTAAACCAGGTTAACTTAGAGTTCGGTGTGACCACCGAGTAACGAGCTCGAGGGGGAGCTTTTCTCCTTCGTTACTTAATTCCTCATGGGCGAGGACTGTACTCGGGGAGGGTGTTCTTCAAGGGCGAGGATTGAGGAGGGGGGGGGGGTTCTCTGATGAGAATAAGTTGAACTTGAATAAGTTAACTTAAAGGTGGGTTTAGGAACCAGGAACTAGCTCAAGGATGAGCTTCTTCTCAGTTCCAGCCTTCCTCAAAGGCGAATATAACGCAGGGGGGTTTCTCTGACGAGAATAAGTTGAACTTGGTTCCTCAATCAAGTTAACTTATGAGTTTGGTGTTGCCACCGAGTAACGGGCTCGAGGGGAAGCCTTTTCCTTCTTCTTTTCCTAATTCCTCAAGGACGAGGAATACCGCTGGTGTTTAAGATGCACCAGGATATGAGGAGTTTCTCTGACGAGAGTAAGTTAGACTTGAACAAGTTAACTTAACGTTCGGTTTGATAACCAGGGACTAGCTCGAGGATGAGCTACTTCTTAGCCATTTAAGGGAGGTACGCCTGCCTCTCTTGCAGGGTACTTATGGTCTGGCGAGCCAAGTATTCTACCTGTCCAGTGTTGGTAGCCTGATATTAATCCGGGGACTTCGTCACCTGGTGACTGACGTATTTTACGAATCCAGTTTAGGTAGCCCGATCTTAATCCGGGGACTTCGTCACCTGGATACTGACGTATTCTACCGCGATTTTCCTCATAATATCTTATTCATACCTCGTCACCCCACTGGAGGAGGGGTAATAGGGAAGGGGGGGATCGGGAACGGGCTCAGGAGGGTTCTTATTCAAAACGGTTTTTTTCACCAAGTCTTAAATTGGCTTCCGTTAACCTTCGAGCTTCGGAGAAACACGTCTCCAATTTCTTACTTGATGTGAAATTGAATCTCATTCTCGTGGGGGAGAGCTTGCATTTTAACCTTTAGGCCTTTCATAGTGACGAGGGGTGAGGTGCTGTGGCTAAGCGCTTGACCCCACGGTGCCGGGGCCGGATGTCTTTGCGGTAATCGCCTCGTGTCTCCACTGTGAGAGAATAGGGGAGTGACGATCCTCCTACAAGTATTATACTAACAAAATATTAGAACAACCTATATATCATTTGAAAACACTAAAGAAGCCATAAAAACACACGCTAATGGTAAGTTACATTATATTTTACACTTTAGGTTTTTTGGGGGGGAAGGGGGTTGTTCTCCATCTCTGTTTTTATTCATTCAATCCTACATATGTCTTTTAACTCTATTATCTTTTAATATTGCTCATTTGAATTGTTAATGTTTGTTTATTTCTGTTTAATACATCTTGTCATTTTTACAATTTAGAATTTATATTCTATATTAAATTTATGCATGAATATTTTCGTAATATCGGTCAACTTGGTGTTTGTTATTCAGTATATTTTGCGTCAGATTTGCACTCCCCATTCATAAATATTTAATATAATTATTTTATAATCTTTGAGGCATTAGCCTCAAACGAGAAATATTTTAAATATTCCTCTAAGAGTTCCCATAATCTCTATGTTCATAACAAATTAACCATGGGTTATTTTATTTCTTATTTCTTTATAACTTGACTGGGTATTACTCACCTATTTGAGAAAATGTAAATGGGCTATGCGCGCGTTCTCTCTGTAGAGAATTATTTGATATGTTTTCTGCATATATGTATATATATATATATATATATATATATATATATATATATATATATATATATATATATATATATATATATATATTTATATATATATATATATATATATATATTTTGCCAGTGAGAGAGAGAGAGAGAGACGCGAATGACGGAAAGAACCCCCGATCGGCTTATTTTGAGAAGAATTCGTTCGATAATATGGCCTATAGCGAGCCTAACAGTAACAACGAGAGGCTCTGCGAGATTGCGTGAAGTTTTAAATTCACTTCTGCCACCACTCTATATAGATAAAGCAAAATCTGCCTTCCTGTCCTCCATATAAATAGTAACGAATTGACTTAGGTAACTTAGTAATCTGCTAAGAGGAGACGTCGCAGAAGGTAAGGCCTGCAGACTCTTATTGCTGGCCTACTGTAGGCGGGAATTTAGTTGGGATAATTGTTAAATATTAACTAAAACATTCATTGCCATCTGAATAATTCCTTCCTTAACGAGATCCGGCCCTAATCTTTGGTAATATGACCCAGTGCCCTGATCACTTGCATTATCCTTACTAGTGTCTATTTTGTCTCAATTAAAGCTTATTTCTTTCGGCTTCCCATACCCCAAGAGTCTGAAGACAATAAAAAAAGAAACAAACGAGCAAAGGTCTCTCCAGCTCAGCTTCCTTTCCAGCATTGACTCCTCCGAACTTTTGATTTATCTTTTATGTATAGTATTTTATTTGAGTTTGTACGGTAGTAAAGTTTATTGTGTTTCGCCAGGTTTGATAAAAGGAACTTTCTATATAGTTAAATTAATTATAGAAAGTATAATTAGTCACTCTTACAGATTTATTGGAACCCAAAGTTCAATTGCATTATTCGAGGAAAGGCTCAACTGCAGAGTAGCCCTGCATGCTATCCGCCAACCGTTTCGAGATACGGCAAGCAAACTGGATTCAGAAGATCTAACCTGACCTAGTAAATATATAAACGAGGGTTGGTCAATATGTTTTGCAATTCGAATATAAGGAAACGAGATATGAGGAAAAGGGGTTTATTATTTTTCAATATAACTGACCTCGACTTCAATGCACTTGCGCCACTTGCCCCTGAGGCTTCGAATTCCCGACAACCAGAAAACCCCGAGTGCTGTTCAATCCACTCCTGGACGGCGAGCTGGACATCTTCATCGTCCCCAAACCGGCGTCCACGCAGTGCAGCCTTGAGCTGGCGGAATAAAAGGTAGTCGCTAGGGGCCAGATCTGGACTGTAGGGGAATGGTTGCGTTCCTTGTATTCGCACTCGCGCAGAGAAGCTTGTGCAACTCTGGCCTTGTGGATTTTGATGACGTTGAAGTCGACCATGGGGCGTGAGGTTTTTATGGACCCAACAGGCAGAGACTTTTGTCATGGCCAAATTGTCATGGATGATGTTGATAACACTTCCATGCGATATTCCAAGTTCTCGCTCGATTTCTTCTACCTTGATCCGTCGATTTTCGAGGATCTTCCCCTCTACACGGGCTACATTGTCCTCATTGGTCACGTCTGACGGGCGTCCTGGACGGGGATCATCTTCTAGGGACTCACGACCATGGCGGAACTCCCTATACGGCGAGCAATGGTTGTATATGAATGGTTTGGTGTCAGTGTACACTGCAACTATGCCTTCATGGATCTCTTTTGCATTCTGGCTTTCCTTGGTCAAATATTTGATCTGCGCGGTGCTCAACCTTCTCCATTATTGAAAAATTTGTGACTGACGATCTGCGATCAGCTACGGCTTCTTAAATAGAGGAAGCAGGAGCGTGCGGTTGCAGATCCTGACTTGTCATAACTTGTCCTAACACCCTCACAAACAGCCATCCCCTACCTCTGTTTGGCCCCTCGTATATATATATATATATATATATATATATATATATATATATATATATATATATATTAGGCTATCAGGCAATGGAATAAAGAAAAGCAATGTTTCCCCTAATAATTGAAATTATAAACTAATAGGTATAGAATGTTTTACTTAGATTATTACAAAACTAGAAATTCTGCAAAGGTATCTTTTCCTCTTATTATGACATTAACTAGAAGGATATGACCTAGTAGACCTGCTACGAAAATCAATCAAATTTGGTCTCAGAAACCTCGTTTACCTCCTGTGACATTGGTTTGATCCTCATATCTCTAATAATGGCCGCTGTAGCATCTATAGCGACTAGGTGGCGCCACCTGGTCGTCAACCTATTCCGTATTTGAACTCAGTGATCTCAATTATCTTTGGTAGCATTGTTTTTAGCTGGCTACATTAAGCCAGCTATTCATTGCTGACACCAAATAAACACAACATAGACCTGCTTGCTTCGCCACAGTAAATTACATCGTCTGAGATATTATTAATAAACTTCATAGAACTTCCTCACGCGCCGAAAAACTCGAGCTGATACCGATCATGATTTTATTTCCTTTTATTAAAAGTATTTTCAGTAACTTTTTCAAATGTTTACCTTAAAAAGTTTCTTCTGTTTGAAAACTATTTATTTAATTTGGATTATATTTTAATAATTTTTTTATTTAAGCAATAATTATCATACAAATATTATATATAAGAAATCATTTTTTCCTACATAGTTGTATTTTAAGTCTTGCGATATTGTCAACCAAGTAAACTATCACTCCTTGCCAATTTTGATAATAAAAGTAAGTTTGGACTAATTTAGTTGTTTATTTATTTATTGTGTTAATTATTGCCGATAGCATAATTGTTATATCTCTTGTGCAAGCCTTTAATTGGGAAATATAATTGCACAATGGAGACATTATGAGTAAAAAACAATGATATTCTTAGATGATAAATTTCTCTCAAATACTTACGCTAATGAAGTGAGGAGGGTTTTAAAGTGGTTTTCTTACTATTGACCTATCTTTAACGGACTAAAAACTCCGTTATAAACTTCAACAAAGAACCACATGAAAAGACTAAGTGGTTAAGGGCAAGTCCCTACCTCCTAAATTATACTGCTAGCAGTGTTTGTTGTTTAACAACAAAATGTGTTCGTGAAATTCACTTGGACTTACCGATTTAAATATTTAAATTTCATCATGCAATTAAAATAAAGGAGATTTCTCTACTCACATAATATCTGCAATAGATTTAACCAGATTGGAAAATACGCAAATTGGATTTCTAGTAAACGTGCAACAGAACTTGAATGTTGAAATTCCTAATAAAAATGTAAATAAGAATAGATATTTAAAAACGATTAATATAATTGGTTTGTTTTTAGCTAATCAACAATTAGCTTTCAGGACCCATAATGAATTGAAAGATTCAATAATGTTTAATTGTTTAACTTATGCAAGAAATTCGATCGCTTTCTTACAGCATATTTGGAAGAGTAAAGGGGTTTTTTAACTTGCATTTAAAATAGAATCCAAAATCAATTTATTAAATACGTGAGCTAAATTATTTTAAGGAATATTAAAAGCAAATTAAAAGAGTGAATTTGCGGTAATTATTATTGACGAGACTACTGATGTTGAAAGTATTTCGCAACTTGCTTTTGTTGTACGCTATGATTTAATTGATAGTAAAGTTTTCGAAAGATTTCTTGGTTTATCGTACGGCGGAAAGTTTATCTAGAATAGTGTTTAATTAAGTAGAAGAATTAATAATTTAGAAAAGGTTTGGTGATCCACTCCCATTTGTATTAACCTTATGTCGAAATCAGTTTAAAAAAATAACAAGAATGATACGGGTCATCCTCCTAATACGCAAAATTTTAGTTCAAGCGAATTTCTTTTAATCGATACATATTACTACACGTTAATTACCCCCAACAACGCACATCTCGAATCTATAGTAAGAACAATAATAAATACGGACATTAAATAAGCCAAAATGCTATATATGTATCATAGGATATTGATGTCACGTATAGGCGGGCATTATCGCGATAATTTAAATTGATAACAATATGGGGTTATCGGTTATCTGATATTTTTCTTCTTCGCATTATCGATTCATCGGTATCGCAGATATTTTTGGTTCCAAACTAGCGATAATCGATAATTTTAGTTTTTGGTTCCAGTTTAGCACAGGGGCGAGCCGCGCGTGCCTTATAGGCAGTAATAGGTAGGTCCAAGCTGGAAGGAGGATCCTTTAACCCTATAAGGAGATAAAGGAGAGCCTCACCAGATAAGAAACTAAGGAACAGTATTCAAATATTCTTACTATTGTTTTATAAAATAACGCTATATATAGTCAATAATCAATATTGTATTATAATTTTGGATTTATCAATTTATCGGTTATTACCTTATTGGGCGATAAATTTATCGCCAGTTATTGATTATCGGTTATCGCCGATAAGGTCATCGTTATTGATTTATCGGTTATCGTGATACATTTTTTCTTCATCACGCCCAGCTATGCTGTCACGATATTCTGCCCTCGAGATTCAATGATCTACATCACCGAAGCAGAATTAGATACTTGGATCACAGACCAAAGAAGAAAGGCTACATCATTTAGACTTTGTTTAATACAAAGTAATGCAATTTCATTGTACGAATAAATAAAAACACACAGAATGGTGGAAACAGGCACACGTCTTATTTTTTTGGCCAGCAGAGGGTGGGTTGATACTATCAAACAACGGTACGATTTAAAAAATCTGAATCTCCATGGAGAAGCGACAAGTGTAAATGTTGGCGCTTTACCCACATATTTGACTAAATTAAGCATAATATCTAAGGAATTATATGGTTTGAAACAACTGTTCAATTTAGAAGAGAAAGTTCTGTTTTGCAAGTAAAAAAAAATGTGAGTGTGTACGGAAATCACTAAGGAGGAGTTGGAAACATTGGGGTTCGAGGCGCATATGAATAAATTAACATTTTATTGGGAGTGAACGTAATAGGTGATGGAAAACTCAAACACATGTTAGTTTTAATTGGAACAACCCAAGATCTTTAAAAACCCTTATTAATACGGTTAAAGTTGATTTACTTAAGCGCTTACAGGTGATCGTAAAATCAGCAACTTTTGCAAATTAAACATAATTATAAAATTGATCAAATGGTTTTAAAAGCAGAGGATTTAAAAAAAATTAATCTCTGAAATATAAAAATCATTCAGATCAAAGTAGTGCACTTCATTTATCCATCGACGGCCTTACGCATTTTTATAAAAAAGAGGATTAAATCAATCAATTAATTTAATTTTTGGTGTGTATATGCCACCAATTTCATTTAACTAAATATGCAGTAGCCCAAAGGTTAAGGAAGGTTCCAAAGTTTGGCTTTATTTCACTGAAATAAACAAATACAGACTTAAGTATACAAAGAAAATAATACATGCAATAAACACACTCTCACATAAGCACACACAAATATAGGCACATATATGCACATTTGACAAACAAAGAATTAATATAATTGGCATACTGTTGGTTTCACAAACCTTAGAGTCCAGTTAGTAGAGAAACTGCAAGATCTTCATCTACATAGATTATGCACACCATCGCACATTACGACACACTGTCTGTGTTAATTTTATCTAATATTCAAACCTAAAGAAAAAAAAACACAGTTACGATAAGAACTTGATTAATTATCACTTAATAAATTATAACAATCTTCCTCTCTATAAAAATAAAAAGGCTAAAATACAATGAAATACTAAATCGAGCATGTAATGCGAGTATTTAAAGGATCTAGCAGTTTTGAATGTAATGTTCAACAGTGTTTCTAGGTCGAGTACAGCGACGAAGAATAGACTCAGGGGAGGCGTCAGGGGGAGCAGCTGGATGAGGAACCTCGTGAGATGTATCGTTTTCGATAGAACAGTCAAGTTTTCTATATCGAGTAGATCGACGAGGAATATTTTCAGGGTACGATGCAGGGAGAGCAACTGGAGGAGGAATAACATGACATTTTTAATTAGGATCTCCTTCAGTTTCAACATTTATAGGATCATCAAGAAACGGGATGGGGGATTTTGTTTTGGAATTCAGATTATGAATATCCTCGATCTCGTTTAACTGGCTCTCTCCAGCTGGGACCAAATTGTGGATAGCCACCGTATCTTTTCGGCCGTCTGGAAATCTGACGTGTGCATATTTAGGAATGGCTTCGATTAGTTACACTTCGTGTACAAAGGGATCGTCCTTATTCCTTACATGTCATTTTAACATTAATTTACCAGGTGAAGCAAACTACCTAAGTATACTCATTTCTGTTCTGGACTTTCGAGAGAATGAAAAAAAACGTTAGTGAGGTGTTGCATTCGTTGAAGTACATAACAATAAAAGCAAGGAATGGAGAGCATCCGGCAGGGTGTGTTCCGAATATCCCCTTTCTCTCGCACGCCCAGTGTAATGAAATCCTCGTTGCCCCCTTTTGGAGCATCTGGCCACCCACTTCAGGGAAAGATTTAAGAAATTAGTACCATACAGCCCCGTCTTGGTTAGCAGCCACGTACAGACTCGTAGCTACGAAGCGAATGCGCCACCTCTACTCGGCATCGGTCGCACCTAAGGCCAGTGTCCCCAACCGACAGACGATAGACACGGACAGGCATCTATCACACGGGTATCGACTTCGTTCTCGTCTGGAGTACTCCCTCGTTTATTTCTCAGTGAGGATAAATAAAAATGAATTTTGCAAGTGGAACTTTGCAGCACCCCGCTTAATCGTCGTATCCAAAGCTTTCAGTTAATTAGTCTTTACGTGAATCTCCCCGTCGTTTTCACTCTCCCCCTTTCCCTGGAAGTAATCACTGTACATCCTCTCTCGGAATCTCGTCACCGTCGATTCATTTTTATCCCACCTCTGTTTGGTTCCCTGGTTCTTATCTTATTTATTGTAATTTATTTACCCTTACTGATAATATTTTCTTTGTATATAGCAAAGTTATTTTTCTACAATCAGTTTCCCTAAACCTAGAAATTCTGAGAATTGATTATTTACGCCAATCGCAGTCGATTTTGATTATTCATCCCTTGCACTGGAATCGATATCTTGATTTCTAACGTGCCGCCTTCCAGCGTCACCGTAGAGTCAATCGTTGGCTAGGATCGACGTTCGATTCTACGAGAATATATTCTAGTGTCAGGCTCTTAGAGGCACCCGCAATATCTGATCTCATTTCATTTATATCTGTGACAGATTCTAAAGAATGTTATTCTTCTATATTAAAGATTCTGGTTTCAGATACTGTAGAAAAGTCCTTACTCATTTCCCATTTTTTCTTTTTTGTGCGTATTTTGTATTCAATTTTGTGAACGTGTGAAACTGGAACCCTTTTCAGGCTTCATAAAATGTCTTCCGTATTAATCTTATTTCTTTTTTTGTATTGTGTTTGTCGTTTTCTTCGTTGCGTATTCGGTAACACAGGCTTTCGCTAAATTCCATAGTGAATATTTCGAGTATAATTAAGAATTTGCGCCGTGCGAATAAATTATCGCTGTATTTGTTCGTTTGTTTTTAAGTGAAAAATTGTATGTCCGCCAAAGCCACCAGCACTTCTGCTGTGCGTCAAAATAAGTCCCTCTTTTTTTCTGTTGCTTTTCCTGAAAGTTGGTTGAATGCGATAAAATGTCCTCATTATTTAACACTTTTAAGTTGCAAGGAGAGTCGCTTGGACTCAGAAGACAAAGGCAAAGAGAAAGAGAAGAGAAAGAACGGAAAGAAAAAGAAAGAGAAGAGAAGGAACGAGAAAAAAAGAGAAAGAGAAGAAAAAGAATAAAGAAGATAAGAACTAAAATTTAAACTCGGTGAATTACCTTTTACTACTCGCCACGGAGAAAAACAATCTTTTGAGCCATGGAAGGGCCCCGTTCCAGCGATCAAGAGACGCAGCCCCGTAGACTACTTCATCCAAAACCAGTCTGGCACTAAGCTATTCCATGTGAACATACCTAAAATTTACCATCGACGCGCTTGTGCCAATCCCCAGACGATTGAAACGGACAGGCATCTATCACTCGGGTATCGACTTCGTTTTCATCTTGAGAACTCCCTCGTTAATTTCTCTGCGAGGTTAAAGAAGAATGAATTTTGCAGGGCAAACTTTGCAGCTCCTAGATTACTCGTGGTATCCAAAGCCTCCAGTAAATTAGGCTTTACGTGAGTTTGCACGTTATTTGCACTCTCCCCTTTACCCTAGAAGAAATCACCGTACATCCTCTCTCGAAATCTCGTCACCATTGAGACATTTGTATCCCACCCCCGTTTGGTACCCCAGTTCTCATCGTATTTATTGTTATTTATTTAATTTTAATGATAATATTTTCTTTGTATTTAGTAAAGGTATCTTTCTACAATCAGTTTCTTTAAATCCAGAACGTCTAAGTTTAGATTATTCAAGCTAACTGCTCCCGATTTTCATTATTTAACCATCACACTGGAATCTATATCCCAATTTCTGGTTGCTTCCGGCCAGCGTCACCGGAGAGACAATCCTCGGCTAGCAACGACGTTCAACTCTACCACAGTGGCCCTTTAAAGTCCAGGCTGATTCGATCAAAAGCGTGCATTGCACCATGGCGGGATGGAAAATAATACAATCTCACGTGGTCGCCAAATAACGTGAGGAAGAATTACGTCAAAGGTTATTCTTTTATACTCTTCATTAATCACTGCAATATCCATGAGATCAAAAAAGATTCTCAAGTAGAATTTCACTCTGCTCTTTCTCTTAATTTCATATGTCACTTTCTTTTTTCCCATTAAGTCAACACCACTCATGTTCATATTGTAGATTCGGACAATTTCTGCTTGTGGTCGTTTAATCCTTTGAAAGTTATCTTTAGTTTTTTCTGTTTGTCTCACTTCTGACATAGGTATTTGAGAAAGGTAGTTAGAGAGAAGCATGACGAATTTGTTATCTTTCCATTTTATGCAGCTTACACCATCAGCATAAACCCTGTCAGTATCTCTCCGCTTCATTGATTTTTCATCTTTCAAGATTTTTGGCATGTGTTTCCTGTTTGGACGAACGGTGCCACCACAGTTGATGCCTCTAATTTTCAAAATGTGCTGCAACCGAGGAGTGTAGAGGTCAGCTTCAAAAAGGTACCCTGATTAAATCGGCACAACATTTTGAAGCCCCATTTTATAGGTTTGCATTTTACATATTGCCTCATTACATTACGCCCTTTGAATATGATCATGTGTTCATCGATTTGTTGTTTTTGTGTTGGTTTTAGTGTTTGTTGCAAATGATTATTCAAGTGATCAAAAAGTGGTCTAACTTTGTACGCTTTATCATAAAAAGGGTGATTTCTCTCAAGAGCTTTTGTATTGTCACAAAAATAAAGTCCTGAACTTATCGTTTCATATCTTCTTCCAGCCATATGATTTGCAACACATCTGACATTTAAATCAGCGCCTCTTTACTCCAGTAACAGCTAATTCAAGGCAGAGAATTGTAGGCCATTCTAAAACATAGACCGAGTAATGTACTCTTAACTTCATAGATTGTGGAAAATGGAATCCCTATTGCCCCAAATAAAGCTGAGATTGAGGAATCAGTATATCATATATAAGGATATCTAATCCTGTAACATCTTTGAATATGTCTAGTGCTGTTGGAGGGGGATTCACATCGGTCAAATGAGGTAATTAATGGCTCATTTGAAGTCAGTTTTTGAATTAGAGGACATGTTCTTTTCCACCTAAAGGCTGGTTCTCATACAGCTTGAGAGCTAGAAGATGGACCAACATCATTTGTATCAACTTCTATTCCCACTATATCGTCATTTGGAGGTTCAATATATACATCTTCGTCAAAAAAATCTGAACCACCTTCAAGAAAGTCTTGATGTTCTTGGTCTAAACGGTGTTGGTCTTCTTCATCGCTGTGGTCTGCAAAGAGAATTTCTGGAATTTCATTACTTTCAACATGAAACAGTCTTGTATTTCTATGAGACGTTGCCATATCTAAACGGCCAGAAACTTGATATATCCTTGATATATCCTTGAAGATAAAGTACTGAAATTTAACCTCCTATTCCAAAGAAGTCACACCAAAAAGATACAAAAAAGCAACACAATTTTTTGATTCGAAAAATGAATTGCCTCTTATTGTAACCAAACAATCTCTGAGCTCCATTTTCATCTACAACAGGAGATTATGCGAACTTTGTCATATTAGCAGCCCTTCTAACTTTTTTTCAATTCAGTGACCATTACCCACTGTCCTTGTATCGAGAATTAAAATTTAGAGGTTCGCATAATATGTAAGTTGAAAGCTTCATGACTGACCATTTCCGTATCCGGTCCTTGTTGGTCATCAACCACTCGAGGCTTACCTCTGAAACTACACCCCAACCAATTTTGTGTCGTCTGCAAAATTCTTCCTTTGTCTTAATAATCTATCGCCCATATCGTTGTTGATAACTAGAAAAACCGTTGGCCTAATTTGGAGCCTTGAAGGATTTAACTCATCACTCACGACCACCTCTAAAACAAACAGAATTGTATGTACTCTATCTTTTCAACAATACGAGGCGACCACAGTTAATCGTAAAGCCTATGATGGGTTACACAATCTAACACCAGCTAGATTAGATCCATCGGCTGATCATTATTGTATTATCACAAGATATAGAAAAACTCACAAAAACATGAGTTAAGAACAAACTTTTCGTACAGAACCAGTGCTTAGAAACAAAGACATTGCATGTGCGAATACATGTCATGTAATTCTTTCTGCATATTTGCACAATCAACACCAATTTATATAGAGAATCAGGTAATTTTGACTGTTTTAATTTTCGGCACTGATACTACAACCGCAACTTCCCCCCTCTTATTTGCCTCTAGTTACTTCACCTTGACCCAATGGTCAATTTAATTCCTGATAACTCCCCGTTAATTTCACTGTCACTGTTAAAAAAATAGAAATAGTGAATCGTTAAGAATGTTAGCAATGTCCAGGTTTAAATTCATATCACGTCAATATGATCCTTATGGAACTCTACACTATACAGAACCAAATTTTGGCTGATCTCTTTCGCGACTTATGATTGTTTCTCTTTGTTTAGGGAGGCCTTACAAACAAGCACAGTTGAAGGGACAAAATTGCTGAAAATAGGTATCATTAGCGGCAAAAAAGCTCGATATTTTTCGAGTTACAGGGATGCAGATTGTAGAAAAAATATCTTCTTGAGGAATGTAATTAGGCAGGCTCCAATATATTTTTAAAGAATAGGTCTAAGTGATAGAACGATCAGAGACCGCATTGCTTCAGCCCCTATCACATGTTGAAACACATGCTTCCCCACGTGTATCCTGCGAAAGGAAGAAGAGGGCGCGTTATCGCCCATCATAGCCAATGTTTAATCAATGGGGTTCACTCCCCCGCTCGCCTCCATGCGTCGATATCGCAAGATTGAATTAGGCCTATGGGCAGATAAGATATTTTCCCAGGCGCCACTGGGACATTCAATCAGTGTCCCCCACCTCATTGTCCCCTACGCCAAGGGGCTGGCTCTGGCTATTTATAACATAGCTTTTCCAAATTTAAGCGGATTCAGATTATCTTCGTGAGGCATCAAGCCGATCCGGTCTCTTCCTTGTGCCAAGGTTCGTGCCCTTCGAGACGCCAAGTCAACAAGGACCCCTGTTGTTTAGAAATAGAACAACTTTAGAGTAGCCATTGTTCTTTGAGCCTGTTCGACAAGAAATGGTTATCACCTCCCCCCTGTTGTTCTGAAAGAGAACAACTTTAGAACAGCGATTGTTCTTCAAGCCCGTTCGTCAAGAAACGGTTCTCGTTCCCCAGACATCACGTCAGGATAATTTAATCCCCGCTTTTTAACGTTCTTCAAGAGAACGCTTGGTTACAACAATAACCTCCAATGTTCATCTAGAACATCCCCGATATCGTGTCACAAGGATCGCTCGTACTTCCCAGCCCCACTTCGCTCTTACTCTTCGAAGACAGTCCTTTCCTCCTCGTTAAGGACAACGCCCCGAAGAACACCTTCTCCTGGAAATCACCGGTTGGACCAAAGATTCCTTCCCATCACTTTCCTCTGCATGACAACCTTGTAATTACGTAAGCTAAGCATTACCTTTATTCATTTAACCTTTTGTCATTGCAACTCTGTGCTTTAACGGTTTAGCGAACCATTCTTCCTTTTTGTTTATTTGCCGTTTTAAATCTCTCCAAATCTTAATCCTCAGATTAGTTAGATATTCCCATGACCTTTTTCATTTCCTGTATTTCTCCCATTTTTAATCCCCGTTTATGTAAACATTTTTCCTGTGTTGTTTGATAGTTTAATTAATAAAACTCTATTTTATTAATGGTAGCCATATTATTTATCCTTGTGCTCTGTTCCACTTTTCAAGTATATTGAAGATAAATGAGCCTCTCCAGGCCCTTCCCTTCCTTTTTGAACTAACCTCGGTTATCAGATTACCACGCACTCGAAATATAGAATAATTTCCTCAACGAATAGTTATATATATTATATCGTCGGGAGCCTATTCTACGAGATATATATATATATATATATATATATATATATATATATATATATATTATATCGTCGGGAGCCTATTCTACGAGATATATATATATATATATATATATATATATATATATATATATATATATATATATATATATATATATATATATATACTATTTAAATTTGGTGTCAAGTGTGTAAGGTTTATCGCTAGAATATATTAATTCCCTTTTGTTTTAACGATTGTTATCCCCTTTTGAAAATTTAAGAAGATGAAATAGCTCAAGGAACTGGTATAATAATTTGTTAGTGTGTTTTTTGTGTTATTTTAGTCATCGGTTATCTAGGTCGAGAAGCCAATCACGAATAGGTCAGTGCTCATATTTAGGTAAGCCAATTCCCAAGAAGGCATAATTCTTATCGCAAGGAATTTAGTTGGTTGACTATTGCCCACCAAGTGAAAATATGACTCAGTTTGAAATCTTCAAAGCGCATGGAGAATCCTTGGGACTGCCTGGAAGAGAATTGATTGAGTACTTTTAAAAGGAGCAAAGAACAGAAAGAGAAAAGTTAAGAGAGGAAAGGAAAAGAGAAGGAGAAATCCAACGAAAATAAAAAGAAAGAGAAATAAAAATCCAACGAGAAAAAGAGAGGAAGGGAAAAGACAAGCTGAGCTTCACTATGAGCTTGAAATGGCACGGGTACATGCTGAAACACAATAAGTCAGTACAAATTCAGAAGCCCCGCCCAATCTTCCACTTAAGCTCCCCAATTTCATGGATGAAGAGGATTTGAGGGCGTTTTTATCACCCTTCGAAAAGATCCTCGAAATCAATAACCTGGATTTGGAGGCCGAAGGCGTAGTAAGGTTGCTTCCAATCTTAAATTCTAAAATGCGCGACATTTTCATTTTATTACGATCTGAGTGTAGGATTGACTACAGCACCTTAAAAGCTGAGTTATTCAGCCGCTCATAATATTACTCCTGATTTCTTCCGACAATAATTTCGAAGAAGTATATTTGAACCCGGACAGAATCCTCAAAGGTTGATCCGTACTACGAGTCTTTAACAGACTTCGTGTTGCGGGATCAATTTTTGGCGCCTCTCCTGACGGAGATCCACGCGTTCGTCAAGGATTGTCGGTGCCAGACCTTTAAAGAGTGTACCGAAGAAGCGGATGTCTATGCTGCGAGCCATAATTTGTGCCCCAAGGAGAATCGAAATTCTCACCAATCCCCCTACTAGGAAAGAAGGAATGATTCGCGCCCCTTCCGAGGAAATTGAAAAAAGTTTCTGGGCCCAGTAAAACTCCAAAACTTCTTTCCCCCAAACTAACAACGGGACATCAAACCTCCCGTTAAAATTTCTCCACCATCACTCTTCCCGAAGCGACCGATCATATGCTTCACCTGCAGTGTAGAAAACCACATGAGCTAGAATTGCCCCCCAAATTCTAGGCTTCAAAGTGGACCTCCCACCAAGTTCACTAGATTAATGCTACCCTGGCTTTCCTGGTGGTGCAGAGCAGACCCAAGCATCAACTTCTCCCCCTCCGTCAGGCTACCAGGTAAATTGTATTTTTAATAAAAGTTCCCCCGGAACTTTGAAGTTTGAGGAGGGCAGCGTGAACAGCTGCCGAGTATCGACTCTCGTCAGGGACACAGGGTGTTCGTGTTTCATTGTGTCTGACGAGCTCCTCCCCCCAGTGGACGCTAACCACGAAAAATTTGCAGGGTTACATGACTACCTTAGGCGGGCGAACCGATTCCCCGTCGTTAGATGTTACCTGCAGTGTCAAAATTATGATGGCTGGGTTGAAGTCATTTCAGCACCCATACAATTTTGTTCTGTACTTATAGGACAGAGCCCTCAAGTAAGCTCTGACCCTGTGTCCTAGGCCAACCTTCCTCGAGGCCGAGCTAAGAAAGAAGCCCAAGAGCCCGTCCCCCTCAGAACACCGAAACCATCCGAATTCTCGGAGACACTTAACCTGGACTTTAGGACGGCACAAAAGGAGTATAAAGTACTAACACCCTTATGGGATAAGACCCAAAACATGGACATGGAGGCTGTCCGTAGGCCCAAAGTAAAAAAGTACCCCCAACGCGCTCATGGAGATACGTTCGTAGCACTGAACGAAACATCGGCGCTTGAAGAGGATTACCCCGCGGAGTCCTTTAATGTAATACAGACAGTGTGCATCCAGATTGATGCCGATTACCCTCTTCCTTCCCTACTAGGCAAGCCTTTTGAACCCTCTGACCTGGATATTGACGCGCAGCTGACACCTCATCAAAAGAGTTAGCTACAAGAACTATTATGTCAGTTCGACGACGTTATTTCAGAGAAGCCTGGATGTGCTACTAGTTTCGAGCATGATATTAAATTAACAACCTTAGAACCCGTCCGTTCAAAACCCTATCCCATGCCGATTTATTTACGCCAAGCCTTTAACGCCGAAGTTTATAATTTAATTAGTTTGGAAATAATAGAACCTTCCACCTCTAGTTATTATCCCCCAATAGTCATGGTCAAGAAACCTGATGGCTCTTATCGGATGTGCATCAACTTCCGAAAGTTAAATTCGGTAACTGTGTTCGACGCCGAGCCCATCCCGTTGGTAGACCAAAACCTCACCTTTTTGAGAACGCCAAGTTTATCTCAGTACTCGATTTGTGCAAGGCGTATTATCAAATCCCCCTTCGGCTCGAGGTGAAAGCATATACCGCCTTTGCAACGGAGAAAGGCCTTATGCAATTTAAGCGCCTTTCTTTTGGACTCGTCAATGCTTGTAGCAACTATAAACGTCTCATGAGAAGATGTTAAATGGACTTTCGAATGTATCCTTTTACTTCGATAATGTCTACGTCGCTACTCGCGAATGGAGTCACCATTTAACCACCCTATTAGCTCTCTTCGAGCGAATGCGCAAAAATGGCCTCACCATTGGCCCCAGCAAATGCCATTTTGCCCACGAAACTATAAAATACTTCGGTTTCAAAATAGGACAAAGTCAGTTAGGTCCCCAAGAGGACAAGATTAATGCAATTGCCGACATGCCCCTTCCGATTACAAAGAAGCAATTAAGATCCTTCCTAGGATCAGCTTCTTACTATCGGCGATTTGTCCCAAATTTCGCTGAAATTTCGGCGGCCCTCAGCTCCCTTTTAAAAAAGAATTCCCCCGATCGTCTACGTTGGAATGATGTCACTGTTTCCCATTTTAATCAGCTCAAGAGTAAGCTCATTTCTGCCCCCATTATAAAGTTGTCCAACCCGGAAAAATCCTTTGGGATTAAGACCGACGTGAGCAACGAGGGCATTTGTACTCCTTCAATATGAGGATGACGGAACGAGTCATCCAGTTGCATATGCTAGTCGCCAATTATTACCACGCGAAAAGAGATATGCCACTATAGAGAAGGAAGCTCTATCAATTATCTGGGTTATAGACAAATTTAAAATGTTCTTGATAGGAAAAGAATTTCAGATAGGAACCAACCACCGCCCGTTGGCCTATATTCAGAATGTAAGACACTTCAACGGCCAAATTATGCGCTGGAGTTTACTCTTGCAAGAGTATCAATTTAAGATAAATTACATAAAAGGTTCCGATAACCAGGTCGCTGACGCACTCAGTAGGAATGCGTTACGAAATAGCGTAGATTAATTGTATTCCTATGATTAGGATTTCCATGTAAGTATATACCGTCTTGTACGACTTAAACTAGATTCTCTTGTAATATAATTAGTTAATGTATATGTCTGAATTTTGTAACGCTCAATGTCTATTTTTTTTTGTATGTGTACCCATTAAATTACGTATAAATTATTTGGTCCTATATGCACTAATTTTATATTATTTCTTTGCTCCATGCCCCTTTTATTGATTAGGTTTGTATTAAATGTTAGTTTTCCCTATAATCAAAAGATCAAAATAATCATATGTATTGAGGTAATACTAGTTAGGTGCATGAAGATACGGTCGGTACAAGAAAACGAGTTCCCCACAACGGAGCTCTATCGTTGTCTCTTCTCTCTTTTTTTTTTCGAAGTGACAACTTTCCCCGGAATGAAGGGGTGTGATAGAACGGTTTGAGGCCGCTTAATTTCAACCGTTATCACATGTTGTTTAGAAACACGATGCTACCCACGTGCATCTTTCCCTTGAAGCCGGGCGCGATTATCGCGCCACCTGAGTCAATATTTAACCAAGGAGGTTTATTTCTCCCCCGTTCACCCCATGCGCCGATCACGCCAGATTGAGTTAAGCTTATGGGCAGATAAGGTATTGTTCTCAGGTGCGGCTGTGCATTCCTTCGAAGCCCCGACTCCATTGTCCCCTGCGCCAAGGGGATGTCTCGACTATTTATACGAAAACTTTACCACTAAGATGAGATTCAAAATCCAGATTTTCTTCGCGAGACATCCCTACGATCCACTCTCACCTTGAGCACCAAGGGCCCTCTACCTCGAGATCCACCATCATTGTCCTGAAGAGAAAAATATCCCTTGAGTGCCAAGGTTCGAGCCTTCAAGACGCCAAGTCTACGAGGCTTCCCCTGTTGTTCAGAAAGAGAACAACGTTAGATCAGTCATTGTTCTTTGAGCCCGTTGACAAGAGACGGTTCTCTCCCTCCCCCCCATTGTTGTTCAGAAAGAAAGTAACATTAGAACAGCCATTGTTCTTTGAGCCCGTTGACAAAAACCTGTTATCACCCTTCCCCCTGTTGTTCAGAAAGAGAACAACATTAGAACAGCCATTGTTCTTTGAGCCCGTTGACAAGAAACGGTTCTCACCCTTCGCCCTTGTTGTTCAGAAGAGAACAGAACAGCCATTCTTCTTCAAGCCCGTTCGCCAAGAAACGGTTCTCATTCCCAAGACGCCACGTCAGGATCATTTAATTCCCCCCCATTTCGGTTTGGACTCGCCAGCGGACCGAAGATTCCTTGACGTGGCCTTCCTCTGCACAACACGTGTAATTACGTAAGCTGAACGTTACCTTTGAGTATTTAACCCTTTTGTCAACCCTATCCTGTGCTTTTTAATTGTTTAGCAAACCATCCCATCCCTTCAATTTTTATTTGTTTTACCTTTTTAAATCTCTTCCAAATCTTAATCCTCGGATTAACTAGATTTTCCACGACCCTTTCCATTCTCTGTTTATGTCAATATTTTCCGTTTTGTGTGTTGTTGATAGTTATATTAATAAAACTCTATTTTATTAATGATAGCCATATTATTATCCTTGAGCTCAGTTCCACTTCTTAAGCATATTGAAGATAAATACCCTCGGTCGACCAGACACCACGCACTCTAAATATAAATGAATAGTTCCCTCAACAAATAGTCATATATAGTATATCGTCGAGAGTCCATTCTACGACACACATCTCTCATGTAATCCTCCTTTTTTTCTCTATTTTCATCTTTCTCGTGAGGTTTCTTCATTCCTTTCATATGAAGAATAATATTAAGAATAATGATTATATTATATTGTTAATAGTTTAGGGATAGAGAAAAAAATATGACGTAAACAAAGGAACCAAAAAGCAAATTATAAAAAGACATAAATAGAACTTCCATCTTTTTAGAATTACATATGTAAGGAGATGCGCATATACATATTAAGAGGAGGTAAGTTCCGATAGTATTAAGTGAATATACGTTAGAGATGAATTCAAGGCAAAAAGGAACCGTATTCCATTAAGAAAATGTTATTCGATGAAAAGCAAAAACACACACAAGCACATAGGAGCGCACACAACATCATATTATATAAGAATCTGCACAGACGGGCGGATTTATATAATAATTTGATATTATTGGCTCACACTTGCCAATTATAAGATTAAAATTTAAAAGCTAAAAAGGGCAGCCATGGTTAAATTTTGATACATTTTCTGAACTTCGCCAATTATAATAATTTTAAAAATGAATTCTAAATTAAATTTCCCTCTTTTAAAAATATGACGTTGCTAAAATAGGTATAGAAGAAGATATATGAAAATAAATTTTCTGAACTTCACCATTTGTAATTCTTTGGGTTTTAAAAAATTTACAAAATTTCGATACTTATATTTACTTCTAAACTTCATCATTTCATTTTTTCATATTATAAAAAAAATAATAGAAATAACTTGGATAAAAAAAAATGTCATAACCAAACTAAGATGAAATTATTATTCAAATACTCCAAAAAATCCCCTTCTTAAATTATAGAGTTAGTGATGATGATGATAATAAAGATATATAGAGCCACCAGAAACGGATGTAACATCTTTTAATTTTTTACAACGTTTGAAAAATTACAAGTTTTCATCTTCAGGCTTGAAAAGTAGTTTTACTAAAGTTAATACATATAAAAAAAACATAAGAAAGGGTAGTGGTAAAAAAGACATTGAATTGCTTTAAAAGGTGACCAATTATAAAATATCAATTAAATGTACTTTAAATTTAAAAATTTGAAACATGACTTGAGCATAGTTAAATTTGTTTTAAAACTGACTCGATAAAGTAGTTAATAAGAAGAATAAATTTAAAATTCATGTTAGAAATTTGTAAAAATTAATTAATCAAAAACTATAAAAGAAATTGACCTGGCAGTAGTTAAAGATAATCAACTATAATATTTTTTTACAATCTGTAAGAGCAAAATACATTTATAAGAAAAATGGGTTGATTTTGGTACTTGCTAAAGTGGATTGATCGTAGTTAAATTTATTATAGGGCTAGTATAGGTTACAGGGACTGAGAGAAAGAGGAAAACCAAATAACCGAATAGTAGTCAGCAATTAGTTAATTAATAAAGTATATATATATATATATATATATATATATATACGCAAATTCAAACTCATTGCTATTTATTCAAAATAATAATGCGAACACATATATAATCATATAAAGTAACGCACGAATTTGCAGATCTCTACTTATATAAACCATATCTACATACAAGTTCATCAATATGGATGGAACAACGCGCACATTAAAACATTATATATATACACAGGAAGGTGGGTGAAAGAGAAAATGAGAGAGGGAGTCTCAGAGGGTTATCTGTGAATAAAAGTTAGTTTGTTTGTTCCTAAATGTAATAGTGGTGCAGCAAATTGTGTTACAGGTACTTTTTAAAAAATATCAAGGAGTTTGTACTGATATATAAATGTAACACAAAAATAAACAGGCATGCAACAAATGAATGAATAGAAAACGCTAATAATATCAACGCTTATACTACTCACATTATTTTGATTAACAACGAGCGAATTGTTACACCTATTATTCCACACATGGATCGAAACAACGCATTTAAGTTCCATTTTAGATATGTAATCCAAAAGCCATAACTGCGGGTACTACTTATTAAACATCTATGTAAATAAGGCGTGAGGAATACACCCGATTTTTGTATTAGGTTGAGGAATAAGTTCTTGCGTTTTTTTTAATGTATTGTGGATTTAGGTTTTGTTGACGTGATTTGTGCCCATATTAAGAAACAGTAATATATAATGAGAGCAAAATTGGCCAAAGTTAGGCTACTTCTCTTAACAGCGTAGACTATTAGGCTTTTGCTTAGGCTACCTCTTAAAGTTGAGTAATAAGTCATTGTGGTTTATTTAAAAGTGGTGTTAATTTAATTTTTGTTCTGTATCCTCAAAATGGAATGTCAAGTTGAAAGAAAAGCTCATTTTCGGCACTTGTTATTCATTTTCAATCGAGACGGTTACAATACAAACGCAGTCAAAGCTTGTCGCGATATTTGTGCTGTTTCGGAAAAAATGCTTTATCAGAAAGGATAGTTCAATGGTGATTTGACGTTTAAAAACGGTCATTTCAATCTTAATGACGAAGAACGTTCTGGTTGCCCCATTAAGTTGGATGAAGATTGATTGAACGACTTTCTGCATGAAAATCCTCGCCAATCGACTAGATAATTGGCTGTACAATTGGTTTGTGATCAGAAAACTGTAGTAAATCACTTTTATTTGATGGGAAAAGTTAAAAAACTCGGTACATGGGTTCCGCACGCTTTGAGCGAAAGCAACAAACTTCAACGCTCCACGATTACGGCAGGTTTGCGTGCTCGTCACAATGTTACTCGTGGATATAAGGACAGATTTCTTCACCGAATCATCGCTGGCGACGAAAAGTGATGTGTTTATGTCAACATGAACCATCGAAAACAATGACTAAGCCCCAATAAAAAAACACTTCCGCGATTAAAGCAAGTACTTTATCCACGAAAGAGGATGCTGTAGGTGTGATGGAATATTGAAGGCATCATTCTTTATGAGGTCCTTGCGAACAACGAGGTTGTCAATGCAGAACTCTACGTTCAACAAATGTATCGACTTGCCGAAGCTATTGGTGAAAAGCGACCTCATCGACGTTATGGAGTCCTTCTGCAACACGACAATGCTTGTCTTCACATGGCCAATATGACAAAAGACGCCATCCCAACGCTTAATTGGGAAATCCTGCCGCATCATTAATATTCGCCAGACTTAGCTCCATCGGATTTCCATCTGTTCCGATCGCTCTCCAATAATTTGCACGGCATTTGGTTCAATACTGATGTGGAATTAAGAATATGGTTAGAAGAATTCTTCGAGTCAATTCCAGAGATTTTTATTGCTGAGGCATCGAAAAATTAATTGAACGTTGAGAAGAATTCGTAAATAGCAACGGAGAATACATTATTGATTAAATTGCATATTGTTATCTATTAAAAGTGATTTTTTTCTAAAATTGTTAATGGTAATGAATAAATTTGATAAAACTGGAAGAACCTATTCCTCAACTCAATACTTAATGTTTTAGAAGTCTTTATTCTCATCTCAATGAAAAATTTTCCTTATACGATACTATTTCGATTCATTCCTATATAATTATGAGTACATAGTCCTAATTTTGGCTAGTAATCTCTTTCTTTTGCTTATATTATTATCTTAGAAACTTGATGCACATTATTATTTCCATACTTGTTTCTATTCTTATCCTTGATTTTTCTTTGCTGTCTTATTCTTTCTTCTTTGTTTCTTTTCTATTACTCCAGATTATTTATGTGCTATATTTATTTTCCTTCGAATATAGTCAGTAATTTCATGTTTATCACGAAAACAACCACTTAAATTTCAAAGTCACTATGGTTGGACATTGTTGGATAAGGGGATGGTCAGCGGTGGTGTTGTCTTTGAAATCAGGCAGAAAGTAGGGATCGTTTCTTGGCCTAATTTTGATTTACATATTTTTTCTTGTCGGTAGTGTGGAAGTAGCGTAGGATACACCAGCTTCATGCTAGTTATGATGAGGGGAGTGTGTGCGTATATATAGCCTTACATACTTATTTCCCTTAAATGACATGCGTGGTTCTGTCCACATCATTCAATCAATCCGCAATATCTCTTTTAATTTTCTAGCATTTATAAATCAGTCTAACTTCCACCATTACGATCATCATAAACCCGCAGCCCATACCAAACATATTAATATAAATTATATTATAACAACCATGAAATTATCCTAGTGAAATAAGAGTGTACCTGCGATCTTTCAGTGCGTATAGATCCTTTCCATACTTCCCTAGCTTCTGTTATTTCTACCAAAGACACAAACATCGTCTCTAAAACTACACCACGTGCACAAAGGCAGAGACGCAATAACGTCGGGTACTCATGTATATTCATTTCGTATACAGAAACTTTTTTGCATACAAAAGATGAACCTTCTCTCAACCAGATAATAATTGGAATATACAATCGGGTTCACTAAAATGCGTACAGGAGTACATTTATAAAAGATCGTAAGCTCAACATTTTCCCAATTTTTTTTCGTTCCTTTTTTCAATAAAAAAGTTGAAAGTCACTGAGTGAGTATTTCGCGAATATATTCCTAAATTCCTTTTCGCATATTAATACATATATCTAGGGCAGGGAATCAAAAATGTAGGAATGTTCTCAAAACTACAGCAATATATTTAATCAAAGAGAGATCAACATTCATATTTAGAAAAAACAGATTCACTATACGTAAAAGAGCTGAAATAACGATAAATAAGGTGGTAGAGAAAAGGCAGAAGGAGAAGTATGAACGAATAACCAGTACAAAAATTAGGAAAGAACAGTAAGATAATGAACGAATAACAATGGCACGAATCTAGAACTCTAAAACGTCTGCAAAAATTTTATTTAGACTACCAGGTATCAGGAAAATACTCGTCATAAGATACCAAATGAAGGTGAATTTTATTATAAAATGAAAAAAAGTAGATACCTCTATACCGTATGCATTATTTTGATCTACAGTAAAAAAAATGTTAAATAATGTAATATTTCAAATTTTAGAAAGTAAACCTAATGGCTACATATCTACATTTAGTTTGACGAGTTATTTTATTCATTATATGGGCAACCATCTCACACCGCGAGGCATCTACTTCCATATTACAACCGAGTTACCTCTAGCAACAGCGATAGTGCCCTCGAAGGCGATCTTTTAAATACCTGTTACCTATTACTCGTAATCATAAATACTCTCAACCCATAATACTATGGTATTTTAGGGAACTATATGCTACCATCTAGGAACGTGGTGTAGATAATTCTCCTTATTTATAAGCCGACTTCTATTGGTATTCATACGATATGCTAGATATGAATATATATCACTATCATATTTCCTATATGAAGGGAGTGATACAAGTCAATGTAAATTTACTAGTGTTGTAGAAATAGCGACCGTATCAAACCAGTTTGACGAAGCCAAGAAAGATATACATTTATTATATTTTTCATTTAGACTAAGATAACAAGATGAGGAACGATAGAGTATATACCTGGATATTCGATAATGAACTAAAATACGTTGTTTCCTCAGCTTGTACATGCAGAGAAATTCCACGATACTATTGAGTTACTTCTTCAACTTTTCTACTCACTAACTTTAAGATACTTACCTTTAAGGGAGTAATATGTTATTTTTCTTAGTTATAATAAGTGTAGCTAATAAAATACATGTTTAAAATATGTAATTTTAATTTTAATGATTAGAGGGAATAAAACATTGGATATCATATTATATCTTAGTTAGATCTTCACCAAGGGCGGAGGTTTTGCCTCTACTCTAATTCTAAATTTATTTTTAGGTAAAGGATATCTAATCTACATTACAATAACACAGGATGAGTTAAAACCTCTAGAAATCTGCTTAAAATTGTCCTAAGAAATATAAATATTGATTACATGGGTTGTAAATTAAGACTGCTATTGATTTAAAAAGAAATAATCGTCCAAATGTATACATGTTTTTTAGCATATTTTATATCTTAGTAACAATGTTTGTTTTTAATTATGTTAGGCTTGTGAAATTTTATTAGAAAGCATCTATGACGAATACTCATGACGATAGTCACGAGAAAAACCCAGTAATGGGCGTAGTTGTATTTTTCAGGGTACTGTTTTTTAACCCAGAAGGCCGCGAGATTTCATCCGAAAAAAAACCCCTTATATTTCTGATACATAAAAGTTCTTCTAAGGAGAAGACCGCCATCACAATCTTATCATTACGACCATAGCATTTAGCGCTTGTAGCAGCGAAAATTTGGAATACACAGCTTAGATGTGTGGTGCACATAGTAATAGTTATTATTTTCTGCAGGATATTTACTGTAAGAGGTAAATTCATAAAAGTGAGAGAATAGTGAACGTAACGATAGTAATAAAAAAGTTAGAAGGGTCATTATGACCGATTATGATGGTAGAGATTGGAAGATAACAGTTAGGAAAAAATTAAGGTACCATAACGGCAGGGCATAAAGGGAATTGTCAGAAAATCATTACGATTAAAGAGACGCACAATTAAAGAGGTGATATCCATTAGACATATGAACTCAATAGTAATAAAAATAGCACAGGAGTGAGTTTAGGATAGAATATTTTATTTATTATTATTATTAAAATTAGAATCGTATTGCTTTCTCGCCATTCTTTTTTTCTATCTGTCGGTCTCTCCACCTCAAAATACTAACTAATACGACACTGTGAACGAGGTCACACACAGGGAGATAAATTATAGTATGTACAACCATACCTAATTAACATTGAATAGGGAGCCTTATTGAATATCAGAACTTGAATATCAGGCAAATTCAGCTCTTTCAAACATCTCCTAGGAGAGAAAATAATTTTAAAAGCTAAGTAAAAAGAAAAAACTCCAGTCCACAAATAGACATGGAAAGGGACATGGTGTTGAAGTGGTGACGTGTGAAGTTAAGTCCCGCAAAACCTAAACCATCTTCATTAGTAAGTTTAGGACAGCTTATCGGTAAAATCCAGATTTAAAAATGATAATACGGCGTTAGCTACTTCTAACTTGTTGTAAATTCTTTTTGTAACCATTGAGAATGGAAAGTTGCATTAAGGATATCGTATAACTTTTGTATTCTGCAAAAGTATTTTAAGATGTTGTGTAGTTTTTAACACATGTTAATCATAAGTAATATAGAAAAATAGTAGCTTACTTATAAATTCAACCTTTATCTTTGTTAAAGACTTAAATTTACAGGAAGTTTGTAATAATATAGGAGCCTCTGAGGTCGGTCGACTTATACTTATTCATATATATCACCACATTATTAAGTATTAGTATCTTCTGTCGAGTCCTGTAATTATCATTGTTTCCTGCAGAAATCACTTTGTGGTTCTATGCGAGACTACAGTAACATCGTGAATAAGCAAGAAAATACCATAATAAAGTTTTCATAAGAAAAAATTTTTAATTCCATAAAAAGTAAACAGAATATCCGTTGAAATTTGTTCTTGATAGTGTTCAAGCTTCATGTGAAAATTTTAAGGCGAAACTAATGTATATTTTTAAAAAATGTGGCAAAAAGGAAATTTAGTAAAATCGGAAAAGAATATAATTATCTCATAGAGATTTGAACAAAATATTAACAGGTATTATATATGCCCTTGAATTGAGTAAGTTGAGGGCATCTTTGGCAGCAAATATTCACCAATTTATTGCATTATTCGTTTGTGATTTGATTCCATTCGTCTTCTAATCTTCGCGAAAGAGCTGCATCATCATTTGGTTTCCAAACCATAACATCAGCATCAGTATCGCCTATCGGTTTGCTGGCGGGTGTTCATAAGGCTCTCGGCGACCAGTTGATGAGATTTATATTTTCAGTATCTTAGATGAGTTTTACCGCCATTGCTGTGTGGCATGGAGCATTTTGCTGCATGAAGAGAAGCTAACGTTCTCACGATGTTAGGTCAGAGTGGGCTCACATGTACTTTATACAGATCATTGTATAATGCAGCATTTATTTGACGCTTAAACGGAGAAGCGGACTGAATCTAACCTTAAAAACATACCCAACCACATAATGCTACTACTTACAATTTTTACCTTGAATTTGATTAATGCAGGATTCAAGCATTCTCCTGTACGGTACCTTACATGCTGCTTTAAATCCGACCAAAACAAATTGAATTTACTTTCGTCACTGAAAAAATACACACTTTTCAGTGCTATACATATTATGCTTATTAGATAAGGCCAAGGTATTTAGTTTATTCCTTTTACTTTTGATTGTTTATATTAGTACTACTTGTCTATGGCGGGTCATTTAGATTTATCTTATCACCAACCTAACGTCTAAAATTGGTCCTTCATCGATATCTTTAACATCTTACCATCCTTTTTAAGTGTTTGTTAAGACCGGCCAGTTTTATTTGTCAACTGAATTGACCCAGGATCCTTAAGGAGCTGTTTTATGCTGTAAATGACACAATTTGATCGATTACTAGCTTCAAAATGTCGGCCATTTTGATTCGTTCACTTTTCAAAGAGATAACCTGATTTCTGAAGGATTTTTCGATCTTACATCCTGTCATCATCCTGAAAAATGGGTAGTTCTCTTAATAACTTTTTACTTTACTCGTGAGACATTGTCCTTTTACGCACGTTACGAATTTTTACGTGTAAACTGCAAGTTATATAAAGTACTCTAGTTTTTGACGCATCGTTTCTTAAAAACACGTTACTTAGCTCATGAAGGTTTTATCAATTGTTGTATAGAATGAAACTATGACACGATCTTAGATAAATTCCCACGAATCTTCTGTCCATATTTTGGAAAATAAATAAGTATTTTAAAGAAAAGATACATTTTGCTACTTTTCTATCATCCCTCTCATTTCTCAGAGTTTGTGTTCTTTGAATTTGATTAAATATTGGTTTTAAACATGTCGCATTACCTTTTCTAGCACTATACTATTCTTCGTATATCTAGAAACCAGAATCGATCCATACATATCAATTATTTATGTGAATAGATTTAAGAGCTTTACTTACTTTTGCAGCATCAATGGACTCCTTTTTAAGGCCAGCAAGTGGTCCTTTGTATGAAACTAAACTTCCTCTTTTATGATTTAATCACAAACTTTTCATATTTGACAGCTTAATTATAAATTGGCTTATGATAAATAAATGTAACAAACTAATTTGAATTGAATATATTTTAAATTCATATTTGACTCAGTAATTTTGTTTAGTGTTGCATAGTTCTTAACAACTTATGATGCCGTCTCTCGCAGTGGAAGCCACATCCACTTCGCTACTTATGTAAGTCGACATGGCAAGTGAGAGCTCACTTTTGATCGAATTATTCGGAGCTTAAATCAAAACCGAGTGTCTGTCTCTCTTTCTTGCAATTTTTCTCACATGCACAAACACTCTCACTCAGACACACACAAACACACTCCTTATCTCGCACACTCTCACGCACACTCTCTCCCTTTCTTTCTTTCCTATATTTCTGTCTTTCTCTCTCACATTTTTTACTCTTTACTTTGTTTTTTCTGCATCTTACTCCAAGCCAATCTAGCCGCTCCATTGTGGCCTAAATTTTATATCTAACAGATTTACGATTTCTTCTTCAATTAATGGTGTAGTCTTAAGGACAACTTCCTTTAACTCAATATAACTTGGAATTTCAATAATAAGTTATGATCAAACTTTTGGCAATATTTGAATAACGCTCCAACCTTTTTTCACTTCCATAACTCCTATGTAAAGCCTATCATTATCAAAACAGCAGTGACCTATTAACGTCAACGTCGATGGCAATATAAGAATTTCGACAAAATATAGTTATATAATCAGTTGTACTTCTTGAATGTGGGTCGATTTGACCCAGGGAATTCTAACCTAATAAATCCGCGATCAAATTAATCACAATGCTGCTAGCGAAAAAATACCGAGGTATGAGCAGATTGATGACCTGAAAGCTATCAATGAGTTGGTCAGTGTCAAATTGAGCCAGGCTTTTACTTCAGATCTATAATTTGCAGCACTTCCAATTCACACAAACAGCAGTTAATTACCTAAGCTTCTATCTTCTGCGCAAGGACAAAATGTTCACGCATCGTAATGAAATAAACAACCATTATCCAATATAGCAGCCCAAGCTGCGATTTTTGGCTAATGAAGAGACAACTTTCACAGAGTTTATATATTCTTCTGAACAGTAATGGCATTTAGGCCAGTAATTATTCTCCTTCAAGTGAAAATGCACATCCTTTGACAACATTATCTTTAACAAACGAATTTGATTTTGCCTCCTTGCAATTTCATCTACAACAAATTGCACGTAATTGAACTTTTTTTTCTTAAAAAGTTTCTGGCTAATATGATGTTATAGAAAAGCCATTTATTGTTCCTTCTCTGTACGTCTAATTTTTATAAACCTTATTGTCGTTTTATTCCCTTCAACTATTTTCGGAATTACACACGGATTTCGCTTTTTATCACCATGACGTTGGCAACTAATAAAATCAGCTACATTTGGATATATTTACCGAAGAATCTATAACTTTGTCTAATTATTCAGAAACTTAAATTTTGAGCTCACGCAAAGAAGGTAGCCTTAGGTAACTAACATAAACTATGTTTGGGAGCATGAAACTCAATACGCCGTTATCACATAGAATTTCTCTGGTAAAGACAGCCTAACGCAGCTATGTTTAATTTGGGGTGCCGAAATCCCCGTTTTCCTCCAAGTTTGTCAAAATAAATGGCCCCTCCAAGCCCGGAAACCTTTCTTCATCTGAACAACGTAACGTTAAGCCATTTTCGTCGAATCCTCCTTTGTCATACTTTCCCAAGAGGCCCATCGTGTGCTTCCCCTGCAGTGTCGAAGGACATTTGAGGAGCAACTGCCCTGAGAATTCTCAATTCCGTCCTAGTTCTCTCAATCAAGTGCACCAATTTTGTGCTACCCTTGCGCCACCACCGTCGCAAAGTGAACCCTCTTCATCTCTGTGAACTTGTTATAACTGTGAACTGTGAATTGTTATAAAATAGAGGCTACACAAGCTCATAATTAGAGTTTAATTTTCATCGTTGTCAAATCTTGCTTTGCTTCTAAGGTATTTACATACTTGCTGAATAATTCTGTGATTGATCATTCAGTTATTTTACACGTGTCAATATTTTATTTTATAATTTATTTAATATAATATCTTGAATATGCTTTGTATCATATAATATCTTCCTAAAAAAATATGAAATGCATGATTTTATGAAACATGAAAATTTCATTTACCTACCTATAATATTTTTGAAAAGATTTTAGGAAAGGAAAATGTTTCTCCTATTTTGCTCGGTAGTGTATATATACCTAGAGGCATATATGGTTATGAGTAATACAATACTGAAAGGTAAGTTCATGTCATTATTTTTATATTTTTTCTTTATTGCATTATTAATTTATTATTTTTAATTAATTACTGTATTATTTCATTAAGAGTATTTACATAATTTATAAATATTCCTAAGTAAATGAGGCTCATTTGCAATGCTCACTGCTCAATTCTTAGAATAACATCCCTTCCAAGCATTGCGCTAAAGATCTAACTAAATAATATAAAATATATACTAATATTTTAATTAATGTCCCCTTTAGTGCCGGGGATCGTGAAATGGAGCGAATTCTGGCGTAGATCTTTTCTGTTGAAGTGGAGGACATTATGTGGAGTCCATTGAGGATTACTACGATTATACAAGCAATAGTATGGTTGAAAAATATGTCAACGCCGTTAAAATGATTAGATATTAGGTGTTTAAACAAGGTGAAGTAATGCAAATCGAGATTTAAAATTTAGGCAAGGTTGGAAGAATTTTGACATGTTTAAAGGAATGGTTCTCTACGACGGTATAGGCGACGGAGAGGATATGAGATAGAGAATATTTGGTATTAAATTAACGAAAGTATTTTTTTTTGAAAGCCAGTATCGATTTGACATCCACAGGTGACGTATGTGATTACTGAGAAGACAAAAGTCGTAGTATGGGAAGTCCATTATAATGACCTAGAAGTTTTTTGCTATATCAGAGCCAGACGTGCCGACCAATCTTTAGTTATTAGCAGTGGCCTGACGGCGGCATAGCAAAGTTTTTCAGATTAATCAAAATGTGATAGAATGGCCTGAGGCTGCCAGGCCTCGATTCTATCACATGTCGAACCTCATGCTTCCCACGTGCATCCTGCGAGAGAGAGTAGAACGGCGTCTTATCGCCCCCTATTCCCAAGTTTAATCAAGGAGGTTCAATCCCCCGTTTGCCTCCAGGCGTCGATCTGGTTGAATTAACTTAGGCTTATGGGAAGATAAGATATTTTCCCAAGCGCTACCGGGACATTCCATCGATGTTCCCCCTTCGTCCCCTACGCCGAGGGGCTGGCTCCGGCTATTTATGCGATAGAATTTCGCGTTTAAACCAGATCCCGATTATCTTCACGAGGCATCACGCCGATCCGGTCTCCCTTGTGCACCTAGGAACTCTACCCGAGAACCCCCTTATTGTCCTGAAGAGAACAATATCCTTGAGTGCCAAGGTTTGTGCCCTTCGAGACGCCAAGTCAACAGGGCCCCCCTGTTCTTCAAAAAGAGGACAACTTTAGAACAGTCATTGTTCTCCGTCTCCGTTCGACAAGAAACAGTTCTCGCCTCCCCCCTCCCCCCTCCCCCTGTTGTTAAGAAAAAGAACAACTTTTGAACCGTCATTGTTCTTTTTGCTCGTTCGATAAGAAATGGTTCTCGTTCCCATGATATCACGTCAGTGGCAATTTAATTCCCCCCTTTTAGCGTTCTTAAAGTGAACGCCTGGTTAAACCATAACCTCAATTGTTCATCCAGAACATCTCTGATATCCTGTCTCAAGGATCGATCGTACTTCCGAGCCCCACGTCGCTCTTACTCCTCAAAGTCAGTCTTTCCCCCTCGTTAAGCAAAAACCCCCTAAAAACCCCTTCTCCTGGAAAATAAATCGCCGGTTGGACTAAGGATTCCTTTAAATCGCCTTCCTCTGCGACGACGACCTTATAAATACGTAAGCTTCGCATTAAATGTAACTAATTAACTTTGTTCCAACCCCTCTCTGTGCTTTAAACGGATTTTATCCAACCATTTCCCTTCTTGTTTGTTATGTCATTTTAAATCCCTGCAAATCTTAATCCTCCGCTTAGTCAAATATTCCATGACCTTTTTCGTTTCATGTGTATCTCCCATTTCAATCCCCGGTCATGTAAAAATTTTCCGTGTGTTGTTTTGTTATATTAATTAATAAAATTCGATTTTATTAATGTTTGTAATATTATTTATCTATGGGCTCCGTTCCACTTCTTAATTATATTGAAAATCAATAAGCCCTCTCCAGGCCCATTTTAGAGTCATTCTTGGCCATCTGATCACCCCGCACTCGAATATAGAATAATCCCCACAAAGAATAGATATATATATATATATATATATATATATATATATATAGTATATCGTCGGGAGCCTATTCTACGACACAAACAAATCATTAATTTTTTAGAGGAAGATTTTTATATGTACACAAATTGCTAATGGAGACTATCTTGGTAATTTACACTGTTGTATGTCAAATTTAGCAAAACTGTGGAATTATAGGAGAGTCCCGAGCAACAAAAAAGAAAGAGGGGAGCTTCTATTTGGTGTATTTCTGGGTATGGTTTTTAGTAAGGTAATAAGCTAGAAAAGGATAAATCCTAAAGATTTCCTAGGCCAATGCATGAAATAAGGGCATCACGAGGTGATAAGCGTAAGAGCTCGAACTGTGTAGTGTCAATATGTAATCCCAAAAGTTAGAAACGTATTCCTTAGCATGATGTCAGTAATGACACTGTGGGTCCGCTAGTGTCTCAAATAGGGTTGTGGTAGATAGTTAAATAATACACCTACTTCAATTTGGTATAAAATGACTTGTCCCGTTGTATATAGTCGTTAATAAAGTTAATCTTAGACTGATAAGCTTAAAGATCTCCTAGTGACATATCTTATAACGGCATCCACCTGACTACTGATACATTTGCTTTAAGAAATGCGCTCCTTGATGGAGGAATTTAATCTGGATTTTAACCTAAAGATTCACTGAGTCTATATATAAATATAAGTGAAATAAGAAATATTAATGAAAAGAGAATGTTTCGCTTAATGAATTTAGTCAACCCGTACGGAGGCAGAAAATAAAAAGTCTAAAACAAATAATGATGAGAGTTATTGTCATCAGCTTCGAATTATAAAATCAAGCATCAACAAAGAGAAAAGTAAATAACATCAATCATCATATGAGAAGGTTCAGCTAAAAGAAAAGCAAAAACGAACAAGCTTAGCCGAAATAAAACAAGTCAGTCAGTAAAAATTTGAATCAAGCAAAAATGGACTCTGAGGCTGAAAATCAAACTCTCACTAAAACGGAGCGAGATGGCAGTTGAACCTTAAGAGGTAAAAATAAATATTCTGAATGGGATTAAAAGTTTATATCGAAGAAAAAGGTAAAGGTGATTCTAAAAGCGGTGAAGAGATAATGGGTGCTAAATGATATGGGATTGAGACAAGGATTCACTATGTCTCTACATTTATTCGCCGATAAACTTCTAAAAAATTGAAGCTTGCAAAGAAGAGTGTGGATGGTAAGAAAAATATTAACTCCCTATGATTGAAAGTGATATAAATATAATGAATAGAAATGGTAAAGATTTAAAAGAAACGCTAGATGCTGCGGTAAATTATGGGAATGGATAGAAAGTATGAATGGTTGTTGGGTCTTAGGAAATGAAACATGAGCATTTTCAACAGACTAAGATCTTGAGAAACATAAAAAAGAGAAGGAGATGTTGACCAATTAGAAACAAATGGAGTTTCTATACAGTTCATATGATAATGAAGTATGTAAGGTAAACAGGAGCAGATTTGAGAAGTTGGATAAAATCCAGAATAAGTTGCTAGAATATCTTTGGGTGTAAACGCGTTTTTAGGTGTGGAAGCATTAAAAGAAAAGGTATGATTGAGCAGATAGTATCATAATAGAAATGCAAAGATGAAATGCGCTATGTACTTTTAAACCCTGAATTTTACAAGCTCAGTATAATAGAAACAGATATTGAGCATTACAATAGAATGCAAGAGGAAAATAAAAAATAGGGAGTAAGTATGACTATGAGACAGTCAGGATCCAAACAACAAGCGTTGCATAAGAAGAAAGAATAAAGAAATTTGCGCATAGAGAATTGTGGATGTGGTATGTTGAAAATAAATCATATGTACAATCGTGTGTTTTATAACTATGTAAAAGAGATGAAATGTTCAAATAAATATGTACATAAATGGCAAATAATAAAGAACAAGGCGACTAAGAAAAATCAAACAAAAAAAGTTAAAGGGAAAATACATATATCTTATGAGCGTGGAAAAATGATTTAACATCAATTGTAATCATGTGAATATTGGAAAACTACGATAGCCATTCTTTTTGAATAAAAGAATAATCACGGATAAATTAAGACAGGAAGTTGGATTAATACACGTAGAGGGACGCAAATTTGGATTATAATGACTAAGAACTGAAAGATGGAGACTAATGAGTAAGTAATTATGCGGAGACTTGAAACTAGAATCACAATCGGCCTCAGAGGGGTAAAGCTAAAATCATTTATCTAAATCAGGGATGGGAAAACATTTTTGAGCTTTGGGCGAAAATTTCTAATGAAAGAAGTTTGCAGGCGATAAAGAAAACTTGACTCTTGTATCTTTGTAAATGTTGTTTAAATTTATTACATGGTGTGATATACTCATGCTTTAGGATCTAAAGAAAATGAATGCGCAACATTATAAAATGTTGCGTACTTATGAGATATTTAAATTTCAGTATTGACAATTCGTGCATAGAAATATATCAGATAGGGGGCGAAGAAAATTGGGGTTCTGGCAAGGGTTTCTCCACCCCTGATCTAAATGGAACGAAACTTGTATTTCTTTTCCGACAAAAATAGTATAAACAAAATTAAGACTAAAACTGAGTTTAAAGCATTTGAATGAATATATAAAGTTCAAAATAACGATACATTGACGGAAAGGTAAAGTAAAACAAAAATTACGGGAATAAAATTCAAGATGTAAAAAAATGATACATGGGGAATATACTTAACGTAAGGAAATATAATAGATAAGTTGCTAAATAAAAAAAATGGAGGATAGATATTTGCGTAAGAGAGATCTCTTAACTTAGCCAAATCTCTGAGAAAGTGGACCAGATAGATATTTATACAATTATAAACATTTTATCAGATAAACAATTTCTTTCACAAAGTTGTAGGATTCTTATATCTACAGGAAAATGACTACCGAGAATTAATCAACAGTAGTCCCAGATAAACAATAAAATAATGACAGTAAATCATAAATCAATCATAGGCAAAGCTTTGTGAACTCACTAAGCTGAACCGCTGCTTATAATAAAAGTTAGAGCAGCTTTATTATGGCTCTAGGCACATATGGTCTTAACTCAAAATGGCTTTCTTGTCATGACCGGAACTGAGACTAATTTGGAAGGGGCGCCATATTTGCCTGTCTGTACCATATCTAAATTCATGGAACAGCCCTCAATGTGCTCTCCTTATTTAAAATAAGATTCCCTGGAACATTAATCTCTTGGCTCTCCTCCATTAAACCAAGATTTCTTGGAGTACTAATTCCTTGGATCTCACCTGTTATTAAACAAAAGGTTTTGGAGTAGCACTCTCTTGGCTCTTCCCTGTTATTAAACTAAAAACCTTGGTGCGGCTCTCGTATGGTTCTTGCGGACGAAATTACATAAATTCATTGCAGAAACCTGCATCGGTTTTACACTTTTAACCTAAAATTCCTCATATTAACCAACGCAGGCTTACCATATTTCAACTAAAATTATTGTTGAAAACTATTTCGGTCTACCCACCTTTACGCAAGTCATTTTAGAAATTGGCCCCAACACCTAGTCCTTCTTTGACTGATAAAAGTTTTCTTAACCATATTTACCGGGAATCTCCTTGTTGACATTTTCTCTCATCGAAACAGGCTGTAAAACATCCACAAGACCCACAGGAGTATACATATGACCTCTGCAGCGAACTGTGTTTATTACCAAGTCAATTACGCAAATCTTTCTTTTTAGGACGTTGACAGTCTTATTATTTTTTTAGTCTTTGATCGGTAACTTTTTACTTCGCACAGAGAACAATTTTAAGAACATCGATCCTCCTGTGTGACGACGAGTTGATATTCGACCCGATCAGGTTAAAAAATAAGAGTGGAGAGGGTACCTTCATCCGAAGGAGAGATTGTCCCGTGAACTATGAATTCCATCCGTTGCCCTTATTGACGTCCTTTACGCCAATCAGCGTTGAGCGTCAGAACTCTTAATAAATATCATCAACATAAAAAGACTTAAATAAAAAGAGTCCATCAAGCATCGGTGCCCTTACCAGATCATTTGATCGCCGTCATTTGTGGTCATGTACTTCTTCGCTTGCGTCCCCTTGCGTGGAGAGTGATCTATTGAAAAGATAAGATGTTAAATACACAAAATTGCGCCATCCTAACCTCAGTCGGTGAATTATCTTCAAGCAACAATTAGGTGACCAAAGTTTCGGAAGCCTCAAAGAAGCAGAAGAAGGCACCAAAAGCGCTCTCGATGCCATTCTACCTATGTAAACAAGAACACCTGCTGAAGTAAGGATAAAGCCTTTCTGTAAGAAAAACGAAGGATGATGGAAGTTTTCTTTAGTTTGATATTTGAATGTACCAGAAGGCAGAGCGATTCAATGTAATCGAATTATTTATACAAATTTAGGTACGATTAAAATTCCATCTTAAATGTAAATACTTTTAATTACCTGGAAGGGTCAGCATTAAGCTTTTTATATAGGAATGTGTTTTGAGGGGTTAGTGAAACTTTTAAGTAACGTTTTTAAGAATATTGCTTATGCATAGTTATTTTTCGTGGGTTTGAATTATTTTTAGTTACTCTGGATTTATTTGAATGAATCTAACTAATCAAATTGCAGTAACAGCCCTTTCTGAGTTAGAAAACTAATTAGTGACAGGTGATTCACGCTAGATTTGATTATCCTAGTGAGCATTTTATTTTCTTTCTGTTCGAAAGATAAATTGAATTCGCTCATATTGAGTTAATCGACCTACACAAACAAACATGAGTGATCTAACTCACCTACAGTAACTCACACCAATCAAAATCAACTGCCTAGTTCCCTAATTGCAAGTAGCTGATTAAATCTGCCCCAATGTGTTGTCCCCTTTAAGGGCACGCATGGAGGTAAAGCCACAGAGGAAAGTAAAGGAAACTGATTTTGTACGCAGGAACAAAATATTCTTCGGAGAATATTTGTGTCCCAAGTGGAAATACGTTGCACTTAGAGTTATTTAAAAAAATAACTAAGGAAACTGTAGAATGATGATTGGAGATAAGGTAAACTAATATTGCCATAGTACAGTATCATGCTATGGCGGCAGCCCCATCATCAGCACTAAAGAACCAATATGCGACTAAAGCTTGGTTATGGAACTCCTAGGTAGGAGTAATTTAGCCCCAAACGTCACCATTAGTCAGTTTTAGTGCGTTTAAAGTGTAAGAGGCTTAGCCATTTGAAGCGTGAATCCTCCTACGTTTCCTATTGTTTGATCTGCCATGAACACACAAATAGTTGTGTGAAGCTCTTCCAGTGTAAATGATATGTAAAGTGTAGAAGGATACCCTTTTTTCCCTTCTTTAAAATGTTTAGCACGTTGCTGGAAGTCACGTGGTTAACCAGGCCCCACGCGGCTGAGAGTCACATAGCGGAGCAAGCCAAGATGCCTCGCCCTTCATCATACCATCCAAGTAAAGTGTGGAGAAAATCCCCCATGCGGTCTAAATTCCAGCAGTTTCTCCCGCAGAGATAGAGAGAGGGGGTAAAAGAACTATTTATTGCCGACAGTTTGGTGCCTCAGCTGCCACATGGGAATTCTTCAAAGTTGGGGTTATTTCCCATCTCCCGCATTAGGAAACTCTCAATAGTTAAACCTCTAGGCCGCCTTGAAACAGTAGTAAAGAACAAAGCTCGTTCGCAAGAAGACATCCATCGTCCCAATTCGTTTTTTTTGTGTGTACCCTACCGAAGGCTAGACATTCTCTCCCCGGTAAGGCATTCACAGTCAAAGGGAAGGCTCTGCCCCCGCAGGTCTTCAGAAGCAGCTGCACTGGATTAGTGCTTCAAATCCTCGAAGCACCCAGCCCCGTCTAAATTATCCTGAGTTAGCCATACCTCTCCGGAGAATCACCAAGGATATATCATTATCCAACCTTCAATTTCCCTCTATATCATTTTGAACATTTTTAATTTGTAAATAAAATTTATATTTTCTTATGTTTATCTCTAATTAACCTGAACGCCACTCTTGGTCTCGTTATTCAAATTTCGCCAACCTGGGAGTCGACCTGAATAGCTTAGCCTATTGACCCAGCGCCTCAACCTGACCTTTCTAATCCGCGCATTAACGTAGCATTCAGTCATTGGACTGATCGCCTTAATTACCTGAACTTTCCCCCTTCATTCTAATAACACTGGGCAACATAAAAATATTTTGTCTGCTGCCTGAAATATTTCAACGAATACTTAAGTGATTTTGTCTACTAAATTAGAAAATAACTTGAGTTTTACTTTCTCAAGTCAAGTTTTCTGTCTCTTATTATCTCCATTTTGGTTTATTAGATGCAAATAATATGAAGCAATAAAGAGAGCATAATACATAAACAAACGAAACACAAATAAAAATTCAAAATTAAAATGCACGTTGTCAAAATTTGGGGGCAGAAACTTCAAGGAATAAATATACATTTATTTGCGCATCGTGAATGTTGAGCAACAGGAGTATCTCATTTTAAACACCAGCAACAGTTTGCCATCATTACAGCGTCCCAACCTCCTTGGGTACCACGTTTCAACCTCCTTGATGAAATCGTTCTCCTTGTTCGTCGCTTACATCTGCTAAGATTTTCAGGAAAGCCATCCATTTTGATTCGCATATTCGCACCAATATTACGAAAAGCTGATATCAAGTTAGTAACGAGGTCTTTATAGTTTGCAATTCTGTTTTTCCCGAAGAAATTTGCACTACATCTACAAATGGATGAAAATCATCTTCTCTCGCTCAACTAAAGGTTCTACCAATATATTGGCAGCTCTACATGGAGTCCTATTTTTCGAGGCGGCAAGTCTTTCATAACACGCAAAGAAAACATGGTTATTTGGTATAACCAGATTGCTATCTCATCAAAAAATTCACCATCTTTAACTCAACGCAGATTGCCCATTTTTGATTACGATATAGTATCTTTTTTAGAACCAGCTATATTTCTTCATATTTTCCTTTAGATTTTTTGAGTGTCCGAGTGGCATAATACCTTACAATTCTTGTTGTGCAACAATATACATTTTAAACTGCACTTTTAACTGTTTATGAAAAGATGCCATTTCTCTGGTATGTATTTCTCAATGCCCAGTTTATCAAACAGCCCACTGACATCTCATCAATAAACCAGTTCTTCTTCTTATGTAAAGAAAGAAAGGTCTCCATGCCGACTCCGATAAAAAGTTATACGGACACCATTCTCTTGAAGATTCTTCTCTTTCAATTGGAAAGCCAGCAGCTCTGTAGAATTTTAGGGAGGTTCAGGTCACGAACCTTACTAAAGATAGGTACAGGGAACTCTTAACTGTGTGGATTCGATCTGAGAGCAGAGGCAAAGTTAAACTAGACAAGCGTTTGTCGGATTTTCCGTTTAATATCCTTCAAATTTAGGTCACAAAAATAGCAGTCGTCCATCATACCATTGGCATAGCGAATCTCATACTTTTTCTTGTTCCTTTAGTCCACTGTCGCAAATGTTCTGTACATTATTTGCAGACACTATTCGGTGCCCCAAATTTATCTTAGTTTGCTAGCATGACCTCAAAATGTGCCATATACGCTGTTTCAACAAAATCAATGATGATTTTAGATTTTCATGGAATGTGTGTTCTCCACAAACATAACAAATCACATTTGTAGAATTAACGCAACAACTTCTTGTAGAGGACATCATCCGGCTCCTTTTCTATTGCTTAGTTCACCACAACATCTGAAAAATCTGAAAAAAGGACAAGAAATTATAATTAGAATAAAGCTAAAGAACCGAGTGCGGAGGATGTACTGACAAAGATAACGACTAATAAATAACATATAACATACATATGGACTTACATATACACTTATGACATATACATATAGACATTAAATTCCTCGTAAACTTATATACTTGTGGGAATAAACTCACAACACAGACTTATGACAAATAATAACTTTGATTCAAACCTAAAAAAAAATAAGGATGTTTAATAACTTAAAAACTATGTTATTTTTCAATTCAGGTGCCTGATTTCCTATATGAATGATGTCTGTTTTTACTCTTGAGAAACTTGTAGACCAGTGTAATAGATATTATATTATATAGTCGGCTATACCAAGACACAAAGATTCCACCGTAATCTAAGGAATATCAACTTAGGTACCAAATTGTAAACACACTTTTATGTCAGAGTATTAATGAAGTAGACTTTGCCTGGATAGCTAACCTACTCTGCGTAAATAGAGTTGGAAATACGTTAAGAGAAAAAGTGCAATAACGCCGAGGATCCTAAAAAAAATTTATTAATCTTTAACAATTACTGTAAATGCAAAATTTAGAATACTACTAATTGAATAACAAGGGGTTATTGATTGATTAGGAAATTTATAACAATGACTGAACGCAATATGTGGAATCGGATCTCATAAGGAGATATATATATATATATATATATATATATATATATATATATATATATATAAGGAAATATAGTTGGAGGTAAATAATCACGGAAATATACATATATTGAAATATTTATTAAAATAAGTATAAATAAGGTTTCATAAGGTTATATAAGTTATAGAAGGTTATACAAGTTATAGAGAAATCGCGCGATCTCTTTGAAACGTGCGTAGGAGGCATCATTGTCTAATAAACATCACGTGATGTGACGATTATGGCGTAGAAAACCCCCCGACTTTTTGGACTCTTTGAGATTTGTACATGTCCGTAACTTTGTAGAACGGTCACATGGAAATAGGGAATGCATGGGCTGTGACAGTTGCTACAACACCACCTCAAATAAATATTCGTGCCCCACAAATATATCGTAGCAGACAGCGAAACACCATTTGATACGGTAAAACTCGTAGTGATTTGATAAATGACTAGCTGTTATTGTTTGTAGAACCTTCATATGGCTAGACTGATCACAAGCTTCAAGCTCGGTCCTATTTGGAAGTGTAGCCAGATTACTGTTCCCCAGTTCACAGTATCGGCCAATCTCTCGGGGTGAGGGAGTAAGTGTACGCTTCTATCCCGATGAGTTATTGGAGTACTTTCCATTCTCAGGATTGATTTGAGACAAGGGTTTACAAGGATTTAGTATTAAAGGGAAAAATGATCAACTTAGACTACTGAATCATGCTATAAAATGGAACTTATAAAGTTAATAGAAAGAGCATTAGTGGAGAAATTCCCAAGTCACACGTATCAGTTTTACAGTTATTCTGCCCCGATTTCAGTTAGTGGACGTAAACAGCCAAAGGTTGTCTTTTAGGAAGAGAATTTGATTTAGAATTGGGTATTCAGGTGTACGAGTATCTCGCAAAATATTCCATTGTCTGAATTCACATTAGATTTTTTCCTAATTTTCCTTTAGGCTTAGAATTATTAAGAGTTAAATTAACCAAGCTTTCAGCCTCTCAATATCTCCAGGTAGTAGCTAATTCTTACCCCCAAAATTTGAAACCTATCTAGTAATTTTTCCGAAATAAGAATGGTTTAGACTGGATTTAAGTCTAACCAATCAAAAATTATTATGATAAAGAGGAAAGCTTTTTCCAGATATTAAATTAACCGATCTTTTATAGCCGAAGATTATTAGATCGGATATGTAAGCTTGATTACTGAGGTGTTGTATACTCGACCAGCGGAGAAGGCTATATTCGGGACAGGGAAAAGACTGAACCAGCGTAGGGTTAGTGGTTGTCAGATCATGCCTATTCAGCTCAAATTTATAAAAACGAAATACAGATTGTGAAGGATGCTACTAGCTTTGCAATATTATGCACTAGAAATACGCTGAACATGTGATTGAGACTTTCTCCCTTCCTTGGTTCTCTTTTCTACTAAAATGTACATTTATATATATATAAGATAAATTCGTATAAAATGAATGATTGATCCTAATTTTATCACCATAATTACCTAGCGTGTCATAAAGCAAGTGGCAATCACCAACAAAGCCTGACATGGTAAATAAAGTTGAGAGGAAAATTGTTTCTCATCTGACCTCCTAAATCCTGACAAAGAACGGATACGAGCAAATAACATCTTTAATGAAGGCGATTGCCTTTGTAATAGAATGAGTAATTCCGCAATAAATTGTTCATTTTTCCTTTCGCTACATATGTATGAAATATACATATGTAAACAGAGAAAATGTTCTCTCAATTCCCCATTTTTTTTTTCACTAAAATCGAGTCAAATATTGTTTGTTTAGTTTACATATATTTATAAAAAGAGGTAACACAAGTTAACCTTTTTTCTAGTAGATATTTGGAGTTTATTTAAAACGTTTCTTCTACACACCTACATCGGTAAAGGCATATATATCTGCTCGTTACAATCATAGAGTGGATGTGTTGAATAGAATCGGCTACCTCCCTTAGTTCCTTCAGAGAATCACTTAAATCTCCCAAGAATCATCTGTCTTCCTTATTTCAGTGCCTAGAGGCACAAATATCTTCGTATTGCCTCTTTACTCACGAAAAGAAGACAGGCTTAGGCAAGGATCAAAACCACTGCCTCCCTCATAACTGTCAGAAAAGACACATCCTCACGATACCAGTTTATAAGCCGCACGTTTATGTTATGTGTAGCCTAAATGAGGAGGCTGCCGTTGTTATCTCGAGGTTGGCGTGTTTACCCGTCCCGAATTCTCGCAGGAAGATCTGCTACTTTATATAACCCACACATTTCCACTTCTATCTAAATCACTTGCTTTTTCTTTAGATTTAAAATACTATAAATTTCTCTTACTCACCACACACCGGTGGGAAAGGGGTTTTATGTCTTTAAGAAGATCTCCACTCTAAGCTATCGTTGGCTCTTATCTTTTCTGTTAAATTTAAAATAAAGAAAAGTACAACACAATACTTTTCTTCTCTTACAAGAGAGAATTAAAAAATAATTCAATTTTTGGTATTGTATACTGATTTACTCAACATCATTATGCTGCTTGTGAAATGTGAAAGAAAGAAAGAAAGACTCTAATTTTCATTGTATTCTGACTTCAGCAATTCTCTGCCCTGTCTTGTAAATGGGGTCTTGAGTTCTGTGTTATTAGTTTATCTGATTTCCTCATTGATCATCATATAATCTCTCCTGCTCATAACATATATCAAATCTATCATGTTTTTGGCTAAAATCCTTGAAATCACCCATTTACTTTACTTTCTCATAAGTTGTTTTTATTTTTATGTATTTTTAATTAATGCAAATTGCTGTCTCAAAAATAACCTTCACCTATATCACGGTACATATTTCGAAGGTTTGTAACGAGTTTCATAAGCATTAATGGACAATTTGCACTTGTAGCTACACTTTATTTGTTGTTTTAATATATTATATGATCAGCTCTTTTCACCCAGGCAGTAGCAAAATGAATCCCAAAAGCAAGTCTATTGTTGACTGCCCAGCGCAATCGACTTGAAGTTTACTCTTCCCATTAGACAAATTTAATATACCTAATTTCATTTAAGCCACTTTCTGAGCTTGTTTGTGAATTAAGCTGTATAGTATAGCCTTTCCGTTCATCCATTTTCTATTTCGTTTATCAAATAATGTCTTCTCATTTATACTTCAGAACGTTATCTCGTATACCTCATTATTTTGTTCCTTGTTCAAACAAATGTTTCATATGTTAAACCTAGTGATATAAAATTAAATGCATTCTTTTCAAGCATAGAGGTATGTAGCGTTGAAAGATCTTTAGTAGCTAACTTTTCTACCACCAATAACTATAATAATCTTTTTTGACTGATTTCCCTTAGCATGAATCTATCAGGAATCACACGTTATCCTAACGACATATAATCTTTCACTTGTATGTAAATATAAAAAATATATTAATATTTAAAACTTGAATTATTCTAGCACGTACACTTTTGATTCTATATATGAAAGTGCTCATGATTTCTGCAACTCCAATCTTTCAATAGGATCCACTTTACGGAAAGAAAGTCCCCCATGGTGGATATACAGGATGCTCGAGCTATAATTGACGATTTTTTATTTCTTCTCTTTCCTTAGAAACTAGTTGACGAATCTGGGAAATGTCAACGGTATTGGGTAGGATTTAGGCGAAAGTTTTACTTGAGAAAAAGTTATATGAAATAGAGGAAGGAAAGCTTTCTGAATATAAAAAATGGTTACATATATCATAATTCACGCCAGGTATCAAAATGTTTACATAATGAAAGGTGCTGAATTCTCTATGAAAACCTAGAGGTTTTAAGAAGTGACATGAACAGATCTGCTGGAGACTACGAAGCATAGGCTATCAGAAAGGGGCACAATGAATTCGTCATCACGCGGGAATTCATTCGACAACTGCAAGGCAAAGTAATGGAACACCCGAAAAATGGGTATTGGCTTTGGCGAGATAGATGGGTATTTTAGTCGCCACCTTAATGATGGCGACTAAAGCCAAAGAGAACCGCTTCACAGAGTCAAAGAAACTCTTGATAATCATGAATTATAGTAATGAGCAGAGGATGATCAGGCTCATCTTAAACAAAAGGAACTTCTCCCAGAACCAGTTGTACAACATCTAGAACAACAGGTGGCTTACCTACAATACATCCGAATTTCCATGTATCACGAAGACCAAGTTCCTCATATCTGTGATTGTCTTGGTGTGTCTCCCGGCAGAGTGTCGTCATGCTACCCCAAATATTTAAATAGGATCTTAGGCAAAATCTGACGGCTATTTTGAGCTGTTAGAGACTGTGGTCAAACTCTGGCTGAAGGAGGTTGATGAAGGAAGGCCATAAATCCAGGAAGATTCAGAAGTTGCTCTCAAAAATTCGTACGAGTTTACCAGCCACAATTTCTGTCCGTCTAGATCCCCAGATTTCCAATGTTAAGTTAAGACTCGGGTTAAATCATTAACTTAAGTGATCTTTAAGCATTAAAAATTTAAACTACAATTCCTAGCACAACTAAGAAAACAACTCTTCGATTAAGTTTACCTTTATTAACTTTTTGGGGTATGAATTGTTTTATACCTTGCAAAAACTATTTATTATATAATTTAGTTACATAATTAAACTATTAAAAGATTGGATGTTTATTGAATTTAAGAATTTGACGGGGCTATTCTGCATACAATCTTGTGGATGCAGTTTATAGAGGGATGTTGGGTATTAGGCACAGTCGCCATTTGATTGACTTGATTGGCACCTCATAGGTTGGGATGGCTTTAATTCTACCTTAAAATAATGCTATATTAACACTAAAATGGTAGTGTTACTTTTTTTGTTTACGTTTGCAGTAAGTATCTAATGTAAGTATAATTTAGGCTTAGTTCCGTGGATAAATTATAAAATCGAAGCAATGTACTTCTTGAATAATTGACCTTGGACTGTTGGAGGATAAAATGCTAATAAAATGGAAGAAAGAATATCATTATAGTGGAATAAGCGTACTCCGAGTCGGTCTTCTTTCAGGGGCTGAATGATAAAAAACTCCCCTTTCTCGACTATGATGTAGGTTATCAGTCTTGTCTGTGAGCACAAATAACTTCATCTTGGAATTCTCTTCCCCCTTCCTATTTGTTTACCTCCTTATTTCTGCTGTATATTTATCTGCTTTACTTTCTCTCTTCACACTCGCCATTTAGAGGTATTATGGTTGTCTTTGTAAGAAATTTCGGAAGTTACATTTTTTTTTCCTTAACAAAATTGAAAATCACTAATGAATTGAGTTTTAAAATCGATGCCTGAAATGTCGTTTGCTAATTTATATTCTTCATTTTCGAAAAATACATAGAGAATTATTTTTCTGCATTTCTATATAGTAGAAAATAAGCGACGCTCCACATACCGACAAAATAAGGATACAAAACACAGTGTACGTGAAAATAGAAATACATTAGCAGAAAGTTACCTTTATCTTTCCTTCGAGTCTCGTGAAATGTTTAAATATTTCAGTCGTGTTTAATTAATTATGAGTATACGATGTACATAATGTTGCTTCACAATAGTACTATGAATATAGGAGGAGTTTATTCCGTGGATTATGCAGTTTTTCATAAGCATTAATTAATTTTGGCAAACTGGAAAATAATTAAATGTTCGTTTGTCACAACTCAGGTATAATTTTAGAAGGTGGAAAAGCAATAGTGGCTTTTTTGTTATTTTATCTGAACATGATCATCCTATAAAATGAAACTCTGCAAAGTTTATTTACCACTCGGAGGACTTTATTAAGAGAAATATCGCTCAATGCTCCTTCGTTAGCTTTTTTTCTAATTTCTATATATCCCTTGGTCTGTTTAAACTTTATCCTATCATTAAAAAACTTACTTTAAATGAAATTGTACATATTAATTTTAACTGTATAACAAAAATTTTCTTTTTTCTTGGCCTTGGATTAAGAGTGTTGATTCACAAATTTTGTGGCTAGGAATTGAATTTTTAAATTAGCCCATTTATGGGAAGTAACATTATTTGCATTCGAATAGTAAAAATATATAAAAAGTTTCAACGACTATGTTTCTTTTTTATGGTATTAACATGATGTGATGTATGTAAAAGTTATAGAGACATTAATAGAGTAGTAATGGATATTATTTCCCTTATATTTTGTTTTTGGCGACCTGGACAGCAATGGCAGTTTTCTCCCATTTCACATATATTCAGCACTAATTTGGTAAAAAATAAATTCAGAGGTTTCTAGAACTTTCCAGAACTTTTTATATGTTTGAAGAATTTCTAGATAATTCTGGCAACGTAGATGACTGCATAAATACAAGCAATATCTACCTAATAGATTAGTTTAACTCTAGCCTAGCCGTCATAGCGCAGACATCGTCCCTCGTTATTGATAGAAGAATTAATCACAGATGGCATCAAGAAGTTGTAAGCTTCCGAGACACGCATTTTGCTATGTCTGCGGCGAATATATTAAGACAAGAGCAAAAAAGTACTCTGTAAAGAGATCTGCTAACATGTGCGAGGCATACATGGCATATTTGACATGCCAATCGGAGATCATGACAAACCTTGGGCATCTCATTCCACCTACGAGCTCTGCAAAAGAACTCTGGAAGGTAATATATATATATATATATATAAAATGTGTTTTTCTCATTTAGATATTGGATTTATTATTTTTAAACAATTCTAATATGACTGAGTGAAAAGTATTTGTATTTTTATAATTATGTCTTCGTTTTCTTTTTGTAAAGGATCGTATAGAGGAGAAAAGAGAGCTATGAATTTCGCAATCCCACGAATTTGGATGGAACCAACTGACCACTTAGCAATTGTTTCTTCTACATGGTGAACCCTTCCTCCAAACGTCGAGCAGGCAAATATTGCCCTGTTAGTATGCATCCATACATTCAATCATCTATTGGGTCAGTGCCACACAGTTCCGAGCTGCCCATACCCACTCCTCCAAAAATAGAGTCGCAGTTGTTATAAAGGAAAATCAGTTCAGAAGAGGATGAAGTCATTGATCCAGTTTGCAGAGATTAAACTGAGGAAAGAAACCCATACTACCACAACCACAAAGATTTCAATGACCTTATCAGAGATCTTAGTCTCACAAATTCCAATGCCGATCTTTTAACTTCGAAACTAGAGCAGTGGTATTTGATAGATAACAGTGTGCAAATATCAGGTGAGAGAAATCATCACCAGTTTTTTTCAAGTTAATTTACACGTCAAGATGAGCTTTACTTTTGTCACAACGTGACCATTCTGTTTGAGGCAATCGGAATTGACTGTGGTGCCTCGACGAGTGGCGGCACTCCATTAAAAGGTAGTCCAGGAGCCTCAAAGCAGTGCTGCTTCATAACGGGAAAATGTATCTATCTCTTTCCCTTTCTAACTTGGTCCAGCTCAAGGATGAATACAGAAGTGTCAAAATCTTGCTGAATGCATTGAAATATGAAGAGTACGGTAGAGGAGTTATTGTATACTTCAAAATGGTGGCCTTCGCGATGCGTCTCCAAGGCGGCTCTATCAATTTCCCTTGTTTTCTTTACCTTTGGAACAGCAGGCTCACCGTGGCAAACTACAGTCAATGGGATTGGATAAAACAGACCAAGTACTGTTTCCTTCTATGCAGTTAAAATTGAGTCTTATGAAACAATTTGTTAGAGCTCTAGTTAAGGAGTCTGCAGCTTTCAGGTACTTCCAAGATTTCTTTCCTAAGCTATCTGCGGCAAAGTTGAAAGCCTAGGTCTTCGTCGGTCTACAAATAAAAAGGATCATGAAGTGCTAGGATTTTCCCGAGAAGCTTACTAGGACGGAAAAAAACAACGTGTGACAGCTTGGGCTTCCTAGGTAATCACAAAGCCGAAAGCTTTGTAGAGCTTGTTAAGAACTTGATGAGAAACTAGGGCAAGATGGGTTGCTGGATGTCCTTTAAAATTCATATGCTTGATGACAATCTTGATAAAGTTAAGGAGTAAATGACAGCGTACTCCGAGGAGAATGGCAAGCGCTTTCGACAGGATATACTGGCATTTGAATGCCGCTAGCAAGGATCGTATGATGAAAATCTGATGGGAGAGTATATTTGGGAGCTGATTAGTGAAAGTAATTTACAGTATAAGCGTAAATCACGGAAAACTACTTATTTCTAATATTTTATTTGTCTTACTTATGTAATTCTACTATAAATAAATGCTATTTTTATATTATGCCGTTTTGTTTCTACTGTATGCAAATAAAATTTCAAATTTGCCACTTCTTTCCAGAGAGATTAGGTAAATCTCATATCTTTCATCATCCTAGACGTAAAAGCAAAGTTTCAAATAAATACCAGTGTTTTTTCATGTATTTTAGACAATAGCAAATAGAAAATAACAGTTGCTACCCAGAGACAAGAATCTTGTGACATTGTGAATTATTAGACCTTTGGTTTATTTAATTTGTTATATTTCTTTTTATTGAATAATGTATTTATAGTTGCCTCAGTATTTATTCATATTTATTTGATTATATTTCTCTATTTCATAAACACTCTATCACATTCGGGTATTTTGATAGAAATTTTATCTATATGTCTACTATTTCTGTATTTGCTTTTGATCCTTCTTTTCTGATAATTTATTTCAATTCTTTTTAGGTTAATGAGATACCATATGAAGTTTAACAATTTGGAATGGAAACTCAATATTAGTCTTGCATACTGACTTGATTTAATGGAAATTAAGACGTAAACAACACAAAGGGTTAAAACACAATTAAAGTACGGTACTTTACTTTTATCGAAAGCCAATTTTTTTCACTGAATTATTTTGTAAACGACGACATAATCGATTCCTTCTGGAAACAATGAAACTGTTCTGGACTTCAGTATCTATCTCAACATTAATTGAAGTATTGACGTTTTGCTAAATGAAAATTTTGTTTTGTATTTTCTGTTTTGATAACGTAATCTACCCTAACCTAACCTATTCCATTAGTCAAAAAAATAAATATGGTGTGAATAGGTTATTTTTTTTAGTTAAAGATTAGTTTAGGCTATGTAAGATTAGGTTAGTTTACGTTACATAAATTAGGTTATTAAAAGAAATAACTACCAAACAAATTATTTCTTTCACAAAACTCCAATAATTCAATTAATTCGAGATTCTCAAGGGCATAAAATTTTCCCAAAGTGATTCGAATCCGTCTTCGCCTCAAAAAATCTTGAGAAAAATATTGGCTGTAAATAATAGGAAAATAGCAAAGATGAAAAATGTCTGTCGATAGTAGGAAAGTAATTAAAGAACGTTTTACAATGGAAGCCATTATATTTACAAACATGGTGTTGAAATTAGCAAAAAGATGACCAGCAGTAAAGACCAAGAATATTTGATATATAAAAATAATAAATAAATACTTATTTAAAGATAAATATCTTTAAATAGTTGTTTAATTTCTATCCATATACCTGTATCTATGTTGTTCGTTCAGTACTAAAGGCCATTCACGCGTGAAACGTTTACTCAAAGTAAGATTATTATTTAATATTATATTATATAATATTATATGATATTAATAATATATTATATTATTATATGGTATTATATGATAGGATAGGATAGAGTATGCGCAAATAATAATAATAATAATAATAATAATAATAATAATAATAATAATAATAATAATAATAATAATCAATACTTGAAGATATTTTTGTGCCAAATTATAAATATTCCAAACAATATTCCTTCACATCCACCTAAGAGAAGCTTTCAATAATGAGATCGATAAGTTATTAAAGTTGAAAAATAAAGAACTCTCCGAGCCAAGTTATTGTTCCCCTGTTAGCATAATTAAAAGGTCGGACAGATACTACCGAATGTGTCTCGACTTCAAAAAATTAAACTCATTAATGTGTTTAAAAGACCAAATACCTCATTGAACTGGATATGTCCAAGGCCTACTATGAAATCCATTTAAAAGAAAAGGTCAAAAGGATCACTGCTTTTCCAAAAGACAAAGGGTGATGCAATTTCGTCAGCTTCCCTTTGGTATTGTTCCTGCTTCCAGCAACTATAAACGGATAATTAGACGAATATTAGACGGGTTACCTAATATGACATTCTATTTCGATAACACCTACGGGGCTACCTAAAAGTGGGACCAACATCTGGCTACCCTCCAAACAATATTGCATAGATTCCAGGAGCACCATTTTCTAATCGGCCCCAGCAAGTGCCATTTTGCCTTTGCCACTATATATTATTTAGGCGTCCATATCTGGAATGATAGTTTAGCCCCCAGGAAGACAAAATTCAAGCAATTGTGGAAATGCCTCTACAATACGAAGAAACAACTGAGATCTTTCATGGGCTCAGTGTCTTTTTACCTATGATTCATTAAAAAAATTGCCGCCATCTCTGGGCCCTTGTGCGACGTATTAAAGAAGTCCCCCAATTGCTTCGTTTAGACTTGGCTGTCAATCGCCAGCTTTAATCAACCAAGGGGAAAATTAGCATATGCACTCATCCTTTATTTGGCCAAACCCAATAAGCTATTTAGAATTCGGGCAGACGATCTCTTAAACGAAATAGGTTGCATCTTAATTCAGCACGGGGACAGTGACGAATTTATTTACTTTCCATTAAATTTTATTTCCCGTTGTCGTACAAGCCTACAATTATGTAAAACACTCCGTTTTGCAGTGTTGTGCTAAAAAAATTAGATGTATATTGTATTTATTTAACCGCGTTATACGCGAGCCTAAACATGGCTGCGACACTTTTCTCCAAAACGAAAGTATTTTATTTATATTTTTGATTAAGTTTCATTAAAATGTAAAGATTAAATACATTAATGATCATATTTTATTTATATACAAGCCGCTGTTCTTTTCCTTAAAAGTAAGAGCTTGGTTACACAGGCACCCCTGCGGGGGTGGAGCCTACGGCCTTATTTGCTAATCTTAACAGCTTTTTTAATCCCCTTTATAGGCTCTTTATTTTAACACACTGAATACCCTTTTCTTCTTTTTCATCTTCATCTTCAACTCCATCTCCATCTTCTTCTTCTTGTTCATCTACATCTTCATCTTCTTCTTCTGCTACTGAATACTTTTATATATATCTACTGTGCCTATTCAATATTCGTCGCCGTATTATAAAGTTCGATCTTTCAATAATCGTATACAGTATATTAGCTTGTGAAGCTTGTTTTCTAAATTAGTGTGAATTAAAAAAAACAAACAAAAAAAACCGACAATGCCCGTTATAAAGATCGAATGCTCAAGGTGCGCTGCTTCATTTAATAAGGAAATTTACGTTCCCTCGAACCTTGAGCAAATTAGAATATGTCGCTTTTGTATGTTGAACGAAGCGTTTGAACGCAAGTTGTCAAGGGCGATCAGCGAGATCAAACTTGAATTAAATACCGTTGCAAGGGATATGATCTCGACTAACCGTAAAGTCGATGACTTAAATTCCAAACTAGATTCTGCTATTCACGACATGCGCGGGAGGGAAAATAGTAATAGAGATAGGCGGCCTGCAAATTCGAATCATCAGGTAATTGTTGACGAGCAACAACGAATTTTAAACTCATTTAGGCCTCAGGATTCGCAATTTCGAAGTGTTAGAAATGGGGCTAGACCAACGAGGGATCATAACTTCGTTTAACCCTGTTCGAACCCTTTCGCGTTGCTAACTCCTATCGAGGGGGAAGAGGAAACCGTATAAATGGGGGACTCCTTAATTAGAAGGCAGGATCAGGAGTTTGCTGCGCGTAACCCTTCTAAGCGTAAGCGCTTTTGCTATCCCGGTGGCCGCATTAACAACGTGGCCGCCGAGATCGAGAAATTGAAAGATACGCGTGGTGAACGAACGATCATCACGATGGTAGGGGGCAACAACGTCCATAGGTATGACAGCACCCCGGAAGATATAGTTTATCGTGCCAGAACCATGATAGATACGGCAAAATCCAAAGCAACCAACGTGGGAATTATTGGTGTTCTCCCCCGACTTAAATCCACGTTGCGCCTCCAATCTAGAGCGATCTATACTAACGAATGTCTTAAGCGGTTGTGTCGAGAAACTGGTGTTAGCTTTTTTAACGTATGGGATTCATTCCAGGACCAACCGTCACTTTTCCAAAAGGACGGAATTCCCCCTAAGCGATGTGGGTAATAGTCGGCTGGGTAGGATTTTAGACGAGTCCGTACGTAGCATTTTAGGTAGGAGAGTTGCGCAGCCACGTGATGCCGATGAGCCGGGCCGGCCCGCGCGTGAAGGGGGCACTATCGACGGGGTGCAGGGAAACGAAACGGATCTGGGTGTTATAGAAGAGTTAACGTAAAGCGCAAACTGGGATGCATATATGCGAATGTTCGTAGCTTAAAAAATAAAATTGCCGAAATAAAAGCCGTTATTCTAGAGGGTGATTTCGACCTCGTATTCCTAAGTGAAACATGGTTAAACACTCATACGGGGATCAGTGTTTGCGAGTTCGATATAGCGGGGTACAAAATTCATTACAGAAATAGACAAACCGGTAGAGGAGGGGGCGTATTAATGTATATAAAAGTGGATCTAAACGCCATAACGATGGACTCGTCTAAGGATGATATGCGAAGTGATGCTTTATTAGTCCAGCTAAGTTTAGATGCTATAAATAAAATTAACTTAGTCGTAGTATATCGTCCGCCTTGCCAATTGGAAAGAGAAGATGCTGCACTCTTCGATACGCTTACGTCTTGGATTAGAAAAGGGACCACATTAATCTGCGGCGATTTTAATTTACCTAATGTTAACTTTAGCAACCTTACTTCTGATAAACCGGGGGAGAGGCTATTAAACTTTATGTTGGAGAATTTTCTAGTACAAAAGGTGGAAGAGCCTACTCGTGATAGCAATATTCTTGATTTAATCATGGCAACCGATGAGTCATTGTTAGAAAACGTACGTGTGGGTGAACATTTAGCTTCCAGCGACCATAATGCGATTAGATTCGAACTAAACACCTGCGTAGAAGTTAGAATGAGTTCGCAGCTCATCCCTCGTTTTGGTAGCTGTGATTTTGATATTTTTAGCGAAAGGATTAAGGATATAGACTGGGGAATACGATTCGAGAACAGGTCGGTAGGAGAGATGTACGCAGAACTTCGATGTACGCTGCTTCGTGTGAATTCTGATTTGGTCAAGTATGTGCGTAGGAGCGGGAAGTCGGTGAGAGCTCCGTGGCTTAGTCCATTAATACTACGCTTAATCCGGGACCGAAATAGAAAATTTAAAATTCATAAAAACAATGGGTCAGTTATAAGTCGGCAAAATTACATAGATTCTCGTAGGGAAGTTAAACGTGCGGTCAGAGATGCGAAGAGGAAGTATGAAATAAACCTCGCAAAGGATTCGAAGAATGAACCGAAACGGTTTTATGGGTACGTAAATAATAGGAAACCCGTAAAAGGATCGATAGGGCCGATCAAAGATAAGGATGGTCGGTTGACTGAAATTCCGACAGAAATGTCCAAAATTTTAAATGAGCATTTTACGAGCGTGTTTACTGTGGAAGATTCTTCGGAATTGGAATCGTTAATTGGGGAAGTTCGTAGTGCTGATAATTGCATATCCGATGTAACTATAAATGACGAGGAAATCCTTAAATTTATTAAACTAATGAAAAAGTCGAAATCTCCGGGCCCCGATGGGGTATATCCAATTCATTTAAAGGAGCTTCAAAATGAACTCGTTAAGCCATTGCGTGAAATTTTCAATCGCTCATTAGAGGATGGCGTAGTTCCGTTGGATTTCAAGCGAGCAAACGTTACACCTATATTTAAGAAGGGGAATAGATTTGAAGCAACGAATTTTCGGCCTATTAGTCTAACTTCGGTAGTTGGGAAGCATTTAGAATCTGTAATTAAAGATAGAATAGTGAGCCACCTCGAGGCAAATAAGCTGATTAACGATACCCAACATGGATTTAGGCGTGCGAGATCGTGCGTGACTAACTTGCTCGAATTCTTCCACAAAATGATTTGCGTGTACGATGAAAGCAAAGCTGTAGACGTAATATATTTAGACTTTAAAAAGGCGTTCGACACCGTCCCCCACCAAAGGTTATTAATGAAAGTTAAAGCGATTGGGGTGACTGATAAGATTTTAAACTGGATTAGAAATTGGCTGAAAGATCGCTCGCAGCGGGTGGTAATAAATGGGGAATGTTCAGATTGGGCCAGCGTTAGTAGTGAGGTACCGCAGGGCTCTGTTTTAGGCCCTTTATTGTTTTTAATTTATATTAACGATTTAGATAAAGGCATACTTAGTCGGATTTCGAAATTTGCGGACGACACGAAGCTGGGCAATCGTGCCTATGTAAGATCGGATGTCAATAAATTGCAGGGGGACCTAAACTCGATTGCCAATTGGGCGGACAAGTGGCAAATGGAATTTAATTTAAGCAAATGCAAGGTAATGCACTTGGGTTGCCATAATTTAAGAGTAGAATATACCATGAAAGGCCAAGTCCTCGACGCGGTTAAATTAGAAAAAGGCTTGGGAGTATTAGTCTCAGACGATTTTAAATTCTCGAAGCAATGCGCGGATGCGTGTAAAAAAGCAAATCGCGTTTTGGGTTATATCGTGCGTAATTTCACCTTCAAATCTAAGGATGTAATTTTACCTTTATATAAATCCCTTGTGCGGCCACTTCTCGAATACGCTGTTCAATTTTGGGCTCCATATTTAATGAAAGATATCGCGCAATTAGAAAGAGTGCAGCGTAGGGCTACGAAATTAATTCCAGAGCTGAGGAATAGATCATACGAGGAAAGGCTCAGGGCTTTAGATTTGCCATCGCTAGAACGCAGAAGATTACGTGGCCAGCTAATAGAAGTATTTAAAATACTAAAGGGTTTCTCAAACGTTGACTTTCGCAATCTGTTCGAACTGGATCATAGGGGAAATACTCGTCAGCACGGGTTAAAATTAGTGAACAAGCGTTTTAACACTAAGTATAGCCCAAAACTATTTTACATTTAAAGTTACTCAAAATTGGAATCGGCTGCCCACCCACGTAGTAGATAGCACTTAGGTTAATATGTTCAAAAATCGTCTCGACGTGCATTTGAATAGTTTAAATATAACGTAGTTGAGCACTGTGAATTTAAACGTCCTTGCAGAGAGAGAGTTTGGAGCGGAGGTTTAAGGATATGAAATTATGATGACTAAAGATGATGCCGGCGATTCTCTGCATGTGTAGCTTAGATGTCCCATTTCTTTTCTGCCTATCCTATAAGTAGTCTTTATCCCTAAATTAGCTTTTCACCACTAGCAGTCGAGTGGCTGCGGAAGATGAGAAGAAAAACTTTCTATCTCCCCCGACCCCTAGTTTGATTAGTTAAAATTGCACGATAATGTACACATGTAGATAAGTGTGTACAGTAGATAGTATTAAAATAAAAAAAAAAATAAAAAAAAATAGCATGTTAGAGATACACTCGTAGATAAGGGTGTATCGTAGTTTTTGATTTAGTGTAGCGGACTAGCCTCGAGCGGACCTTAGGGTCTTTGCTGGTCCTAGATTCTGTAGTTCTGTAGTTCTTGATCTTTTTTACTATTTCAATCCTTTGAATTTCCAAAACAACCAAAGTTGGCAGTTGGCATAAGCGATATACAAATATTCACTGCGAGCGTGGACATGACAAATGACTCTTTCTAATAGTGTTGTTTAATATTTAAGAAGTAATACTTATCTATATATGTTAATTTCTCTCTAATCCTATTTTTCAAATATATATATATATATATATATATATATACCTATTCATGTAGTATGTATATGTATATACACTATGTATCTTTATATCTGTAGGCTGGAAGTCAATGACATTTTCGACATCCGTGAAGATGAAGAACAACGTGGTGTCATGGTAACTTTTCTTCCACTTGAAGAGAAGGCTTTATAAATTTTGCCATATGTATATTGGGCAACACAACATGAAACAGTTTATCAGGGGAAAGCCAATAAGGTTTGCATATAAACTGTGGATTCTATCTCATTCGAATGGATACATGTTTCAGGCAGAACCTTAATTTGGTAACTCAACAAAACTTAGTGTAACTGAGTTAGGTCAAGGTGCAGATATTGGGTTGGGTTTAATTAAATGAGCAAAGATAAGGGCCGGACAGTGATTGTATTATGATAACTTATTTACTTCCTTTCCTCTTTTGAATGAAGTTTCAAACAGTGGTATTGCTGGAACTGGTCTATAAGAGAAGGAAGATTGGGGAATGGACAACTACCAGCATCCAAAATGCTAGAGAAAAAGAAAAGAGCTTATGTTGAGTCAGTGTGGAATAATGATCAAACTTTAAGAAATGGAAAGACAATAAGGTGCTGACAGTTTCTTCAAATAAATTTGGTGTTGATCTTAAATCAAAGTGCCTCCGATGGTCGCGAGTTGCTAAAAGAGAGATTGTAGTTCCTATGCCTAATGCCATTGAAGCTTATAATAAGAATATGGTAGAGTTGTTCTAACTGATCAATTTTTTGCAGATTACCGCATCCGAATTCGATCTCGCAATTGGTTTTGGCCATTATTTTCGTGAAGTATCTGATGTTCTTCTATCAACGCTTGTTGGCTTTTGTATTGAAAATTTGGAAATCCCATTTGACTACGGGAATTTTTAAGACAAATTGTGCTTCAATCATTAAAGCATCATGGAACAAACAAAAAAAGACCTGGACCATCAACTAACATGATACAGGGAGTTGTGAGAGACGAGGTAAGGAATGATCACTTTGATTACTGGCTAGGACCTTTACCCTCTAAATCCTCAAGATGTAAGCATTGCGCAGGAAGAACAAAGTATGAGTGCAAAAAATGTCTCGTTCCACTCCATATTCTATGCATGGAGCAATATCATTCAATATAATATATGTGTCAGTGTGTTTCCATAATAAAAAAATTAAGAATTAAACAATATTCATTTTCACATCTCAAAGTGTTATGCTTTGAATGCCGAGAGGCAATTCTGGTTGCCACCCTTTATTTTTCATAGTAAAAATAAAAAAAAATTAAAGGATTATCTGTTTTATTTATTACACTAAAATGAAATTCCAAAATATAATATCAATAACATAAAAATAAATGCCTGAGAGGTAGACAGGGAGGTAGAGAGTTGGTGAAGAGGGATGGGTAGAGGAAAGATGCGTAAGGGTAAAGGGAGAGGTAGATTGATGATGATGGAGATGGGAGAGAGAGACTGGGGCAGGGAGAGAGGGAGGGGGGAGTGTAAGGGGAAAGAGAAAATAGTGTAGGGTTATAGGGGGAGAGATGGCTTAAATTAAGCGAGCAAAGGGAAGAGTGGAGAGGGAGAGGGGGATAGAGAAGAGGGGTAAAGGGAGGGGTTATAAACAGAAGGGAAAATAGAGGAGAGAGGTAGGGCTGAAGAAAGAAGGGGTTAAGAATGTACTAGACATTTATACCAGTTCACTTCACTTTTTTAAACAAAATTAAAAATATAAAAAAATAACGATATCAAAATATATGGTGTTATATATATATATATATATATATATATATATATATATATATATATATATATATATATATATATATATATATGATAATGAAACCACTGTATAAGAGCCAAAAGTTTAATTTACGAGACTAGTTTCGGTATGTAGTTTATCATACCCTCTTTAGTCGTATACTAAGAATGCGATGGTAAATAGGTCTATAAATAGCGTACATATCAGAAAAATACACAAAGAAACACAACACACTAGAAATAGATCATTAATCAAGTGGTTAACTAAGCTGTTTACGATGAAGTAAAAAAAAATGTAGAAAAGAGAAAAAAATGTATAAAAGATTGTATAAGTGTGGGATGAGTGTTGATGATATAGATGAAGAGAGTTTTTGATTGTGATAAATGATTTTTCGTGAGGGCGATGGTGGTATGTGCTAGGTTGCCTGCTATTGCTTTCGCTTTACATTGTGTTTTGCTCTTTGGTTATTATATTTTTATTTACAGCATAAGAGTCTTTGTTTTCGAGTTTGTTTGTTTTTTCTTAGTGTTATTTTTCATTTGTTTGTATTAAGTTTCTTTTAGTTTAGCATTCGAGCCTTTGTTTTTAATAATGTTCTCTTGCGAGCTTTGACAAATTATATATTTACTTATTCTTCTAGTTATTGCTGCAGTCATGTGCTTTTATGCCTTTTTATTTCCTTTTCCATAACTTTTATATTTATTTGTATTTTATTCATTCTGTATATTTAATTTTTTTATTGTTCTTTATGTCACTTCTTGTTTGAGTGTAAGCTCGAAAGTGGTTTTATTTCTTTTTGAACCTTCTTTCCACTGCTTTTGAATCGCTGCTTAAAATTAAATGTTCAGTATTTTCTTTCCGTAAGCTGGATTTTTTCGAGTATTTCGTCTGGGAAGATTTTTCGTATTTTTGCCGTATCCTTTTAGCGCGTTTGTGCATAAACATGGTTATAGGTTTTAGATTTGATCTTTGATGCAGAACTCTTGATGACATTCCTTCCATCCTTCTGGATCGCGAAATGAAGCGGGCCGTTTAGTTTTAGATCCTTAGCATTTGCAGGATCTTGTTCTTTGCCATGGTATGTAGAGTAATATAAGGATAGGTCATAATATGGCATACTAGTGCTAAGTATAACTTTCTTTTATTATTTGCTAACAAGTTATAGAACCTGTACCAGGATGGTAGGACTGTCTTTGCATAGTTGATTTTTTGCATTTACGTATGATCTGTATCCTATTCTTGTGATATTCAAGCCGAGAACTTTTCCTTCCGCATTCTAAGGATATATGATGTTGTTCGCGGTGATTTTGTGGAGTTTATATCTTTTGATTGGAATCGTGCGGAACTTGTCCGTGTTGGTTTTAATTTTATTGGCTTTTTCAAAATCGTTGATATTTTGGATTTTGCGTGATATCTCTCGGGTTCTGTCGTTCGCTCGTAATGTTTTGAGAGATATGGTCTGCCAATTTAAAATACATTTCGCAATCATCCTTGAATTATCAAAGTTTACTTGTATACACGGTGTAGAGCGTGGGGCTGAGACAACCACCTGAAGGACCCTTGCATATAAGGTGAGCGCTTCGCCGGTGAAACAATTTATAGAAATTCTTGCTTTCCTTTTTGTAAGATAACTGCAGACGATCTGCGCGTGTTTGAATTCAGTCTGAGGTCAGCTATTTTTAGCTTTAGTCCTGGTATCCATACTTTGTCAAATGCTTTGGTAACACCACGGAGCATTAAATCCACTCTTTTGCCACTTGCAATTTCTATGGCAAGTTTTTTAGTCAAGAGTACCAGTGCTGTTTCGGTAGACATTTTATATGGTTTAAAACTCTTAACGGATTTAATAGTTAATACTAATTAAATTCTCATTTCACAAATTTACCATAATAATTTTCATTTTAAACTGAATTATTTTACTTTAATTTATAATAAAAAATATATATCAAACAACCAGCAATGGCTTCGCTACTAAGATTAAAATGTAAAATCTAAAAAAAAGCGGCGAAGATTAAATTTTTCTAAATTTTCTGAACTTCGCCAATTATAATAACTTTAAAAAGAAACTCATAACTAAATCTCCCCCGTTTCAAAATATCACGTTGCTAAAATAGTTATAGAACAAGATATATAAAAATGAATTTTCTAATCTTCACCATTTGTAATTCTTTGGGTTTTCAAAAAAATATAAAAATTTGCATACCTATATTTTTTTCTGAACTTCGCCAATTTGGTTTTGAAATTAAAAAAGAATTATTAGAAATAACTTTGATTAAAAAACATAAGTCATAACCAAACTAAGAGGAAATTATTATTCAACTACTCAAAAAAATCCCATTCTTAGATTAAATGTAGTTATTGATTGATGATGATACATTGAATAGAGGTTCTCTAAAACATGTAAAACGTTTACACATATTTACTATTTATACTTTATACTATTTAATTTCTTTATATTTATCAGTTTAGCCCCAAAAGATATCCGGAAAGGTCGAAAGGTACCTCGAGCCAATAATAAATAGAATATTGGAACCGTAATTATAACCTTTCTCGAGACAAAAGAAAATGTAATAAGAAAATTAGAAAAGCAAAGGAAAGAGTTAATTAAAGCTGCTCAACTGGTCCTAGTCTTTAATAAAACATACGAAAAAGAGACACTCCTATCTAAATGTATATATATATATATATATATATATATATATATATATATATATATATATATATATATATATATATATATATATATATATATATATATATATATATATATATATATATATATATATATATATACAATTTTGAAGGAGAATTTAGCCCGAAAGCCAGTAATTGTTCATTTAGTGTGAGGGTCTCGTTGGGTGGGTCGTGTTCGCAACAGTATACAATAAACCTTTCTTTCACCCTCCTTAATTGCCCTAATTTAACTTTCAGCCAATTCTATATCACTGGTTTGCGTCATCTAATATCATGAAGATCGATAAGATTGTAAATCTAACCGTCCAAAATAGTAAACTTAAAGAAAGGTGTTGGGAAAACTGGGCACCACATTTTTTCTGGGGGGACCGGTGTTTGTCACGCCTGCACCCGCTAAATTCACCCTAGCAGGAACGTATCTCTGCTCTTGCTTTCCTCTGCACAGTAAATGTCTTCTTCTTTTTCACCATGGTTACAGCCTGAAGATCATTGTCTACCCATTTCCTCACTCCATAGCATCACTAGGTAAGGTGCGTGACGTCATTGTGTTCGGGTATATTAAACCCATATTCAATATTTTAAGATTTATTGACAGAGATGCTGATGAAAGTTGGTAGTCCAGATTAAAAGATCAAACTTTAATTACATCTAAGCAAATTCTTTTGTTTGTTCCGAAATAGAGTAAAAGAGTTTGTGCAATATTTTAAAATAGATTTTTCCTTGGTTTATTGCGCTGACGTAAGTGGCTTATTGAGAAAAATTGGCGTCTCATAATGCAGAAATATAGTCTTTACCTCAATTCATCTCAAATGGCCTGAAAAGTCTATATTTTTATTAAATTTCGCTCTATTGTTTCATCAAAACTTTTTGTAATAGAGACATTGCAAATGTTCGTTTTTACTCTGTTTCTAAATGCCGAAAAGAATCGTTGCTAAGATTTTAAAAACACTTTGTCAAATTAATTTTGAAATCCTGCGTTACAAAATTGGAATGATAAAATAAAATTTAGTTATAAATTAAATCGGCACAGATTGGTTTCAGAGAAAGTGGAGAAAGTCTTAGAAGTGATATTGAATTAGTCATTATGATTTTTTGGTCGTGTATTTAGGCTAAATATAGTTGGGATATTTTGAAAGCAAAGTTGCCTATAATATCAACGATGGGATATCCTATAACTCTACCGCTTGAAATATTAGTCCGCCTCCTAAATGTATATTATTCAACACTCCTAAATGAATGACCTACGATAAACCAATAAGATAACAAAATGGAAACTAAATATGCAGGAAGAACTATTTGTAAACTGCCCATGTGAAAAGCAACATTCCCGGATATCTTTATTAAGTTTCAGGCGGTGACTCCTTCAACAGTGATATTCTTTTGTAACTATTTTTAAAATTTTCCATTTACTGTAGAGTTAAGGTATTCCATCCTACTCCACTTTTCCCCTTTTAGCTCAGAAAATCCAGAATTTTCAGCAAATAAAATATATTTTACGAATTCTTTCACGTGGATAAAATGATTGGTTTTATTCACATCTATATTGTGACCAAGAATTGCCGTGAATTTAGTTGAGTTAGCTTTTAGAACGAAGTGGATATAGCAAGAGTCAGCGATGTAGCGAAAGAGAATCGTTAGTATAAGAATTGTTTATATAAACGAAAGAGGTATTAAATAGATTTTGAAGCTATTATAAATCATTTATCATGGAAAATCTAATAATAAAGTATATATGTAGAAAAATTCAGACATTTTTTCCGAAACAAAATTGCATTTGCATTTGAGGGAAAAGTAGCATGCAATAAATATAGTGCGACATTTATGTATATGAATAATAAAGGAACAGTAATAAAGCGGTAAGCAGGGCACAAATTTTCTAATGGGCGTACAGATAAACAGGTAATGGGAAGGGTATTTAAGTCTAAGGGACGAAATGTATACACAGATTTGCACCTCCTCCCTCTTGGACTATGGAATGATTGGCTGAATCTCTCACTTCATATTCTTCTAAAAGCTTTGAAATGCTGTTTTCAGCCTGGATTTTATATCACACAAACCGCCCCAACCCCAATGAAATCTTTCAGCCATGTTTTAAGGCAAAGCACAACAATGAATCAGTTCATCCACATGTAACGGACTTTGTTTTGTGGCTAACGAGTACCACCACTTGATTCTGGTAGATATATAACTGTCTATAACAAATGAATTCTAGGTTATCGCTGTAGCTAACTGTTATTTGTTTTCCAATAACTTAAATCTAGTAATCAAATAATTTATGCGACCGGTGGGGGTGCTTTCTGGTGTTCCGTAAAGGTTAGTTTTTGGTTCCCTTCTGTTTCAAATGTATATTCTTCCTCTAAGTAACCTTATGCGTCCTCTTGATCAATCCGACCATTTCAATATTAATGACACTCCTTATATCTCTTTTTTTCCCATCCTCATTTGTTGAGACTCTCATTAATGTACTATCCGCATTTAACATTCTAACATAATAGCTCTCAGAGAACTTGCTCTAATCAACCAACGCCAAAACTAAAGTAAAACTGATACGATTCATTTGTCTGCGACTCAATCCCATACTATTTTTCACTCTTTTAACCTTGGTACGCCTCAGGCCCCCTTTTATGATGCCGTTAAATACCTGGCGTAACCAATAATAGACATTTATCTCTCAAACCTAATGTTGCTAACATCTGTGCATCCGGCCAAAAAATATTTCCCAATCCTGCGAACCGTTGCAGTTTGTTTATTAAGTCACCCACCCCCGACACATAATATAGGAGTAGTGTATGGTATAGAGTGGTTGTAACACGACATGTTTCTTTTTCTCGATTTTTTTTACTCGTCAAGGGCTGGGTAGCATAGGTGATCATGCTCTTTTTAAGAGATGACGACACAACCTTTTTCTCTAGTTTTTCCTTAGTTGATATACTCACACTCTGCAAAGGACTATGGACTTGAATACCATCACAAAACTTCTTATTATTATTTACACTGTTGACATCTTAGCCTAGAGAGACCTTAAAACTGGCCTTTCATTAAGTTGTATAAACATAACGTTGACACTCGAAAGTCATTCTTTCTACAGGGTCTATTGTAATGTGTAGGCGCTTGTAATTTTGCTCTTATATGGTAATTACGATATGCTAAATTAACCAAATAAACTATGAAGAAATCTTCCTTGGAAGAGGCCTATTTTATATTTTATTAATATACTGTAACTTCTTAAAACACAAGTATGTACATATATATATATATATATATATATATATATATATATATATATATATATATATCACCCAGCAGTTTTGTTCATTTATTGTCTTTTCTTGTCACTCTGTGGAAGATCAAGACGACACAAACGTCATCTACTTTTTCCTATTCTCAATTTCCATATTTGTTGAAGACTCATCAATATTTGTCCATATATAGAATAGGAGGGTCCTGCTAAGATATGAGAGCAAATAAAACTCACCTGCTCACAAAATTGGCTAAATATTTTGCTCATTTTCATTGAATTGCAAGTTACTACAATTTGACACCTAATCGTCTGAATGCGAGCTCGAACCAAATACCTCCCACAGCGTCAGATAGAATCTCCCAATTGAGGCCTATTGATATCGGATATACGTAGGGATGGTTATTCGCATTCCTTGTAGCGGCGGCTATTTAACAACTTGTGTTCCCTTAGGGATACACATAAATCTCCAAAGCCTTCTCCGCTTACCAGATAGATATATCATGCAAGCATTGAAGGAAGGTGGCTCAGTTCTTATGGACATTATGGATTATGAAGTTAAGATAGCGAGACTCCTCTGAGACAAGCACAACTTCTCGAAGATATCTGATGAGACAACAACGCGGCAATCAATACCTTCCAACAAGGAGGCAAAGAGGATCCTTAAACGCAGGTAGAGGGATAAGAAGATCTTCATTTGTTTGAAAAGATTCCGGGAACTCCGTTCATGCGAGGATTGCCTACAACACATAGTGCCAAAATTCCAATGAGTCTTAACACATGCTTATTAGATAATACCCACCACAAGATGCCCAAATAACTTGCTTTCCATGTCTTACATTTTTAAAGGGTAGACCATCGGATTCCCATGCTTTCCCTTTCTCATCATATGGTGTTTTTCGCAGGTCGCCCCGTTTCGAGGCTACCATTTCGGGCCTAAATTTCGGCAACCTGCCAGTCTAATTTACGTAGGGGAAGCGACTCATTCCTCCCTTTGTGCCCCACTTCCCTTTTCCCCATTCAGGCTGAAGGATATAAATGGGGCCGTGAGCCCTTTCAAGTTATTCTGTTGTGAGGATTCTGCAAGATTGCTCCGCTGAATCGTTGCCTGTCACGTATCTTGACGTCATTAATTTTCTAGAGACCTGTACTGGATTGCTTCATGCAGCGAGGGTTTTTGGTCATTGATTTCTCCCAGCATTGTCGCTGCCCCTCTGTCGGTTGCATCGAATTGTGCTCTTCCAGTTACGTTTGAAAGTGTTCTCCTTGGAAGCCGTTCACACTATACACCTGGGAGTTCTCCCTTAGTCACCTCACCATCTCCTCCTTGGGAAATTCTGTCATCTCGAATTCCTTCTCTCGGATCGTTTGGATTTTTTAATCATCGTTCTGCCTGGTCTCGACGCCTTTCACCACGATATCGCCGTCTGTGGGTTTCTCCTTGCTGAAGACCGCCATCGCATTCACCCCTCTCGACTTGGGTCGAATTCCCTCATCGTCGCTGAGCCTCTTTCGCCTGGGTTCCCGACGTGGGTTATTGCTTCATTGCTCTAGTATCAGGTATTTTGGAGTATCTCTTTCTTCTTACGTCCCCTTTAAATTAATTAGGTGTTATAAGTGTAATCCTGGAACTTTGGGCGTTCGGGTAAGAGACGTAAGACAGGAAGGTTATTCAGGGAACCCCTGTAACTAGAGTAGCGAAGCCTATTTTCATCTTCAACGGCGCGTGGCGTTTCGGCTTTGCCTTTATCTCTGGGTTGTTTCCCTGAATAAGTTGTCCCTAATTCATTAAAATAAATATTTCCTAAGAAAAATTCATTAAAACCTTGTCTCTTTCTTGCGGTGCGTTGGATATATTTCATTATTCTCTCGCGTTCATCAGAGATATACATTGTGAATTTGCCGCGTGTTTAACTCAATTTCTCCCCTGTCCTTTGAATTCCCAATTAATTTATGTCTCTTCCACAGTCACGATCGACCTTGAAAAGCGTGCCTTATTGGCTCGTCTATTCGAGAGATTTTTTGGTGCGCCGCTTAATCGACTTGTTAAAAGACACTTTAATTGAGATCAAAGCGGTTGCTCGCTGCCTTAGCATGCTTGGTTCGAATTTCACCACAGCACGGATTTTTCGAAGTAGGAAATAAATATCTCCGAAGAAAAGATTATTCCGTTTTCTTTTTCTTGAGGTATGTTGGATTTAATTCATAGTTCTCTCGCACTCATGAGGAGACGCAGATACTCTTTTATTTATTAAAATATATTAGATAATCAGCAACCAGAGTAAATATATAAGAAAGTACAAATGAAGGTAATATTAATAAAAAAGTTCAATCTAAATAAAATTAAAATAAATATATATGAACACAAAAATGCTATAATGGTTTATATACAGTACCAATTTTGTGTGCGCTCTCTCTCTCTCTCTCTCTCTCTCCTCAACATTCATGGCTACCACAAAACCTTCAACGTAGCTGGCTCGTCATCTGATGGTTTTTATGTTGACCCAGCGCGTTTTCTCCTGGGTGTTGGAGCTGGTCACTCTCTTCCTTTGAGTGTGGAGGGTGGAAAAAAAGGGCACAGTCGTGGTCACCCTCTCTTTCAAAGGGAATCCGGATATGGATCGTTGGCTTCCACTGACCATACCACGCACGTATTCCCGAATTAGAACTCCACATCTAGACTTTTTCCTTTCCCAAACTCCAAGACGAGGGCAGCGGGACTTAAGGAGCTAAAGAGGGCCAAGAAAAATTTGCCTATTTCGTTTCTTCAAGGTGCTACTTATATCTCTCCGTCTTTCATATACACCTATACATATACAGATGGCTCACAGATGAATCCACTTCTTTTTGTAATGTATAACATGGCCTTATTGTCTTTTAAATTTAAAATATTTCCTGTTTAATAATTATCCTGTGTCATGGGAAAGAAAAACGTGACTCTTCTGTGAAAGACGGGGGTCCGACACGGCTTCCAGACAGCTTTGTCTTCCATCTGTCACTGCAATCTGAAACAAAAGGTGAGTACTAGAGTGGGCAGAGCTTGGTTGAGGGTAATAAAAAACAAAACTACCACAAGCTCTGGCTTAAGGACTTAAATATTAGAAGGAAATCTTCCGCTAATCTGGACATAGAAAGGATTTTCTACCATTAATCCAATTCTGTATCTCAGTTTTACCATGGAACTGGCATAAAAGTAGATGCTATGTATGTAAAATTTGTATATGATATAACTCATGTCGTCCGAAATAGATACCAGAACGTGAGAGAACAGGTAAGAGAAACAGCGGCTAATATAAGAAACAAAGGCACATTTAAGCGGAAATTGAATTTTAAAACGAATATCTCATAATTATAAATTATCCTCATCAACGACGAAATATTGGCCGACCTTAATGCGGATCAGCATCTGTTCTACTACACCAAAGAGGAAACAGCCCTCAGAATCAATATTAAGGCCAATGGTTCTAAAAACATATTAACGGACGAATAAACTTGGCAAAACAAGAGGGTAAATTCTTTCGCTTCCGTAATTTCTACCATAGAAAGTCAATATGCGAAAGTTGAGTTAGGTTTTATCTAAATTTATATAACTGGCGGTAGTTAAAAAGACTGAGAGCAATTATTTGCTAAGGCAAATTCAGAGGGCCCAAAGCTAGGCATGCTTACTTATAAATAAAACAAGTATCTTAGAAATGATAAAACAAAGGGAGATAGACCAAAATCATAAAAACGCAAATCCAGACCAAAAAAACTTGGGTAAAAACTCGAAAAAGAAATCCTACCAATACTGGAGCACGAATAAGATCGCCCTCACTCGAATGCAGAACACGATCTCCAGGAGAACTAAATTCCCGAGGGATAGAGCAAGTTCTTACGAGAAAACGGAACGAGGAAACGTTAAAAGAAGTCGATAATAATAAGTTAAACTAACATAAAATGAGGTGAAGTAAAAAATAGGACAGTAAAAATTAGCATTAAGTAAAAAATGTACAATCCGATAATAAACAAAAATAAGCTAAGCATGATTTCGAATAACTACTTGAGTTACCAAAAATAATAATAATGATAATACAATAAATACAAATATTAAATATGAAACTTGATAGAAAAGCAAAAATTGATAACTATTAGTAGGTAAGAAAATAAAGAAAGAAATGAAAGAGAGAAATGCTCTCATAACTAGAGCAAATAGACTTCATTAGGTTACCTTTTTACCTTCTATTTCCTTTTAAAAAAATGAATATTTAGTTCTCTTTTCATGAGCATCGTTTTTTTTTCTTTACTTTTTATTTCGGAAAAGCAAGAGAAGAGCAAAATGTCAATAAAATGTGATCATTTTGTTATCTTCCCTCTTCAAGATTATAAGTAATAAATGGTAAACAAAATAAACGGCCAAAATAAAAGTAATGATTTTAGAGGGATAAAAATATGATAAAAATATGTTTTAGTGGAACTTAAATAAGAGGCTATGTCTATGAAGGCACGAACGTAAACAGATCCTGTCACTTTCTCAGCAAAAGTATTCTTCTTCCGGATAAACGACCATAGAGAGTGAAAAGCGCAGAAAGTAATCATGTGTACGTAATGAAACGCATGTCGGAAAATTTAAGGAAATAGGTATAGAGAGGCAAGTTTAAAGGCTGGTAAATAAATTACATAACAGAGAGTCAAATTGATCCTTATGTCATGGAACGACTAAAAAGGTCGCGTGGCCCGGTTAGAAAAACACGGTAATATAATTTCAGCTTCTAAGAGACGATGGGAGTGGTTAAGAAGAGACTTGAATAAGAAGATAATTGAAGTAGAATGAAGAGCGAAAAATACAGAGAAAGATTAGGTGGGTAAGATAACATTAATCTGAAAGATTGTATTACTCTGCAATAATATCTTTGATATTGCATCATTCTGTTAGTATGGTTAGTATGACCGTAATCTTAAGACGAGGAGGAAATGTCGTCCTGGAAGTGTATCATGAAGATTACCATAAAGAAAAAGAAAGAGAGAAAGAAAGTAAGAGTTCTTGGAATGCAGCAAATTATCTGATTTGCGATGAAGCCGGCTAGCTCATCTTGTTAGTGAGATTTTCTTAGGCTCAAGAAAAATCTGATATATCATAAGTGCTTTAGTTGAAAGTGGAAGTAAAAGGGATTATACAAAATAGAATACAAGTAGGGGTGGATCAAATACAATCATATTTGTATTTAAATTCTTTTTAAATACAATTTTCATGTATTTATATTTGTATTTTGGCATCCAGAGTGAAAAGTATTTTGTATTTGTATTTTTATTTCAAGTCTAAGCCATTTGAAGATAATAAGCAAATTCACAGAGAGAGAGAGAGAGAAAGTGAGAGAGAGAGAGAGAGAGAGAGAGACTGAGAGTCAGAGAGAACCATAATTTGCGAGAAAATATAAAACCGCTTATATCTGGTACGCACAGAGTGCGCGCGGCGCGCGAACGCGTGAGAGTTTTCAAGAACATTTTTGAACGTTCAGGAATTTTCGGCGCAAAAACTGTAGAGTTTATAAGGTGCATCAATGGCGTACTTTCATTCAGTCTTCATTTGAGTAGTGCTGTGTAAAGGATACTCTCTCTCTCTCTCTCTTTCTCTCTCTCTCTTGGTCCATGGGTTTATTATCATAATAATAACACAAATAATAACATTATGTGTGTTAATTGAATGTTTAATTATTGGGTTAACTCATTGATTTATCTTTCTGTTTCTCTTTTATTAAATTTAATTTCAAGGGTAACAATTTAAAGTACTAGTTAAATTTAATAATCAACAGGTTCGTCCATCTATTTTTCCTTTTCACACAAACATATTTGTATATATTTTTAAGTTACTTTTAATCTATTACGTTTGTGTTTGTTTTAACCACTTTATTTTCATTACTTTCTTTGGTTGATCTTATTTCATTGTTATTTTCAGGGGTTTTCCACTTAATGTTTTTTTATTGTTCCTTTTTAAATTGCTCTTATTTTTCGTAGATTTGTTATTAGCCACTTTATACTTTGTTTCTTTACTGTGATGTTTCAATTTTACTTTTAGCTTTTTTTCTTTCTTAACATTCTGTTTTAGTACTCAGAGATATGATATATGATAAGATAAATTTAAAAGAAAAGAAGTATATATGTTTATTTATAATAATATAGGAATTAAAATATAACCCAAATTTAAATTTAACATAAATATAGCTTATATTTATTATATAACCCTCTATTGAATTGGCAGCAACAAAAGCAACATCTTACCTTGATGTCGACCTCAGAAAAGTTCAGAAAGTTCAGTATGATGAATATGAGACCTTGAAAGCTGCAGAGGAAAAGAAGAAGCGTGATCGCTCTGCGTCACACTCACATACCAAATTGGCTTCGTTCTTCAAAATTAAACCTACACAACAGAAAATATTTTACGTTAATCACATCAAACAACGGTCTATAGAGTAAAGAAACTCTTAGACTCCATCGCATGTGACCAACTGCCTTTGAGTATTGTTGAAAGTAAGACTTTTAGAGATCATCTAAACGAAGCAGGACCATGCTTTGTGTTCCAAACAGAACCACACATAGAAACAGTTTACTTCTGCAGAGATCGAAAGACATCGAGTTACAATTGATGACAGTATTCGAATATCTCAATCGTATGTACCTGACATTGAACCTCTGGACAATTCGGACAATGATATCGTTTCTTGCTGTCACTTGACACTTCATCAACTCATCATAGGAGCTAAAGTCGGGCGCTATAGCTTGAGATCACTTTATAGAACGACATTGAGCTGTAAACATAGCTACAGCATATAAGGATATAGTCCCTAAATCCGGAATTCGTGTCTACTAGGATTATATGGAAATGAAGTAAGGGATAAAAGTAGCGGTGAAAATTAAGATACCACTAACCTTGATATTTGGAAGAAGAACTTGATCTGAATAAAGTGCTTGCCCTTCTTCCATTGGATTGATCAAGTTGTTTTCCACACATACAACAACTCTGCATAGGAGATGCCTTCAATGATCCCTGGCCTGTGTCAGAATCAGTGTAATTGCAACTGTGATACACAAGTAGTTGCATTACGTCGATTTACTGTGGCAGCACTGTTCTTAGAAAAGATTGGGGTTTCACTGCAGTCTGCCAACGGTACTAGATGTAACTCCCAACTTAAAATGTTTAAGCCACTTCTCAAGGAAACCGACTGAGTCAACTCAGCTATTCGTCTCCTAGGATTGAACCGAACTGTAGAAGAGTTGAAAGGAATGATAAGAGCAAAGCTGAAAGAAGTCATACAAGTTTGGAACCGTTTTAAGAGGCAATGATGCAAATGGAAGGAGAAAATATGGTTAAACATTCTTGCGTTGCACCAGTTGTATGTATTTGGCCTTGAACACAGCCTCAAACCGATCTACTGCTTTAACTTGGAAATTTTACTACACTCTTCTATTAAAATGAAGTTGCACCTATTTCTTGACAGGACTAATGTCATTACCGCAGCTTTCTTGAACCCCAGGCTTAAGATGGAATGGATGACATGTAAGGAAATGCAACAAAAGGTTTCGAAAATTTGGGATTTAATTCTTTGCGAGTCAACTCAATCAACCTTGAATAAGAAAGTAATTCAAAAAGGGGAACCTTTCGTCTCGATAAGCATAGATCAAGACGAGGCTAGCGTGAGTGCAAAACGACCTCATCTTTTTGCCTACATGCCTCCAGCTGGACAAATGATGGCAAGTGCATCATTAAACGACACTACACTGGTGATGGCAGAACTTGAAACGTACCTAGAACGTGTTCTGCCTTTGGATTTCAACCTACTGAGGTACTGGTGTGATACACAAAGCCTAAAAGTTTTGAAGCATTTTGCCAAGAATCTTCTAGGGTGCTGTTCAACGTCAGCACCATCTGAGAGGGTGTTTAGCAAGACCGGCAATTTTTACACTCCTGAGCGAGCAAAACTCGGCCCGGAAATCTTCCGGGCCTTAATGATCATAAAATGCAATTATGATATGTAAAATGTAAACTTAGGTGAAAAAAAGTTTATGTTTATGTTTTTTATATAATTTCGAAAGTATTTTTATTTGTATTTTTTTTTAATCTAGTATAGGAGTATTTGTATTTTTATTTGAATTTATTGCACCAGTACTTGTATTTTTATTTTTAGATTCTGAAATAAAAGTATTTGTATTTTACTTATAAAAATCAGTATCTGATCAACCCTTATACAAATAAATATGGTCGGGAAGACTGAAGTTTGCCTTTCCAAACTATTCAAACTAATGACAGGGTAAAGGAAAAATTTTAAAGAACTTTACCAAAAAATAGAGTTATTGTTCATAGGTTTGAGGATCTGTGCTCATTGGTATTAATGGGAGTAAATGACCCTTCTATTTTGCCTTGCATTTAGTGTAGTTATGATTTGCTCATTATCAATAGTCTTCACATTTTTCTCGTTTAAAGCTTCATCCAGCTTTTTGTCACCACAAATATTCTATACTCTCTTAATGCGTCTTTATTCATTACACCAGCTAATTTTTCACTCTAAAATTGAACAAATTTGAAAGTTAAGAGTAAAAGTAGTGACAGAACTTTGAAAGAATTTGCATCTTATGTGGACTAAAGTTCGAAAATTTTTCTAATTGTCTCTCGTTGAGCCATCACTCTCCAGGCAGAATGGAATTGCTCTATCCTCTACAGGTCTTCTATCTTTATAGCGGTTAAAAAGAGAGGGGTTCTGGTTTTCTCTCACCATCGTCTCACTTTAATAACCAGGGAAAGAACCACAATCTTGTAGACTGTTATTACACGATAAGCTTCAGGACATTATTTGATAAAGATCTAGAGTACCATTCATACTAGAAGCAAGAATACCTCTTTGCCCGCTAAATGTAACAAGTATTATTTTTCGAAAATTTATGACATGGAATTGTCAGTGATTTTAATCTATACTATGTAAAGCGTATCTGAATTCAATTTATCTTAAAACACACAAAGTTCAATATATAAGGAAATTTAGACCGTGAAAACTTTAATGAAGATACTAACCAGCTAAAGTAAGTCTATATTTCTAGTATATCGTTTTCAATAAGGTGTTTAAGAGAAATCAATGACAAATTAAACTTTATAGAGAATATTTTTGCTAGTTCTTCAGCTGTTGAAAACTCAGGTTTATATTTAGTCTTGAGAAGTCTTAATCAAATAGACGTATGCAAACTTTTTCTACTACTTTCCTTCTATTTTATTTGAGTTTCCAGCAATCCTTAATATGGGTGGACTTTTCAACTTTAAGAGCCAAAAGTGACTGAAATAAATTTGTTCTCAAATCAATAGAAACGCAGAAAGTCAGCCCTTGCTCTCTAGTTATAAGGGATGGGGCGATAAAGTATTCATTATTAAAGACACACATCAGTCTCTTGCGCAATAGTTTAGGCCTATGCACTCCTTTTTTACTTATTCAATCACCATTCACCTACCAAATCTTTGAACTCGCTTTGTTATAGAGCCCATATCCAAAGTGTGAGTAGCAGAACCTTAGAACTCTTCTCATCGGGCTCAACAAGGGGTAGAGTTGAATAGCACCTGAAGTGTTATGCCAACATCCGATGCATTTTCTTAAGTAGGAGAATCTGGAGTAGAGTAAATATGCAATATGCGTAATCTCAGTTTAGAATTTCCGACAGCCATGCTCATTAATGAAAAGTTGTTTAAAAAAGGCTTAGAAGGGGCTTTCAGCTTAATTTATAAGAACACTAAAATTTTCTAACTCAACCCTCCCGATTACAGAAACAGATAAAGTTTCCTAAATCTCATATCGGCACCAACCAACTAGTCCCAGATTTCCAAAACTAAAATTTCGATGGCTGCTGGAAATAGGTTAAACTATAAAAGTCAATTAGTTATGGAAACCGTGAGATAAATGCTTTCAACATTTATACGGTCCTTTTTTAACATAAAAAATGATTCATATCGATACCATCCAGGAAATGGCAATCAAACTACAAGCGTACTCTGGATAAATCAATAAATACATAAAACGAGCTTTTAAAGAAATAAATAAATATTATAAACTTAAAAACCAATCATACTTTGGTAGATTATCAAGTTGCATAAATTTTGTATCTTAGAAATTAAAGAACTATCTAAACAAAGAAAATAATATTGGTAATAGGTATTTATAATGCGCCCTTCAGGGCTCTTAGCCCTCCCAGAACGCAGGTTGTGTAGTGAATGTAGAGAAAGTTTGCAGGGTCGAAAAGGCAATTTAAAAGAGAGAAGTCTTCAGGAGATGTTTAAAAGTAGCAAGGGAGGGAGAGGATCAGACTTCGTCAGGAAGAGTATTCCAGAGCCTAGGAGCACCAACTGAGAAGGAACGGTCACCCATCGAGCAGAGGACAGAACGAGGAGTGTTCAGGAGGGGAGGGAGGTTAGAAAGGAGTGAATGAGGAGTTTGACGACGGGAGAGGGCAGACGAGAGATAAGGTGGAGCCTCGAGATTTAGGGCCTTGTAGGTGATGAGAAGAATTTTATAGTGGGTACGGAAGCGAGTAGGTAACCAGTGTAGCACCTGTAACACAGGGCATCGAAGGAGAGAACTATGGCGGCGAAGGAAGAGCCGAGCAGCATAGTTTTGCACTAGTTGTATTGGGCGAAGTGACGAAGAAGGAGAGTCACTAAAAGAGAATTTCAGTAGTCCAAGCGTGAGGTGACGAGGGCATGAATAGCAGTCTCATGACTTCCTCGATCAAAATGGGATCGAACACGTGAGAAGCAGCGGAGTAAATCAAGGGAAGACTTATAGATACGGTAGATGTGAAGTTTAAACGAGGGTTGCTGGTCGAAAATAACTCCAAGATTACTCACGATATCATAGAAGGAGACAATGGTTTCCCCAAGGTTAAGGGAGGGGAAGAGAGCTTTAGATTTCTCTACCATCGAAGCTGTATCAACAAGATTATTAGATATAGTAAAGATTATTAGTAATAGTTTTTTTACGTAGGTAAGCAACAGGAAGCCAAAAAAAGACGACATAAACCATCTAGGGTCAAAAGATGGTTCACTGGTAAATGAGAACATTAATATACCAAAAGTTCTAAACGACCAATTTGCTAGTGTATTTTACCAACAAAGATTCTATTGACTTAGTAACCGTATCGGCTATAATTAGTTTTGATGGAAATTCAATACGTTTATATGTTAAAATTAGGGATAGTGAGAAAATAAACTATATAAATAAAGTAATCATTTAAAGTCTCGGGGCTCCGGCAAGATCCATGTGAATCGCTTAAAGGAATAAATAAACGAAGTGGTTAAAGCCCCCTTTTCAATTTTTTTCAAAATATTTTAATTGAAGGCATCATGCCAATTTATTTTAAAGGAGCTATTGTAAATCTAATTTTTATTAAAAGAGTACAAAAACAATCCGAACAATTTAGGCAATCAATTTAACATTTATATTCTGTAAACAATTCCCGGCTATAATTAGGAAAAAAATCGACGATCACTTAGAAATTCAAAGTTTCATATAAATGAGTCATCATTAATTTCGACGCAAACGATCTTGTTTTAGTAATCTTCAAGTTTTCTTTACAGATATGAAATATATGATGAACACTAAGATGTCGATATAATTTATTTAAGATTTCTAATCCCGTTTGACACCGTCCCGCGGAAAAGACATTGCATAAACTTTATGATCATCGTAAAAGAGGAAAAATGAAATTTGAATTTACGACTAGCTCACTACTACGCTCAAATAAATGAGGCTAATTGATGTGTACCCCCGTAATTATTGATGTTCCTCAGGGTTGTATTATGCAGATCCGCTACTCTTCATTATTTATGTAAACGATTTAGAAGATGATTTAATGTTCAAATATTTTAGGATTCGGAGAAGTATCAAATAAAGTTTCTTAGCAAGTGTAAATCTATACATTTAATTTAATGGCTAATTCAAATCTAGCTCCTATTCCAGGAACCTGAGCGCAAACATTATAGTTAATGACCGTAGAATCCCGCCCCCCCATGATTAATGACCCCTTTTCTCCGTTTTTTTTGTCTGGATTTAAAGGCTGTGTAGCCATTCATGTGTTAAGTCCATTTTCGGTATACGACTGAAAAAGGGTATGGTAAACTTCTTACCGACACTACTCTCATAAATAAATTCTATGATCTTATACAGTGGCTTCACTATTAAATACTAAAACTCGCTTTTGAGTGTTTTCACTCATATATATATATATATATATATATATATATATATATATATATATATATATATATATATATATATATGAAGAATTAAACATTAAACCACATTCTTCGAAGACAATTTAATTCAGAACAGTTTCGGTGTATCTCCCATCCTTTTTCAACTGACACTGGGCAGAAAATATAAGAGAAATGCATATAAGCATAACACATGATCCCCTCTTTTTTACCCCCCCAATCCCCTACTTGTGGCTAATCTGGGGGAAGTAGGCCTAAACATATTGAAGGGTTGGCATTTTACTATTTTGTTTATTTGCGATCTTATTACGGAATTAAAAGAAAATTGACCCTTAGATAGATTTAAATTAGGAACTGACGATATCAAGCTCGATTTTACGATTCTTCTCTTAACATAGTTAGCTGATTTAAATAACATTTTACTTCCATTGAAATCGATCGTATGATTCTTGTCTCTAACATGGCAAAATATTCCACTACTTTCGCTGCCCACTCTAATATCTTTTTTGTGTTCGTACATTCTCTTGTCTATATTTCTCCCCGTTTCCCTTTATATAAACTTTATGGCAATCGTTGCATGGTACACTGCATATACTCCTATGTTATGATGTTCTTTGGGTTTCTTGGCCATCATCAATTGGTTTAAGGAATTATTATATTTAAAGGCTAGATTAATACCCGCTTTTCCAAATATGTCCTTTAAACTATTAAATTTATTATTAAATGGCAATGTTATACATTTGTTGAAGTCGTTAGTGCGGGAAGGCTTATTACCATAGAATGTTTTCCTAGCTGCAAAACGGGCAGACGATATGAACCAATCGGGGTAATACAAATTAGAAAAAATGGTCCTGATAATGACAATTTCTTCATCTAAATAGAAAGGATGACATATTTTGTATGCCCTAAGGAAAAGGTTAGAAATTACCGATTTTTTAACAGTATTATCGTGAAACGAAAAATAATGTATATAGGCATTCGAGTGGGTTAGTTACCTATACACGTTTTAATTCATGGTGATCTTTATTAATGAGGACATCTAAGAAGGGTAATCTATTATCATATTCCCATTCATATTCAAATTTGATGGAGACATGCAAATTATTCAAATTATTAAAAAAGGTATATTTATATAGTTGAACAGTAGATTTTCTTCGCAACATATTTTATTGAAGGCGATTGCTAATTTATTGTTAATTCTTTTTTTCGTGTCTCTCGATTTGTCTTATATTCCGCTTTTGCTCTTGGCTTAACTCGTGGAATAGTTTCCCAAAATCCATTAGAAAGTCGTGACGCACAAGGGCCGAAATCTGGTTCACTAACCAAAACGAAATTCTTTATTGGCCTGACTTGTGTTGATATATACACATATCATTTTCAAAGGTTAAACAGTTATGACTAGGTAATAAGATACAGAATTTCTTATTAGAGGAAAGGGAATTTTTTTGAATTTTTGAGACATTATAATGGTCAGAGGATCAAGATAAGGAGGGATTATTATTAGGGGCTAACGGACGGGGGAAAGGCAAGATAAATTGCGAATTTGCTTAAATATTTAATTTCGGCTGCTATTCATTTATGTATATGGATTCTAGTATAAGCAATTGACATCGGTTTTGAGCGTGTGATAAGATTTCTATTTTATCTTTAAATGACTTCCTGTCCAGTTGTTTTCCATTCTTTTCCAACCTATGTGTCCTTTCTTTCAGGCATTCTTCGTGTTAACTTTGTTTGACTCATTCATATATATGAATGAGGTTTGATTTCACACTCCTATTTTACAAGTATATTCATATATCAGGTTATAATTTCATAAAACTATTGCAATTACCAATTTTGAAATATTCTAGATTTTTTCAACATCTATTTGGAACGACAATGAGTTAGCCCCTAATACGAAGAGAAAGTTCACGATAATCTGTCCAATTTTGAGCAGAGTAATGGTCCCCAAGAGGGCGGTTTGGCACTTAGCATATTGTGAGAGTTGGAATTTTCCTTTAACCTCTGCGTACAAAATTATGGTGTTTGAAATGGATTATTTTATTTTTGTCTAAGTGGTTTTGAATTAGATTTAAGAAACTATTTTACAAATTTTCAACTTAATTTTCATAGTTTCAAATTTGGGGTTTCAGTGGTATAAAAAAAATCTTTATTCTATTTCTATTGTCATTTTTTTAGAGGGGAATGTTTTAGGATTAGTATTGGTTGTTGATGTAGGAAATTAAAAAATTTATTAAAAATAATTTAGAAAAGTCAATGAAACACAACACAAAAAGTGCTGTTCAATTTAAAATGCGGGGAAAACAAACGTTTGATCTAAATTTGATTCTGGTCATCAACTCGACATTAGAAAGCAAATCTCATTCGTTGATAAAAATAGACATGCTTTATCACGAATTATTAATTGCTTAAAACTTTGTGGTTCACACGAGTTACCTCTATGAGGACACGATGGAAATGAGCAATCTGTTAATAGGGGGGGGGGGGTATTTTAAGATAGAATTTCCTATAAAGCTACTCTTTAGGATTTATATCCCAAAATAGTAAACTTACAAAATGATAACTAATATAAATTTTGTTTCTCTGTAAGCAGACGAAACAAGCGATATATTATGCTGTTTACAGTTTTAATCATATTGATTTATGTAAAAGATTGTAAATTTGTTAAAAAGTTTCTTTCTTTAAAATTAAAGATGGGACACCGAGCGGTCTGTTTTTCTGTATTGGTCTTATAATCTTTTAAACCAATCGGTTGTTCCTTTTTCTAAAGGTATTTAAAATAGATCGGTAATAAAATTACGCCATTGTACCAAAAAAATAATGTTGCTTTTTAAAGGAACCATCTATATACCAAATTTGCGAAAGAGTACTATTATATTGAAATCTTCATTAATGAAAACCTGGCCCCATTATTGAGTCCTGCAGGTATATTCCAACGATTTTACATCTTAATTGAATGATATTGGTTTAAGAACGCAATGTATTTTTGTTTGTGTGCGTAAAATTCTGTTTATTTTTAAACTAATTTTATCCTGATTATTTTTTCTATATTAAAACATCGAGGAAATGTAATTTTAAATTTTGAATTAGTTGGAAGGAAGTAAGGAATTTAGGAAACGAAGCAAGTAATTTATGTCTTCAGATGAAGTTACCATAACGAAAGTTTCTTGAAGATAGTGAAATAAATTCACACTCTGAACAAAGAGAAGTGAATAAATTCCTTTTCAGAGTTCCGTTAAGATATTGCTCAACGCAGAAGAAACCCTCAATGCGATCTATGATTAATTAAGGTTGTAAATAAGGGTTTGTATATAGGAAAGAAACATTTAAATACAACATGGGGTTCCTTTTAGATAAATATTTCTTATCTGGTTGAGGAAATATACATAATTTATTATATTATATCCGGAGATTTTTTCCTATATTAGGGGAAAGGATCTAGATTAACCAGTTTGCAAGACATTTGGCGCAGCTCACCACGTTCGAGATAATGGGGTGAAGAGTTTCCTGAAGCTTTAAAATATTTAAAAGACGATATATTTGCCTGAGGAGAAGAAAGTGTCCTATAAAACTAGCATGATAGGAATTAATTAATATTTTAATGTTATTGATAATATTTCAAATCACAGGGGGTTTTTTTCAATTAAATTGAGGATACAGAGAGAATTAGGCAAAACTTAATGCTAAGTTTAAGAATAATCGATAATATTTTTATAAGACGACGCCAAGAGTGAAAAAATTTAGGTTAGGGAAAAAAATTTGGGGAGTAGCAAAAAATTAAGAAATTGGGTCAAAATATTGAACTGCGGTGTAAAAATTAATACTATACCCAACAAGTAGGGCAAATTTTAGAACTCATTGAGCTCAACGTCAGCTAAATTGACGAGTTAAGATCTCCCAGCACCCAGCACCTTTTAGTTACACGCTAGGACAAATTTGGGGATGATAACTCTAAATTTAGGCATGAAGGCACAGCATATCAAAAAGCAAAAGCAATAACAAAATTCTTGGCTGAAAATAACATCGAAATTTTTAGTCATTCGCCACGAAATTCGCCAGATTTGAACCCAATAGAGAATTTTGGGGCGATAATTAAACTGATGGTTCATAAACAAAAGCCATATAATTGTGAACACTTGTAGGTGCTTAATGAATAATAATGGAGCAATATCAGGATATGATCACAAATTTGGTCTCAAGCCTGCCAAAACAAAGTTATATCTAAAATTTTCTTATAACAATAGGTCCTCTTGCTTGTATGACACATACTGGCATTCAAGCCACCACCTTCTGGATTCAGGGATAGACTGACTCATCCTTGCACTTGATGTTTCCCGAAGTATTGAGCCTTAAATCCTCCGCAAAAATAAACAACGATATAATGTGGCCCTACGCTAGTGACTACCTCAATAAAGATGATGCGGCCGGTAAACTTGAAGTTCATAACTCTCGTTACATCTCTGGAGGAGACAGCAAAAGAGACGTAGTTTTATGTGACAAGAACCCAAGCATGATGGGCATGAGAGGATTCTTCAGATTATTCGTATGCCTAAAAGCATATTCCTTCTACTTGTCTTTCATCTTTTGCGACAGAAATTGGTCCTTTCTTATCGCTGTTCATAATTTTAACCCCTCTAATTGCGACCCACAGCAAAGTTGATTTAGCCGAAATTAGACACAAGCCTATTTTTAAGTTAATTTAAACTCAATGATAAGGAAAAAAAATAAGTAAACAGAAAAGTAGCAAGTAAATAAAAACACAAAAAACAAATGAGGAAAGTTACGCTCCAGTGAATTAAAGGGGCCCGGGTCCTTCAGTCCCTAAGCATGCAGCCAGAATTTTATATAATTAAATATTATAGAGAAGGCCCCCCCCTTTTTCTAGAAATTAATAATATCACAAACTGGTGTGAAGGAGTTCCGTTACAGGATTTGGGACAAGCGAAAATCACGAAGCTCCCAAAAGTAGGCCATTCAACCGAAAGTGGTCTTACACTCTTAAGGACCAAGCAATCATTAGAGAAAGGTTCATCGGAACCCTTCATCAAAGGACACTGCATTTCCGATTTTGATTCACCCAAAACTGAGTTAAAGCCAACAAATCCTTGGTAGGTAAATCTACCATAAAAGCGTCTCCCTTTCTTTTTACCCTGCATCCTAAATAACTATCTTGACCCTTGCTACGCTGGACGGTCAATAAGTTTCGCAAATCGGTAGAACAAAACAGAGGAAGGGGGATTGCTGTTTGTGGGGGTGTTAGCACAAGTTATGACAAGTCAGAACCTGCAGCCGCACGCTCCTGCCTCATCGATTTAAGAAGCAGTAGCGGATCGCAGATCGTCAGTCACAAATTATTCAACAATGGAGAAGGTTGAGCACCGCGCAGTGATCAAATTTTTGACCAAGAAAGGCAAGAATGCAAAAGAGATCCATGAACGCATCATTGCAGTGTACACCGACACCGCCCCTTCATATGCAACCATTGCTTGCTAGAATAGGGAGTTCCGCCATGGTCGTGAGTCATTTGAAGATGGTTCCCGTCCAGGACGCCCGTTAGACGTGACCAACGAGGATAATGTGGCCCGTGTGGAAAGGATGATCCTCGAAAATCGACGGGTGAAGGTCGAAGAAATCAAGCGAGAACTTGGAATATCCCATGGAAGTGTTATGAACATCATCCACGACCATTTGGCAATCACCAAGGCTTCTGCCCGTTGGGTCCCTAGAAACCTCACTCCCCATGATCGACTTCAGCATCGTCAAAGTCCACAAGGCCAGAGTAGCACAAGCTGCCCTGCGCGAGTTCGGATTCGGGGAGCTCAACCATCCCCCTACAGTCCAGATCTGGCCCCTAGCGACTACATTTTATTCCGCCAGCACAAGGCTGCACTGCGTGGATGCCGGTTTGGAGACGATGAAGATGTTTAGCTCGCCGTCCAGGAGTGGATTGAACAGCAGTCGGGAGATTTGTGGTTGTCGAAAATTCGAAGCATGAGGCACAAGTGGCGCAGAGGCAATGAAGTAGAAGGTAGTTATATTTAAAAATAATAAAACACTTTTCCTCATATCTCGTTTCATTATATCCAAATTGCAAAACTTATTGACCGCCTCAAAAAGGGTGAGGGCATAGCATGGAACCAAAATAACCTTCGAGTTTGGTGTATTCAGTGTAAAATGTTGCAACTTTAGTGGGGAACAATATTTAGGAAGTGGATTGTGTAGAGTCCTGGGCTATTTTGACTGAACCAAAGTTGACACCTACCCGAGAGTTAATCTCTAAGAAGTCTTCTCACCTTATACCCAAAAGGCTTATGGCAGAATTGACGTTTCTTATTACCATATCCACCCTGGAGTTTGACAGTGAACTATATGTGACAACCTGGGAACTAGGAGAGAAGCTGATTGTACGCGTACAAGCGCATATTACAGTGAGCATCGGCCCCACGGTATCGACAACAGGTCCCTCTAAAGCAGATTTACAGAAAGCTCAAAATGCAAAATGAAGAGTTGTGTGGTTATCGTGAAGTTAACAACACATCCGTGTCAGTCAGCAAATGCATATAATTCACAAATGTATCTAGCTGTTAACCAAAATAAATGACCAAACTTTAAAAGAGTAGCCACGTTAGAACTTTAAGAGCTGATCGCCATAGCGATAAAAATTCCACGATATATTTATAAGAATTCTCAAGGCTGGAAATGAACTTGTCTCAGCTGATGCTCAGGACGAAAAAGAGAGAAATACTAGGACTCAAACGCATCCAAGCGAACCGAAAATAGGAAGCAGACAATATTGAACTGAAGCCTCATATGCGTTCAGAAAGTTAACCAGTTTAGTCTTCAAAGAAAATAAAACGGAGCCCGTGTATTTCCGAATAACAAGATCGGGGTTACTATCGTTGGATTCAGCGAGCCAGAATAGCTATTTGGCTAGCATCAAGTGATGTGGGAATTCGTCAATCTGAACTGGGGTGGGAGCATCTTCTGAGTGCAGCAATATGATACTGTTAATTGTCATGGAAAATAGAGTGAAGGTAATGATACTTTACTCAGGGGTCAACTCTACCAGTTTTATTGGAAAAGAGATAACTATTCCTAACAATACGCGGAATTTATCTCGTAAGAACTTTTATAAAATATTGAGTCTTCCCAATATGAAGGATCTCTAATATACCGTGAAACCACGCGGTATCATAGGTCTTATCAAGTTCACAAAGTTGCTGCTAGGAAGGAAGGCCTCGTACATACTACTTTCCAACTTGACCAAAGTATCCGACATGTAGTAACAAAAGCAGGAAATAGTTGACCTGCTGACTCCAGAAAATAATCTAAGCTAATTTTAATTGTATTATCCATCACATGGCAACACAAAGGACTAAGATACTGAGTGAAAATGTCTCTGGGTAGAGAAATTTCCTACTGATTTGTGAAAATATATCATACTAACCATTTGCTAGGAACCTAAAATATTTCATGCTAACTAGGACATGCCTCTCTCAAACAAGTGTTGATGCATGACGTACAGAATATTTTCCGGTCCTATGTCGAAGTCATAGCACGAAGAAAGAGTGGTACAGACTATGCTTAGTAGAAATACATCTCTGCATGGTTTTTCGCCACCCTAAGAGGTTACGTACAATTGGGGTTCCTGATTGACCGTAAGACAATAAATTAAAAGCACATGAAATAGAATCTCGGCAGAAAAAGATGTCGCGAAGGACTCTACTACAAGGCCGAGTGCAAGATATTGATCCTTTCTTCCTAGAGAAGTGGTCTTGAAACAGGAATAAATTACCCCAAATGGGGTAATTTATAAAAATTGGGGGGAGGGGTAATGGATGAGCTATGGATGTGCTATGGATGTGGATGTGCAAAGTGAGGGTTAGGAATATGAGGTCGGAGAAAAAGAATGCATCGAGGAGCCTTTCTTCTATTTTTCGGTAAAAACTTAATTAAGTGGCATTTGGCCATGTTTTGGAAATGCTTCTTTCAGAGAAGTTGATGAATTAGTAGAGCTGCTCAAGTGATATAATAATTATTTACATAAGGTGAGTTATGATATAATCTATAATATTTACATTTTTGTATAGACTTTTGTGATTAAAATTCAACAAAACTCAAATATATAAATATAAGATTAGTTTAGTCTTTAGGATATTTTAGTTTATTTGTAAGGGGCTTAATTGTCCCATGAGCTGTTTAGTGGCCATTTTCTCACTTTTTTACGGGTGACTATTATATTTTTCATTTATTTATTATTTTTATTTTAATGAATTATTTTATATTAAAAGTAAGTTTTTTAATGAGTTTAACTCTATTTAAGGAAACTTCTTGTAGCCCCTACAGATGTAAGGCTCACTCTTTTTAAGTCTTATTGTTTGAATTTTTATGGTTGAGTTGTGGGTGGATTTTATGTTATGGTATTTTAAAGTTTTAATTTAAAATCTTAAATTCGTCACTAAATAGTTTTTTATTTTTCAAAAATAGAAGTCAAAAGATCTTAAAAAAGTGATAGATTTGTCTTTCATTTTCAGATGGCATCAGCAAGGAAAAGGACATATCAGGCAGAGTTCCTTAATTATGGCTTCATAGAAATAGAGGACAAAGGACAAATGAAACCTCAATGTGTCGTCTGTATGAAAGTACTGACTGCCGAGTCTTTCAAAATGAATTAACTGAAGAAACACTTTGACAAGGTTCATTAACATTTGTCAGGCAAACCACGGAAATACTTTGAGAATCTGTAAAAAAACAGTCAAAAGCCAGAGATTGGAAAATAACAAGAGTGCAACGTTTGACCAACGTTCAGCAGCAATAGCTAGTTTGGAAGTGGCATGGTTGGTTGCTCGAAACAATAAACCACATACTATTGGTGAAGACTTATCAAACCGGCGGCTGTGAAAATGGCAGAAATAATGTGTAGGTAGAAAGTAGCTAAACAACTGAATACAGTGCCTTTGTCTGCAAGAGTTATTAAAGAAAGAATTTATTTCCATATTAGCAGAAAATGTGAGAGAACAAGTGATTTCTCAGTAAAAAAAGAGTAAAGAGTTTGCCATTCAACTTAAGGAGGCTATAGATGTCAGTAGTAATTTGCAGCTGATCGTATACGTTCGATACAGGGGTTTTGATGAAATTGAAGAAGAAATGTTGCTATGTTCTCCTCTTGAGGTGAGAACTCGTGGTATTGATGTGTTCAATAAGATTCATGCATACTTCAAAAAATAAAGTGTTGATTTAAAGTGGGAAGATTGTATAGCTGTATCAGTTTATGGAGTTCCTGCCATGTTTGCTTACGTCACTGGTTTTATGGCTTTTGCCAAACAACAGAATCCAAATATTCAGGTCTTCCATTGTATGATACATCGCCAGGCATTAGTTGTGAATGATTTGGAACCAGAAGTTGAAGCTGTGTTGAATAATGCAATTAAGATTGCTAATGTTGTAAAAGGGCATGCACTAAACACGATGATGTTTCGTGATTTATGTGAGGATGGAGAGGCTGAATATTGAACCCTTGTTTTCTATATGGAAGTGAGGTGGCTTTCACGTGGAAAGTCCTGAATAGAGTTTGGGCTCTTAAAACCGAACTTGAAATATTTCTAACTGATCCAAAACACACACTTGCAGAGAAGTTCAGAAAATCAAACTGGTTAGTTCTTCTTGCATAGTTAGCTAACATTTTTGGACATGTAAATGCGCTGAACAAGGAATTGCAAGGAAAGAAAATCAATCTCATCTTAGCAAGGGAAAAAATTTCAGCATTAATACTAAGGCTTCAGTATACGAACCAAAAAGTAAATTCCAATAAGATTGCTGTCTTTCTAAACCTGGCAGAGTTTTGGGAAGAATGTGAAGACTGCAGTCTTATTGAGATGAAGGAATCAGTCACAAAGTACCTGACCAAACTTAGGAATAGGTTCTGTGACTACTTTCCAGAGCTTGATTTACATACCGTCAGCTGGGCTGTAAATCCCTTCAAATGTGAACTGGCTGATTTGCCTGAAGAGCCTGAAGGATTGGTAGAAGAGCTTATTGAACTGCGTTCCAACAGTGAAACAATTATAGAATTTGATACCAAGGATGACCTCTCAAGTTTTTTGATGTCAAAAAATGCAAGGGCTTATAAAACTGCACATTTGGAAGCAACTAAAATGCTGCTACCTTTTGCAACAACCTACCTTTGCGAACAAGGTTTTTCTACCCTTGTAAATCTAAAAACAAAATACAAAAACCGGTTTGATCCTGAAGACAGCATCAAAGTAGCAGTTACATCAAAAATTCCTGATATTGAAATTGTTGTATCAAAGATGAAACAGTATCATTTTTCCAATGCCTAAAGAAGCTGATATATTCAAGTTTTCAATAATTTTTTTATTAGTTTTATTTGTATACCATTCTCATGCCAAAAAGAGTAAACATTTTTTCCTCATAATAGTGGATTCAATAACATTTTCCTATTTTGGGGGGGTACGAATTTTAAATACATGATAGTATTTAAAATACATGTGCTATTTCCATGCCAAAAAGCTGGAGTTTTATTTCCTAATGATAGATGAAATAAAAATTAAACATTATGCCAATATATATTTTTTTGTGTCTCTATTATCCATGATTTTTATAAGTAAATTAGTTTGATCCCCAAAGAACTTCAGAGTCTTGGGTAAATTCATTTTACTACAAATTCTTTTGGAGTAACACCCCAAAAGGTTACCTGACCCCTGTCCTAGAGGATGAGAGATAGTACACGACTACACACGATACAAAAGGGGTCCTTTCATTGTGTGAAAATATGTATACCTGCAAGAAGGCTTTGTTCATCGAGGCGCTGAGATTTCTCTAGGCCACTCGAAAACAGATCTTCGAGTTTTATTTGCTTCTGAATGCGCGAACGACTTTGTTTCTTTTTAGGACTTAGCAAAAATGATCTGGTATAGCAGATGAGCATTCTCCTACCGTTAATTCTTCTGTTTGTAGGAAGGCTTTGAATTCATGGTTTTACTCTCGTTTGTGGAAATGCAATACTTAGTAGCAACCCATTCTTTTCAATTTGAAACAATAGATACTAGGATTAGAGATCCCCAGAGGAGTGTATACTTAAACTATTTGGTCCTTTACTCCTCAGATTTGCGTCACTCATTGAAACAGCTTGGTTGCTTTATTTTCTGTGAAAATTTCAAGCAGGGTATAAGGGGACCCTGACATTGGACAAAGTGAATCTTGTGTGCCATTTGAGTTGCTAGTTGGACTGGGGTGATTCTCTAAAGTTGTGGAACCCAGAGAAGGATTAATAATGCGCCCAGGTTGTAGATATGGAAAGGTTAGTAACAAAAGTTGTTTTTAACCCGAGATTGGTAAGAAGTGCCTTTGTCGCACAGACCGTAAAGGTCAAAATTCCTTAGCATCTCTAAAAAAGTCAGGTTTACACAAATATGGTGAGAAACTCCTTTTCAATGAGATAAGTATCGCATTGCTTAGATGAAGCATCAAGGAATCTCTACAATTCCTAGAGTTGGCATTAAATGATCACCCTTTATTGAATAAGGGCTGTAGCATTTAGACCAGATTTGAGGATAACCAGACCCAGCACAACTAAAATTCTTGTTATTTTGAGCAAAAATAGGCAGTGGTAACATATAATCAAGAGAAACAAGAAAGCCTTTGCTTAGTAAAGATACCAGCCAGTTCAAACCGACTAAGGAATCCTGTAAAGATCAAACTTGATTTAAAGTGTGAGGAAAGGTCTCCATGACTGCACTGTTTCATTATCACAAGTTTAAACTTAATCCAATCTTTGCTAGCCTGCTCTTCAGTAATGTCTTATAGGGCATAGTCAAGCAATTAACTGGCATAAACCTCTCCTTTAACTAAGTCTATGGTTGAATGCGATGTCACTCAAGCAGGCCAGTCATCGAGCCTCCGCAAAGCGCTCAATATGACTTCCTGCACAAGATCCTTCGCCATTACCCAAAGGCTTCATCCGAGAAAGGGGTGGCTTTTGACTTTCCAACCATAATTTGTTTCTAAGGCTCATTCATCACTGATAGACTATATTTTTGTTTGGCAGCCTGGTACTATCATGGCCCGAATAACTGAAGATCCTTTAAAGTTGTCAAGCTCAAAGAAGGCACGCATTCTTTTGATGAGTGGCAAGGGTTTTTTTGAGGCTCCACTTACTTCTGTCCTATTTTAGGGTATCCGAAACCTTTTCTCTCTCTGCAACCAAAAGAGCTCCGAAAGCTAACATGCTAGCTAGACTTGGCCTCGTCACCTGTATTATTGGGAAGGGACACATGCTTCGCTTTGTCTTATACAAATTTTTTTTCTCGAAGTGAGGAGCGTGGGCTTTATCCCCCTCGGAAAGAGGTTACCATGCAGAATGAGCCTCCCCCAGAATAGACTCTATCCTATCCTGGAGCAGTATCCAGGCACGTGCCTTGCTCCTTCTTCCATTTAAGTCGTCGAGGGCAGAGTTTCATAGAAGAACTTGCCCAGGAAGGGATTTAGGTTTGGAGTCCTTTCCGTCTCACTCTTTGTTCACCGCAGTGGGAAGATACTAAACTTGGACCAGCAGCCCATTGCAGACACTGTCTCCTCAGTAGGGGCTATTTTCATCTATCTCTTTTTCAAGGCCTCAAATATCCCGACCGATGATTCTAAAGGTTAGGGGCTTATATCTGTTCCGCAAACCGAACGACTGGTGTACGTACAACGAGGATACATTTTTAGGGACAGAGCTAAAGGCATTATCGATATTCTCCTCGATCTTAAGAGTCGTGCATCACAAATAATGCAAACTATGGTGTGCATGTCATGATTATAATGCTTTAAGGTACAAAGTCATGATGCGAGTCGAAATAAATCACATTTCCTAAACAGCTCCTGCACTAAGCTTTGTATTGCAACCGGCTTGGCCTTTTATCTAGCTGCTTCAATATGGGTAAGGGCATAGCATGCAAACCAAATAACCTTCAGGTTTGGAGTATTCCGGGTAAAATGTTGCGACTTTAGTGTGAGACATTATGTGGGAATGGGAGTGGGAAGAGTCCTGGGCTATTGGACTGAGCCAAAGGCGACACCTACCACAAAGTTACATCATATTCTTTAATAAATTTTCTCACCTTATTCCCAAATGGCTTATGGTAAAATTGACGTTTCGGCATTAACTTCTTATTTGGGGGGATAAAAAGGGTGGTATAACCCAAAGATATTGCAAAGACAACAAAATTTCGAGCAGCAAACGGTGTGGCATAAGAAGCGTCCCTCACTCTAGCGAGATCGTAATATAACTACAAACCCTCTTTATGACAAGATTGAAAAGTTAAAGATAAGAATAAATAAGATAATTAAAGGATTAGGTGGAATTTATGAGGCGGAATAGGACACAATCGAAGTCATCTACGCTTCAGGCAAGCCTGCAAACCCACTTACTGTCGAATTGGGTCGAAACTCATAAACAGCACTGTGCTTCACACCTTGAGCTCTGACGAGGAATGGGAATAAGTCAAGTTTGCTGCTGAAATCCCTATAGGTAACAACAGTCCAACTGAAGTTAAGCCGCACATATTCAAAGAATGTTGTGCACGATTCATCGCCGTCATCTCACTACCGATATATCATCAATGCCGAGCAATTGCGGATCCGATTAATTGTTGACACATTCCTAGCATATCTCAATTAGAGCCGGCCAAATAATGTATACACTGAGCTAAGAAATCAATTTTTAAATTCGAAAGACATTTTGCATAATTACTAGCTATAGAAGTAATGAAAATTTCATGATGGCGCACTTTAAGCCAATGAAGCAAAGCTAAGTCATAAAGGAATGGTCATTTGTTAATTTTCTCAACGAAATAGGATCTCAGAGAGTGATTAATGTAAATAAAAGAAAAATCCATACTCAAAAAACACGAACATGTAGGTGTAATAATTAATTAAGCTTTTCTACATTATTTTCAATCCAGCCGAGCTTTCAGTGTGAGGTGGTTTGTAAGAAAGTCTTTGCCTAAAGAGAATAAATTAGTGAGCCCAGACCCCTTATAGATTTTTGACAATTGTTGTGTTTTAGCTAATTCATAAAAAATCTAATAAATGATTCAAATGTAAAAATAGCTTTCATTTTGAAAAAATAATGCTCCCATAGTAGAGAGAATCTAATTATTCATAAGGAAACTCCGGTTGCTACATTAGTTTCATCATCGGTTTGGCTTGAGGTGGAACCTTTAAGATAGCTACGAAATTATTTTCACTGCCGTATGTACTCGTAATTCTAGCGTAAAAAGTTTCTTGAGTGATTTCAATAATTTATTCTCTTTTACCGAACAAATTGAGAGTTGCTTGAAGAATATGAGCCAACCTAAGTTCGAAATATGAAATAATAATCTCTATGCTTCCATTGTTATAAAGTGAATACTCCGATTTGTAGAAATAAAAGGATTGTTCTTCATTTTAGACGTAATAGGTAAAGTCAGCATGCTTCCTATAACTTAACTGTTACATATTTTAATAAATAGTTTTTGCAATGAGGTCAAAATCCTGCAAGCACTCACAAGTGTACCTATACAGAATGTTGATTGATATATCAATGTTCTTTCACTGTGAAGAACTGTCGAACTGTCACCAAAACATAAAAGTTCCTTTTTTAAATTGGCAAAAAGATAATTATGTTTTGCGAATGAATAAATACTTTATTATTACTCGCACTCTATTATTGATAAAATGTGATGTAAGGCTATATATATATATTTGTGTAGATATGTAAAATATTTGCATGAGCACACAGGACTAACAAACTTTACTAATGAATGATGTGGATAAAAAGTTAAGAAATCATAACTTCACTAGTACGTCAGTTAAACTGGCATTAAATAAATAAATCGCCTCATATTTTTTCCCATTCACCAATAACTCTACCCATAATGGATTTGCCATCATAAGTACAAAAATTCATCCTTACCCGCAATAAGGTCAGCCATTAAGGCAAATTTAATGCTCTACTCTTCAGAAAATATGAGGATTTTAACGTTCAGCGTCGCACTGCCAATTTCTAAAGGACGTTTTTTAACGACTTGGGTAACGGGTTGTTTTGATAACAAAATTTAGGAGGCAAACATGCCAAAATCAAGAAAGTTCTGGAAAAATAGGAAGAGCCTTTCGTTCATTGGGGTTAATCGTGATGAAGCTTTGGGTTTCTTTCAGCAGGAAGGATTTTTATTTTTTAGACTTTCGAATATAAATACTTAATAGAATGTTAAGAGTTCAGCAATGATATTGAAGTCGAATTGACTAAATGAAATATCACCAAGATGACAGCCAAAGTTTGATCATTCAAGCATTTTTTCTTAGTTACTTAGTTCTGGAACAAATATCGCTTAGAAATCTCTGATTGAAAATGTTATTTTTTTATCATTATAAACACCAAAATGTACAATAATAGTCGTAACTTTCAGTCGCTGTTCAGCTTAGTTAACAAAATCAGACAAAATTTGTTTTCAAAATTACTCGGACACAAATTTATTGTCAGAAATCTTTGAATAAACGACATAAGTCAATAATATACAATGACATAATCAAAATACACCGTTCTTTCGTTCTGCTAAATCACGCTGATTCACAACTCTTGCACAAAACACATTTTTTTATGTAAAATATCAATTTGTTAATTAACGACAAAAAGAAATTTAAAGAAATAAAAGTGATCACTGAAATCTTTGGAATGCAAACTTTTAGTAATCTGTTAATTCACCTAATAATTAAAGCGTTAGATCAGGTAATGAGAACAGGGTACAAACTTGTAAGAAAAACATGTGTAGGAGGATAACTAAAGGAAAATGAAATGCCACATACCAATCAATTATTCCCAAAAGCACATAGGCCAATATGTTAAGAATGGCTGAACATAACTTTCTCTGCTTATGTACAATAAACGCAAAGTTTTAAGTCTATGATGTATCGTGCATAAGAGGAGTACAGTGGAAGCAGATTGCATCCAGAATATAGGAAGGAATCAACAGCGATCAAAGGATTTGGAAATACTGTGGGTTTAATTATCGAATATGGAATATGACAGAAAGATAAATTAAAGCATGTTTGATACAAAAGTTGGTATATGGGAGTGAGGCAATGTTATCGAATGAGAAAGAAAGATCTTAGGGGAAAGCATTGGAAATATTCACTCAGACAGTACCATCGCATTGCACGTAGAGGATATCAGTAACACGATTAAATAAAAAATATCCATACTGTTAGGGTTAACGTCGTCTGTGAACTTGATAGATTTTACGACAGATTGAAATGCTTAGTGGTTTTAATTGTCGTCCTTCACATAGATTGAATCTGATGAAAGATTTAATAATTGGAGTGATATCGGCGTGGGTTGGCCTCCGAAAACGTTTGAAAGGTTTGACTTGCAGAGCTCTTAATCAAGCAAATATTCAATATTAATTGTTTTGCATGATATTCAGAAAGATGCGTGCAGACTCACACATTTACTCACATGAAAAATTATTTTATAACAAGATGACCTCTGTTTTCTCCTACACGCACTTACACATATGTACATACGAGTATATACACGCACGCAGACAAAAATATCACAAACAAGATGTAAACACATTTTCAACAATACGACTATTTACTCATACACACACACAATAATACAAAACACTTAAACAAATATAACACTCGCGGGCATACATAAATATTTATAAACTCACAGGCATAAACACAAAGAAACATACATATACCACACTGGCTTCCAACGGTGGCTCGCGCACACACATACAAAAACACTCCTTATTCTCTTCGTTGAGACGATCATTATGTTTGGTTGTACCCGGCTTTCGAAACATCTCGGGTAGATTTGAAGATCGCGAAAAACTTTTGATGTAGATTTGTATATCATAAGCTACATTTGATGCTGATTTGTATTTCAAGAGATACTTTTTTAGTAGAATTGTAGATCAAAAGATACTTTTTAATGTAGATTTGTAGATCTGTAGCTACATTAAATGAATATTTGTAGACCTGAGATTCATTTTATATATATTTATAGACCTCGAAGTTACGAGCTACTTTTTAGTCTAGATTTGTATATTACGAGTTACATTTGATTTAAATTTGTAGGTCCCGAGCAAATTTTGAGGTAGATTTCTAAATCATGAGCTACTTTTCAATTTAGATTTGTAGATTATGAGCTATGTTTGATTTCTATTTGTAAATGACGGGCTACTTTTGCTGATTCTTGGTAGTTCTCAAGTTACTTTATGCAGATTTGTACATAACGAGCTACTTTATAATGTAAATTTGCAGATAACGAGCTAAATTTGATGTAGATTTGTATATAACGTGTTACTTCTGATGGAGATATGTAAAATACTAGCTATTTTAACTCTAAACTTGTATATTACGAGCTACATTTGATGTATATTTGTAGGTACCGAGATAATTTTCGGGTAGGTTTCTAGATTACGAGCTACTGTTCAATTTATATTTGTAGATCACGAGCTATGTTTTATGTAGACTTGTAAATCACGAGCTACTTGTGCTGTAGATTTTCTATATCATCAGATACTTTTGATGTAGCTTTGTAGATCACGGGCTATTTTACGTAGATTTGTAGATAACGAGCTTCTTTTTTTGTATATTTGCAGATAACGAGCTGAATTTGAAGAAGATAGGTAAATAATGAGTTATTTTTGGTTATATTTGGTGTAAATTTATTGATCCTGAGCTACTTGTGATTTCAATTTGTAATCTCAAGCTACTTTTGATCTCAATTTGTAGATCATGAGCTACTTCTAATCTATATTTATAGATCATGAGCTACTTCTAATCTATATATATATATAAATTACGAGCTAAAGTTTCAAATTAATTTGTAGATCCAGAGGTACTTCTAATGCATTTCCTTCTAGTGTTGTAGATTTGTAGATCTTAAGGTTGTTATGTTCTTGATTTGTAGATCTCGAGGTACTTCGTATGTAGTTATTTAGATATTGAAATACTCCTGATTTAATTATTTTTAGATCCCTTGCTACTATTGATGTAGATTTCTAGACCCTGAGCTACTTATTTCGCCAATTTCTAGATCACGATCAATCTACCTTCGTTTTTAGTAGTATTGGGAGAGAATGCTATTTTCCTCGGAAAAACTGTAGAGTTATTTTTTTAGGGGGAGGGCGGGGAAGCACGATTTTAAAGCGTAGTAACATCGATGATATCATCCAGAAATGTTTTAAGGACGGATCTGTAATAAAAGTGGTGAAATTAGAGGAAGTGATAATTTGTTGAAGATATAAAGTTACTCGTACATATCTGCCAATAGGCATTTTGTCCTGGAGAGTTCAATTGCCCGCATGCATTATCTGACCCCCATTTAGTTTCTGTAGATAAGTATATGTAGGAAAGATGGGGTGTGAGGTAGAAAGTGAAAAAGGAGGAAAGAATGCAGACATGTTAAAACTCTGCCTCCAAACCTGACCACGAAGGGTGAGTAAACCTTTCCCATGGCATCCCCTCCCGGCTCCGACAGGGAATGAATGAAGAAAAGCCCTTAAGTGTCTAGCCTTCAATACCAGCACCAGGCCAGGAAAATTATAGGAAGTAGCTGGTAAATAATATGATGAAAATTGGTAAAATAGAAATTGTGAAATGATTAAAGTCCAGGAAGTCTTAGTCTAGTTTGAGAACAAAGTTATCAATGTGGCAGAGAGGATGTGCTTCTTTGTCAGGTTGCAAGTGGAACATTGTGCCCTGGTTGCAATAAATGTAGAGTGTGAGGTCGTGAAAGACGAGAATGAAAAAGGTTGGTAGTTTTATGGTACCAACTGGCCAGATTGGTTATATAATGTATTCATGTGGCTGTTGTTGGCATGGAGTGTAGTGTTTAGTATTTGGTGAGAAAGATATTTATTAGTAGGTGTCTATATTCTTTGAATTTTGAGCTATTTTTCCTATAGTAAAGCGTTGGATTCGCCGCAATATCACACATCGAAAATATCCTGTGAGTTTGTTATAATGGCCCATCGTGTGCGTTGGCTAGACCTAATGTTGTATACCTTCATCTTCAACCATGGCAGGTATTCTTAGTTTTCGAATAATTTTACATGCCATTTATTTATTGCAAAAAGTTAAGAATAATTGCCCTTCCAAAGGGGCTTTACATTTCTTGGGATTAATAATAATCCCATGATTATCTTGAATTGGTTGAAAGTTACAGCTGTTTAAAATTGTAATAACGAAAATTGAATAATGCGATGCAATTTAGTGAAATTCAGTTAAATATTATATTGTACTATCAACAGTTTAGGATATTAACCTTGCAATTATAAGTATATTTTTTAGTAATTATTCTTCGGAAAGAAAACAGATTTTAAGGAATGTAAACATGAAAGATAAAACTCTAACCTCTATTTTTTCAAATTCTAACTGTATTATTTAAAATTATTTACAACGATCGATTGTCAAAGATTTGATAAGAATTTCATTGAAAAAAATTAAGGGCTTCAAGTATTGATACAGGGTAGCGTATATATTTGGGAAATAAAAGCTGCGCCAAGAAACGAGGAAGGCCAGTTAGAGAGATAGGGATTAAAAGAGGGGATTAAATAGATTAAGAGGTAGAATCTGTATACAAAAGCCAGTGGCTTAGAGAAGAGGCCAAGGGTAGAGTCATAAAAATATAATTATATATTGAAAAAGATTTTCAAAATCTTCAGATTAAGAAAAATTAACGATGTATCAAAGCATTTAGTTAATATCTCTTGAAAAATCAACTAGAAAGAAAGAATGGCTGAAACAAGAGAACAAGAGTCATCCTCTGGAAAGCACCAATGGGCAACAGCCTCAAAGAGAGACGCAAAAGGGAAAAGATAACATAGATGTAGAAAAATAACATCGAAGAGCAACCACATGCCCTTTTGTACCGACCGCATGCAGCATTCAAAGCACGGCTGAACAATGGCGAGGGTGCAGCCAACGCCGTTTATCACACCCCCAACTCTATTTCCTTAAGGACAGATTTCATCGACTCCCAGAGAGGCCCTTTCAGCCAGTATTCCTGACTTCCGTCATTTCTCAATGTTTGTCGAACATTCTACGCAAACATTATCTCAATTCCCCCTCCGCCCGGAAAAAATCACTGACTTTTCCCCAAAATCGCACAGGTGTGTGGAGGGGCAACCAAGCCATCTAAAACTACCTCGCCGAACGTCTATATAATCCTTTGACTTGGTTTAGTAACCAGCACTAATAGACCTCCCACCTACATCCGCGAACAAGCTGAAGAAAGCTCGGATTCTGCAATCGGAGACAACAAGGATTTCGATTCGAGGACGAAGAATAAATCAACATCCGTGAAATTAGCCAGAGTTAATCAGTGAGTATCTGATGATTATTCCCATCTCCAAAGACCAACTACGTGTGCTCCCTCTTCTAAAGCGTGAGGGAACCCGACTTCTCCCATTGCTGTCATCGTATCCCGAATGGCCCTTCATTGAAACGAGAACGTAAGAAACTGTAACCTTTGCAGCCTGCAGATTGTTCTACAGTCTAGCTTAACTAATAGATCCATTGTTTGTGTGCGCGCCCGGTTAAAAATCCCCTTTTAATTACAAACCTGAACTCGACAACGGCTATTCCCTAATTAACCAGCCTGTGTCTCGCGTAGACATTTAACCTTGTCTGTGCGCCCAATATCTGTGTATATTTAAATATTATTTTTGTTGCTAATAAAGATATATTTTTGTCATTGTCTTTCTTTTGTAGCCCCAACGTATACCAGATACATGTTAATCATTGGCCAACCTACACTCTAAAATATTTGTTTAAAAGAACCCCCAAAACTTAAAAATAACCCATCTCCACTGAAGTCATAACAATTTCTCGACTAACTAACGGTCTTCAACCAACTTCTTCCCAAAGCCCCAAAAGTACACACACACATATATATATATATATATATATATATATATATATATATATATATATATATATATATATATATTAGTGTAGTTAGGTAGCAGTCTTTTTTTAATACCAATTTTGTTGAAGACCATTGCGTATTTTGCCTTAATTAATTTCCTTTGGTAACTTTCTCTCCTTCTAACTATCTTTTTTATTCTATCTTGTAGATAGAATAAAGAGGGACTACTTAGAACAAGAGAAAGTTGTCAAAGAAAATTAATTAAGGCAAAATACACAATGGTCTTCAACAAAATTTATATATATATATATATATATATATATATATATATAAAGGGTTTTTCAATAAGGTCGCTTGATTTATAAATGTAAATAAACAAGTTGAGGGGGATATATGCACTCAATTTATGTTAAATTTGAAAGTACATTTTATGGCTTTAAGTGTGTAATAGGACGTCGTTCAAATGTCCGCCGCGGCTTCGCTTGGTGGAACGTATTCGGGAGGCCCAATTTTCGATGATCTTGTCACATAAATCTGTCTGAATTTGCTGGATGGTGTTAGTTATGTTGACTTTGAGGACATCAACTGTTTTCGGATTATTCGCATAGACCAGCGATTTAAGGTAGCCCAAAAGAAAGTAGTCTAATGGCGTTAAATCGCATGACCTCAGTGGCCAGTTGACGTCGCCGCCACGCGAGATGACCGTGCCCTGAAATCGCTGGTGCAAAATGTCTATTGTGGCGTGCGCAGTGTGGCACGTAGCCTTATCCTGTTGGAACCACATGTCGTCAGTATCCATATCAGGCATATAATCCAGTTAAGGCCACAAGAAGTTGCTTATCATCAATCTGTAGGTCTCGCCGTTGACGGTTATGGCAATCCCATTTTCGTTCTCAAAAAATTACGGACCGATAATTCCGTCAGAAGAAAATTTGCACCAAACAGTGACTTTGTTGGCATGCAATTAGTGCTGGTGTATCTCATGCTGGTTGTTTTCGTCCCAAGTCCGACAATTTTGCTTGTTCACAAATCCATTCATTCATAAATGTGCCTCGCCGCTAAAGATGATTTTGGGGGGGAAATTTGGGGCAACTTCCAACTTCTCTAGAGCCCAATCAGCGAACACACAGCGTTGTCTATGGTCATTTACCTTAAGTTTCTGGATAAGTCAGATTTTGAACGGGTGCAGACACAAGGCCCTACGCATAATTCGCAAAACTGAAGTCGCAGAAAGGCCAAGTTCTTGTGAACGACGAGAAATTGACTTCCTCGGATTTTCCCGTACACTCTCATTTACGGCAGCAATGTTTTTAGCAAACCTTGCGTTTCGGCGACGTACGGGTGTTGGCTGATTGTTGATTGACCCTTTTGCCTTGAATTTGGTCCCCAAGCGTCGAACAGTGGACTCGGCAAGACGATTGTGGCGAGGATAGAAATCACGTAATGGGCGGAACGTTTGTCGAACCGAGCACTAAATTTGTTAATAACATTTGATCATTTTCACACGCTATTTAACGCTAGAACCTTCCAGCGTGACTTTCCAAGTACTACTAAACAGTTCACAGTGAGGTTGCCAGATGTTGCTTTTACATCATGGCCACTATCGCCTGACAAAGCTCGAGCGTGCTTGTTGAAAGACCCTTCACATAGGTCAGAGAACAAATTGTGTTACATATTATGAAGGTCATATGCTATTTTTTATGAGGAAATCAGAGAAAACTAGTGAATGCTTCATACGATTTGTTTTTCATCATAACAATTGTTCGAACGCATTGGTCAAGAAATTTGAGGACAAAACTGTGATTATCGATGAGACTTGCTCTCATATTGACGTTGAAGCCATTATTTGCTCTATTTCAACATGTCTTTCTTTCGATTTCAATTCGCAGATGAACATGAAAGAAATTTATTTTCAATCAAGAGAGAAGTTCTTTGTTTATATTCAACTCAAGATATACGAAAGAGGGATAATATTCGCCTGAAATTTCTGAAAAACCTAAGCTAGGAACATTTCTGTCCTGAGCAATTGCATTAAAAGAGGAAATTTCGAATAATCTTCAGATGTATAAATAATGAGTTAAATTTTAAACCAGAAATTGCACACAATATAAATTAAAAGGCACTTGATTTCTAAAGGCATAGTTAGCAATTACGCTAAATTTCCTCACTTTTGTCCATTCGTAATATAAATTATTTCTGTGTACGTCTTTCAACCGACAAATAACAGTCATCGTTTTGCTGTAGCGGCGTTTTAATGCCATTGACGCGCACTAAGACTGACGATACTCTGCTAAAAGGCCAAAAAACGTAGACTGCTCTCTTCTATTTATGCGAGGATGCTGTTAACCGTAGTTGCTCCATTGTCCTTGGAGATTAGCAGGGAAGTATAATGATGAAATTGAGGGACAGATGCTTGTAATGAGATCACTAGGTATGCGTATGGAAGTGTAAATAATGAACTTAGCCGGGGACGTGTCAAAGTCCTCCTTCTACAAATTCCCGACTTCAACCATGGAGTCAGGCTTGTGGCCATCATGGCTTATTTCTGGTGGCTGTATACTGCTCTACCCTGCCGTTTCTTGTTGGATGCCAGTCGGAGTTAAAAATGGGCCTCATATCCATTGATTCGTTGAAATCCCTCCAGAAACAAGCAGCAAATTGTTGTCCTCGTTTGTTATAATAGATTTGGAAACACTTTACAGATGTTTCAAACGAAATTTTTAGCCAAGCTCCGTACTTAGATGGATTCCATTAGGGTGGAGTCTAGAAAGGGGAACAAAACTGTCTTTCAAATGTGATGAGGTGGGGGTAGCATTTAGAGAGGGCGAGTTGGAATCCGATATCAAAGATTGCGGCTTTAAACGCTGGAACGCATTTTTGCAGAGATGTACGCGATTAAAAGTGTGCCCATTAATTTTGTATCATTGAATCTACAAACAGGAGCTGGCTAGGCAATGGATCTTAATATTAATTCATAAAAATATAGGGCAATGTGAGGGACTTTTGAGAGGCCCTATTTACTGGGAATGAAGTACGTTGGAATGTTGCAAAAATGACTTACTTAAAAGCGGCAGTAATATAATGGCGCGACAGCCTTTGATACATCGCATTATACGCGAAAATTCACCTAATCTAAATCGACACTCTAAATCAAGAACTGAGCGCATCTAATCAACCTCGTGAGTTTATGGTTGGTGTCGTAGAATGAACCTGACATATATGTCACTTCTAACCAATATTGTGGACGCTCAAGGTCAAACGGGTAACCTCGATTCAACTCTGGTCACGACAGAGATGGGGGATAGAAGTGTGTGTGTGTGGGCTGGGAACGAGTGCAAATAATTTAAATTCAAAAGAGTGTGTGCAGTTGGCCGAAATTAACTAATGAAAAGTTTGGCTATGAGGCTTATGAAAAGGTTGGTACAAAAATAAACTTTAATATATACACAGTTATACACAATAAATAGATTAAATGAAATAATAGCAATAGATACTCTATGTATAAAATAATTAAACCTATCAGAGCTACACACTCAGAGCGGGCTCTCCGGAGGGAGGGTGGTGGGTCAAAAGGCAATAGGAGTTTCTGTACATACACACACAGAGATGGGTTGCCTGATAGCCAAAGATGATTCGTCTCAGCCTGGATTGGGTTCAAGGCTTTGAAAAATGAAACGGGGGGTCAGATGGTTATTCAAGGGACTTTAACAACGGGGAGTTTAACCTCTAGTAGTAAGAGTAAGTGGAGAGAGTATTCGTGCCGATCAAAATGTACCGAAATTAAGGATGGGCCAATTGAATGGGGCTCACATCCTTCATTATAATTCTAGCCTTCGGCTGGTCGAGAAATGGGAGCGCGTTCGAGAATGACGTGTCGATGCCCAGTTGGGGCCAACAATATATAGAGAGCAGCCACGTCCATTACTGCCTGTGCCAATGGGGGGATGGGGTGGGGAAATCTCTCTACGAACCAACACAGTGCTCTAGGGATGGGAAGTACTTCCGCGAGGGTTTCTTGATAACACCCTGGGAGACGACATAAGCGCGCATTTGATATTCCAATCCCTCGCTTATTGCGGAAAGCAGTTCGATATTTTGACTGTTCTCACGGTCCTCGCTCAGGTAAACTGACGTCGAGCCTGAATTCGTGGTTTTGGGGTCACATGGCAGCAATGAGCCTCTATTACAGACACTCGTTCATTCCCAAGATGCTAATTTCCAGACAAAAGTGACATCTCACAACCACTGGATAGGTATTAAAAGTTTCAAATTTTTCGGACTCTAATGGAGGAGGGTAAATGTGAGATACTTGACCTTGAACGGGTCAAGCTTTGGTTGCTTGGACATATTTACGTACAAAGAGTATCCAGAAACACAAGGAATAAATGACTCGACCAGAAAACAAGGGCTACAAAAACTAACATTCATTCAAAAGGAAATTGATCACTAAGGACAATAAAATGAAAAATAACACACATAAAAGATTAAAAAAAACCCAATTCCTCAGAGATACAAAATGGAAGTATAAAATACAGGGAATTAATTGATCCAAACGATACTGGGGTTTAGAGGATAGTTCTTGATCTGTGAACAGAAAGACATATTGTCTTAATATATATAGTTTAAACAAAAAGAACAAAGTTAAACATAACAGTTACAAGCATAAAGTTTTTCCTAGAATGGGTTGGGTATGCTCTAAGGGGTTCCTATTCAAGCTATCCGCATTAGAATTCTTGGATGCTTTGATATAATTGATTTTAAATTGATACACCTGGAGGTATAAACTTCAGCGCATAAGGCGACCATTTTTACCTTTTACCTTTCTCAAATGTGTGAGGGGCTTGTGATATATCTACAAAGAACTCTTTACCTAATAAATATATTCTAAGCTTCTTTATGGCCCATATAATGGCCAAAGCGTCCTTTTCAATGATAACATAATTTTTTTCGCGCAGGAGAAAATTAAGGCTAGCTTAGGAGACGGGGCAACTATCACTATCATCGCTATACTGTACTAAAACGCCGCTATACTGTACTAAAATGCAACCTAACCCTTCATTGCTGGCATCGGTCCTGATACCTAAAGTCTTTTTCTGGTTGGGGAGCCGGAAGATAGGGGCGGAAGCTAATTTTAACTTCATAGGTTCTAAGTGGAATAGAGCTAAAGTGTTCTGAGGACGTCTTTTTCAGAAAGTCACACAAGGAAGCCGCGAGAGATGTAAAATGGGGGAGGAAGCGACGGTAGAAAGAAGCAGATCCCATGAAGGATCTCAGCTGCTTCTTATTGGACGGACGGGGTATTTTCACAATGGTGCGGATTTTGTCCTCCTGGTGCGGAAACCGTTGTTCCCAATGTGAAAGCCAAGGTAATCAATCGTACTATAGGCAAAATGGCACTTTTTGGGACCGATTTTGAGTCCGTGCTCGCATAGGCTACGCAGCAGGGCTTGGGAGGCGATCATGTGATATTACCACTCGCGAGTTGTAACGTAAATGTTATCGAAATAAAAAGTCATGTTTGCCAACCCGTCATAATTCTTCGCATCATGCGATAATAATTAATACAAACCATCGCCAAACAGAACGGTAGACGGCGGAACTGCATTAAGCCTTTGTCTGTGTAGAAAGCTGTGTATCTCTTTGAACCTTCTTTAAGGAAAATTGGATAATAAGCCTTACATACGTACAATTCGGTAATGTAATTTGCCTCTTCAAAGAGATGGATACTTTGGTAGATCAAGGGGATAGGCACAGCATCCTGTAAAGTCACCGATTTAATTTTCCAAATATCGACGCACAGCTTATATGACCCGTCTGTCTTCTTTACCAAAACAGGGGGGTAACAGTAATTAGATTGGGAGGGTTCAATAGTCTTTAAATTTAGCAATTTATTAATTTCTGTATTGAAGACCTGTTTTAAATGGATAGGAGGGAGGTACGGCTTAGAGCGAATAGCTTCTAGGGTATTTAAAATAATGCCATGCTCGAAGTGAGTGGCACAACCCGGAATCTCGGGGATTACTTCTCCAAATTGACTCAATAACTGCTGCAACTGACTCTTCGACTCGGGATGAAGGGGAGGGGGGCAAATGAGCGTTAACGTCTAATTCAGATGACTGGGATTAGGTAGCGCTGGGCACGGTCGGCAAGGGGTACTCCTTGTCTTGTTCGATGCAAGCCACTTGCACCACACTTATCAGATACAGGAGGGGAATTTGCGAATCTGGTCGATTGCAACACGGGCGAATGGTTTAGATATGATTGCTCCCTTTCGCTGCTGAGCGGTTCTGAAGCGTCCCTTTTTGGCTGTCCTTTGACAGATATCACACGAACGGCAATACTTAAGTATGTCATCTGCTATACTTAGACAATAAAAATACTTAAAAGTTCTCTGAGCCGTTTTGGTATGGATGAAATGGCAAGAGAAAAAGACTTTCGCCAGCCGTCTTTAATATGAGAGACACCTCCGAACGGGGGATTCATAATGTATGGGCCTCGGAACTATTGCTATCCAAACAGGCGCGGTACAGGAGGTCGTTCTTCACCGAGTAGGTAAAGGCTTTATTTTTGCGGGTGGACTCCTGTTCTTATTATGAGCTTTGGTCTAAAGGGAGCCGAGTGAATCACAGTCCTTTTGTTCTTCAGCGAATTGATTGTTCAGAACGACGCTAAACTCGGAGTCGCAGAATGATTTGAGGGAAGTGGGGGCCTTTACTTCCTTTTTCGTCTGGGAACGCGGTAGGTTGGGTTTAACCACAGGGGTGGAAATAACCCGTGGGCACTGTCCAACCAACCAGAACAGCGCAGAGCTTCATTGAGTGTGCTACCACTTCGGCCCAGCCGGTATAATACCGGCATTCAATAAAGCAATTCACGATGGGGAATCGATTTCCACGCCCAAGTTAGTCATGTACTACCGCAAACTTATCGTGGTTCAGAGCGATCGGGGGGAGCAGCTCGTCTGACACCATAATACATGTACACCCGGTATTTCGAAAAGGGTGGAGACCCGGCAGCCGTTTACTGATCCGGTCTCATAATTCAAGCTTCCATGGGAGCTCTTCTCGAACAAGAAGTTAACCGGATGACCAGTTGCAGGAGAAGCAGACGGAGAAGAACGCGGTTCAATTTACGACGGTGGTGGTGCGGGAGTAACACAAAATTGGTGCACTTGATTAAAAGAACTAGGACGGAATTAGGAGTTCTGAGGGCAGTTTGGCCTCAAATGACCTTCAATACCACAAAAGAAACGCACAATAGGCCTCCTGGGGAAGTATGACGAAGAAGGGATTTGACGAGAATGGCTTGACGTCACGAGGTTCTGATGAAGAAAAATATCTGGGCTTGGAGGGGCCAGTTATTTTGACAAACTTTCAAGGGTTACGATATGTAAATTTTTGTTTGCCATTTTTACCTTAGAGGAACAATGGATTCGACTTTCTCCCTTCTTAGAGTAGAAATTGTGGCTCGCAGCGAATACATCGGCTTTTTCGATGCATTCCTTGAAGGTGGAACATCTCCAGTCCTTCACAAAAGATCGAATCTCCAAAGAAAGCGGAGCCGTACGCTGGTCCTTCTGAATGAAGTCGACTAACGCTTCATACTCGTGGAGAACTTTCGAAAAATAGAGCCAGAAGTTGTAAATATTTTGAAGCGTATACTCAAACAGTCAAAAAGTTTGGTTGGGCTCTATACGGGCGTGGGTGTGACGAAATTTAACGTGGTAGAAATGGGGCGTCATGTTATGTGAGGCTAACAACGACGAATAATCGATCGTTGCCTCCGGTGGAAGGGATATGAAAATATAGTGGAGCTTAGAACATAACAACGGCAGGAGTTTAGTGCGACCATCCGCTTCAAGGTACCAGTGGTGTAAGCTCTAAGATCCTTTCAAAATGCGTCAAATAGCAACCGAGATCTTTTTCTTCCTTTTAGAGGGGAGCTTCACTGATGCAGTTTGAGGGACGTCATTCCAGGAGTTGATGGAGAGCGTTTCGATCCTTGCTCTATTTAATTTCAGTTCATCTTGTCGGATGCGTTCTCTTTCTTCTCTCTCTTTTTCTGGTTCTCCTCTGTCCCTTCTTTCCATTCTATCGGCTCTTTCTCCTTCTTGTATATACGAAAGAAAGTCCTTTCCGGATAATCCAAGAGATTTACCTTTAATATAAATTGCTTGAATAAAGACATGATGGTCGCTAATTCGAACTAAACTTTTTAAAATAAAACAAAACGGGATTGTCTACCCGAATTAACTCGGTATACACACGGCACAATTAATAATTTCGGTCTGAGCAGTCGGAAATACATGAATTACACGAGAGCCTTTATCTTTGCTCACAACACCGAGAACAAAACTAGACTCAGCCTTTCTTTAGTATGAAGAGGTTAAAATTCCGCAGGGAGGAATAAATGAGAAGGAGGGTCTAAAAACCTACACACGGTATGTATAAAAGCGGGTACACACAACAAATTGGAAAAATACCTTCTTAATAGCCAAGCCTTTGGCCTCTTAACCTTTTAAAGACCCTATAAACCTTACGCTAGTCAAGATATATATATATATATATATATATATATATATATATATATATATATATATATATATTATGTCGTAGAATGACCCCGTTATATACATCACGTCTACCCAATATTGTGGACGCTCAAGGTCACGATGGACATTGGGGATAGATGTGTGTGGGTGGCGACGAGTAGGAATGATTTAAATTCAAAGGAGTGAGTGCAGTTGGCCGATATTAACTAATAAAGGCTCCGGCTATGAAGCCTAGGAAAAAGTAGGTAGACAAATAAACTTAAATATATACAAAATAAATAGATTAAATGAAATAATAGCAATAGATACTTTATGTATACAAGAACCGAACTCATAGAGCTACTCAGAGTGGGCTCTTCGGAGGGGGAGGAGATCGAGAGGAGATACAAGCCTCTGTACCTACACACACAGAGAAGAATGGCCGGATAGCCACAGATGATTCGTATCAGCGTGGCTTGAGTTCAAGGCTCTAAGAGATGAAATGGGGGATCGAATGGTTATTCAAGGGACTTTAACCACGGAAAGTTAGAGTACCCACACCAAGGATGAGCGAATTGACTGGAGCTCAGATCCTTCGGCAAAATTCTAGCCTTCAGCTCGTAGAGAAAAGGGAACGTGATCGACTATTGTCTATACTGTCGATTCCCTATTGGGACCAACAATATATAGGGACCAGCCAGATCCGTTACTGCCTCCAGTAACGGGGAACGTGGGGAAATCTCTCCACGAACCAACACGGCTCTTGAGGGATGGGAATTACTCTCGCGCTAGTTTCTTGATAACACCTGGGGAGACGACATAAGCGCACGTTTGAGATTCCAATTCCTCGCTTATCGCGGAAAGCAGTTCGATATTCTGACTGTTCGCACGGTCCTTGCTTAGATGGACTGACCTCGATCATGACTTCGTAGTTTCGACGGGCCACATGGCAGCAAGGGGCCTCTATTCTCGCCAGGTAGCCTTCTTCCATAAGAGTGACCGAAGAAGGACTATGCTAACGATTGGAGTTTATTTCCGAAGGTAGTGATTTTTGTACCGGTAGCAGCGTGCAACTTAAGATCTTTATGGGTCTATTTTCATCCGCACTTGAAGATAGTTAAATGCTTATCGCATCGAGAGAGTCAAAGAGAAAAAGGTCATTCGTTATTGGCTCAATTAGAGAAGGTGGCACTTATTGTAAACATCCCTAAAGAATGGAAGAGATGCATAGTTTCTGCGACAGGAACAAAGGGCTTGCCACCATTTGGGATTTATCCTTTATATAGTAGCGATAAAAACGCAACCGTCGACGACCTTGACTGCGGGACGCGTTTCGTTTGAAAAAATATCATGTGTGATGGTCAGAGGGTAAAAGATTGTTTATTTTCCTTTTCCTTGATATCCGCTCAATATTAAGTTGAAAGGCGTAAAGTTTCACTGGCAACGAGGGAAGGTCGCGTTGAGCTGGTCTGAGGCGAGAAGGCACTGCTCGTAGATGTTCTTCCCAGTCCTCGCCAGCTTCTCTGAATGGTTTGAATGGTAGAAGGTGACGTGGAGCTAAAAATAAAGACCCTTTAGAATATCCTCGCTGAAATATGCCGCTAATGGGACGCTGATGAGCCTTTGTTCAAGCTGACAAGGGCAAAGAGGAGATTATATACAGGTAACGTCACATCTTGAGTTTGTCGTAGCCTTCATAATAAACGGAAAACTGCAAAGATATCCGCTCTACTGGTGTAGGAATATACTATTACTTGTTTAGGTTTGGTTGAAGTTTATTCCTTCCGTGGCATGAATAATTATTTTTCAAGAATCTTCATATTTCCACAGTTTTTTCTTGTTTTCTCTTGTTAATTTCTGGTGAAAGATATTCAAACTTTTTTCTTCCATTCATTTTAAAAGCCACGACAGCTGTCTCGATGCTCTGCACTATTTTCGAGTGATTACTAACAATTTACTGTTTGGTATATTCTTATAATGCGTCCAGTGGATAAGCCTAAATAATTGAAAGGAGTTTATTATAGCTTAAGGAAAATGTATAAATATGCATAAACTAGGTACATCAAAGAATATGTGTTAAATGAAAATGGCAAAAGATAATAAAAGATGTAAAACAATATTTATTATAATAATAATGATAATAATAATAGCAATGGAAAGATACCTACCCCAATAAAGATATATCGACAATTACTTGTAGATCATATTTACTGGAAAACATACAAGTACATACAATATGAAAATATACATTGAAATAAAATATATAAATATGGCTATACAAAGACCTGTATACGCATATTTATATGCACATACATAAGAATACATAGAAAGTAAGGCTATCTTGGTGTCTGACTATTTGGAATAGTTCTCCCTTTGCAGCGAGGTCTGAAGAAACATAGCAGCGTTAATAGAAGGGCGAAGATCATTGGTTGTATCAGGAGGAGGTATTGCTTTGCACCATGGTAGTATATTATCAACTTCTTCCTGGATATTCAGGGTGCGTTCCTTACGGGTGATGCTTACAGCCTCGGTTATTAGAACGCGGCCGTAATTCCTTTGTTTACGAATTATTTGTGTTTCCCAACATTTCTTGAATAGTGCGTATTCTGCCATGGGCATCTACGAATTGCTGATGTATGACTCCATGGATTTTTAGGCCACTAGATGCCTCCTTAATGTGGTAGGGGTGTGTCCGATATATTCCTTAATGTAAGATTTGCACATCTCCTCTTTGCACGAAAATTTCTCTTACTTGTTTCTATTTCGAAAGTCAAATGGCGCGCAAGCCACGCGTTTAATCGAAATCTGACAAGAAATTATCGACTCACCCACGGCAATCAAAAAACAAAGGACAGAAAATATCAAGTGTTGTGTGAAGACACTTTATTATCTGAGACCGCCCTAAATTAGGGAAAATATTTGCCCAAGTGTGGGGATAAGAATGTTAGACTCTCAAGAAAATGAAATCTTTGAGCTTAAATATACAAGGTTTCTAGGCGGAAATGGTAGTGGCAATATTGTTCAGGCGGAAACGCAATTAATTGGAGTATCATTTTTTAATTCTTTAATTTGTAAAAGAATAGTAGAAAATTATAAGCTGTAAGAATGACGATTCAAACTTTTTAAATGAATATATACTAAGCGAATTACGAAGCAGTTATATTAAAAAGGTCATCGAAAACTAATTAATATGCAATTAATATTCATGCTACCTAAGTGGATTAGGAATTTGGAGGGAATTTCGGTTATTCTCATCAATTTGCGCTGCACTAGAAATTTACCTAATGCACTAGAGTTAGTGAAATTTCTTTATTAACCTAAGGTTTTGTTGCGGGCAATTGCGAATAAACGGATGCGCAAAGCAGCGTGCGAGTGGTGAAATTTGCGACGGATTAATGGAACGAGCGAGTTGTAGAACTCGGTCTTTCTCTTTCTTTGCGTGATTTTGCTCAATCCATTAATTGCTGATGATCTATTTCAAGCAGGGAACGGAATATATTCACTCGAGAACGGCATGTGGTGATTATGCATGTACTTGTGAAGTAGGTGAATTTTAATGACTACAGTGTGCGAATGGATATGAGTGTCGAAGTCACTAACAAGGTTAAATAATAAGAGATATATGGTTCATTTTGAAAACTGATTTCTACACAAAAGATGGAGAAGTTCCATAGGTATGTTGGAAAAATATATTAAGTCAAGTGGAGATTATGTATGGAAAATAATAAATTTTCTCTCCTTTTCTTTAATTTTATTAACAATGGTCACCAAAGACTTTTAACAGCTTTCAAAGGTAAATGGACGAGAACTAACGTCTATGGAAAGTTTTACTTTCATAATGAGTTAGGATACTATGTAGTATAACTAAAGAAGAGGATGTTTGTGAAGAGGGTTTGGGTATGAAAAGAGAAATAACATGTTCCCATTATTATTTCTCTTTAGAAATTAACCCACATTGTCGGTTAATTTTAACTGTTAACATTCAAGGTGTCACCATGACAATGAGATTTCGTTCTGCTTTTCCAATACCGCACATCAAGAAATAAAAAAATCAAATGTCGTTGGATTTTTCCCTCGTCATATTTGAAGACAGTTTCCATTTATTTCCTGAAAGCATTCTACTATTGTTATGAAAAACTTGAGTAGGATTCAATACGTGATTTATTTTTAGTTCAACGAAAATCTGGTTTAACTTTTTATCTATTTTTCTTTGGAAGTTACAATATTTTTTTCGAGAAAGAAAGGTAGATCAGATTCACAATGGAAGGAAAGAGGAAGAAAGGGAATGAGAGGGAGAGAGGGGAAGAAAGAGAGAAAGAGGGAGATAGAAGGGGAGAAAGGGGGATAGAGGGAGAATAAATAAATGGGGAGATGAGGAGATAGCGGGGTGGAGAGAGAGATGGAGGTTGGGTAGGGCGGTTGAGAGAGAAGAGAGGGGAAGAGATATGGGAAGATGGAGGAGAAGTGAAGTCATAGAAAGGGGAAGATAGAGACTGCTCAAAGGGACTAAGACAGGGAGGGAGAGAGTGTGAATGAGGGAAGGTGAGAAAGAGTGGAGTTTAAAGAGAGTGGAGGTGAAAGAGACAGATGTAAGAGAGAGTGGAAGTAATATTTGAGGTGAGAGTGAGTGTTGGTGTGGAAAGAAGAGATTAAAGAGTGGAAATAAGATTAGATGTGAGAGAATAGAAGTGATATATTGTTTATATGATAGAGAGAGTAGAGATGAGGAAGAAAGTAGAGGTGAAAGTGAGAGTGGAGGTGAGGTACAGAGTAGGAGGGAGAGAAAGAGAAAGAGGGTAAGTGAATGAGAGAAAGAGAAGGTGGAAATGAGTGAAGTTTGGGTATTCAAGAGTGTAATTTGGTGTGAGTGTGACATGATTATATATTTTAAGTAATACACAGAGAGCGGGATCTTTCCTCAAGTGAGATTTCTAAAAACAGTCGTAGATTTATGGATTCTGCAAATGTTTGGAAATTAAACGGAAAGAGGACGCTAAAATCAAGTTCTTCGAATACCACAAGAGAATATATAATATTAGGCGTGCCGATCTCTTATCTCTTTACTACAGCATAAAAGGTTGAAAAGAAGACTGCCTACATTGTTTTAAAAAAGAAAGGCACTGGAATTTTGAACGCCCCTCTAATATTTTGTAGTCCTTGTTTTCAATCTGTACTTTGCAGACATTTGTATTTCACATAATTCCACAACTCTCTCATCGAACTTCTCTGCAAAGCTTATTCTTTGCGGTACCGCAAAATTTATAAAGAAAAAAATGATAGAAATAAAGAAAATCATTTATAAAATTTTAGCTGTTACCTATTTCTCTTACTGACACTATCGCAGGCCAACAGAACCTACTCTCTAGCTCTGCCATGCTCACCTCGCCTTCTACTGATGTGTCTTAATAGTCATCTCTCTCGTGTTGTATGCGTAATCTTAGCATCTTTCTATTTTCAACTGGAATCTTAAAATACTTGCCTAAACTGTGCATTATTTGCCCTATGTTAGTGTCTTCAAGCCTTATGAAGAAACTCACACTTTACGCCTTATTTTCCTTAGGAGATGGACTGCTACTTTTTCAAGGCTTGTCCTTGAAGAGCACTATTTATAAAATCCATTTTATTATTTTATTAATATTATTATTTGAATTTTCAGCCAAAAACATAAGCAAAACAAATGGGACGCGTCTTGATTTACAAAATACATTTTGTTCTCTTCTCTATTTGGTTCACGCTTTCATAAATAGATAAGCTAGTTATATGGAAGCTTCTAAGAATGCATGAATTTGGGGAAAACGGTGCAATGAGTGTGTGAGTGGATGCTCCTCGAAGGACCGGCGTGAGAGGAAACCCCATCAGAATACTGTTTCAACCCCTTGCTCCAAACCACCTCCTCCTTGGCGTGGAAATTTTAGAATCATCGAGAAGGAAGCAGTCCCACGCTGAGGCTCTCGATCCAGCTATATTTGCTTATTTGCGATAACGCCGAATTCTCGACCCCATGCCTCACAGTTTATGTCCTTCCCCGCGAGCGGGGCCGTCCAAACCTTAACCCCATATCCTGAGGCAAACTTCGCTGTCCAATCCAATTCTTATCTCAAAGTAATTTTGAATAGACTGACGTCGAGAATCCTCTGACGACTGCCATGCCAAAGGGCTATCAAACGGACAAGCCACCTAGCTATTTAACCCTGCGTCCGCTATTCCTCAAGGAGATTGAGAGTCTGCCAGTCCCTCCGTTCCGACCGTTTTGTCGGTTCACCCGCGAAGTCTCGCAACCCCTGTTTGTCTCGTATCTCGTCATTAAGTTCTCACCAGCAGATCGCCCTTCGTGTAGCTTTGGCCCCTGTTTAGAGGAAAGCTATCAAGCCACCTTCTTCCCGGAGAACTGTGCGGCCCCCCTCATCCCGCACCCTCATTTAAGACTCCAGTTCCTCGTGTCTAAGGCTTCTTGCCAAGCTGCAGAATCGTCTTGTGTTTGAGGTTCCATATCTCTGAAGCAGAGAAAATCTCGCTCTTCAACAAGAAGTAATCGAAAACCCCATCTACGAGTCCTCCTCGTCAGGACTCACAGAATTATCTTCTTGAAGACCTGTGCCGTTGGTCTTTTCCTCCGAGCACCACTAAGCTTTAAGGTAAAGCAATCTTGCGTAATAATCCCCTGATTATACACCTACCAATCGTCACCTGAATCCACTTTTGAATTGACCTCCCACTCAAACTTAAATAATATCCATTGTTCGAGTTAACGATCATCTTGCACGATATAATTAACTATCCTTATTAAGCAATTTCTTTTCTTTTTGTATATATATTGTATATTGACCCGTTTATTATATATATTAAAATTATATTTGGGGCTCTTGATCTTTATATATCCTTTGAACTGCAACTTGGCAAGCCATTAGATAAATCCCGGTCAATCGTAAACGCGCTTTATAAAAAAAATTCAAGAGGCTACCTCCCACTCCTTTAATTGCTCCAAAGCATATAGCAGGCGCCTTCGGGTCGACTATCTACCCGTGCTGGTGTATGCGCCCTTACCCCAAGCGAGTCTTTACAGGCATATCTCGACAGGTAGAGGGGTATTCTTGAGAGCGTGTGTAATTTTTACTTCAATTTGAATAACTGGAGTCTTACGATAAGTTTGAATTGGTTTGATGCAAATGAATGTGATATAAATGAATTTTGGAAGTTGAATGCGCTCTATTTACACCTATGTCAATGAAGTGGAAATTTTAGCGGAGAGTAAAATGTGCTTGGAATTCTTGATTGCAGCGTATGCCAGACTTCAGTAGATGTAATTTTTGGGTGATGATCTTGATTGGTATGACATCTTAGTTGCTGTTCGGCGCCTCGAAAAGGTAAAATGTTTGAAATATCTTGGGTATATTGCAATATAATGGTAGCGCGGATGAGGAAGACTGCGACAACGATAATTTGAATTGTAAGAATGATTCATGGGATATCAGAACATTATTCAAGAAGTGATAAATAAAATGTTTATTATGTAATAATGTTTCCATAGGGAAGTCGGGGTAACTTTTCCATTCTTTGCCGAATTATTAGTCCAAAGGTTGTGTGGCAGCAAATGTATGAACTTCCATATATATAAAAAATGCATAGTTTTAAAACTAGAAAACTTAGTAATTAGTCATAAATGATGCTGTAGAATGTAAATGCAAAATTATGATTAAACAATTTATCTATCAGCTGTAAATATCAAATGCAATAGAAATGGTTTTAATGATATCAAGTCGTATTTATTCCGAATTTGTTGATAGATGATTAATAATTCAATCAGGGTTCAAAATTCCCCCGCAGTGAGGGATTTCCTCCTTTCCTTTATATTATGTAAGTACTTTGCTTCTAGAATAGGAGTGAGTCTATTTTATAGAAGGAAAACTGAAAGTAAAAAGAATAGAAAATGGACAATATGAGTAAGAGGATGTGTGTGAGACGGTAAATAAAATGGGCATCGTAAAATAGGTATATATAGTGCGAAAAAGATGAAATCAAGGTGTAGTCGATAATTGTTTGCCGTAAAGCACATATCTACACATATATTTAATCCCTTTATCTCGTCCTTCGACAGCGACGCTAGTTTCCTTGCATAGATATTTGTTTGTTTGGGGGGTTGGGGGTTGGGGGGGGGGAGGGAGGCGAGGATAATAAATGAATCAGCTTAAAATCTCGAACCTATTGCTAATTTAGGAAGTTTGATATAATCAGTCACATTTCCGTAAGCAGACTTTAAATCTCATTATTTATTCACGGTAGATATGTTGATCTCTTAGAACCTTTAAATTTCTCGCATCCGTTATCGTTATTTATAGGGTTATGTTAATTAAAACGAGCACTCCCAAAGCTTGATTTACTATTTATTATTTACTATACATATTATTATTTACTATGTCCTCCTATGTCAAAGATGAGTGAAATGGAGATCAGAGATGGAGAGAGAGAGACTTGTAGGACAGAAAGAACCCTTGATTGGCTTCTTTTTGAGGTAACTTCCGTTTGATAAGACGTCCTATAGCGATCTAATCGTATCAAAGAGAGTTTGCGAGATGCCATGAAGGTCTAAATTCAATCCCGGCGCCTCTGTATAGATAAAGTAAAATCCACTTCCGGCGCCTCGGTAAAATTAACTTCCGGTGGGCCCGTATAAATAGTTAAGCGTTGGTCTTGGTAAGGTTATTATTTTGCCAAAGAGGACGTGACGCAGAAGAATTCTTTCTTTCGCTTCCCCTCCCCCTCTTACTCCAAGAGCGCGAAAACAATATAATTTAATAAGAAGAAATAAAAACTAGGAAGGAGGAGACTCCCACACTGTTGTATTCGACTCATCTTCTCCGCGGCGAAATACTCTTTTGATCCCTATTTTATAGGCTAGCAGTGGTTGTTAGAAGACAGGTTGTATTCTCCTTCATAACTTTAAGCAGGCCGACTATTAATCGGCACAGTGAAAACCCAACCGTACCGTTGAAAAACAATCGAGCTTGACGCTCATACCCACCTCCCCCTTCCTAAAGCCCTTCTCTCGGCCACAAAATCCTCGGGAGGCAGATCCACCCGGAATAGTAGTTTCCCTTTTGTCAGTCGTGTACGTTTGTGTGTTCGTGCTTATGGCTCTCGCCTAGATCTGCAGTGTGAAAACCTTTTTCCCATTTAGATCTTTTGTATTACTATGTTGTATTCATTATTTTATTTTTATTCGTACAGTAGTAAAGATTATTTTGTTTCCTACAGTCTGATATCCAGAATCTCCTAGGTAGTTGATTTATTTCGGCCAAGGAAAATAGTCACTCTTACTCGATTTAGTGCAATCCACATTTAAAGTGCATCATTTAGGGCAAATCCCAATCGCAGTGTCCTGCGGGTTTCACACTTTCCATTCCGAGTCACAGGAAGCAAGCGAAGGTGAAAAAAACTAACCTCACCTATGACATCCTATCTTCAGAGGAATCTAGAATATTCGAATTTGCAAACTGTTTGTTAGTCAAGTGCGGTTGAAATTTTAATTCATAGCTAAAATATAACTTTAAAAAGATATCAAATCTTTAAACTACCATAAAATGCAGCACCTAGATATTATGAAGACATCTGCCCTGACTTATTGTATTTTTCTTCTACTAAATCCCCACGACATCTCTTTGGAGATGAAAGGGTTGGGAACCCACTCAAAAACACATCTCAACTCACTTCTGAAAACACAGCTCCTTACCCTCTTATTAATCTCTTCCCCTCTTCCCTATGCTCACAACTTGATTTAAAAATTGGCAGAGGTTAATCATGGAGAAAGCGAGCTTTATATGTGACCTTGTCTTATCAGAGATTTTGGCATGTTTGTCTTAGCTGTTTTGAGGCAGAAACAGAACCTGCATTAGTACCTTATTCACTTGAAATTTATCTAATCCATGCCATCCAAAAGACTCCCGTAAGTCTGACACACTCTATATTTTAGCAGAAAAAACAAACATTTTATGCAGCTTGTTCAAGCTTCGTGCTAATCTTTTTTTTTATTCTAAAGTTTATGAAGCCAAAATAAGCCTGAACGCGCCTAGCCCCATCCCTTTATTATGTGACCTTGTTCCATCAGAAGTTTTGGCATATTTGTCTTAGCAATTTGGGTTAGAGACACAACTTGCATCAGTACCCCACTCATTCGAAATTTATCTATTCCATGGTATCCAAAAGATCCATATGAGTTTGACTTTACACCTATTTAAGCAGAAAATACAAACATTACATATACGCATCTTGTTCAAGCTTCTTGCTATTATTTTTCTCCTCTAAAATTCCATTATCATTCCTCAATACCCCCTGCTGAATTTTCTGCCTACTTCCTTCACATTATTTTTCATATACACATAATCACTAAAGTGCCACAAGTCATCGGATAGGTATGTTATTTATGTAGATCTACCAGTATCTTTCAAAATCACATCAACTGTACGTGGCATTCATTTGATTAGGGAAGACTAGTGTAGTTATGGAAAAATGTTGACACCCGAATAGATATCTGAATTTGTGTAGGTTGGCATCTATTGAACAACCTTTTTTTGTTGACGTAAATGTAGTCAATCAATGGATGGATAAGGTCACCAAGCAGTGCAACGGAGCAGTTAATTGGTAATGACGCACGTCACTATGTTATCAACTGGGTTCCAGTTCTTTGTATAGTTCGCACCGCAACTGAAGAATTCCATAAGCCCAAACACCTTGAACTGTAGGAACATCTGACCATGCCACTTGTTTAGAGTTATTACTGGTTCAAATTGAAACATCAAGAGCCGATATGTGGTGTTGGATATCTGGGTCTTGGTGTAAATAGGGTACTTTATTGTGTTTGCTACTTCATATCAAATATAATGTAATAATGGCTTCATTGACATGATAGATATGTATTTTGGAACCTTCTTCATTAAATGTGGTTGTTTTTAAACCGGCTTTGCTTGTCGGTTTCTTAGACATTTCGAGGCACATGTCGCTTATGATGATAATACAGAAGCACTGGTCAACTAATCTGTTGTTCCCGGTTGACGATACTGTCTTTCTTAATTGTCGGAGACACGAACGTCGATGCTAGCTGAGGATTGACTCTAATATGACATGAGAATGGGGCACTCCAGAAATTTGGATATAGATCTCAGTACGAGGGTTAACTAAACAAAATCGAGTGCGGTTGGCCTAAATAATCAATCGTTAGAGGTTCTGTGTTTAGAAAAACTGAGTGTACACAAATAAATTTACTATATATAAAGAAAATATTATTAGCAAAAGTAAATAAATGACAATTAATAGGATGAAACCCTGGGAACCAAACAGGATGGGGGGGATACAAATGACTCGACGTGTACAAGTGTCCGAGAGAGGATGTATGGTGATTGCTTCCAGGTAAAAGGGGGAGAGTTCGACTGCCGAGGAAACTCACGTAAAGCCTAATTGACTGGAGGCTTTGGATACGACGAAAAGGACGGGGCGCTATAAAGTTCCCTGGCAAAATTCCTTCTTCTTTAGCCTCGCTAAAAATGAAAGAGGGAATACTCTAGACGAGAAGGAAGTCGATACCCGAGTGATAGATGCCTGTCCGTGTCTATCGGCTTTCGGGCAGGAATTCTGGCCTTAGGTACGAGGGAGGCCGAGCAGGGGTAACGTGTTTCGTTCATAGCCGGAGGCCGTTGGGAGGCGGGTTAGGGCGTAGGAGACTCTACGTGGCTGCTAACCAAGACGAGGCTGTAAGTTATTAATTTCTTAAAGCATTTCCCGAAGTATTTATAATGCCTCTGCGGGAGCGGCTCGCTGTATGGCATCCAAAAGAGGGAAGGGGATCTGATTACAATTGGCGTGCCAGGGATGGGGATATTCTCAGCGGCTATCCCAGTCTCCCGCGAAGGTTCTCGACGCCATAGGTCTGGCGCCGATCAGACGATGAGACATGGAAGAAAACGAATGCAAACGGATCACGCAGTCGCGCGAAATTTTCGCTGCTCCCTTGTGGCTTTTGGCTGTGCAGGTGGATCTTTCTCAGGCGCCACGGGTAGATGTACGGTTCTAGGCGGCAGAGGGTAACCTTCTTTCTCTGAAAATAAGCTATTCACAGTCCATACGTGGTACCGATGTTTGAGACTGACTGCGGGATGACAGATCACAAATAAAACAGGGATTGGATTTTAGATATTTCTATGTTGTTTTTATTCACTATATAGGGGATAATTTTAATCTTTTTCCTGCTTCTATTTAAACTATATAGGAAAGAAATTCTAGGTCGTTAATTTAATCTTCAATTCCGAGAAGATGTGTCAAGTAATAGGGAAGAGAGCTCTTGAGCGCATAACTAACCTCGTTTTTCTCAGGAACTTTTTGATTACTTCTCGTTTACAATATATAGTAGGATCAGTATGCAAATATATTTTCCCGACACTTAACAGACTTAATCATCATTAGTGTTATTTTAGCTGTCAAACGAGGTGGTTGTGTAGTTTACTTAATTTCATAGTGTTGTATATTTTAATCAGATTTAATAAATATGTGACTTCTTTCCATTCAGATGTCACATACCTTTGTCAACAAACCAGATAACCTTTGATATATAGGTTGTAAGTCTCATTTACATCGCAAAACGCATTGTTACACATGAAGGATGCCTTCCTTTAGAAAAGCTTCACATAGTAGCAAAATGACACAATATATAATTCTCATTTGTATATCAACTAATCAGAAAATACCACATATACAAGGAGTATCAATTTCAGATTCACCAGAATCATTCTCACTTGACTTAGATGATGAAGTATTTCAAAGTTCTAATCTTGGGTGACCTCTTTTTAAAAAAATAATTGTTTGGCCATAGGAAAAGGTGAGCAGAAAGACATTATCATTTTCATGAAGCTAGCCAAGGATAAGGCGAAGCCGTTAGGTTCTTAGGTCCTATACAAGAGCATTGTAACCTCATAGCCGTTGATCGTAGCGTTTCCTCTTTCCATCATAGTTAAATAAAATTCAAATATTCATGTTCATGGAGGATGACATTGAGGACTGCATCAATATCATCATGTCTAAATCTGTCCCTCAAATAAGGACTGGACTATGAATAATACGTGTTAAGAGACAAATATGTAATGAATATGCCTATTGACGCATATTACGAGTATTATACACATATCAACAATTACTAATATTGTTAATTTTGGTGTCTTATATACAATATGAAAAATGTGAACAAGTTTACATATATCTAGGAAACAAAAGCAAATTTTAAATAAAATTGTCATATTTACATTCAACTTGACGAGACACCTAAATTATAAATAACGTTGAAAAAGGTTGAGTAGTTTCCGCCATTCACACAAGTGAAAGAAGGTGCCGAAGCAATTCTCAAACAAATGCTTATCTATACGTAAAAGTCTAAAGTCAAATCTAAGTTGGATGGAGCTGTAACATGGAGCTGTTTGCCTTTCATATATTTTGGGCTGCATTTGAGACAACAAATTCAGGACAAAAAAATTAAAATATAACATATACTTTTTTTATTTGATCTTCATCATCCTTGATCACAACCATGGTGTCATTATTATTGAATGTAATAGTGTATCTTTCCTTCTTGCATGCACAATAAAAACGAAACCAATAGTGATGCCTTCTTAAAATGATTACACTTACTGCTATTACCAATCTACATACGTTACATTATATGTTCCTATAGCTGCCATTTAACCATATAATAAAATTGTAATTTTTAAGGATTTTCGTAATTGCTTTTTAGTACGCGGGAGGGGTATGTCGGCGATGGCCTTTACATTTTCTTTCGGAGGGGCCATTTGATTTTCACTGATGTGGAAACCGAAATATTTAATAGTGCTCTAGGCGAACTGGCACTTGCTAGTGTCTATATTGAGGCCGTGATAACGAAGCCTATTAAGGAGCTAGGGAAGGGAGATAGGATGCTGGTCCATGTGCGGGTGGCCACGTAAACGTTATCGAAGTAAAAGGAAATGTTACTCACCCCATCCAGTATCCTGCGCATCATTCAATTATAGTTACTACAGGCAGTGACTAAACCAAAAGGTAGGCACTTAAACTGCATAAGGCCGTTTTCCGTGGGAAATTGACGTATTTCCGGACACTATCCTTAAGGGGGATTTGATAGTAGGCCTTACACAAGTCGATCTCTGAAATTAACTTGGTTCAGCTTTCTAAAGTGTACGCACATGCAAAAAGACTGATCCAGTTTTCTGACCATAACAATGGGAGAGCAAAAATTCGAATTGGACATTTTCCACTTTGGCGTAAAAGTAGGGCTCAAGTGAACGGTGAACATGTATGCCATTAGGGCTTAGATCTAATAGGCTCCCCGATGGGTAGGGCTATATCATGCTCAAAATACAAAGAGCAACCAGGCTTCTCGGAAAATACATCTGGGAATTCAGTTAAAAAAAGAGCATATTGTCTCTTCTGATGGGGTTTCAACTGGGGGTTTAAATCGAGTCCCGAGGTGGAGTTTATACTGGAACCGGGGAGCCATGGGAGATGGTCGTTTTCAAACGCTTCGATTCATACGGTTTGGACTAAATTAAGAGGCTCAGATGGATAGGACGCTGCCATTACTGCCTCTTCGGCAAAGGAAATTATATTATTAATGCAGGCGCGGCAGTGATAGCGCTTAAGCATATTTACATGAAACAATTTGTTCCCTCAGGGGGTCTCTATTACTTAATCTACGGGAATGCGGGTTTTTAGGATTAAAAAGGGCCTTTCCATTGAGACAAAAGTTAGCTTGTCTCTGTGGGTAGGAGGAGCAGCACCTTTTCATCAGGTTTTATTTGCTTTTTTTTTTACATAACGTCAAAATAGGTTCAATATTTTTCCAAATTTAGGTCCGAATCTTTGTACGCTCTATCGGCGCATTCTAGCAAGCGGTTGTTAATGTCTAGCAGATAAGAATATGAGCACTTGATCTTCTTATTCAGGCGGGGATTGGTAAAAAGTGAATTCAATATGCTTTTTGGTCCACGTAAATTTCGGCCATACAAGAGCTCGACGGGGAAAAATCCCAAAGTTCTGTGGGGGATTCCTCTGCAGTCAAACAGGGTAGCCAGTGGTATCGATGCCAATCTTTGGGCTGAGCATGGCATAACCTTTTCAGAATGGTCTTTAGAGTGCCATTCAACTTTTCACAGACGCCGTTAGCGGTGGAGTGAAAAGGGAAGGTGAACAAGGGCTTAATCATAAAAGGCGTGCCGACGTTTTCTATTAGCTCAGAGGTGAACTGTCTACCTTTGTTGGACAAGATCTCCTTCAGGATGCCGACGCCGGAAAAGATAGAAATCAGGGCCTCCGCACAGGTCAAGCTATCTCGTTTTTTAAAGTGGACTGCGTCAGGGAATCTCTTGCAAAGTTAACAAGAGTAAGAACGTACGAGTGTCATTCGCTAGACGTGGGGTTAATTGGGCTAATTAGAACTATGGCCACTCTACAAAAAGGTTCTAAGACAATTAGGGTCTTCTGGAGGGTGGCAGGTAGTATTCGTCGATTTGCTGTAGTCTTCTGACAGATGTCACACGACCTGCAAAACTCAGCAAATTCTTTGGCAGCATCGGGCCAGAATAAATAACGGAAGATCTTGTTGTGATTGTAAATACCAGCCATTAATCTTTCGTGTGCGATTCGGACGATTTGGGAACATTAGAATGGTGGATATATAACGAGCGAGTGGTGGTTTTATCCTCAGCGAACTGGAGGGATAAAGAAGTCCGTCGCTAATAATGTAGGCGACTTCCCTTTGACCACGAGCAGATCAAAGTTCGTCACTTCTCGCTTTTTCTTACAAGGACTGGAGAGTGGAGAATTCCTTTTGAGCGCTTGCAATCTTCCTGTTTTGATGGGATGCAAATTCTGGCGCATAAGGTAGTTCTAATGATACGGAGGAAGCAGTGTCGTTTAGTGCTTGGGCCCTCGTGATGAAGGGGTGTGCGACTATGTTATGGAAGAGTTGCGGATCTGGCCGATAAACATGGCGAGAAACTTAATGGGGGCTGTTATCACTTCGGCCTAACCAGTGAAGTATCTGCATTCGAGAGAGCAGCGAACCACGGGAAACCGATTTGCACCTCCCAATTAGTCATGGACTACTGCGAATTTATCGTGGTCGGGGCCCACTGGAGGGAGCAATTTTCAGAGACAACGAAACAAGTACACTCGGTATCTCTTACGAGGGTTGACTCTCTGCAACCATTAAACTTTCATTTTCAAACTCAAGGCGACCGGGAGAGCTTTTGTTGAACAGGAAATTAACTTGCTCTCCCAGGGGACTGCTTATTGAGAGAGCTGATGGCGTTTCAGGGTGAGTGGGCGGATGAGAGAGAGAGGCAGTTATTTGGTGGATTTGAAGACTAGAAGCAGTACGAAATTGAGAGTTTGGGGAGCTGTGTTCTCACATCACCTGGAACACAGCGGGAAAAACATTATGGCCCTTCGAGGGTAATCCGACGCTGGGGATTAATTTTGAGGGGCTTAATATCCCTCGATTCTGGCGGAGGATGGTATTCGGGTTTAAAAGGAGCAGGTACCTTCCCAAACTTGGGCGAATTCTTCGGGGAAAATTTGGATAGGTTAATTTTATTTCGGATGATGGGGGATAAGACTTCTTGGGGCCTTTCGAGTATAGATGGTGGCTTGATGCGTGCACATCCGCTTCTTCTATACATTCCTTGAGAGAAGACATGCATCTGTCCTTCACGAATGCGTGGATTTCAGAGGGTAGTGCAGCTATCAAATGATATCGTAAAAAGAAAGTAAATAGGGACTCGTAGTCGCAATGGACTTTGACTGAGTCCAACCAGAATTGAAAAGTCTTCTGGAGGGTGAATCCAAATTGGCGGTAGGTGGGGCTGGGAAGTATTCTCGCCTGGCCAACCTTTGACCTCTATTTATCTGGATTGATATTAACAGCCGATAATAATACTAACTTAAGGGGACTATAGTCAAGAGTAGCCTCGGCCGGGAGCGAAATGCAAATTTCACTAAGGATAGTATTAAGGAGAAGAAGTAGTCGAGCGTCTCCATTGGCTTTAATATCCCCCTGGTTTACTTCAAAAAGTTTATCAAAGTGGGTTAAGTAGGCGTTGAAATCCTCACCGTTCTTAAACACTGGTAACTTTACCGATTAGGTTTTGGGGGGGGATTCATTTCTAGAGCTAATAAGAAGAGTTTCCAAATGTTTCCTGTTAAGCTCACTCTCACGTTGATAATTTCTTTCTCTTTCTCTTTCTTCGGCTTCTCTTTGTTCTTTTTCTGTTCTCTCTTCAGCTTCTCTTTTTTCTTTTTCAGCTTATCTTTGTTCTTTTTTCTGCCTTTTCATTTCTTTCTTCCTCCTGAATAAAAAGAGTAAGATCCTCGCCTCACAACCAAAGGATCTCTTATTGTTGACGGAAACGCTCAAACGAGGACATCTTGCTGGTATAATTGCGCGTCAACGGAACTCAGGAAAAAGATTTTGAAGCTCTGACGATTGTATCAAAACCAAAACGGAGTTTTTTTTTACACAAAGATTGTACGCAATAAAGAAAATAAAATAATAAATAATTCACAACTTGATCACTATGTGACGGATGGTTATCGGCATTCAATTCAACACGGGGATTAGTATAGGGTTTTATGGAACATCGCTCCCCCCCCCCTCCTCTTCTAAAACACACAGCGAAAATAAAATTTGGAAAAAATGGTCACCACAAAAAAAGGATCACTCAAAAGATTAAGAAAAAATATTAAGAATTTGTTTCTTTTTCATTGGGTATCCTTGAACGAACTTGGCAAACCGGCTACTGACGGGGGAGGGGGGGTACTTGAAAAGAAAAAGGGTTCTTTCAAACAAAAAATAACCCAACTTTAGCTGCCACCAGATAAAGATAATATATATATATATATATATATATATATATATATATATATATATATATATATATATATAAGTATTCCTGTTCAGACTAGCCAGGCGTACGAGTTGTACACAAGCACGGGCAGACAGCTGACCAAAGGATGCTTGAGATATGTTCTGGGGCGATTAATAAAGAGTGCGATTTACGGTTGACAGGGTTTTGACTAATGGCTTGCCAAGTTGCAGTGTAAAGGATATATAAAGAACAATACCCTAAAATATAATTTACACTATATATAATAAAGGGAGAAATTTATATATATACAAAAGGGGTTAACAAATTATTAAATAAAGGTAGTAAATGAACTATGTGAAGATTAACAAGGTAATATGGGGATGACGATACAAGATCGCTTTACCTTTAAGCGCGGGCGAATTGGAGGGAGGTAGTTGACAACGGCACAGGTCTTCTCCTAACACACTTCGGGAAGACTTGACAAGGAGGACTAGAAGATGGGGATTGATTACCTTGTGATGAATAATGAGATTTTCTCTGCTCCAGAAAGACGTTATCTTAACTCGAGACGATTCTGCTGGTCGGCAGGGAGTCTCAGTCTCGAAAGACGGGAATCTTGAAGGGCTGGTGAAGATGAGAGGGCCGCACAACTCTGTGGGAAGAAGCGGGCTTGATAGCTTTCCTCTGAACAGGGGCCAAAGCTTAACGAAGGTAGATCTGCTGACGAGATATTTGACGACGTACGACGGCGAGTTACGGGGGGTCCTGACAAACAGACGGTATTCCGGACGGAGTAGATGGCATGCTTTTAATCTTCTCGAGAGATGGTGAGCTTCTGATTAAATATCCGGGTGGCTTCACTGCTAGACGCCTCATGGCCTTGCGGTCCACAAGGGATTTTTGGCGCCAGTCTAAGCAAACACAATTCATGATAACGTGTCGTTCCAGACAATCAAACTCGCCTCGCGATATGGGAGTAGGGTTAATATGGCCGCGCACGGCTTTATCACAGGGGAGGGGGGGGGACGATCGGCGTCTGAAAACAAACACAGCTTTGACGGGTGATTAAGCAAGTGAGGGATTCTTCATCGACTTTCTAAAATTCTCACGCTGGCTCACGTGGGCTTGAAAGAATAGAGAGGTATTGCCAACGGGCTACCTCTCACGGTGGTCTTTTAAGGGCATTCCCTCACAAAGACAGTTTTGAATACACATAATCTGCCAGAACGGATTTCATTTGTTTAGAATTAGGATCCCACCAAAAATATGGAAAGAGAAAGAGTCACATTAACATAAAGCTCTGCTTCAACTCTTATAAGATGGAGCAGCACAAGATAGGAAACTACTCAGAAACAGAATAAAGCTGCTCTGGATGCAGCCTAAAAGGGCACTTTCGGAAGAACTGGGCTCAAAGGAAGGAGAAGAGATGCATCAACTGCGACAGGCCACAAAGGACAATGGCAATGACTTGCACAAAGGAGAAAGAGATCATTTTTAGGAAAGAAATGGAAGAAAAAGTAAAACAGAAGACAAGAAAATCGCAACAACGCAGTAGGAGCCAAGGCCATAGTTAATAGATTAGGGAAAGAAAAACATCTTACAGTACCAAATGAGTCATTAACGAAACTTTTAACGTGTATACTATATGCGCACGTAATGAAGAAATGGATAACAAGAACCTTTTCGGACACCCTCAATACTATGGTGATTAAAAGTGGCATGAATAAGATATGGTTCCCTGAGAACTTCCCTAATCAGAAATTTTTAATCTCAGTCTGGCTAACGCAAAAATAGGGAAGAAACCTAAAATAAGAAAATAACTAAGGAAAAAGAAACAGATTGTGCAAGCCAAACTCAAACTACCAAAGAAGAAGAACGAAATAGCTAGTGGAAAGCAGCACTACGGGGATTGAAGTAATAGTTCTTGAATTCAAAGTGTATGTCAATGATGAATACAGACTACCTCGAAAGAAAAGACAACAAAATTATAGAGAAAGCCACACGTAAAGGAATATGCAAATAGACGTTAAAGGAGAAGAAGGGAAGAGAGAAGAAGATGGAGTTATTCAGAATTTATTACTCCTCTCTGGTGAATGCGTTACCTTAGCTTGAATACATTCAGAGGTTTTGTATGTTGGAAGTATACGGCTGTTGATGCCAAGGGAACTAAGAGGTCCAGGATACAAACAACAAAGGACAACTGAAACTATCCACACATATTGGACAAGAGTTTACCATTCACACTCCAAATTATTAAACAAAGGTGGAATGATGAGTCATTGATTTACAGGAAGTGTGACAACTCCCAAAACTAGATGCTGCTCACAAGAAGCTAAGGAAACCGTAAAAGGAATAAATAAACCCGAACAGAACAAGAACTCACGACTTTTACAACAATCACAATTAGGAAAATCTTACCGCACAAGACTTCGTAAAAGAATAAGAAAATAGAAAACCCATGAAGACTTCGAACACTGATAAATAAATAAAAACCAAAGATAGTGAACAAAGATCGCACTAAAGTAAATTTTCTCTAATGGGAAACCTTAATTCATCACATGCTGAAACATATAAAACAGAGACCAACAGGCTTACAAGCAGAAGAAAACAAAAATAAACAAAAAATAACTCAGACTATAGCCGAGTTCGTATAAACATAGCGGCATGAATGCGAAATTGAAGAAATAAAAACAGAGATTAGACGGACAACCCATCAAGATAAATAAATAAACTAATGAGAAAATACGAATAACCGAGAGAATGAAAAAGATTGGCTTCTCTCCCGCTACCTACGGAGAAGTTGTGCTAAACAACTGGATATATGAAAAATGAATGACAAATTGTAAAATTAGACAGCCTAGTTCCGATTCTACGCTAATCATGTAGGTCCAAATATCAAAGGTTCTTTTCTTTGTCTTCTATTCCTCTGTTCGCACGAAGAAGGTCAATAACTAAGATCAACTTCTCTCCTACAGAATTCTCGTTTTACACATGTTTCTTCTTCTCCAATCCCTCAACCTGCCCCAGCCGTTCCTTCTCCCTCATCACCACTAATATTTTAATGCCTGGTGGTGGAGGACGTTGGGGAGCCAAGAGGGTTCGCCTCAAAGGTCTTTCCCCCTCTCTCCCAGCAAAAGTAAGAAGGGGAAGAGCCTGAGAGGATACTCTATTGATCTTTCACAAAATAATTCAGAGGAAATCTACCTTAGTTAAACAGAGAGTCCAAAATTCAAACATAAAATCCATGCAAGTTCATAATTTATGACCAGGAGTTATGTTTGCTTTTCAATTAAGATTTGCCCATTCATCTCTTATGTTTTCTTTCGCTATATTTGGGGATGTATGCTTAAATAATCTTCTAGTTTTTTTAAACCGAAAAATTCAACTAAAATACCATGCCAATCAAATTTATCGTACTTGTTTTTCCAGGAAATTGAAGGAGGTTAAAAAAACTTTAATTCAAATCTAGGTAAATAAAAATCGAATTTATTCTTACACAATTTTTTTTCTTTCACTCTACTGTCATCATCATAGTATGTCTCATATCAAATGAAGCACCCAAAATTTTTTTAACCAGTCCAGATATCATTGTGAGAATATGTTTCACTTTGATTCTCTTTTCTATTACTTGTAGTTGACTAGTAGATAAACTATAAGATCTGGTACCTAGTGACTGTATATTCTACATAGCTAAAATTTCGAAATATTGCTACTTTAATATTCTTAACGATATAATAAATAACGTCTTACGACGAATTCTAACAACCTTCACCTGCTTATTGCTTGTACATTTTTGTTGTAATGACCTAAACATTGAAATCAAGGGAATACACTCAGGAATTTTAGAGCCAACCTCGAAATTATGTATATCAGTTTGTATTTGTTAGGAATTAACCATCAAAAACTTGCCTATAAAAAACACCAGAGAATTATTATGGAATAACACTACTCTGCGTTTCAAAACTTTTATTCAAAGACAAAGGCTTTCAACTGATTTAGAATCATTTGGGGATTCTGAAAATAATAATAATAAAATTAGTTTTGGGGGGTCAGTCTGGTTTCTATGATACGCTTGATTTAGCATAGAAAGTATATTTCAAAATAGCGTTATCATGAAACCTTTTATTAATTCTTTTTTTGTCACATCTAGTGATACGTAACCATAAATAACCTATTTTATTCATCTTTTGAGGACTAGATTTCCCTCCCCCTGCACATCAAACTCGGTTCGATAAAGAACATGGTCAAGGCAATTAACAGGGAAGGGAGAGGATTTGCTTTCCTCGGCACAATTTTCCACGAGTCATCATGGAAAATCTGAGGTCAGATGTATTTCATGATCCTCAAATTAAAGAACTCATCAAGGACACCAGTTTTTATAAAGCCCTGAATCCTGCTGAACTCTGTACCTGGTTTTCCCTTAAGTCAGTCATTGAAAATTTCTTTTCAACCACAGAAATCCTTAGTATGAGAAAACGGTTGATGAGTTAACGGAGAAGTTCCGCAAACCTGGTGCGCGCATGTCAGTGAAATTGCACTTTTTCGGTCCTACCTGGACTATTTTCTCGAGAATTGAGGAACATTCAGTGATTAATCTGGTGAGAGCTTTCACCAAGATATCGGTGTGGTGGAGAAACGCTACCAAGGGCTTTGGGATGTCAACTTTGTGGCCGACTATTGCTGGTTCCTGAAAAGAGATTCGGTGTCAGCTTGGAACAATCGGAAGTCACTTTAGAGACTATTCATCCATGACTAGCTTTTTGTGTATCAATTAGAACATTTTTTATACCTTATTTGTATAAATCCGTTTAAAATTTCTATTTTGTGTACATTCGCCTACAAATAGATTAGAATATACGAATTTCTATCATGTGTTTATATCACAAAAGCTTAAGCGGATTACAGAAAATGATCGTGATTTTATTATGGGTTATTATCCATGTTAGTATGCTGTCCTCTATTCGGTGAGATTTTAGCGTTTTGGATGATTTCATTTAGAACTGTGCCAAATGTATTTTTTAAATCAAGAAAACCTGCATCTTCCGCTTTATTTTAGTCAAAGGTCATGATTATTTGCAGAAAAAGTCGAGCAAATGAGATGATCGCGCGTCAAAAGCCGTATTATGTGTCATTTATTCTTGTGTACCTTTAGAAGATCCTGGGCCCATCTTAAATAATGCAGTCAAAAAGCTTAACAAAGCCCAAAGTTAGGGATATGGGGCGATAAGTTCAAGGACTAATCTCTAGCCCTTTTTTGAGGAAGATTGGTTTTATCTCTGATTCTTTTAACTTAGTAGAGGCTATTCCTTCGATAAAAGATATTTAAAATTGTACAAAGTAGTTCTAATACTTTGTTTTCTATTTTTTTACGGTAGATCGGATGTTTTTTTCGGGACCTTGAGCTAAAAAAATTTTCATTTTCATACTAGAATGACATGTAATTTACGGTTCTGTTAATATTTTATACTATCTTTGCGGAATTTATTATGATTTTTGGAAAATATGTTATTTGTATATTCGACAGTGAAAATTCATAAAATGTCCAAAAGGATACTCTCGGCATCGAGCAGGGATCCAATACTAATTCTGATTATCTTATGATTACTTACATATCTTTAAAAACTCTTTGGCTCGTGGTTTGCCAAAGACGTGAGTTCTTTTTCATAGTTCCTTTTGTTTGTTGCTATTTTGCCTGTGACAAGCCGACGATAATGAAGAAATCGGTTTCTATTCTCGACTCGCTGAAGGTCGAAATTGTTTTACAGTCAGTTACGTTATCTATCCCTTATGAATTTTATTATTTATCCACCAAAGCACAAGGTATGATCTCTCAGTAAATAATAGAATACATATATGTGGCACTATTTCGTTATCTATAGTGAAACACAAACGCTGGAAGTCATTTAAATTATTAGGGGCTTTTTCAACTTTTAAAATTAATTTTAATTTATAAAATAAGCTGAGACGATGAAAATAAAATTTTCAAGATATAAAATATATGATCAGCTGAGACAACTCATAAACATTTATAGTAAAAATTATATCGAATCGAATTGCATTGTGATCGCTGATTACAAGTGTTTCGATAAACTGTATACTCTCAACTATTTTCTATTTATTTACCAAAATTAATCCTTAAATATTCTCTTCCCTTTTGGCATTAATTACTAGATATCGATTTCCTGCTTTTTTTGGTTTATAATAAATAAAATCTCTACGAGAACTTTTTCATTGATTCTGCTTCAGCCATTAACAAAAATAAGAACAGATGTCAAACATGAACTCATATCAACTTATCAAATAATGTTAGAGTATAAACGGGATGGATACCTTATAACACTTTATAAAAAAATATATTAAATTCATTTAAATATTTATGAGCTATTGATTACGGATATAAATAAGAACTGACAAGATTATTTTTATTTTCAGAATCGAAGAAGCGTAAACGAAAGTTTCTTTATCTTTACTCTCTCCTACCACTCTAATTATTCTTCCATACTTTCATGATTAATGCAGTTGTGTGCAGAAGACAGTCCTTTCAGCATGCAATCCTTCTGATATCATCTGTTTCCTATTAACTCTGTCACCCCCTTGCTCAATATAAATGTGGAAAGCGAATTTTAATTTTAATATAAGAAATCACCTAAATGAAATTGAATTTGCAGTTAAATTAAATATTCATTCGTTTCATAAATAGAAATAAGGATTATTGAAAACTTAAATCCGGCAAAAATATAAAGTATAAATAAGAAATAAAAATATTTTATGCATAATGTACCCTCGCAAATAAACACCAGGTACAGCCGCTGGGAAAAGTTTCGTACACGTCGAGAATTTTAGGAAATTAGATTAATGCAGAGAGGTAAATTTTTATTTGCACGAAAGTGCTGCACCTGTTGGGTGTAATACTGGTCCACTCTTCGGTGATGACTGACTTCAGTTGCTCATTGGAGGCTGGCTTATGACGTCTTAATCCTTACTTCAGGTCCTGCTAGCGGCTTTCCAGTGAATTTATATCTGAAGGCTGAGCTGGCTAGTCCAGTAATGTTATAATGTTGTACCAGAACCACTGTTTGGTGGACTCAGATTCTGACATGGGTAATTTGGAGGGTGGATTCATTGTGCTATTAGAAACGGTAATATGACTGGCTTCTTAACTTTACATATAGCTATATACCATTTCAGATGGGCCACCATGCTTTACTGTTGGCACTATACAATCTAGATTATACTGCTCCTCTTTCCTCCTACGAACTATAAAGTTGCCTCGGGTTGGGTACAACTGGCCCCCCTCGAAATTATCAGACATTTTGGCACTTTCCCACTGTTACATGATCTGGTTGCAGTGAGCATGTGCCTACGCTAGTCGACCTCACTTTAGCTGAAGGTTTATCAACTGCTTCTAGTGGCCTTTACATAATTTCAGACCTTATGCAAGCAGTCTTCGAAGGACTGTTCTGATGGGTGTATTACCATTGTGGGCCTATTTCCACCCATGTTACAGCTGTAATGCGGATTTCTTACAATCACAAAGGCTCATGCGACAAAGAGATCAAGCCTAACATTGGTTAATATGCTTGGCTCCTCCAAAAGGTGGTCAGTCTTTAAAATTATCACATTTTAGATCCCCCTCAACATTTATTTGATACCGGAATGTGATACACCCATAACCTGGGCGATTTGAAGACTGCCGGAACCCTTTCTTGTGCAGAGTGCGTATCAAACTTCTTTTCTCCACGTTATTTTTACGTTTTTACACCATTATAATTGATTATCTCTCCCCTTCGATATGGAATATTATATGATGTTATATGAATACATTCTGATTGTAACAAACTGCATACTGATACTAAATTCTCATACATTTCAATAGTATTGCCTGTTTAGATATTTCAAAATAGTTTATTAGGAATATTGTACTATATTTCCTTTTCAGATGGATTGGACATATGCATGCAAACTTACACTAAAAAAGTGATAAACATACCAAAGGCAAATTAAATCTCAATGAATCTAAAACTTTTGGCTGAGGTTGCATACATGTTAACATTCCGAAGATTACGTCGGATTTGTATCCTGTTCATTTTTTAACATGAAAGTTTCACTGTTTTATGAATTCTCTAACTCATGTTGAACGAAAATTATATTTTAAAATTTAATTATTATTCTACTACTAGTGAAAATTAACAAATTGAAGCTATTAAATAAAATGCAAACCATTTTTCAATCCAGACATTATGCTTCAATACGTATTTTGTGATTTAATATTACATAGAACGAATAGCGGACTGGCCTTGAGCGGTTCTTAGGGGCTTTGTGGGTCCTTGTTTCTGTACTTATTGTTTCTCTAGTCTAATAGGAATATTTTCTGGGTTTTTTTTTTAATTAAGCATACTAAATGATGAATTGTGATCGGCTTAATCAAATTGATTTCCAATTTGTTATTAACAATAAAATTCTCTGCACATGTAAACATTTCAAGTAAATTATTTTTCACTTTATCTTTTAATAGATTTACATCAATTTTAGATTTCAGCTTAAAAAGATTCGTGATTTCTCTTTTGAGAAACAATAAACGTTCCTTCGATTTTCAAATAAATCTTAAAACTGGCATTATTTCAAAATACAATTAAATTTTGGATAAATTGGCGAAGTTGAGTTACCTTCAGATAAAAATTATTTTATTCGTTTATTCTCACCAAATGGGGTATCTAAGCTTGTCATTTAGAAATTCCTTTAATTCTTCCAATAAGGTGCACGCATTGATAATTGCTATTTTCCAAATTCTTTTTTCTCATTAATCATACAACGAGGATGTTTCCAAAAGCTCTGCCAATTTAACGCTGTCGTTTCGGCCCCATTGTTTGAGCGCCGAGCGATTAGAGCACCACACAGTTTCATCATGGCTCTTTCAGCCTACCCATTGTTTCAAGATTCAATCAATAAAGTATGAAGCCTAAGGATCGATTGATCTAATAAAATTGATTGTTAAATTAAAATAATTTATTTAAATAAATACACATATATAAAAGTTTGCTTTATTTATTTTCAAATCCTTACAATTTTTTTTAAAAACATTTAAAAAGAGGAGTGACTTTTAGTTTTATTTTAATAAATTGTGTACATTATTTATGCAGATATGTACTAAAGTTCATTTCAATTCTCTTATTCAGGAACACTTTTGAAATTTTTGAAATTTGTTTTTCTCTATTTCAGTTTTGTTTTGTTTTGAGGTCAAAATGAATGTTTTTTGAAAATATCACCCCTCCCTATTGGATGCGTTTAAGTACATCGTTGTCCTAAGAAAGACCATTGGTCTATAAAGGTTCAACATCTGTGTTGGAAACAAAGGTAGTCATTTCCAAATTCCTCTCTAAAGTGGACGACTAAATAAATTGTTTTTAAACCAGTTTAAAAATGCAAATAGTCCCTGAAACAAGTGTGCTGCAAAAGCATCCATATGACGGTCAATGCCACACTTTGGCGTTTATAAGGAAGTCAGGAAAGTTATTATATGAACCAATGAGAGCAAAATATTTTAATAAATTGGGGATAAATAGAACAGGAACCCTCAGATTTCTAAATCGTGCAAGCAGCTTTTCAGTGTTAGAACTTCTTCATATTCAAGATCAAAGGAAATAACATCAAATCATCCATTTTGTATCATCTCTTTATTCATTTCAATCTTTCTAATATAGGTTGCACCTTCATTATTTCTAAGAATGTATATTGTGAGGGGTGTCTGCTTCGTTGTTTCTTAATCATGGTGATATAAATATTGTGGGTACATTCGAGAACTTTATATCGACTACCAAATGTTTGAATTGCTGTATATTCCAACAAGTTTTCTCTTATGCAAATAATAATTCTTTTGTGGATCCTACTATAACCATCCCCCATTGATTTTACTATGTTGCAATTTGAAGCTTATAAGTTCAATAGTGAAGTGTTAAGTATAACTTTTGAATTGATCTTGAAGTTTCAAGAACTTGATTGACTTGATTCTGTTCTTGTGAAATTATTTTACTCATTATTTGTCAACATGCTACTTACACGATGCATGCTTGAGACCTATAACCTATGCACGTGCAAACTCCCCTGGTGATCACAAACCACAGTTTGAGAAGCAATTTTCCTAGAGGATTTTATGGCTGAACAAGATTATAAAACTTTGAAGAGAATTAAAAAAAAAACAGTTCAGGTTTCATCGGCTATCAATTATTGGTCGAAATTCAGAAAACCTACGCAGTATTTTTAGTGTTATAGAAGGAGTAATGGTCTTTTTAGGCAATCCAGTCCTCATATATGGTTTTGGTTTTCGAGAAAAATACATATTTTTAGGATACTATACCTTAATATGGTTAAAATTAACATTGAAATACGTCAGTCTTGCCTTCTCTTAATGTGAAAATTAACCATTATTTTCACACACTGTTAATGTTTAATTCCCACTTATATGGGTATTTATAAGAGTGCCGCTTTTGATTTTCGCGCTAAAACCCATGTGTCTAACGCTTTAATGGAGTCATGTGTTTTGTGCTGACCCAAGTTTTTAATGTTTAATAAGACTTCTCAATAATTCCCTGGTTAATTTAATTGGCTTTTAGTGAAATTATAGCCTCATTTGGAAAGTGAAGCGATGCGACAGGTGCGGATTGATTATAATATCCTTAGCACTAAATAGTAAGTTTGTTTTGTATTTGGATTGGAACCTAATACTAAGCTTTCAAGTTGTTAATATTACTAGGCATTTTAGGTAAGGTTTCGTTGTACTGCTTGTTCCTGAGGGGCGAGCGGAGCGGAAAGGGGGGGGAGCATATGGATGGGATTTGCCCTCCATAATAACAACCCGTAGCGCGGCTCGATAATGGCTTCCAGTAACCAAACGCATATACGAATAATCTATAAATAAATAGTACGTAAATACAGTACTAATGGTATTTTTATGCACTTTAGTCATCATTTAAGGCTCCGTTTTCGTGCAAATATAGTCGTACTCAGAGTGCTAGTATCTTAAAAACAATTGCTTTTCTCGCCTAACCAAAGCCGTAAATGATGACTAGAATACCTAAAAATACACTAGTACTATTTTTACAACAAAAAACTCTTGGGGTAGGTTTTACGAAGTTTCACCCAAATTTTTTCACACCTTTGCGAAACATAACCACCTTTTCTCAATTTATTCTGTTTCGATGAGTTGCCTAATACTGACCTTATAACTTTCCAGCACCTTCGAAAGAATATCTTAGAAAAATAATAAATGTTGGGACCTGAAAGAAATTTAAATAGTGAATCAATAGCAAAAATACGAAAAGAAAATTGAAAGGATATATCACTGAAAATGTAATACATAAAGATTTCTTACAAGCAATTCCTTTATACCCACTGAAAACAAAAAGAGAGTTTATAAGCAAAAATTAGATATTAATGAAGCAAAGAGAACATATAATTTGAAAAGAACCACTAAGAAACTAACAGGTTTATTGCTGTCTTGCTTAGTTCCTACAATTTTGGTCTGAGTTCTCACACATGTGATTAATAGAGGTTCAGTGAAGGTTTTTTCTGATTTTTATTTATCTAAGCCCAGTTTGATTGAGCACACTGGTGTACAGAGGCAGTAGCCACGTGGTTTCAGAAAAAAATTACAGGGTATTTTTTCACGAACCTCTGAAACGATGAGCCTGGTTTGTAGAGGAGGTTGTTGTGGCAGTTGAGTAAAGACAATTCATCACAGCTCTTATTTTGAAATTTTTACTTACATTTTCTTAGAAAGCCTTTTGCCTTAGCTCTTGAATCTGATGGTTGGGAAGGGTTACTTTGCAAGGGTTATATCCAATGAATTATGTATGAGCTGCGCCCTCGCGTCTCATGTAGTTATTTTAAGTATAAAAACGGGTAAAAAATCAAGAATGTAAGAATATCCATATATAATATATATAACATTATTAACGTGAGCAAATTAGGACTCTCTGATCTTCTTCTTGGCCCTAAAATATCTTTGTGCAGCCAGAAGAGGCGCTTCATGGAGGCGTTGTTAGGAATCGTCTTATTTTATTTGATAAAGACGCGCCAATTTGCACTCTTTCTTTATATTTTCTCTAGCCACGTCTTTACTCCATAGTCAACAGCACTTTGTTTATGGTTGGCCTGTATATACTGATATGTTTATAAGGTGTATCATGCAGTCGAAGAGGTTTTTATAGTCGTCCTCAACCTCCGTGCTGCTGCTGGTGCTGCTGCTATCTTCAGTCATCTCACAGATGGCCACCTTCACCCTGTCTCCATGTTCTATTATGAATTGCTGATAGGGCTGTCATCATGCTGCTCTCGTTGGATCAGACGAGACAGAAGTTGGAAGGCATTGACCATCAGGCGACAAATAGCGCTAAGATGTACAAAAGTGCTCGATTTTTCGTCTTTTATCTTCTTGATGTTGACGTCTAGATTGAAAGAAATATACATGAGGTGTGTACACCTTTCTTCTACCAAGACGTTAATTTTATAGTGAATTATCTATTGACCTATTTTTAGTATTGGAAAGGAAACGCTGCTCAAAAAGACTTCACCCAGTTCACTGTTATCACAAGGTAGTTGTGGGCACAGCAGCAGTCTAAGATGGTGGTCACCAAGTGGTCATTCTTTAGTTTCCTGTAACTAAATTACACATTGAAATATCATAGTACTTTCTAATCATCGGATACTGGGACTTATTTGCCTTTAGAACAAAGCTAAAACAATAAAACCATTACAAATTAAACAATAATATAAATGAATAATTGCATGGCAACACATTGTCCCAGATCCTTATTGGGTGCAGATGAGGCCAACTGGCTGTTCTTGTAACAGTCAATCGTGCGATTGCTGCTGTTTGCTGCGGCCAGATCTTGTGTTCATTTTCCTTTAAAATTGCCTACGAATTAAATCCAAAATCAATCAATTTTGCGCATCACATTTAAAATGTGTCTTGTATAAACTAAATTAACGAGGAGCTTAGAATAAGATCAGTATAAAAATACGGCAATAACAAATAAAGATACCTAGTAATAAATTATAGAAGCTAAATTCCTAGAACACTACCTATGCACATGCAACTACAGGAACGTGATTGATATACCCGTTATTAGCAAAGTAATAGGCAGTTTCTCGCCTGCCTGTACTCTGGTTGATATTTTCTCTTGAACTATGTATGTGCTTCTCAATGACGGCACCCTTTGCTAAGAATAATGCAACAAGCGAAAGTGCATATTTTTTTCCAAATACTTAAGGATGAATTACTTTTATATTTAGAGACACAAATATCGAGGCTGGTCCTCGACTTGGGCAGCTTCACTCTCGGTATCGTAGAATTTAAGTGGTTTGCATGGAAGTTCTTAATGTTAGGGAACTTCAACCAGAGGCCAAGGTAAACTTGGATTGACGAGACAGAATCGATTATGGTGCTATTATAACCAGTATATAAATGAAATGGTAACGATATTTAAGTCAGCTGTCCTTGCAGCTCGGGGCACACTATTATAGATATAGAATCGGCTAATACACTGATGCAAAATTAAGTCGAGCAAAGCAAAACTAGTGTAAAAGAGGATAAAGAAATATTTCCAAACACTTCATTATCATCTTTGTGTAGTAAAAATCACATTGCCTCTGACCTTCTTTTAATTTGTGATTAAGGTAAGTTAAGAGTCAGTTATTTCATCAATAGCCTCAATTGTGTTTGAGGATTAACTGTAAGTAATTATACTGTCTAATATCTCCAAATTGATAAAAAAAATTTAATTTATATTCAAGTGGAGTTTATTCTTTATTTGAAGATTAGTTTTAATGTAGATATCTTACTTTTAGTAATTTAAATCTCTTTGGGGTTTTAAGTTCTAATGCGCACAGAGATACTCAAAATAATTTATATGTTAGTGATTGTCTTTACAAATTACTTGACGGAGTGTCTAAACACAGAAAAAGTCTAATATCATCCTTAAGCTAAAACAATCTTTGTATATACTTAAGATATAGGAGTAGTTCCCTTCCAAGGCCTTTTATCAACACGAGTTTCGTGCCTAGACTTACAGAATCCATTCTCGATATGGAATTTTCTGCGTTTTTCCATTTACTTAGTTTGATATACACAGTGATAAACAGTAAATTCGGTTAGCAACTTTAATTGAGGCAACTAAATATAACTTTAATCATTGTTAGAAGTGAGTTTTTACTTATGCTTACTTGAATTACAATTTCTTTTCCTTATCAAAAACTTAAATTGATGGTAATGAAAATGCAAAAATATTTTCTGTGTATCTTCTATTTATCCTGGTTGGTATCTTTCATATCTAAGTGTACGTTTGTATCATATAGATAGTTTAATGTTCAGTAATCTTTCAATAGATAATGCAAAAAATAAAAAAAAACATTTTTTTTATCTGGTGGCCTGGAGAAGTTAAAATTCATCACTCTCTCAAATTTACTGTTAACGAACACTTAATGGCAACAACTAGAAATTATCGCCCCAGAAAGTTTTAAAGATTATAGTCTATTTGTCCCAGTCGGAACATTGCTGTTATATAAAAGTTTTAATTATGAAGCTTGGTAGGTATAGTTGCAATATTACAAAAACTAAAATTTAATTATATGCACCGAATATCTAATTAGTCCACTAATTATCTAGAAGAGACAAAGGAGAAAGAAAAAGATAAGACGATTTTCTATTCACTCGAGGCAAGGCACAACTGGGCGATATACGGGAAGCTGCCACCAGCTATCTTTTGTGCTCGAAACACCAGCTGAATTTATTTTTCCGTTCTTTGTATTTTTCATCATCATAATTAGATCTACTGTATGCGCTACCTAAGATACATAAGATGGGATACACGCTTTGTCCCATTCTTTCTTTATACTTTCTTCCTTCCTATAAAATTTCTAAATTTTAGTTCTACAATTAAATCCTTTTACTTCCAATTTATATACTGTTAATAATAGCCTTGATTTTGCTTCTGAAATTAAAAAGTTTAAGGCATCAAGTCCTTTATTCTTCTCAAGCTTCGAAATCACATCCTTATTTACCAATATTCCTATTCATGAATCTATAGGGATTATTTTAACTGAAACCTTTACAGATAAAAATGCTCTCATGAATGGATTCAGCTTTTAACAATTTTCGCAGTAATTGTAGCTTGCCATCAAATACAACTATTTAACTTTCAATAACGTCGTTTGGATATAAAACCCAACTAGCGCATATTTTTGCAAATATTTTCACATACAATTTAGAGGATAGACTGTTTCATGATTGCCATTCTAAATTCAGTCCCGTACTTTGTCAAAGATATGGTGACGATCCATATGCTGTTTGTTTTGTTCGAGCTTGTACTCTAAAGAGTTTTACCGATTTATCAACAATTTACACCCAATATCACCTTTACCGACAAACAGGAGATAATAGTCAGGCAATTCTAGATATTTTTGTCTCCTATAACTAAAACAGCATTCAAACTATTGTCCTTAGAAAAAAACTTTCCTAGGGCTGGTATTAAATATCTTTAGTTTCTGTGATATAGCATACAAAATTGGTGCCATTAAAACACTCATCTTTAGATATTTCAATCTGCCTCTCGTGGTATTGACAGGGGCCGAGTGGTGGTATAGGTACGTAGGTTTGTTAGGTACTTGAATAACTCCTTGATTAAGTTTACTCTAAGAGTCGTATATCATTTTACGTTATTTAATCTTTGAGAGTTTATAGTGCCATGTACAGCGTTTTGAGGATTGGATTAAATACTGCTAAATAATATATATATATATATATATATATATATATATATATCTTTAATTACAACATAAAAAATTGAAATCTAAAAAAAAACTATACAGCTATGAATAAATGAGTTTATGTTAGCATTAGTAATTTAAACCAAATGAATATAAAGTAATGGTTGACCCCAAGCTCACTTTAATATTGGACGCTAATTTACACTCCAAAATAATTGGATTTCTTTACGAAAAATTGTTTTGACGTTTAGGCGCGTAGGCGTGTTCACATACACCCAGCTGTTTGACTGGCGAGGAGAAGGACTTGAATCACAGATGATTTCGGTGATGGCGACGGATGGAGTAAAGTACGTTGTCTTAGTCAGATGATTTAGATAACGGGACCGTGAAGGTATGCTTTTTCAAATCTTTGGGTTAATCTTGAGATGGTTTGCACTGACGAGCGGTGAGCAAACAAATGAATCCTTTTACGAATGGGGTGGGGGAAGGGGGTAACTTTGGGTATTCCTCAATGGCCACGACTATCTCTGGTTTTTGTTGCGAACCGGGATAGGGGGATTCTCTGGCGAGAGATGTAAGAGTAATTCTCAATATATAAATGCTAATTTTCGGAGTGAACACCAGGAACTGGCTCAGCATTAGCTACTTCTCTGTTCCTTTCCTTGATTGCCTGGCACTGCTGCCGGACTTCATCGTGTCGATCTCTGACTCGATCTTCCTGGCTTTTCTCTAGTCATCCGCCTAAATACTTCACCGACACCCTGGGGGTAGGGGAAGTGGGGTGGAGGAGGGCTTATGTTTTATCTCGCTCCTCTAACGACTCCTTTCCGAGCGTCTTTCACTTATCCCTAAAGGCATCTTCTGGCTTTTGGCCGCTGCACCTCTAATTTCGTCTTTGACGCGAAATTAGATCCCAAATCTTAGGAGAAATAGTGCATGTTTACGCTTTCTTATTGCACCTTCTCTCCTTCCCTTAGCATCGTTATGATCGTTGGTGCAGAAATCTGCTGATACGTACTTCTCTTTTTTTGAGGAGGCATTTGGCGGCCTACAGGTCAAGGGGAGAGAAATGGTAGGGTAGGTAATCGGGTTATACTGCCTAGCTTCAGGACGTTGCGGTGTCTGAACAGAGCCTCTGTTTTTAGGGTAGGATATCGATTTCCCTACAATGCCTTATACCTACCTTAATTTACTTTCAGAATTCAATTCTAGAAAAAAACACCTTGTTAAAAATGATTAACTATTATCCTTAATCGAAAGCTCTATAGGTAAATTTCAATTTAGGATATATAACCGCTCCCCTTCAGTAAATGTTCCCAAAGAAATTAGGTTCGTCATTTTTCCAGTTATCAACTCAATTACTGTTAAATAAATTATAAAATTATATTCATCAACAACAACATATTGCAAATTATTTTAGAGTGAAGGATATTATTGCTACGCTGTTGATTTCGTGCATTCTATATAGATATACTTTCCCCAACTGTAAGCAGGGGACCTATAGAGGAAGCACAGTACGTTCAATTCAGGCACGATACTGTTCTCAAATGGGCATTAGTTATAGATCACGTAAAAGATTGAGTAATATCGAGTATTCTTCCATCAGAAAATATGCAATAGATTGTGCTAAATCTACATCTACTCTTCGCAATAATAAATCTCTCTGTATTAAATACAATCACATGCATTTAAATCCTGACACGTCACCTTTGCGTTGTTTAGAACCTAACAACCAACCAACCTGTATTTAATCTTAAATTACCTGCTATTTTCACTTGTCATTGTGATCCGACCATGTAAGGTAATTTTCTGTTTCCTTATATAGTTTTACTATATTCAATATTTTTTCAACTCTATTTTTTCCCCATTTCAGTTTTTAAGTTTTATGCTGTTAGGATTATTTTGTTTGGGTTTGATTAATATAATTTCGTTTCAAATATTTTCTGCTGTACTTAGTTCACTAGTTTTTTTGTTTTTTTCATTACCATAACGTTCCTTTTAGTATTGTACAGCCGGTTTTGTGATTCTCTAATTTTATAGCATTACACTATATATTTAATTTTAGACTAAAGATTTCAAATTTGTTTATAGCTCTTGAAAATGGGTTTTGCAATCAAAATGTGACCCACCTTCTGCGTTTTGTGTTTCTAAATTAATATCAATTCAAGCTTTGTAGAATAAATCACGGTGAATATATATATATATATATATATATATATATATATATATATATATATATATATATATATATATATATATATATATATATATAGATAAGTGAAACTCACAAAGTAGCTCGTGAGTAGAGCATAAATGCAAAAAACTCACAGGAAAATGAAAGGCAGATTCCAAAAACTTTCGAACTTGTTTCGTTCACTATCAAGGAATAACGAAAAATGTTTACAAAGGTGGTATATATATGTGAAACAGAAGAGCAATCCTCCCCCCCTTCCTCGTCCATGTAAAACAAAAGGACAAAAAATAGAAAAATAATTTCAAAGACAGATGTGAAGTATAAAACCAAATAGATAAGGCCTCCTTCCAGAAAATTCTAACCTGTGCGCAAAAGATGTAGACTTAACTAAGTACATATATACCCAATTGTGAATACATAAAAATAAACAAGAGAGACATAAACATATTATTAAATCAAAGGGCTAGGATTTAAAATGGATATTTTCGTTATAAATAATCGTTTTAATAACAGGGTCTCGTTTAAAGAGAGCAGGGGATATATTAAAATTAGGGAAGGAATTAATGAATGAGCATTTAACAATATTTCTTTGAATAAAGTCATTAGATTTGTAAACAAATTTAGCCGAATTCCAATTAATAGGGTGACTGTTTTCTGATAAATGAACTGAACAAGTTGGAAAGTACTTGGAATCCGCCTTTTTTTTCCTGTCGGCCTTTTTGCATATATATATATATATATATATATATATATATGAGGATTTTGTTAAAGACCATATTAATATTTCGCCTTTATTAATTTTCTTTGAAAACTTTCCATTTTTGTTATTATCTTTTTTAGTTCATCTTTTAAATGGTAAACAACTTATCCTAGGTTCATCTCCTTTTTTAATGAAATGAGTTTGATAAAACCAAACTTGGCATTAATTGCTGAACTTTCGATGAATGCGATCATCTTCAGAGTGTCTTTTATCCTCTATCGGTGACGAATGGTGGAGTCAGAATGAAAATAACATGGATTTTAGGGAATATTTATTAAAGGTTATGTCAACGGAACAGGCCACTCCTGTGTAAGCGAAATTTTAAAAGAACTTTAATGTTTGATTCAAGCCCGTAGTCTGGATGCTGATAGGTGGCATGGCATGTCTTTGTTAATTAAGATGGCTTCTAAAACTGTTCATAATGGCTTTATTTCTCTCTTTTCTTTCGATTGTTGTGTTATTAACCAATATATCCCTGGTTAAGCTTATGTTATGCACAATCTCCATATGATTTGGGAGGATCAATTTTGTCGGTGCATTGTCAAATGCCTCGAAAGTGTGATGGGAGTCATACAAACATATTTTGAGTTGGTTGAAGCTTACAGTCTTCATTCGGGCAGGTAAACTTGTAAACTTTGTAGACTTTTCGATCGAGGAGTTTTGAAGTCTACTAACATAGTTTACGAGCTTAAAAAATAATACTTCATTTTACGCCAATCTACCAAAAGTTTAATAAATTTGACGATGTACCTAAAGTTACGATGTTTAAAATTACCGTTTTGAAATGAATATTGAAATAAATATTTTCTCCATCGGTAACCTCGACCTTGGTCGTGAGTTCCTCTTGAACATTTTTAATTTTCTAAATTTACATTTTAAATCTCAGCATCGTTCTTCGTCAGTTAACCACTGATTGTCAGCCTGGCTCAAATAAGTCTATTTTCTAAGAGGCCATGTTGTATATAGTAATTCCTATATTTTACAGCAGAAGAGGCATTTGTAATTTTCTTGATAACTTTTTTCACTTTCATAAATGAAACTCGCTTAAAAGAAAGGGGATCATAAAGATCAATCTGAATTATTATTTATTATTTGCCCAAAGCGCCATTTCCTTTAACAGAAAGTAATTTACGAAAGATACAAAATTATCAAGAAACTTAGGAATGCCTCTTATACAATTACTCTATACAAATGGCCCCTTTATAATATATATATATATATATATATATATATATATATATATATATATATATATATATATATATATATATATATTCTTATATATATCTCGTGTTAGGATGCCATATTTTATACAGCAACGGCTACTTGGTAGAGTTTACGCTGCTGATTTGTACTCTTTTAACAATTCTCTTATTAGAAAACGTAAGTTGAGACAAAATGATGGAGGGTGCCATTTCTTTATTAGCCAAGACGTCTTCCAACTACATGACGGGCGATCTTCGGGGCAAATGGCTAAATATTTAAAAAAAAATAGTGCTATTAATGCATTATTATTTTAACATAAAAATATTGATTTGATTTGCAGTATCTCTTTGTCTTGGTATGTCTAAACTATGTGCTTGTCAGGCTTAAGAATTAAATCTAATAAATTATATCAAATATATTTGCAATAGAGTCATATAATCGTTGCCTGCTTTCCTGGCGTTTTTAAAGCGCCTGTGACGTGCAAACTATTGTGATATTACCGTGTTAATGTTGGAAACTCGAAATAGTAGGATGAATCTCAATCACATCGCTACCACTACTCAGTTAAATTAATCTTTCAACTAATATAGCCAACACCGATCCTTAAGCGTGCATTCGGCCTTTATTATAACTTTTATAACGATGAATTTTAATTGCTCTAATAAAATTCCCATTCTTTTTTCCAAGAAACCCTTCAGTTATATCAATTATGCCAAAGATTTCTAGACGAACCAAGGCGTTAAATTCCATTGCTTTGTCTCTTAAACTGCGCTCATTTTGTGCGCATGCAAATTAGGCTGACCTTTATAAAGACGTCTTGTCTCTCCGATTCCACCCTCCATTTCTCTTTTCTTGATTGCTGCCTTTGAGCGTCCCAGGGTTAATTATTAAGGTTACTCCTTCATCTATTCGAATTGGACCTGTTGCGCGATTTCTAGGCTTTTCCGAGTCATAAATTCCCTAACAATTTGTGTATTAATCTCCCTAGGTTGTTCCCCACTTGAGTTTAGCTACTCCGGTGGTTTATAAATAGCCTGTCAAAATTTAACCCGCATCACTTGTTATGGCCGTTTAAGGCACTCGTTTATATTAATTGGCTTTGATTGAAATTTTAATGTATAAGGATTCCAAGTAGGGAAGTTCAATGAAATTTGAAGGAACCTTGATACTTTGCTGAAGAGGAACATCGTGAAGCGAATTGGCCCCAATTTACCCACCTATGTTAGAGCAGGAAATGCCACAAAACCACATATCGGCTTAGTAATATAACATTATTAGATTTCTCCCCGGGGAGTTTATTCGGAAACAATAACTATGAACAATCTAGTTTTTATATATCGTATATATTTATTTACTATCAGAGTATACAAATCAGTTATTTATTTAGTGATTGCTAAATATCTTTAAATTCATTTAATTAGACATAACTAAAGAAGCTAGAATTAGAACCATCTCACATTCGTTATAGATTTCAAGTAAAAATTTAGGGGCATTATTTTCGGAGAAAACTTTTAAAAAATCGTTAGGTATTGGGCGAGAGCTTAGATATAAAACCTTAATTAATATAATATAAACTAGATGATAACCTATAATTAATATATATAAAACTAAAATGCGGAATTAAAGTATTATTTACTTTCAAATGTTGTGTTCAGGGAAATTGTTACTTGTCAATTGATCCTCACATTGTTGCACGAAATTTAATGCGTGCCTTATGTCTTCTCCTTAGAGAAAATTTTTTCTACTTCACTTAGAAAAATTCTGTAGCTAGTACTGGAAAGGCTAAAATATGTTCTCAACTTTAATAAATTGACCTCTCTTCTTGTTTATAGTCAAAATAGATACCCTTCAATGCTTCCCTGAAGTTATGCAAGCGCTAAGTTATTTCCTATAATGAGTTCGGTAGTAACTTTTTATAAGGTTTCTAAGTGTGTGATTATCTTCTTAAAACGATTTCCACTTTGGAGAAAGAAGGTAACACTAAACGAAAGAGATTCTTTCATAATGATAGCTGAACATAATTTTCATAAGTCCAATTTGCAATGCTTCCTGAGTTAGGCAAAACAATTAGTATATACACTGTATTAACCGATTTCATTTTGCCCCTTATTGGATTATGTCTTATAAACTTATAAATGAGAACCTCAATATCAATCAGATTATTAATAATAAAGGGTTAGTTAGAATTATAATAAAACAAACACATGAAGATACAAAAAAGAACATTTTATTTCTATGAAATACATTAAATGCCATTTATTTTGTGTTTTCAGTTAGCAACCTGACATGACCTGGAGTGGAGGGCATCGTTCATTTGTTGATAAAGAGTTTGTTAAGAACGATGAATCTGTCTGAATTACGCAACGTTACTTCCGAATACCCTTTGTGCTTCGTCATCATGATCCCGTACCGGATGGAATAACAATTCGTCGCGTGTCGGTGGGAATTCAACTTTAGACAAACATCATTGGCTTTAAACAAGAAAAATCCTGGATATCCTAGGATAGCTAAAGGGCCAGAAAATGTCGTAGCTGTGACTGCTTCAATACAGCGGTCTCCCAAACGTTCTCCACGAAAACATGCAGCTGCCTTACACATGTTCGATTAAAACCATTTAAATCACAATTGCATTTAATGTACTTCATAAAAATAAAAAGGTTTTTTCTTGTATCTTCATGTGTTTGTTTTTATTAACTTTTGAAATCGGAGCAACCTCTATTCCGCACCCTCTCTATTAGGGCAGGACAAATTGGGCTGATGGCTCCAACCTTTTTTTAGAAAATTCAGTGATAACCTCATAACACCAAATTATTCAGTTATTTTGTAATTTATTATTTTGAAGGGGTGCAAATAGTATAATACAATAATCATATATTTTCCTTTACCATATTAAGGGTTGTGTGTGTTTAGATTCCTGTTAGTCTTTCCTACATTTTTTCAAACAATTTAAAATTGCACAGGGAATTGTAATCGACTCCCATGTAAGACCAACCAAAAACTTTCGCGGAACCTGGCAAAAAGACAGTCAGTTTCGAATTTAATCTCATATCACCAATTATTAACTTAAATTTATATCGTTATTAAATCCTCCCTAGTTCGTTATTATGGTTTCCGTTGTTTCCAATTTTTTTCTTTCCTCAAAGATTTATTAACGTATGTATCTAGATATATTCAAGATCATTTGCCTCTTTTCAGATATGTCTTCGAATATCAACAACAACTCCGACATGATCCCTTCGAACTAAAAACCTTATACAATGCTATAATTTTTGCACTAAACATTTTGCTATAAGGTTTAAAACACCTAGTAAATTTAGTAGCTCTATATAATTTACACCCAATTATCCCCATGCATCCATTAATGTTAACAGATATTAAAATTTGTATATATGTTGTCCATGACCTGGATCGCGAAACCCAATTAAAGCTACATGGTCGTTAGCTTTGTAATTTATTTCACATGCCTCAATTAACAGCAAATGCTCATGTATATGTCAGTTTAGTTTAGGTTAGGTTACCAGTTTTTGAATTTACTCATGCAGACATGCCATTGAATCATATTCACCTCTTTATTTCTTTGAAACTTTTAAAGGCACATAGAATCACAATCAATCAAGGGGCCTGCTTTTATCGCTCAATTTTAATCATCTGCTCTAAACGCATCCTTCCCCAATCCAGCTCTGAGATGAATTTTTTTTTTATGCCATGAATTCGCCATAATATATTTCTTTAGAGTTTTTATTGTACAGAACAGAAAATTCATAACCCTTGTTTGCAACATAACCATTATTTCCTCAGTTGGGAACAAAATGCAGCAGAAGGAATATGAATATGTACAGACTCATACATGCCTACGCTTAGGAGAAGAGCCTTTTCTTTGCGTCTGGAAGGCTCCGTGGACAAAGCTCCGCATTTCCTCCTACCATAATATTGACATGCAATCGATCAAGATTTGTATCATCGACACTACTCTGTCTTTAGTCAATGTTGGAGTCTTGAATTATTTCATAATCGACAGTTTGATATGTTCCCTCCTAAATCTTTATAAGCTCATAAATCTAATTGAACTGGTTCATATAGATATATAATTGACATATTACTATAAACTTTGGTGTTGGAATGCACATCAAAATAAAAATACTAATTTTCTCAGAATATCGGCAAAAGTAAAATGAAATGAATTAGTGTCATGAAAGGTCAGTGAGGCCTACTTGGACCGTAACGGCATCTTTTAAGCTGTCCCACCCAATTCGAAATGAGAAATTTAGCTCAAACCATTTTTAAACACACATAAGTCATGGTAAATAAGATTCAGTTGAAAATATAAAAAATAAATTCATTTTAAATCATGTCAGAGGCCAAAAGATCCTATTAGCACACAAAGAGATAGATGCTCTAACGGGTGTAACTATTTCCAACAGTTTGATATAAAACTTCTTTCGTCAATCTTACAAATCTTCTCATTTTGTTCGCTGTTGCAGGGCTGACGCAGAAACATATTCGTGAGCAAAATATTTTTTTAGGGAGAAATTTTTCTAAAAAATGAATGGAAAACTTGTTCTGATAGAAACACATTTAGATGAATTTACAAAGTACATCATTCCATGAATAATTAAGGTTTATCCATAATCTGCTTACTCAGTGACACTCAGAATCCCCTTACTCACGTTCTCAGCTAAACTCATACTCTCAATATGATAATAGTGATATATTTATCTATTATTTTCTGCCTGGAGTACTCAGAATATCCTTATGACAGTAATGAGGCAATTATTTATAATTTGCGCTTTCAAACAAACCAGATGTTACACACGTTTAAGCGCTGCTGTAACTCCCCATAATCATGGGCCTGATAGGCTATAAGTGTCCAGTTATGTAAGTTTTTATAGTAATGATAAATCTAATGATTTACTAAACATTCAAAATAGGTAAAATGACTGTAATTGTGTTGAAGTTCTTAGTATTATAAGTTTTCATAATAAAGGTTAGCCAACAATTTAGGGCATTTTTGCCTCAACGTTTTGAAACAAGACAAATTTTGTCAGCACCAATTGCATTTGTGTCGATAAATTGTATGCCAGAAGGAAGTATTTTCCTTTGCTTTGATTTACTTACAATACCGAAGGTATTGACTGCTCGGAGGGAAATTCAATGAAGTTGAATGCTTACTCATTTTTTGAATGATTGGAAAGAGGGAGATTAGCTTTTGTACTTTATTAACATAAACAGCAACCCAACTTTTCGTAAGCTATCCTTTGTTTGGATACAAATCAAAATTCAATTTTTTACGTACTTATTAAATGACTAAGCCAAGCGGCTAACTAAGAGATACTAGGAGAGTCAAAGTGGGATTCATCCACAATTAAGAAAGTAAGATAATAAATTTTAAAAGAGCCTCAAAGAATTCCATATGAGGGCTTAAACTACCCCAATTGCTCACGCCCATGAACTAACGTAGAAAATCACCCGAGCTATATGTTATGCATTACTTTCATCCTAACTATATCCGTCACTTGATACGGACATAATTAAAGGCCAATAGGAAACTGCATTGGGGAATAGCCCACAGTGGAATCGTGGAAAATTAATCTTTCTAAATTAACTGCAGCTTTGGGTGGAGGAGTAATCCATCATCCACTCTCAACCTGGCACTACTCGAGCGGTCGGAACAATGGGTAATGGACAAGAAATCTCAACTCAAATTAAAAATCCCTAAAAATAATCGAACCATTCTTCATGCATACTCATTTATTTTTCACTAATAATGCTTTGCAACACATATTTACGCAATTAATTAGAGCGCAAGAAAGAAGAAGGAGCAAGGAGCAGAAGGTCCCGCTACCAGCATGGAAAGACACTCAAACAGTCTTCTCAAGCACCATCTCATGCCACCCTCCCTTAGAAGATCGGACTTTGTGAAGTGCTATTCGCAGATTTAAGGTAGCAGTGGTGAAGTTCACCATTGCCTTATGCGCTAAAACCAGTTATGTCGACAAACTTCTATACAAAGACGGAGCTTGTATATTGAAAAAATTGGCCTTGAGGCAACCACCAGCATCCGGCGGTTAATCGCAGCGTCCTCCACACAGAGTGTCAAGCTGGGATGGGAAATGTTGAACAAGCAAAGTTTCATAGCATAAGAATGTGCTTTTATGCTATAAACTAAAAAAACACTCATCGACCAACTGACTTGAAAAGAAAATCTATGGTACAGCAAATATGTCACGAATAGGCCACAGATTCTCTACCTGATGCAACATCGCACAGAAGTAGTGCCTAAATTGCAAGGGCAAGGGGAGGATTATGACTCTGTGCTGCCCAAAACTCAAAAATATAATAAAAAGGAAACAATAGGAAGGGAGAAAGGCCAAGCAGACAAGCCACACAATAGCCGTGAAGAAATGTGAGGAGATGCAACCATCAAGGGTATTTCTTGCAGAAAGAAGAATCACTAGCAATCTGAATAAGAAATATAACCTGCCAGCAGTGCTTATCCAGACAACCCTGATTCGGTAATCAAAAATAATACATTGAGAAACGCAAGAATAGAGACAACATTGGAAGCGCCCTGCTCGTAAGAACCAGAAGAGAAAAGAGAAGAAAACGAAAAGGAAGAGAAGAAAACACTAGTTCAGAGAGCGATTGGACTCTGCACATTGATCATGGCGCATGAGAGCAAATAAAAAATTCCTAGTCCAACTCAGAAAAGTGAAAAACCTGGGCACTCAAAAGACGCCCACCAGGCCAAGAAAAATAAAATATATAAGAGCAAACACCGGTAGATAACAAGCATTATGGAACATGGAACGAAACGCAATGAGTATAGTGAAAATAAACATCAATGGATAGATACTGAGAGACTCTTTACGGAAATATATTCAGAGAAATTGATGCAGATATCATCATGATTTCGGAGCCTGGGATCGACAAGCGTAATGAACAATTAAAAAATTAAAATTAAGACGTGATGATCACAAACTACTCACAAGAGCAGCACAATGGTGGTGGTATTGCATTTCAGAAGGGGATAAATACCAAGCAAATCGAAAAACTTTATGAATCCTATCTCGCGATAGAAGTTGAACTCGACATAGGAAAGAAAGTCATAGCCAGTAAAAACCAGTCGCCAAGGAGAGGCTTTTTACCCTTACTGCTCTCAATGGCCAATTTGACAAAAGAACTCCCACAATCCTAATGGTGAACCTGACTGCCAAGTATAGGGATTCCGACTAGGAAAGTTCAATATAATCTGAAGTAACCTTGATACTTTGCTGAAGAGGAACATCGTGAAGTGAATTGGCCCCAATTTACTCACCAATGTTAGAGCAGGAAATGCCACAAAACCAAATATCAGCTTGGTTTATCGACAAATACCATTCACCTACTACATGAAACCAGTTCAGTTACCATGTATTGACCATATAGTTATCCTACGTATGATCAGCATAAACCCTCTCCAAGTCTCAGCCATAGAAAAAACTACAAAACGGCCTATTGAGCATGATATGAACAACTCTTCGAGAACTAGAATCCTCCCACTTTGGATGAGGTAATTCGATGAAGGGATTGACGAGGCACTCGACTACCTTAATAACCCCTAATCGGCGCAAATAGAGTTTGTATCCCCAAATCCGCGAATAGATCCATCTCAACAAATAGATGGACCAAATACAGGAAGGAGTTGTACCGTGATCTGAAATTATTATATGAAAATAACATCAGGAACGCATCAATTGACTCGATACAAAGAAGTAAAGTGGTCAAAAACAATTCAACCAGTTAATCTTCCAGGATGTAATTGAAAGCCTCGATCAGGATGCATCTCGCAAAAATTGTTGGGAAAGATGAGGAATCTAAATGGATTGAATGATGAAAGAGCGAAGGAAATTCAAATTATAAACGAAGAGCAAAACATCGAAAGGAAGAATAAAATGTAGAGGAGGCGTTCTGGTTAGTGGGAAAACCTATTGAGCATAACTAAAGAGTAGAATGAAGAATATGACATGGGGCTTGAACACAAAGTCATGGACGAACTAAATACCCTAATCCATATGACGCACAAGCACTACTAGGTGGATAGACAGCACAAGAGAAATAGCCTAGAACGAACAAATAAGCACGCTCAGCTTATTTGGGGTTAAAAATAATAAATTTTGAAAATACACCAGCCAACATCATCGAAAGAATGAGGAGAATTTTTAACACTTTTCTAAATGCAGGATACTTCCCCAATGTTTCTAAGTCCGCTAAGATGAACTTAGGCAAGTACAAGAAGAGCTACCGATCACTTTCAATCTTTGACGTTGTCCATGGCGGGATACAATCGCACGTGGTCTCCACTAAAGTAAGGGGGTAGGGGGCAGAGCTTGTTCTTTCACATTCATGATCACGTCAATTTTATCGGGCCGTTGGTAATTGTCCTAGAATGCCCCCCCTTTTTGTTCTAAGAGTGCTAAGTGTCTCATATATTGATATTATAATAATATCTTAAAGAAGAGAGCCGTTCAGAATCAAGTAAGGATATAAAGAAACGCACAATAATCCCGAAATAAATTTATATTTTAACTTCAACCATTGAATACACAACATTTAAACATTAACTACAGCAATACACTGAATATTACCATAAATTAGAATTAATTAAATTTCTTTACACACAACAATAATATAAGATTTAGGCTTACGGTCTCTACTGGAATTTAAATGCCTCAGAAATGTTATTGACTCACAACGCGTGCCGCCTGGCCAGATGTAGATTGGGCGAGATCACGGATGTCCTTTTGGCGAGAGTAGCAGCTGCGGGGGCCACAACGTATTCCGGGGGGTTCTTCACAGACGAGAACAATTACGGTGCTTTATGCGGCACCAAGATAGTCGTGGTCTCTCTGGCGAGAGGAAGTCGAACTTAGTTCTTAAACCAAATTAACTTGTAGTGCGGTGTGACCACCGAGTAACGAGCTCAAGGGGGAGCTTTTCTGTTTTGTACTTAATTCCTCATGGACGAGAACTGAACTCGGCGAGGGTCTTCTTCAAAGGATGGGGATCGATGAGGGGGGAATTCTCTGACGAAAATAAGTTACCTAACTTTTGGCTTGATAACCAGGAACTAGCTCGAGGATGAGCTTCTTTTTAGTTCCAGTCTTCTTCAAGGGAGAGTATAACAGAGGGGGATTTCTCTGACGAGAACAAGTTGAACTTGGTTCCTCAACCAAGTTAATTTATGAGTTCGGTGTGGCCACCCAGTAACTGGCTCAAGGGGGAGCCTTTTCCTTCTTCTTTTCTTAATTCCCCAAGGACGAGGAATACCTCTGGTGTTTAAGGTGCACCAGGATATAAGGAGTCTCACTAACGAGAGTAAGTTAAACTTAACAAAGTTAACTTATCGTTAGGTTTGATAACCAGGGACTAGCTCGAGGATGAGCTGCTTCTTAGCCCCTTAAGGTAGGTAGCGCTGCCTCTCTTGCAGGGTACTTCTTGGTCTGGCGAGCCAAGTACACTACCAATTTAGTCTAGGGAGCTCAGGTTTAATCGAGGACTTCGTCACCTGCAGTCTGACGTATACTACCAGGATTTTCCTCAGTGTTCCTCATTTATACCTTGTCAGCCCACAGCGGAAGTGGTAAGGGGGGGAGGGTCTTTAGGACGGCCCCAGGAGGGTTCTTTTGCCCAACGGTTTTTCCCTTAAGTCTTACATTAGCTCCTCGTTAGCCTTCGAGCTTGGGAGAAACACGTCTCAAATTTCTTGTTTGACGTGAAATTGAATCTCACTCTCCTGGGGGAGATCTTGCATTTTGACCTTTAGGGTCTTTCATGGCGCCGAAAGGTGCGACGCTGCGGTTACGCACTTGAACCACCGATGCCTGGGGCGGATATCTTTGCGGAAACCGCCTTGTCACTGCACCATCGAAGAACTTAATGGGAGGGGGGGACTCCCGGGAACTCAAAACAACTTACTCAACCTAGTCGAGATTAGCAAAGTTGTATTTCTTTGAGCCCTCTCTTACATTAATTTTCCTAACAAATGAGCGCCCTCGCGCGTGTTTACACAGGCAATGTGTCAAACTAGACCTACTCGCAATACAATTTTACATAGAAAATTAAAAAACCTTAATTCATCGATTACCCACAAAAAAACAAACAAAACAAGCTACTTCCTTACCTTTCTAAGTTTTTGAGAACTTAAATCCTACCGATAAATATTAACACGAACAACAAATGAAAACATGGTTTCACGCTCATTAGGTACTGAAATAACCCTCAATGGTATTTCGTCTCCGCCTATAGAGCAGCTGTACTTCATCGACTCCTTTGATGTAGCTAATACTAAAATGGTGCTCTAATACCAATACTTTACCGCGCCTGAGTCGGCCGTTCGGGTTATTGAGTCTACCCAAGTATGTTACTAAATGGTAGCGGTATTTCAACCTACTCGAATTTCCCATCTTATGGTACTTGACTACCTTTAAACTGAACATTATGGCTAGAGCGGCCTGTTGTAGTGGGGCTTAATTGATGGGAGCGTGGGTGCCATAGCTCTCCTGTAACCATGTACACGGGAAGATCGTGTCTAGGTTCGATCTTTGGGGATCGAAAAAACTTTTCCCTGCGAGGTCGTTAATGGGCGTGGCGCTCACTACGACTTGGCGTCTTAGCGGTAACTCCGTGGACGTTTCGTTCGGAGAGGAGACTACTAGGGGTAAGGGATACTCATCCGGGTCTACCATTTGACTAGTCTTACCTGGGTGTATCGTAATAGCACCTCTTTCCTCCTTCCTTGTCAACTTATTTGACTCAATTCTCTTCGCAGGTAGTTCCTCAAGTACACCTGCTCGTACCTCTACCCTACTTTCTACTTCTTCCCTGATAACCCCATTTGACTGGGTTCTTCTCGTAGGTTTTTCCTTAAGTACTCCTGCTGGTACCTCATTCCTACTTTCTACTTCTTCCATCGTCACCCCATTTGGCTGGGTTTCCCTCGATGGTCCTTTCTTAGGTCCAGGCTGAGCTCCAACTTACTCGGCCTCTATCAGATTCTTGATAGGTGCTCTTTCGAGTGCGAGCAATCATTCCTTTTCTTCTCTATCTTCTCTTTCAGCTTGAGCAAGTTCTTTTTCCCTCTGTATTCTTCTTTCATGTATTTCTTTTTGCATCTTTATTCTCCTCTTTTTCGACTCTTTTTCCCCTCTTCATTCTCCTTTCCTCGGCTTCTTTTTCTGCTTTCGCTATTTCGTTTCCCGTCGAATTTTTCTTGCTTCATCTTCCAGCTTTATCTTTATTCTTCTTTCTTCATCTTCCCTTTTTATCCTTATTCTGAATTATTTTGCTTCTCTTTTCAACTGTCTTATTCTTTTGTTTATTTTACTTCCGCTTGAGAATCTTTTTTCCTCTATTTCTATTTTCCGCTGTATTCGGGCTTCTTCACTTTTTCGGTCCATCCGTATTTCCATTGATTCAGATTCTCTTTTTTCCTCCCTTATTATATCCTCTGTTTCTCTATCCAACTTTATTAATTCGTGTTCTTCTTCTATATCCAAAACTCTTTTTTCTTCTTCACAATCTATTCTTAGTTCTGCCATGACATAGTCAAGCATCTCTGTGCCTTCAAGTCCCAGACTTTGGGCTTGTTGGTAAAATCTTTCGACCGGATCCATTTTGTGTTGGTCCGTCGATTTTTCCTTTCTGTATTCTCAGGTAATTATGCCACCACTCACCAGGTAGTGCTCAGCATAACTTACTCTTAATCTCACTACTATGTTGATTGAAATACCAATCCGACAACAAATTTACCACTTGGCCTACGAATTACCTTTAGATTGTTACCATCCATAACTCTAACTATTTTTCTCTCGTCAATTATTCTCTTATTCTTGATCTGATATTCCTTTACGTGTTGACTCTTTCTCAATTAAACACTGCTGGGTTCTTTCTAATAAAAACCTACAAACCTGACACCACTTTTATAATAGTGTCGTAGAATGCCCCCCCCTTTTTGTTCTAAGAGTGCTAAGTGTCTCATATATTGATATTATAATAATATCTTAAAGAAGAGAGCCGTTCCAAAACACGTAAGGATATAGAGAAACGCACAATAATCCCAAAATAAACTTATATTTTAACTTCAACCATTGAATACACAACATTTTAAACATTAACTACAGCAATACTCTCAATACTATCATAAACAAAAATTAATTAAATTAGTTTGACCCTCAAAAATTGTTTAATTTCTCTATACACAACAATAATATAAGATTTAGGCTCACAGACTCTACTGAAATTTAAATGCCTCAGAAATGTTATTGACTCACGACGCGTGCCGCCTGGCCAGATGTAGTTGGGTGAGATCATAGATGTCCTTTTGCGAAAGTAGCAGCTGGTGGGTCCAAACGGTATTTCGGAGGGGGGGAGGGGTATTGACAGACGAGAACAATTACGGTGCTTTATGCGGCACCAAGGTAGTCGTGGTCTCTCTGGCGAGAGGAAGTCGAACTTATTCTGAAACCAAGTAAACTTGGAGTCTGGTGTGACCACCGAGTAACGAGCTCAAGGGGGAGCTTTTCTCCTTCGTTACTTAATTCCTAATGGATGAGGACTGAACTCGGGGAGGGTCTTCTTCAAAGGGCAAGGATCGATGATGGAGGGTTTCTCTGACGAGAATAAGTTATTAACGTTCGGTTTGGTAACCAGGAACTAGCTCGAGGATGAGCTTCTTCTTAGTTCCAATCTTCTTCAATGGAGAGTATAACGGAGGGGGATTTCTCTGATGAGAACAAGTTTAACTTAGTTCCTCAACTAAGTTAATTTATGAGTTCGGTGTGGCTACCGAGTAACGGCCTCGAGGGGAAACCTTTTCCTTCTTTCTTTAATTCCTCAAGGACAAGAAATACCCCTGGTGTTTAAGATGCACCAGGATATGAGGAGTCTCTCTGACGAGAGTAAGTTGAACTTGGTTCCTCAACCAAGTTAACTTATGAGTTTGGTGTGGTCACCGAGTAACTGGCTCGAGGGGGAGCCTTTTTCTTCTTCTCTTCTTAATTTCTCAAGGACGAGGAATACCCCTGGTGTTTAAGGTGCACTAGGATATGAGGAGTCTCTCTGACAAGAGTATGTTGAACTTAACAAAGTTAACTTATCGTTTGGTTTGATAACCAGGGACTAGCTCGAGGATGAGCTGCTTCTTAGCCCCTTAATTTAGGTAGCCCTTCCTCTCTTGCAGGGTACTTCTTGGGAGGGCGAGCCAAGTACACTAGCAATTCAGTCTCGCTAGCTCGGTTCTAATCGAGGGCTTCGTCACCTGGAGTCTGACGTATACTACCACGATTTTCCTCAGTGTTCCTCATTTATACCTTGTCACCCCACTGGGGAAGTGGTAAGGGGTAAGGGGCTTGAGGACGGCCCCTGGAGGGTTCTTTTTCCCAATGGTTTCCCTACCAAAGCTTACATCGGCTCTTGGTTAGCCTTCGTGCTTGGGAGAAACACGCCTCAAATTTCTTGTTTGACGTGAAATTGAATCTCACTCTCCTGGGGGAGATCTTGCATTTTGACCTTTAGGTCTTTTATGGCACCGAAAGGTGCGACGCTGCGGTTACGCACATGACCAGCTGATGCCTGGGGTGGATATCTTTTCGGTAACTGCCTTGTGACTGCACCACGAGTAAACGGGGGTAAAGAGGAAGTGACGATTCTTCTACAGTGATAAATCATCCTTCGTAATATAAATACGAGGAAAGTTAATCTACAAGACCTCAAGGTTTTATTTTTCCTGGAATAACACGGTTTTCTGTGTACTTTAGTTGTACAAAGAGTGCTGATAGTCCATAAGATGTGCTTCTCGCGACACAGGATCAGGCCACTCTTAATTCAAGCATTGAGGCTTATAAAATGGAGCATGGTCTCCATCCATTAACCTAAAGATTTTAGAACCATTTTGTAGAGCGAAAACCGGTTTTCTGTAGAAATGACGGATGATTCCAGAAGTCATCAATTCTTAAAACTAATTCATAATCATTTTAAGTAGGCAAGGAGCTATACTTAAGCCTCGTAAATTGGCGGAAGGACCATGTTTTTCAATGTGGTGAATAACCTTTTGCTTCTAACTCTTAACTAAGTGCCATTAGGACCTGTTTGCTTTTACTTTGATTTAACTCCGAAACCAATAAGTGGATTAACTCTGGAGGCGACAGTAAATAGTTTAAAAGATATTAATTCAATATGTAAAAGTAAATTGCTACAGCAAATGCTAACTAATTATAATTAGTTTGCTATTATTACACTGAATCTATAATTCCATTTTGTGTGCAATTCCTAAAGGAAAAGACGAGGGCCCGACGTCGCCCAAAGCACTACAATCCCATTTTCATATGCCAAGAACTGATTATCAAATTTATATAGAAGCATAATATTTACGTTTATCTGGAAGAAGCCAAATCTTATAAGCTTTAGAAGAAACAAAAATCGTATAAGATTTTCAAGAAGCAAAATTAATATAAGATATTAAAAAAGAAAATCATATATGATTTTCAAGAGGGAAAATCGATTAAACTTTTTAATAAGCAAAACTAATATGAGATTTTCAAGAAGCAAAATTAATATAAGATTGTTAAGAGAAATCCAATGTTTGTCATGAAAGGAGGTGCATAAAAATTGAGAATACCAGTGCCAACTGAGATAATAAAGTCCATTTGAGCCTAGTTCAAAGATGATATTGAATGGGAGATGGCAGAATTGAAGAACAGGTAAAAAGAAAAGGAAAGGGGTTAAGAATTATTTTCAAAACTCTTCAATCAAGTTATAATTTAAAGTAATATTTATTGATTTTATTGTTAAAGTTATTTACTATAGTGTACCTTTTACCCAATGGCTACCTGTCCTATTTGTTTTCTTAGGGAAGAGTGATCCTTTACTGCCATCTTGTTGGAAAAACATTATTTAGAATCTAGAATTCTTAGTCTCAACCTAAGTGTGTTTTACACACATCCTCTTTTACGGAGTTTTTATAAACAATCATTCATAATTCTTAACTTAGTATAGAAGTTTTTGAAGTGACTGGCCTTCATAATTAGTGTAAGAATAACAATATATTTATTAAAATTATAAAACTTCTTTCTCATTTGAAAGCTCAATATTGAGCTAAAATATTTATTTCAGTATTTTTTTAGCTTGCATCATTCCCATCACATGTTACCTCTTGCGAGAAACATCGGAAAATTATAAGGTAAAAAATAAAAAAAAATGAGAGTGAATTTATTGTTAGGTTTTCACATGAATCCCTTAAATCCTATCTTTACTCCGATGTTAGTTAATTATGTATTCTACTGTAATGTTTTATAAATTTCAGGCTTGGTATCTAGTTTCTATTTAAGATTGATGTCTATCTTACAGTTTCTGGTTATGGTTTCGGTATACCGTGTTTCCAGTCAAGTATGCGGTCTATTCTCTAGTTTCTCGTAAAGTAAGTTTTAGGTTAGGTAATGTTTAAGTACTGCTACAGTGATTTGTGAAATTTAATTACTTAACTTAAGCTAACCCACACTAGATTAAAATATGGTGGGAAAGAAGACTAAAAGCAAAATGGAGAGATGATCTTCAAAAATATCCTAGAAATTTGAAGCAAATTGCACGAATCCGACCAAAAAAATTTAGAAATAGTTTTTCTCAATAATCAGAACCGAAACTTAACCAGAAAATTCATCTAAGATAGACATTAAAATTGACGGCAGACTGACTACTTGACCAGCAATAGTTGTTTTGATGGTACTTTTTCACTGATTCTTATCAAAGTTTAACCTTAACAAAGATTGGGGTTGTCTTAATTTAGGACATGGTTGTAGTCTCGACTTCAATTTCAAATTTAAATTATTGTTCATTAGTAGATTTTAATCTTTTCTTTTCAATTTAGAGAATCGTTTATGAATGCTTATAAATTTAAAATTAATTACCTTTATCAAAGTAGCTTTATCTCTGTATTTGCAATATAAATAAAGGATACTGTTCTAATATACGGTCTACCATCATGCTTCATGTTCTAATATATAGTCTAGCCCAACTTTAACATTCTAAAAGGCATTTTACTGGAAGATGGTCAAAGATTTAAGAAAGGGTTGTTAGTTTTGTGGGTTAAGGGGTTAATTAAGCTTCTTAAGTATTTAGATATTTTTTTAATTGGTGATGCCCTGTATTTTGAGCTATATGTGTATAGTTAATATTTTATTTGTTTCCTAAAAAAAATATAATTTATTCAAAAGATTAAATTACAAGTTTATTGATAAATATTTATTTTCTAAAAGTGACTATTTTTTAATGTGATTAAATAGCATACCATCTCTCTAGTATTCCAACATAAACGTTCTGTGTCACTTGATTAGGAGTGTGAGGTGCTATTGCCTGTATCTGATTTCGTGAAGGCATACTTCAATTTAATTTGAGGCTATCTCTATGCTATTCTATAAACAGGAACTATTTTATTTCCAATCATGTGCAAGGTTATATAAAATAGCTTATTATTTAGAGTTACTGGGAATTATGAGTCATCCGATTACTCGGTATCACCCAGTATAATTCCAAGTTTCAAGAAAGTATAAAAATAACCACCTAACCTTCAAATCTAATAGCCTCTTCTCAAATCATTAACTTTACACAGCTAAAATGGTGTTAAGAATATTGAAGTTAGGATAAAATCCTTATTTAAAAAAAAATTATCGTAGCCTGAATACGTATGTCGACCGCATATTAAAACAGCACCAATCACCATAATCATTAATCGCTAATGGTTTATTTCCCTTCAGAATCTTATTCGTTCCTGGAATATGCAATTCCTCAAATAAGGTTTGCTAAAAAAATGCTATACAAAATAAGCAATTTATTTTCGTATATTTTTTAGATTAATTTTTATTTGCGGCATTCAATCCATTATCGCCATTTACATTTTGGAGAGAAAAAAAAATATTACGCAAAAAAATACCTGAATTATACAATATTCATCGTTGATTTTATGAAATATTGTAAATAGTGATAAATACGAAAGATAGCAACTGTCAGACTCGATATTCAGTTTGAAAATAGATGCAATCCTATGGCATCACAAAAGTAAATATTTTGGCGCATATTATGTTACTTTGTGTTATAACAAAAAGGTTTCTTTTATGTTGTCGTTTACCTACTCAGAAAGTGTTACCTACCGATAGGTGAAAAAAATGGGTAAAATAATAAATGAAAGAAAACAGAAATATCCAAGGAATATGTTTTTACGCAATGCGACCTGAATCCAATGAATCGAATATTACCCGATTAAATTGTATAAAAGGTTTGAGTAAGGAGGTCATTAACCCCCAAATCATGTGTAAACACAAGAATGTAGGAGCTCTCAGAGCATTAAAATGCAAAGACGTCGAAGCTGCTTGGAAGAAGAAAAATGCTCCTCTTGCACAAGAATTAATGGAGTGATTTGGAGTAAGGTATTTATTTGTAATTGATACATGAGTTAAACTGTATATATACATGCATAGCGAAGCAATATCTGTCAGAAATGACATTTTTACGAAAAATCATTTTGCAATTTGAAGATAATAGGCAATTCTTTAACATAGTATTCCATTAGGTAAAAAACAATGAAAAACAAAGATATGAAAGACCAATTGACGCTGTTTAGTAGTTTGACCTACTCGCCAGACTGGTTATAGTGAAAGTACAGGAGAACGAAGTAGGAGGGCAGATGGCATTGTAAAGTTGTAGAGTGATGACAAATAAGATCTAGAAAGGGTCCAAAAATGGACTACAGCATGTTCAGGTGGCTTGTAGTACTGTTTTAGGAGGCCTCTGGGTGTAGTCACCACTTAGTTATATAAATTTATATACTCCTCTGGCACCCACCCGCGAGGAGACAGGTTAAACAATATATAAACTAAAGATCTAAACAATCAAGTCCAACAGTAAACAGCAAAATAATATTTACAAGGCTCGGTCAGCCTTGTAATCTCTAATGGGTCTGATCATACTCTCAAAACTTTATATAATTAAATTCGGCGAGGTGGTCCACCTCCTACAATAATCAATCAAGCCACATCCTTGTGTGAAAGGAATTGTGACAGCGATAGCTACCACAGTTTTAGTGCTCCTAGTACATGTACCATCTTTTTCAATCTAAAACATCATCAATTGTAACATAAACTCTCAAGGGATCGCTACATGCAATGTCGGTTCGTTCAGAACATGGCTCCGCAAATGGTTTCAAAATCCATCAAGAAAGCGGGTGACAATATTCTTGCTATATTCTGGGGTCCGCAGAGGATTTCAGGTGGCTTGACATTCCCTATAAAGAGGCCATCATTTGGGAGCAAATACCGATATAAAACCGTAATAAAGAGTTCTATTTAAGTTGTCGCACAAGTTTGGACGCATCTTCCTCATCTCTGAAAGAAATTTGAGTCGACTATGAGAACGAGTAGGGTAGGAGGCACCTTCATAATAGAAAGTGACTCATTCTCAGGCAGCTAGTAGAGTTGAAGTTTGTGTACATAAAATGGAAACCTCTTTCCCAGAGATGATGAGTAATGGGTAAACATCTTGACTGTAGGTCGTAGTCACATTTTCCTTTCCATTAGAACGTTATTTTTAATATATAAGAGATCCTCATTTATCGGTATAGCGGATGCAAATGCTAAACGAAATCACCGGGCGATTGGCACGGTGCAGGTGCCAAAGGTCCCGATTGGGCTAGCAGGGAAGCATTTGGCAACAAATTTTACAAACTGTTCACCAAATCTGTTGTCGTATGACACGATACTTGTAATGTGTAAAGAGAGAATAGAGCGATAGAGAGAAACTAATGATTGAGGCATTTAGAAGAGATGGGGTGCAAGCAAACCTTTTTAATCTCCAACAGTGGAGTTTCTGTACAAGAACCTGTTTAAAGACCACTGAATTTTATTTAGAGAGTGCTCAAAAGGTGTTAGTGACGGAATCCTTAGGTTTTTAGAAAGAGCAGACACGATCATTCACAAGAGTCAAGTCCGTTGTGCGGATAGGTGTCCTCGCTGAGAGTGAGTTTACGCAACACTTCCTGAGAACCGCTTCATTTTCCAGGTATCGATTTGCCGCTGTGCTCTTAAGATGCACAGCCTGATTTGGGAAGAAGATAGCGGATGATATCAATGTTAGTGACAACACAATCATTCAAATATCATTTTCTGGGCTGCTGGCAAATAAAAAAACACATCGATGATGATTGGAGTCGTCGCGGCTGTCTGCTTTTGATTAAATGACTGAATTTTATATTCCAGTCCAGGAGTTTAGGTCAGTTGATGAAGCTTTTGCGTTCTGTGGCATCTTCCTAGCCAGTGGGCCTAACTATAATTCCTAGAACATCTGGCCGTTTAGCAAAATGTCCACTTCCTTGGTAGGAAAAAGAATGTGGGATGGCTATCACGCAAAACTATGCACCTATTTACACTATAAGTGCTGCCAAAAAGATTTCATACTCTGTGAATTTTCTTCAGATAGGGTTAGTTTTCGGTCTGTTAAACAGAACTCCGTCCACTTCACTAGGCGGGCATATGTATTATAACAAAGATATAACTCCTCTCTAAGGAGTAAAAAGGATTCGAAGCATATTCCTTCAGCCACCCACCTCTGCATGTCCTCAAATAGAACGGAACCACAATCTCGAAGCATAGATCCTTAGTGGAGTCCTTTGTGACCCCCTTCAACAAATTATCTAGCCTACATGCTGCTCAGCCAGCATCATTGCACGTAGTAAAGTCGCTAAAGGAAGTAAACAGGATTTTGATTCTAGAAGCAGAGATCCCTGCAAAGGCGCGTTTACGCTAAATAAGTTGTGTCTCAGTCTCACTTCATTTGCGGATATGCTCCCATCTTAGACGATGTCCCAGATGTCATGCTTTAAAACCTTGGTTAGAGAAGTACATACATATATTCATTCTGTTATATTTTTCCAAGATAATTGAGAATGGAAATGCCCACTCAGACTCCTATAGAATGGTTACAGGTGTGCGATTTTCAGACACTAGAGAGAGTGTTCTACCCAAGCCTGTTTTCGCTCAATCACTATACCATATGTGCGTGAAAGTGATAAGGAAATTGTTTCTGTTAGACTAGCCTACTTCAATATCAGCGAATGTCACCTGTCTTCTGCATAGTGTGGTTATACAAGGTTTACTCCATAACGAATGATCTACTTCGGAGTGAAAATGCAATCTGCGAAGCCTTCATTCGTAGACAGCACTTCGCCACGGTATTTTCTCCCTATAGTTATCTCCTGATACTTTATGGCGTTTGGGGTCGTGGAGAACATCCAAACCCAGAAGATTGCAAAGGGACCTCTTCCAATCCTAATATCTGAGTTATTAAGAGATTAGGTATTTTTTGTACGAGGGGGGGAGCTCTCACGGACAAGATGGGAAGAAAAACGACGTCCCCAATGAAAGTAATCTTGAAATCATACTCATTTTATTGAACATTAATGGTAACACTTCGCTGATGCAGGCAAATATTCTCAATGCGCTCAAGGTAGACGACGTTCTGATAAATTTTGTTGCGGCCCAAATGCTATCCCTGAAGCGTCGACTTCAGCAGGCATTGAACTGCATCTCTCCCCATGCCGAAACGCAATGGTTTTGGTTTTCCATGACCAACACTAACTTGTGAACTTCTACCGCAATCAACATTGTAAGGGAAAAACGAGGAACTAAGTATTTAAATGAAGTATTCAAATATATTAATTAAATAAATACAGTGCACATTACAGGATCACATTAAATACAATGTAAACATATCAAATAAATACTGAGCAAACAAACAGGAACATAGGTCGATTTGCGGTGTCGTCGAATTGGGAATAATTGCGGAAAAAATCGCTATTTGATGAAGCGGTCCCAGTAGCTAAATGAAACAATTTCCAGCTCTGCCAGTCCTTTCGGAAAATTCTTGTTGAGTTGGCTAGGTATGGAGGATCTTTCCGGTGACTGGAAAAATGGGGGCGCTACCAAGTGTTCTATTTACTCGGAATGGGTTTATATATTCCTGCCAGTAGCGTTCTTGACATTTAGAGGAAGTTAAAATCTATCTTATTTATCCTCTTCTTCCTTACCTAGTGCCCGCCCTTACTTCTCTCTTCAGTCCACAAAACTAGCTGTGACCTAGAGGAAGAGGGCGATGGCGGACCAGGTGGGTCGACCCTCATGAGAGGGTCGAGGTGCGTGGGCAGGCATATGATCCATCTAAATCTTGCACACCAATTCATTTAAAAAATAAAATTGGCGCATGGGGATAAGAGAAATTAATTCATATCCTTGAAACAGAAGAAGAGGCATTGTTTTGAACGCCCGATTATACATACACCCCTACCCCTCCATATTTACGTAAAACCACTATCATCTCATTGCAAAGAGCGCGGGGGGGGGATGTGCGAATAAGATACTGAATTCCAAAATATAGAAATAGAAGCGTAGATCGGTTCCCAGTGGTGGTACTGTTCGAATCGCTAAAGGAATTTATAGCAATGTGCCTCACTCATCAAGACTGCAAACAGCTGATTAACGAAACAGATACCAATCATTGAAAACTAATGAACACCGAAGCTATTGTGCTCCTGGAGATCATGGTCCAAGGAACCGTTGTCTGCAGACAACTGGGCTCCCATATGGGTGAACAAATGGCCGAGGACATCCATGAACAAATAAAACCAGCGAGAATGTGCCGCTTTAGTCCGTATTCGAGTTTGGTCAACCTGCAGGGATCATCAAAATAATTTTATCGATTTTAATATGGCATAAAGACGCATTTCAATCTAAATCGAACCCATGAAAGATGGAAAAGGAATACTTCGTGCATATCTAAAAACTTTTCTGAATCTCTTTATTTTGGCCGAGTTTAAAACGACAGAAAGCAAAAAATGTCAAATTCAAGGTTCCGATTGCGGAAAACCTGCTTTCCTTCGATTTGAATGCCATAAACAGCAGAAGAAATGCACCAACTGCATCGAGCCCTACTCCGCACCGGAAGTGTGATGCAATAAGAAAAATACTTATTAAAACCAAGGAAGAAATTACATCGACTCGGGTATCGAAGCAAAGCGAATCCCCTGACCGCGTGAGAAAGCTATAATCAAGCATCATTAAGGATACTCAGTCTTGGCAAAGTCTTCAAGAAAGCACCCAAGATTGATACGTGGTAAAGATGGATTTCCTTCCCGAGATTAATCATATTTCAATTTCCTCACGCGCTTGTCTTTGATTAAGGATTCACTGTGAAGCCCGGAGCTTCAGATTCACTCTGCTCTCAATGAGGTTCAGTAGGGCATCCTTTATTATAAAGCAGTGGATTCACCCGATATGCTGCGCCATCGTTTCGGAGCAAGATTTAGTTTCATATGCGTACTTCGACGGTGTTCTACTTCTAGGTTCTTATCAGACCCTCGAAACGGCAGTTGCGCGCTTGACCAGATCCTCACGCAACGAAAACTTTAAAAAAATTAGTGCTCCTTGCTATTTGACAGCTGTTTTTTCTGGGTATGGACATTAACTTAAATAGATTAAACACTTGTCTGACCAAATGAATGTGTTCCTGGATTCAAGACTCATTCTGATGGTTACCCTGTGACCAATCTGCTTCATCCTTTTGTTCAAAGCTAGGAAAACTTTGGAACTTCGTCTGCCGGGCAATTTCTCTGACGCACTTTTGGTTCCAACTGCTTACGAGGCTTCTCCACAAAGCTGATTCCTCGAAGACCTACTGTCTAACGTTTCGACCCTATGGGAGGTTTTTCAACTTCCTAGGTCTCGATGATTAACTGCGCATATGGCGCACGGTAGTGACAGTGTTTCTAGATAAAAGAGAACTTTAGCTTTCCACTCGACTACCCTCTTTCCGCATCGCGAGCAGAATTTCTCGCAGCCCTCCTCGTGATGTTCCACTTCCCTGTAGCTTCCCTGGTATCTGACATCAAAGGGATCGTCTAGCTCTTAAGTGGATGGTTGCGTCCCGTCCCCTGCCAATATGATCCTATGGTACTTCTTTCACCTTTAGAAGAGACCTTTCTTAATATATATATATATATATAATATATATATATATATATATATATATATATATATATATATATATATATATATATATATATATAACGGGTGTTCCATTAAGACGGATCGAAGTTAGCAGTAAATAAAACTGTTATTCGTAAAAATTTATTGATTTCACTATTGGATCATGTTATTTAAGTCATGGCAATTATGTATGAAAATAATAGCGCCTAAATGTCTGCCAAGACTTTGGTCGCACACCTCCACTCGATGGTCAAAATTTTTGAAGACGTCTCTGCATAGGTGCTCCTCGATCTCACCAATATGCCTTATTATCTCGTCCTTCAGCTGTTGAATTGTTGTTGGCTTGTTAAGATGACCGCAAAGGAAGAAATTTAAAGGCGTCAAGTCACACGATGGTGGTGGCCAATTGACCTCGCTGTTTCGAGAGAGGATGAGACCTGAGAACTTCTCATTCAATAAAGTTATTGTTTCATTGGCTGTGTGGCATGTGGCGACGTCCTTTTGAAACCACAAATCTTTGACATCCATATAATTCAATACCGGCCATAAAAAGTTGGTTATTATGGCAAGGTATCGCTCGCCTTGTCACCGTAACAGAATTCCCGGCATCATTTTGGAAAAGATACGGCCCAATGATTCTGCTAGCAAAAAATGCACACCAAACAGTGACCTTTTGTGGATGCAGTGGCTTTTCAACAATCTTCCTTGGATTTTCATCAGCCCAAATGCGACAATTCTGCTTATTAACGAATCCACTAAGGTGAAAATGGGCTTCATCACTAAAGATTATTTTTTCAAAAAATCACCATCGGCTTGTCTTTGCTCGTGCACCCAATTAACGAATGTAAGGCGCTTTAAATGGTCAGCAGTCTTCAGTTTTTTTGTCAATTAAATTTTGTAAGCGTGTAGAGACAAATCTTTTGTCAAAGTTCGATGTAACGTTGTTGTGGAGAGGTTTAATTCCTGCAGCAATGTTTTCAGCTTAGCGGCGTAAACGAGCACGCAATGGTGTTTGCATATCTGCCACCGACCCCGTTCGTTTGAATTTACGAACAATTTTCCCAATTGTACTCTCGGTTGGTCGATTATTTTGATAAAAAAAATCGCGAAGTGCCCGAAATGCATTTCTGTTTGAACGTCCATTTTCGTAATAGGCTCCAAAAACTTTCCTACTTTGTTCGATTATTAATTGTTCCATGGTTAAAATTGCTAAACACTGAAGTTGTTAAATTTGAAAGAAAAATACAAAAATCATTAGACACTTAAACTTAACTCATATTTAAATTCGGTCCAAGTTATATATAATTTTTTAAAAAAACCCCGAAAGAGATAGCATAAGAACTAAAATGAATCAAATGAGTATATTTATTGCAATTTTGAGAAAACGTTTGGGGCAACATGCCCATCTTCAGGTTCTAAGATTAAAAAGATACACAATAAGACAAACAAAAAGTTGATAAAAAATACTTTAAAAAAACCCCGAAAGAGATAACATAAAAACCAAAATAAATCAAATGAGTATATTTATTGCAACTTTGAGGACGACGTTACGGGCAACATACCCATCCTCAGGTCCTAAGATTTACAAAAAAAACAATATGACAAACAAAAAGCTGATTGAGAGTAATTTACAAAAAATAAACAAACGCGAAAGAGATAGCATAAGAACTAAAATGAATCAAATGGGTATATTTATTGCAATTTTGAGAACATGGTTTTGCGCAACATGCCCATCATCAGGTTCTAAGATTTAAAAGATACACAATAAGACAAACAAAAAGTGGATAAAAAGTTATTTAAAAAAAAACCCTGAAAGAGATAACATAAGAACTAAAATGAATCAAATGAGTGTATTTATTGCAATTTTTAGGACAACGTTCTGGGCAACATGCGCATCTTTAGGTTCTAAGATTTAAAAGATACACAATAATACAAACAACCAGTTGCTAAACAGTAATTAAAAAAAAACCCAAAAGAGATAAGATAAGAACTAGAATTAATCAAATGAGCATATATATTACAATTTTGAGAACAACGTATTAAGCAACATGCCCATCTTCAGGTTCTAGGATTTAAAAGATACACAATAAGAAAAACAAAAAGTTGCTAAAAAGTAATTTATAAAAAAAACCCAAAAGAGATAGCATAAGAACTAAAATGAATCAAATGAGTATATTTATTGAAATTTTGAGAAAACGTTTCGGGCAACATGCCCATCTTCAGGTTCTAAGATTAAAAAGATACACAATAAGACCACCAAAAAGCTGATTAAAAGTACTTTAAAAGAAACCCGAAAGAGATAACATAAAAACCAAAATAAATCAAATGAGTATTTTATTGCAACTTTGAGGACGACGTTACGGGCAACATACCCATCCTCAGATCCTAAGATTTACAAAAAACACAATATGACCATCAAAAAGTTGATTAAAAGTAATTTACAAAAAAAACAAACGCGAAAGAGATAACATAAGAACAAAAATGAATCAAATGAGTATATTTATTCAATTTTGAGAACAACGTTTCGGGCAACATGCCCATCATCAGGTTCTAAGATTTAAAAGATACACGATAAGACAAACAAAAAGTGGATAAAAAGTAATTTCAAAAAAACAAAACCGAAAGAGATAACATAAGAACTAAAATGAATCAAATGAGTATATTTATTGCAATTTTTAAAACAACGTTTCAGTCAACATGCTCATCTTTAGGTTCTAAGATTTATAAGATACACAATAAGACTAACAAAAAGTTGCTAAAGTAATTTAAACAAATCAAAAAACCCGAAAGAAATAACATAAGAACTAAAATGAATCAAATCAGTATATTTATTGCAATTTTGAGAACAACGTGTAGGGCAACATTCACATCTTCAGGTTTTAAGATTTAAAAGATACACAATCAGACAAACAAAAAGTTGATGAAAAGTAATTTAAAAAAAAACCCGAAAGAGATAGCATAAGAACTAAAATGAATCAAATGAGTATATTTATTGCAATTTTGGGAACAATGTTTCGGGCAACATACCCATCTTCCGGTTCTAAGATTTAAAAGATACACAATAAGACTAACAAAAAGTTGATAAAAAGCAATTTAAAAAAATAAAAAAACCCGAAAGAGATAAAAAATAAGAACTAAATTAATTCAAATGAGTATATTTATTGCAATTTTGAGAACAACGTTTCGGGCAACATGCCTATCTGCAGGTTCGAAGATTTCTAAGATTTAAATCTAAGAACCTGAAAATGGGCGTGTTGCCCGAAACGTTTTTCTTAAAATTGCCATAAATATACTCATCTGATTCATTTTAGTTCTTATGTTATCTCTTTCGGCTTTGCTTTTTTTAAATAACTACATATAAATATATTTATGTGTGTGTGTGTGTGTGTGTGTGTGTGTGTGTGTTTGTTTAAGAGAAACGACACTATTTTGGACTGATTTATTGCGATCCCAGGTTTCGACATAGAACTCCGTGATCTTCAATTGCTTTCAAACTATTGAATACAAATAGATATTTAACCTAAGGACAAACAAATATATAAGTCAGAATTTATTCAGGTGGCCGGTATGAAACGACATTTTTGGCAAAGACTCGATGAGTCTTATGCTTATCAAGGGATTTTCGTGGAATTGCCTATTGGAAGAATTGAAGTATGAATTTCCTTTATGAGGGCTGATTCTATCAGACATTTATGAATATTCTCGTAGTTGGAGGAAGTATAAATTATTTGGAATTATCAATACCAATTGACTGGTCTTCATTTGACATGTGTATGAACAGGTTAGAAGATAGACTTCCCCGGTGCATGTCACATTTGTTCCTACGTTCGCTTTGAGAATCTGCTGCTTTCGCCAATGTATATTTAATCGCAAATTTTGCATGTAATATAATAAACGCCCTGTTCTTTAGAAGCGGATCTATTTTTCGATACACCTTTCCTATTACAGTGATTTTTTACCTTATGTTTCCTTTTTTCAAATTTATTTCATTTAACCATATACAACGGTATTTACAATCTACCCATTTAGTTCTCAGTCTTTACGTTCAAATGTCATATAATACAACCATCAAACCTATTTTATAACTAATTCTTCCGTACATTTTCGCATCTCAGCATCTATATCATCTACTTTAACTCAATTTCTCATATTTTGGTCATTTCGCAGCACTAACAAACTCTTAATTGTCTATCAAAACCATACACTGCTACAGCAATCGGTTTGCCTCTCTAAAGCCAATCATATTTATTCTTCTGTCCTTGTTCATATCCATATTATACAATGAATCAAAATGATTTATCCATCTACTTTCGACCTACTTCATGTTCACACTCCTCGGCCATTTATATTCTTAATATTCACATATACTTTCTTCTGCTATCTCACTTTTCTCAGTTTCCTCCAAAATAAATTCCTCTTCCCATATCGAGCAACATTTATCTTTTGTTAAAATATTACATTTGCTCACTTGAATTTTTACAGTGATTAAACACTAATTTCACTTATCATCTATTATACATTTAACATTCTGATTTACACCATTAAGCAATTGCAAGTACGTTTGAGTTTTGCTCTCCACTACCCCTTATTACAACAACACTTCCCACTTCAGCGTTTAATAAGGCCAGTTCTACATCCACACATATTTCTTATGCACTACCCACCACCACGCTTCCTTAAATTTTTACAGCATTTGCTTTATTATCATGTTAACACTTACTATATTTTCTCTGTCATACCACCAAGCATTCTTACATTCTCTTCACATGACTGCTGTCATTAACTTTTATTTTTATTTTCGCTTCCTTTCCACCTTTTTCGCATCTTATCATCCAAGCACCTATCAATTTAACATATCTTCTTCAGTTCTACTTCTAAATTTACATAGTTTATACATTACAACTATAAGCAGTCCCACTTTTGTAAAACATAGCTTCACTTAAAATTCTCTAGCCTACACATTTATATCACATAAATTCACTATGCCTCTAATCCCTCAAAAACACTACAACTTCTCATTTATTTCTGCCTTCTCGATCCATACTTGTTCACAACATACACCACAAAAACTCTTCATTACCATTCATGTTTGTCTCACTCTCAGAGTAAGCATCTACAAATCCATGTTTTAAATACTTTTAAAACCAGTGCCCTTTTTTCCATCGTATATACCCTCCCATTCCACTCAGATCACCTACTCTGACAGATTAACCAGCAGGACAAGACGGGGACCGCCCCCAACTCAAATTACCCATATTGAGTATTTCTCTGACATAATGCAACCTTCCGGATGCTCGGCATCTAAGATCATTTCCCCTACTCCTCCCATATCCATGTTTAGTATTTTTTAGGACGAGCCGTCTAACGGGATGACAAAGTTCGTGGCCCAAGAACAAGCAGGGTAAATTCGACTCGTAATAAATAAAGCGTAGTCTTACTAATATCGTGATTTTTTTGATTTTTTTTTTTTAAGAGCTCATCTGGCGACTGCCTACTTGGGCAATAGTCGCCGTATTAAAACTGGCCTAGTTCTAGGCTACTTTAAAATAAAATTAAAGAGAGAAAAAAAAAACAACACCCCAAAAGGGGGAAAGGAAGCAAGCTGGTGCGTCGGGGAGAGGTCCCCCCGGCGCAGGAGCGTGCAACTATACTGATATCGTGAATTAGACAAACAAGCAGAGACTGGTCTTAAAGATTATACCAAGTATTAGTTGATCCTGGAATTTCGTTCCACTTTGGAAAATTTTTAAAATCTTTGTAATTCAGTTCAATCTATTATATAATTAAGAATTGTTAGGTATTTTTTTTTTCAGCTGACTAGGCACCTCTCCATAAGGAGCTACAAATCTGGACTGATTTAGATTAGTTTGGTTATTACTATTCTGTTAAAAATATTCTAACTTGATCGTTACTATCAAAATTCACATTTATATTTCAAGTAAAAGCTAGACTATTCTTAGGCTTACAACGACTCAAATAAGTCTTAGTATGGCATTTAATAATTGTAATTTATTCTATTTGCTTAATCACTGAGGCATTTTTCTTTAATTCGATCAGATGGAGGCCGTTAGTAATTTCTGATTTCCTCTAATTTCCAATTATTAATGTAAATTCGTGGATTGTTTCGTCTATTTAGTAGACATGCAAAGTATACTACCACTATTCCGGCTGCGTATAACCTTTTTAATTATGGTAACAAAACTCTTAGATGACTTATGCCTTGCACACGAGGTAGGACTTTTATTTTATATTAGGAAGAAGCCATCATAAAGGCGATGATATCTTATTGTCCTCTCCAAAATCCTTTTCTTGAATACAATTTAAAAAGAGAGATGGAGACCTAGACCAGGACTACCATAAATTCCCCTCCTGTGTCGCTGACCAAAATTTCACCAAATTTTGCGCAGCGAAAGAAACTATAGTTTATGAGGTAAGTTTTGGGAAAAAGACATCCTTACATAAGTTTTCCGACCTCAAAAATGCTGATATTTAACAATAAATCCAGACCACAAAGAGCTTAGTTTAGCTTCTAGATCTGTCATGATTGATTTTTATAATGCATGATAAAATTCTGTTAAATCCATCTCACGAGGTTTAATTAAATCGTTGTTAATACAGCGAACATATGTAGATAAATGATAAACGCCATAATATTAGTGCCTTTAAATCCTTTATACGTTCTCTTTTACATGATCTTCCCATTATTAAACGTAGAACATTTATAGATACACTTAACTCGCTTACGAGCGTTTATCAGGAAGATATACATACTCATCACATCTCATTTTGTAAAAATAAATTGACTCTCTTGCGCAGTGATAATTTGTAGTGATGTGTCTTTCTCTCCATGCCTTGAAAGAGAGAAAGATAGTTGACCACTTAATGGAAAGAAGTAATTTACTGGTTCTGTTTATGTTTCAAGAGTGAAGTTTTCCTTTTTACATAAAATAATACAAGTTGAGTTTTAAGTGCCCTGCATTCGATTATTCGTATTTCCATCTCCTAAGGAAAAACTATTACATCAAAACACACAAAGGTTAGTTACTAGGCAATATTCGAAACTGCCGGACATACCAGCATAAATTTCAGTTCACGTTTTTGTCCCATAGCCTTAATATAGCGTCTTTAACTTCATCTTATCTTTCACGATGCGTAAACAAAATGAATGAGAACTATTCTCACAGAACTCTTCGACAGAATCAGTCCTCGCGATACACCATGACTGTTGTTCTCAAGTCTGGAGTCGATATCTAGCGCATCTTTTTTTGTTGCCTTGGTTCTCTTGTTTACATTTAAACTTCGAACAATTAGGAATCGTTCAATTGAATATATTATATTTATATTTAAAGAATGATAAGAAATATTGGACATAAAATACGATAAATGATAAATATATCAGCCAAAATAAACGATTGTTTCTTGTTTTTCTTATGTCATCTATCAAGCAAATACCGTCCTCCATTATATTAATTCACTCCATCTAAATAAAAAATTCAACATTGGAGTTCAAAGTGCTGCCTTCTTTTCATTTTTAGACATAAATATTATGAAAACATCGGGAGATATTTCCAATTCAATTTATAATAAACAAAACTTTAGTCGATTATGTACCAATTTCTTCTCCTTCTGTTAGTTTTCTTCTAAGTGTTTTCTGCCTCTCATCTATAGAGAAATCTTCCTTTATCTTATGAAAATAAGGACAAAGAGTTTTGTTTCATGAAGAACTTTTTTTCAAATTGCAATTTTCCTGCTTCGTTAATCAAAAAACAAATTTACAAATTTACCTCTAGAACATTAACCCCCAAACTTGACTTTATCACGTCCTAAAAGATAGTTTATATTTTTTAGTCTGTTTATGAAAATTTTAAATTCAGAATTTAAAAGGAGCATGATTAAATTGATACAGTCCCCAGCTAATTGTATAACTCTACCACAATGAAAACCGTTCTTGTCAACTTTCATATACTGCTCTCTCTCAATTTAGTGTCGGTTCTCGGTGGCTGAATGAGCTAATGTCATTCTTATTGATATATTTTACCTCCTCTTTGGTAGCAGGCGTTTTTATATAAATTTTTATAAGCTTTGATATGCTCTTTGTTTTAACATCTCTTGTCACATTTCATCAGTGTTATTATATTTTTTGTATGTTGAGAAATACCTTAAGCCTTTCGTTTTGGTTTATTGCCTTATTTAAGCCGTATCGGAGACGAAGTCCTATATTTATTACCAAGAGTTATTTTTTTGCCATTTAATTTACACAATGTCGATGCTTGAAGATAAACTAGCAAGCTCGAAACGTTGCAAAAGAAAGTAAAATGAACAGGTTCTTCCTTATCCTCACTTATCTCGTTAAACTAAAATTGAGCTGTGTAATAGCAACTTCTTTTGACTAATTGAATTCTTCTTAAGTACAAAAAGGATTGCTCAACTGAAAACCTAGTTGCTGGTAGGGTCAAAATTAGCTCAGACAATTTTGTTAGTTGCGATAAAGTTCCATTCAACCCACTCTTACTCAAAATGCGAAGCAATTCATACGCTGGTTTCCCATTCATTTCGCTGTCATTATATAAGACTAACATTTCGCTTCTCAACCTTTAACAGTTCTAGATATCTCACTAAGAAATTTAAGTGTTGTTAGAGCTGATTCATAAAATATTCGTTTGTTTTCTTTTAGTTTTCTAGAATTAAGAAGCATCAACAATTTTAACATTCAGATTTTTAACTCGCACTTCAATTTGCATTTATATCAAATCTATAATTTGGTAAAATATCGTTCTTTACCTTTCTTTGGGGTCTTCCAAAGGATCATTTCTTTTTAGTTTAATAGAAGGATAAATGACATCAACAGGGCACCAAACTTTGGAAAATGCATTCGTTTTATCTTGTAAGACTTTGACTATTTCCTTTACCTTACGAATACTGCATTTGTGTAATTGAAAATATCACCAAATAAATTTAACAAACGTTTGGATTCATAATCTTCAAAGATAGAATAAAATGCTTGAGTGTAGGTGTTGCTTTCAGTTTCCCATTTGTTGTTATTATCAATGATGACTTGGAACAAATCAGTAAGATGCTCATGGTACTAAGAACATTTTCGCCCAATGAGTGATTAAATTACAACGAGTTGGTGGAACCTTGGGAAATCGCTTTTGAATTTCAAAATCTAATAAATGAACACGTTTAATTAACTCTGAAAAAAGCAGTGAAAATTACTTGAGCTTTGAAAAGAATATCACATTCATGGATTTTGGAGAACAATTATGATATCACTTAATTTAATCAATGAACCATAGAGTGAAAGAAAAAGTCATTGGTATATTTTTCTTTGACCTGTCTTTGAAGTCCATTCAGTTGACTTACCGTACACATGCACTATCATAAGTTTGATCAACAACTTTTTCCCCAAGATTTAATTCTTCTACTTTAATAAACACTATTTTGGATAACCAATCGGCCGTATTATCAGCGCTTACTTTTATAATCCTAAGAAATCTTTCACACACAATATCATCACTCAAAACTTACCGCACAACACAAGAAAGTTACGAAGCAGTTTTAATATCAGTAGTCTTGTCTAAAATAATAGCCGCAAATGAAGACTCTCTTATTTCACTCTTAATCTTCCTTAAAAGAATTTTGGCCACACAACTAATAAAAACATTTTGGAATCTATTTGTAACAACAGAAAAAACGCTGGGCTCTTCTAAATGCAGTGTTAGTAAGGGTCTTGTTTCTTACATATATTTAACAACTCAACATATTTACCCTGGTTTTAGAATGTGTTGTTTCATCATGGCCTTCTAATGCTAATTGTTGCTTGCCTAATAAACAAATAACGTAAATAAATCTTTTAATATTCTTTTCACATATTTATTATAGATTTCCGCATTCCTCTTGTGTTGGTTGTTTAATAAGAAATCAATTCGCGTTTTTTCGAATCTAGTTAAATCTATTGTAGTTGTTATGTGAGTAGAAGAAAGATCGTTACATCAACCTCCACCTTAATCTTACCTAAATTAAAAAAAATATACTCCTCCCAACTCAATTACATCAGAACCCAACCCAAATTGATCGTGAGAGGTGAAACACACAAAAAAACAACAATTACATGCAGCAAACAAAGCAACACCAGGCATACACCCAAACAAACAACTAGAAAACTGTTCCAATACACACATTTTCTTTAACTAATTAAACACAAACGCAGACGATCGAAGACTCATCTGATGTACAAAGACACTGACGATCGAACAGTCATATAACGTACGATGAAGCAGACGAGCGCAGAATCATATGACGTGAGATGACACTGACGATCGAAGTGTCATCTGACGTAAGATGAGTCATTGGTCGTCAGCGCATCTTTTACACACAGCGAGAAAAAGCACATAAACCAGAGCTTCAACCATCACTCTTCAATGAATCAGTGCATCAGACAACATCTATCACCTACATTTCAGACACCTTGCAAAAAAAAACAAGCACGTGCCAAAGTTACATACTACAGATTCCAACCATAACTAAACACATTACCCTATAAAAACTTCAATGTTACCTTCCTACAAAGAATTATATGGCAACATAATTACGTGCCTTAGCTAACCATGAATAATAGCCCTATACAGCTACTACTCTAAAATACTCGAACTAACGTACAATGCGTCAAAAACATTCAAAGAGCATGTGGAAACAGAAAAACACAAATGTACACTAAGACTTTACTTCCATATATCACTCGCATGCACAACATTCTCACAAATAAAGAAACCTCACCAGAATATATAAGCATTTCTTACCCTCGGTAATGGATGTTTCAACCCATATTTGTGTATATAACCTGTAACCAAAATATACAAAATAAAACAGGTAAATATTACTATTTTACAGATACTATAACCACTTTATTTTTATTTTAAAAATTCTAAAACAATTAATAATGATATTTTGGGGAATTTGACCATTTATAATTCTTTTGACCATGAGTATATCCACTAATCTATAAACCTGAAATTGAAAATACCGCCTCTTGACAAAATTGCCTTCTAAATTATAAGGAAATAAAAGACAATCATGAAATTATACTAGTCGTTTGTTTTGTTGTATAATCTTGAACATTTCAAAGATCTCTCCGTTTCCAATGACCAAAGGCATGAATCACTAAATTTAAATGCAATCCAAATGTTAGTTCAGCTCATTGAAGTCTTGTTAATTGACGTTACGAAATAATCCTTTGTAGCGGATATTAGTCAGTTTTTTCTCTTTCAGCTAAGATTTTTCATTTAGTCAAATTTTAAGTTTTTTAGGGAAAGAATTCATTGTTGATTGAAATAAGAGAACCAAAAGCTAATGAATTTTGTTCTAGCATTTTGTAAGATCATTTTCTGAAAAATATCTTTATAATATGGCAGAGTTCTATCAGCAGATATTTTATCTCTGATAGAATGTCACGCAAAGTAATAAACGGGGATCTAAGAGAGTTCGTAGGCTTTTTAACCGAGGCATATAGAAGAAGACAGTTCAAAGAATATAATTTAATATGCAAATTAGCTTCTATCCGTTTAATATAGCTTTTCCTAGCCAAATAAAAGTTTATGTATAATTCATGAATAAATTTCCATAGATTGTCAAAAAAAAACTATGGAAATGGCTCTTCTGTCCGTCGTCATCACAGAATCTTTCATTGCAAGTCTGTTCCTTAGAGAAAAAAAAAGTGAAATATACGCTGCATAACAGCGAAGAGTTCAAGAATTATTTATCTGAAAGTATTGAATAGATTTTCTGGCTCTAAATGCATGGGAACACATCACACGTGTAGAGGATCTATAGAGAGTGTCTAGGTTGGCAGGCACAGCCTCATCCATTTTACTCTACCTACATGTCATTATCAGATTAATAGTTTATTTCTCTTTAGAAGAACATAATTGAATTGATAGATTCTTTGATAACGATGCATTCAGAGAAAGACCGGCACGTTTTTTTTTCAAAGCATTAGTTTATTTAAGAGAGACAGATAAACATTTATATCGTTATAACCAGGTATTGGAGTTAGTGATGATGATGAAAAGCTCTATGAAACAGCTGGAAAATATTTTGAGGAATAAATTAAGTTGTTTGAAGTATGATATCATTTATACACTTAGGTTAATAAAAAGGCAAGAAAACTCTTGGAGCATTTGGGATAATAATCCATGATAGGTAGTTTAATGTCTAAGAATTGGTTCTTAACCATTTATTGCGTCACATATCCCTTTAAAAATCAAATACATACTATGGACCCCTTCACGAGAAAAAATAGATTAGTATAAAAACCAAACAAGTTCCATACAATAAATCTACATACTCTATTTTATTTGAAAATCGAATATATCATAGATAAATTATAAAACAATATTAGCAGAGAATTATGTTTCTTACTCATTCCATGCAAAAATTAATGACCACTTTATTAATAAATGAAACATCATTCCTTGTGTTGTTTTCTTAAATAATAAAAGGAATTGGGGAAAGTCTTTTGACAAGGCAACTCTAATATTATATTTCATATCCAAACTTGAAATCCTGACTCGTAAAGGTATGGAGTAGCAAACGCAATAAGAGCCCCACTGACTGACTCGCTTTGCCAGACGATGGTAGCCTTGTGTGCATGAACATCAGAATTTTTCAAGACTCATTTAGTTGAATTCATCTGTATTCATTTCTTTGTCTTGCAGTCTTTCAGAAACAGGGATTTGAACTGAAAGATTTATCTCATTTAGATGATCCAATATTTCTAAACAGTGAATTAAGCCACGAATATACTATTCAATCTCGAACTGTTGTCAGTGTGGACTTTTTCTTGATCTAAAAACGTAGTGAAATTTGATACAAAGTTCATTAAATCGCTTTAAGATTACTCCTCTAGAAAAGCAAATAATTTTCTTTCTTGTATTGAAGAATTTCATATTCTCTCAATTTAATGAGAAAATCTCTTAAAAACGAAATGTTTCAATGCAATGAATCTGATGAAGTTTTTAACTTTTATGCTAACTAACCTAGGCTTTATTCAGCTTTATTGGCAGAGTCATTAACATCAATGCATAGCAATAGAGAAATCAATGGGTTACAATGAACTGAGGAGCTTTTTTATTTAACAATACAGGAAAAACTGATGTGTTGTCAAACATTGGAGGTGTTCTATCTTAACATAATTTACTAAGCAATTTCTTCAGACGAAGTTTTACTTAGTGAAGAATTTATTCACAATTTACAAAGATGTCTGTGGTATTTATAGTTGCTAAAACGGCTCAAAAATAAGAATTCTCCTTGTATTATGTGTTTACACTAACACTATTCCTATTTTTTATCTCTCTCATATTCACAAGTACGTTCTCTGACTTACTCTCGAGCATTCTTAACATTCACTCTCTCACATTGATCTAATGGCCTTCACTTGCAATTCCCCATTTCTGCCGCTTTTCTCCCGCAATCTAATATATGTAGAATCCAACCAATTTAATTTGTGCAGCAAACTCATCTCTTCACAAATTATATTACTAATACATTTCACAATTTAAGCACTGAATACATCCTTCAGCATATTTTTTCTCATCAGGAGAAGAGCAATCATCCTTTAAAAATCGCCATCTCTTCCTTGCCAAATTCCTGTGTAAGTATATATATACACATATTATAATAAAATATGTTTTTGTAAAAACTATCAGTAAAGAGAAAAATACAATCTCTCCATTACAATTATCGATAAGTGAACTAAAGCTCCTTTCACTCAACCTTTCCTCCTTTCAATAATTCTGACATTTAAATCTCGCAAATATATTTAACCTGTACTTGTTTTCTGATCCATCCACCCCACAAAATCTCTCAGTACTGAATCAAAATAAGATCTCTCCATTACAATTATCGGTGAGTGAACAAAAACTACTCTCACTCCATCTCTCCTACTTTCACTAAATCTGACATTTAAATCTCACAAATATATTTAACCTGTCTTTGATTCCTCATCTATCCACCCAAACTTTCTTTGTTAGCCGTACTTATATAATTGCAGAGTTTATACACCATAACTAAGCAGTATTATTCCTCCAAAATCCCAAACTCACCTGCATACTTCTCGAGTTTAAATATTCAAACTAAACCATTTTTCATACTCACCCTTGCTGATATCTAACTCAACTAAATATCTCTTTGGTTCTTCCGTATTTGACTTCACTACCTGCCACTCTATCTCAGGACCTTGTTTTAACAACCTCTTTCCCTCCTTCCATGCAGTAAGGTATGCTCAGTCTCTATTTTAGTGTAGAGCCACTTAAAGTGGTTTCTGACAAAAATAAATTACTTTCTAACCCTTTTTCTATCATGACCAGTCATTTGTTCAGCAAAAGATTTCCTCCTTCTTAAGTTTTTTCCTTAGTCTTTCTCATTTTACTTTTTGTCCGGAAGATACAATTATTGTGGCTATATAGAACGCAAGGCACCGAAAATTATTAGTAGTGTATGCTTGTTTGTTAGTTTTAGCCATTTTCTGATTTGCTTCCATGTGTTAAAAGTAAATTCCTTTAAAATTAATTTGAATGAGTCTAGTAAAGAAATTTTGTTAGCAAATATTTCATCATTAATTTCAATATCTCAACAGAATCATTATTCAGTCATCAAAAGAAAAAATATTAAAGGTGAATCCCTAAAAATATAAAATATGTACATAATTTCCAAACATGAACGTTCAGTAAGGAACATTTCGATCAGAAAGACCTTATTTTTATCGAAGCATCTTCCATAACGTTTGCGAGAGAAAATCCACTGTTTCCAAAAATGGAGGACATGTAGGTACAAGCTACGTATGAGTAACTGTTATGCAAATTTGTATGTATAAAATAAAATTTTAGAGCAGATAATTTATTTACTAGAAAAAATTAAGTGCCCAAAATGATTCAACGTTTAGGATTCTTATGGAGAAAAACTGCATTGTTTACAGAGCAACTAACTTCAGCTTAATCTAATGTAAGTTAAGCGATTATTTTGCTGGCTGTCGTCTAGAGATTGTCGTTTGCGTTTTCGCACTTTACGCATCATCTCGCTTTTCCCTGACTTCCCACCCCTACCTGTATAACCTCAACTTTGCATTATATAGTTATTTTTATTTCGCCTTTTTCTCATTATAGAAATTCACTTGTACCTCTCTTTTTACATTTTTATATTCTTTACTTGTAAATTTATATAAAAGACCTAAGGGTCAAACGATCTGATTATGAGTCCCACGATTTGATTGTAAAGCTACGCCACCAGATGGTATTTCAGCTGAAGTGGAGCCATTAAAGAGATATCAAGGGATTAAAATATCCATTACATAATATTCTATCAACCTTTGAGAAAATAATCCTACAGTATATCAACTATTAAATCAACTAGAAGGCAGGAAAAGACCTCAAAAGGGATATTTTTGAGAATGTGGCCATCGATGGCTCCTGACAAACTCTGCCACGTAGTGTGGAGAGAGACAATCTTTACGCTTGTGCACCTCTAGTCAAGCTACTCATCAGGCGAAGAAGAGAAGGCTTGCCTTTCGTTCTCAATAAAGTATGTTGTATAAACGGATGATCAATGGCGCTACTTCCACTCCAGTGATGAATCTAAGTTTAATTTGTTTGACGCCGATGGCTGGAGGTTCCTTGGGTGCAGAGCATGCAAATGTTTATCTTACTTGCACCAAAATGAGTATAAAGTTTAGTGGAGTATCATGGACTAGGACGTGATCTCGGTGAAAGCTTTGCCTTGTCTGCAAGCCACTGAAGCCCAACCTTCAAATATTTTCAAGATAACGCCCCATGAAAACCTTCAAATTCGGAGAAGACCTGATTTGCATTGAAAATGTTTGGAAGACACTTGGACAGATTACCAAATCGAGAAAAACGGAAAAGGTTTGAGAACTCTGCGAAATTTTCCAAGATAATTTAAGCAAGATTATTGAGCAAGAGTAACAACACTTAGTTCGTTATTGCGGTAAGAGATGGCAAATAATTATCAAGTATAAAGATATACAGACTAAATACTATTAAATTTTACCTTGTAAAAATGTCTTCCTATACAAATTCATTTCCGCTTTTTTTCAGATAATATTAAGTACTTTAACAAATTTTCTAGTAATATACTAATCTGTTAATGAATCTGGTTTTAATGCTCCATTCTTTTTACAACCTTTACCCATATGCAAGTTACATATAATTGTAGCTTATCGTACACTAATTTTTGGAAAACTGATTTTCTCTGGCATTAGTTATAGAAACTCTTGTGATAGAATTACAGATGTTATGGATTTTTGGAGGGTATTCTAGACTAATTATCCATTAATATCCCAATTAGAAAACCAAATGATATCCTAGGAAACAAAGATTCCCACCATCTGCAAGGGTACACAACCTGGCTTGCTTAAAAAATAATGAAATTACGTGCAATGATACACATTTTTATTTTGAAGAAAAATGTCTTTCTTCATACTAAAAGGTTATCAATAGGAATACCACTTTTATTAATTACTATATGTCAAATTTTATTATACAAACGAGATTTTAGAATCAAATATATTTACTATATTTACCTACACTTCAATGGCACCAAACTTGTCATATTCAGGAACCCAGAGCGCATAACATAATTTATCAAACGTGTTAAATAAATATGTTCTTATATACTGGTTACACCTCGTTTAATGTATAAATAGGGTCGTGGATAATATATCGCCGTTGCTAACTCATAATCCAGAGTGTACCTGTTGTCTGCTGATATTTCTCTCGTCTTTCTATCATGGTAGACTCAATTGTGCATCCTCTATAGAGGAAGCAATAAAATGGCTGAATTTAATCATCCAAAATTTAGAAAAGGCACTCTGTCGTGCCGGATATTTTCCCCGGTATCTCCAATGCAATAATCTCTCTGAGTGGTTGTGTATAATCTGGGGACGGTGCCAAAGCTCGGTAAAGGGTTAGACGAGTTAGTACGAGGTGACGACACTCTGGAACCTCACTGTCTAAGTTTTTTTAATACGAAAAGAGTCCCCAAATATATCACAGAGATTCATGCCATCATTGATAATGATGACAAGTAGTCAATGAGTTCCATAGCCAGAGACATGTGAATATCAAGGTCTCTTACCCGAAGGATAGTGAATTGGAACATCCACTACTAATCATAGCAGATGATAAAGGGCCAGATTCTGTCTCATAATATGAAAGACCAGAGTAAAAAATCTGCTGTGGAGCTTGTGAACAAACTGAAGCATTCCTTTAATCCTGGCTTCCTTTGTTTCTTCTTCGGCGAGAATAATTTCTGACAGGACCAGGTGGTGATCTCTCAAAACGATCACTGGTTTGCTTTGGCCTCCTAAAATGTATTAAGAGTCATAAAAATCAATTTACAGACTGCACAAATCATTATATTTTATGAACAATTGCATGAGCCACGTTATGCCCCTGTTTATCTTGCCTGAAGGTTTCATCAAGTGCTGGAGGATTTGGTTTCGCCCTGTATCCAGGTAGTGGCCGTTGAGAAGCCGTATCTTAATCAAAAGGATACGGCACCATGCCAAACAAGCAGGAGGAACCAGTCCTGAATGTCAGACAATTTCTTTGGCCACATCATTCCAAAGATTTGGCCTCCTAACATCCGAGACGAAATAATATTATCCATGGCATAATAGTTGTGGGGCGTGGTTGTGAGGGAGCCCGACGAGTCCAAGGGCACCATCAAGGTAGAGCTCAAGCCAAGAATCACCGATGTTTTCACCCAGTTTAACAAGATGACCGTAGAGGAAGCCTGCAGCAGATTTTGAACCACTTTGTAGGCTTTGCTTAAGGCGCATAGCGTTTGCATTTAATAAACTGAATAGTATAATACTTTAAGTTTTTATCATGTAAATTTCGTTAATATATCTGTATAACTGAACTCTCTCTGTTATTTTCTTTTATATTCAAGTTAACGAGAAATTATCCACCGCAGTATGTAGTAGCAACATAATCTTAGGATATGAAGTGAACAACGATTGTTTTCTATTCAAATCACGTTTGTTTTAACTCATATTTGATTAGGAAACAGAGAGATGAGGAAAAAAATCTCCAAGAAAAGTTTCTCGAATTATAAATTCATTTCTGAAATTAAATCCATTCAGTCATTTGTTCAAAGTGTTTGCACGCCCTTACAAATTAACACTAATATCCACCTTTATATCAGTGATTTTTTTCCGATTTTTAATAGCTGTCCTTCGCTCGTATATTAGAAAGTATTTATTTTTGGAAAGATTATTAACAGAGATGTCTAATCATTCTAGATATTGAACACTGTTTCTACTCCCTCAGTACAGCACCCAACGGGGATTAATAACGTAAATGTGGAGAAAAAAGTGAAAAAAGATTAATCGTACCATGTTTCGCTAAAAAAAGTGATTACTTTGAAGAGGAAATAGAGTGAAAATGTGGGCAGGAAACAGGGAAGAAGAGACAACGGGGTTCTATTAAAAGATGAAGAGGAGTGGAGTAGAGTACTGGGAACGGTCGGCCAGGATCAAACGTAACAGTTTGAAATGCAAGTAGGAAGTTGTAACAATGGCGGAAGGTTGAATAGTTGGAGATAAAGAGTGTGTGCTATCAGGTACAACATCTAAGTGCTAATGACAGGAAAAAATGAAATCCAGTGGTAGTTTAATTATGGAACCGGTAGGTGATAAGCCATTTCTAGTCAATAATGTGGAATGAGAGTAGCGTTAAGAATGGATTGGTCCATTACACTGAAGATGCAGGTTAAAATACCTGTTCTTCACCTATTTCTGGTAGACAAATGACTTGAGAGGTTAAGCGTTTACGAAGTTGTGAGAATATAGTGAAAGAACCCCGTCATCAAAGATGAAGGCTAAGAACTTAAACTATTTATTGGGCCGAATAAGATTGGTGATGAGTGACTGCAGCAAAAGAATTATCAAGAAGACTTGTGCGAGCAAAGGACAATCCATGCAAAATTCTTATCCTAACCGAGTGAAGTCGGAAACTTGAGGTCTAGGTAATGTAGAGTATGAGCAGATTGTGAACGAGGGGCTTGTTTTCTATAGATTTCAGAGAATAGGAAACGACCATCTTCATCAAACAGGAATAAAAGGATGAGGCATATCGACCCACCCTTGGGAAACAATATCTTTATTCCAACGGAGGTTATGTAAGGAGTTGCTCAGCCGGTCTTTCAAATACATGTCAATGATGAGATAAGAGATTAATGTGAGTCAAAAACATAAGTCTAATTTATGGTAAGTAATAATTATAATAGGAATAGAGGTTTTATATGGGGCCCTATAAGACTTTGAAGCTTTCACTGGCGCCCGTTCATCCAGTAGTTAAATGAATTAGAGAAAAGGTAGGTTTTCAAAAGCCACTCAAAAGCACTAGGCAAGAAAGAGAGTCGTATGAGAGGAGGCAGGCCATTCCACACCTTAGAATCAACTACAAAGAAAGCACGATCAACCAGGTAACAGAAAAAGGGCAGGGAGCCGAAAGCAGAAGGGCACTTGCCGAGCGAAGGGTTCTTTGTTGTCTGTACTCAGCCAGTGAAGAGTACAGGTAAGGGGAATTGTGATCTTTAGGATTTTAAATGCAAGAAAGAGTACGTTAAATTGATTCATGAATTTAAGATGAGCAAGTAGGGTTCACGGACCAGAAGTGTAGCACATAAATACCAACCTCGACGGGGAAGAATATGTGCCTCAAAGTTCTGGACAAAATCAAGGGGACGAATTGTGGATTTTGGTGCTCCTTTGAGAAGAGTAATATAGTAATTAAGGCGGGAGGTAACAAAAGAATCGACTGCTGTCAAACTATAAAATGTTTTAATCAAAGTACGACTCAGGTCACGAGAAGAGAGAGATGGATAGGATTTGTTTTTTTGCGACATGCGTCTTTAAGTTTCATTTACTGTCAAAGGAAACAGCACGATTTTTTAAGATTGTCAGAGAAAGCAATCGCAGAGTCATCTAGATTGGTAGAGGTGGCTACAATTTGACAGCGAAAGACATCTGCTGAGGTTTTATCAAATGAACATCAGATTTCTCATGGTTGAGTATGAGGAAGTTATCTCATACTCATTCAGTAATCTTGTCATAAGCAGATAGAGAATGGGGATGGTCACGGTGAATGAGTTTGGGTAGTAGAAGAGAAATATTTTTGTGGCAACGACAAAAACTCAAAAGCAAAGAGATAGATACAAAGAGAAACAGGCCAAGGACACAATCCTGAGGATCTCCATAGGACACAGTAGCTGGTCGAGAGACATCCTTTATTCTAGCAAAAATAGTAGTAGGAGACAGATAAGAGTGAAACCAGTTTAGAGTATTTCGATATACATCCATTATCTCAAGAAGGCAGGGTAGAAGAACAGAATGGTTAATGGTGACCTGCAGTGAAACCGAACTGGAAGATTTCGTCGATGCTGGAGATGGACACCTTTGAGATCGGTTGCGGATGTAGTGAGAGCCGTCGGTGACTGAGCAAGGCACCAGTCTCGCAGATATAGGCACATAATATACTGTGCACGGCGCAAAATGAGTGGTATCTCCTTAGCATTGAAAAGCAGGCTCTCAATTGGGTACTGGTGAAAGGCACCTGTCGCCAGGCAAACACCGGTGTAATGGATCGACTCCACCTTCTTCAATACAAGCTCTTTTAAGGAAGCATAGAAATCGCATCCGTATTCATTATTCGAACAAACAAAGGATTTATAGAAAAGAAGGCAGGAGCATTATCAGGCTCCCAGATGCTGAACGTCATGGGAAGAAGAATGTCTATGGCACGGGTACAAGAGACAAGAAGGCTGGGAATAAGAGGCTTCCAGGTGAAGCTTTGCTCGAAGAGAAGACCAATGAAACGGTGCGAATCAAACCTTGCAGGCAAACCTCATTAAAAAACAATTCAAGATTGGAGTGGAGCCGTGGATGGCGGCATCAGTGCACCACCTTTTTCTAAGCCAAGAAAAACCTAAACCTGTGCGCTTTAGTATAATGAGAGATAGGGTACAATGCCTGTTAGATTCGAAGCTCCAGAGTTGGCCGCTTGGCCGCAATAAAATATATTAAAAGGTCGTCCACATAGAGCGTATAAAGAATGTATTCGCAGCTCAGAGGTCAAAACTGTTTTTGCTGGATTCAAGGAGTGCTACAGTCAGGACACTTTTATCCAGGATACCTACTTCCTGCTCTATTAAGCCAGAGAGTTCTCCCCCTCCACCACCACCCTTAATAGGAATGGATGTTCTCGTAAACACTCAGAAATAAAGATTGAGAGGTGTCCCTTCGCCGAAATCGTTAGGATAGTCTTCAAGATACCATATTGCCATGCGGTGGCCGTCGTTGGCCAATCAAAAGGCTAGTCTAACATTTACCAATTTTTCTATCAAATTGCATACGCAGGAGGGAAGAAAGATTGGACGAAACCTCGCAGGGATATAGTGATCTCTCTCTAGTTGCAAAAAGTGATAACAGTAGCCATTCGTCATGAGTCTGGGAGGATATACGCTCTCCATAGCCTATTAAACGGAATCCGGTGAATTTACCGGCATTAATTTACTGAAAACAATTCATCGGCACGCTAAATTCATCGATATACACAATTCCTCGAAAAAAATTTGGGGAAATCTCTATTAAATTGCTGAAACAATAAATCACCGAAAATGCTTGGATTGCAAAGTAAGTGGGTGGTAGTACACTTGTTTATAATTAACCAATAATCCAGTATAAAAATGCAAAGTAGGTGAGTGAATAAATGAATGGTACATAAAAGGCGAATGCAAGTAGGTGAGTGAAGAAACTAGTTAAGACCATGGTAGTACACATGTTTATAATTAGCCATTAATCAATTATGAAACAACCGAATTAGTATATCACTGAATTTGCTTGATTAAGTTGTCAAGTTGGAAGATTTTCAATGCCTGAGGAAAGAAAAAACTATAATGATGTCAAAGTCAATCAATATTTGGCTAATACTTCATCTCAACCACAAAGAATGAAATACCATGACTCTTCTGAATGGCTAAAAAACATTGTAGAAAGATATCCTTGGTGACTTTGATACCTGAAAAGAATAAGTCTTATAAGGAAATAATATAACAGCTATTTGGTTATACATAACTCTATATATTGAATTGTTTTTGGGCGTTGTCGAAGTTCTGCGTGCGGTGCACAAGCTCCTTCCAAAAAAATATAAAATTAATGTAGAGGAGGACCTCGGAACAGCAGGAGGCCCCAGAGGTGTCGGACCTTTGGCCACCAACGTCTGAACACGCCTCGGTCCCTCGCCAACTCCTGACCCACTGTCTTGCGGATGTTCTTGACTGGAAAAAGACTACGGGAGTCAATCCCGCACTAGACGTGCGTTATTAAACCGACGACTCGGCAGTCTCCTGCAACACTCCACAATGGTTGATCGTCTTTGACCCACCTGCCATTAGTTCAATTATAGAGTGCCAAGATAGTGGGCTGGTGAATTCACACCCCCTTTCCACTCTAAGCATCTTTTGTGCAAGTTTCTCTCAATGACCAACTTATTCTTTTTAATGGAACGAAGTGACGTCATCGCCGAAATCGACGGACAACTAACTACTATAGCAACGTTGTTGGTTATTTTCGGACAATAGCCCATAACTCAGCTTCCTGATTTTAAATAAACAAATTTATAGTTTTAATTTTAGTTTAAACTAATATGTCATTTTCAATATTATTTTAATTAAAGAATTTTTAATATTCTACATTGTTTTTCTAACATGCTAATCAAAGGCTATGAAAGTAATTATTTCCTATATTAAAGATAAAAGTATACTAAATCAAGAATCAAAACACGACCTAGTTATATATTTATTTCACATTCGAATATATATTTTATTTTTCGTTGAATTGTGTATATCGATAAATTTAGCTTGTCGCTGAATTGTTTTCAGGATATTATTGTCGATGAATAGTTATCGGTAAATTCGCCTAGACCCAACATATCTGAGAGAAATGGTATGACTTGCTCAGATAGGTGCCAGAGCATGGAATACGGGATATCATCCGGACCAGGTACTCGCAAAGCACAAGCAGAACTCAATTAACTCAGTGTAAACCTGTCTTTGAAGAGTTTTCCGCCTCTGGACGTAAAGGCCACTCGATGGTCTTTATCAGCGACAAAAGGAAGTGCTTTGAATCCTGGATCCCAATGCGCATTCCCACTTTTCCCTTGTATTGTCACCATAATTTAGAAAGAGTAAAAATACACATGGAAAGTCGTTTCTATGACTCAATAATGCCTTGGAAAGTTAAAAGAAAAGTCTCCATAGGATCAGAAAATTTCAGATCGTGATTATCTGCGCATAATCGGTCCCGATCTAGCCTTAATATGCTTCATTCAAAAGAAATTCTTCAGGAGCTTTTAGCCATAAAAGATGGTGCCGGCGTAGCTATCTTATATGTGTACTAGAGAAAGGTAAGAAGAATCGATAGCCCAACACAACCCGTACCTAGCCATCGTTCTTTCGGCCTTCGCAACAAGTAGGGACATTAAAGTATATACTGCCACTTGACTTAGGCTCATAAGAGGAAGAAAATGCCTCAATCATTCAGAACCCCTGTGACTAGAAGTATAAGAAGACAATAAGAACTGATGTACATATTCGAGCTGTGTATTCAAGAGTGATGTAAATATTCGGACTACAATTTCTCTATTACTATATTTATATTTTTCTCAATAAAACCTAGTGTTGTATTTAATTTTTTATTTATTTGGACGCAGTCTTTCGAAAACTTTAATGGTTTCCAAATTAAAACACACGATTACGTTTTTGGATAAATGTTCTAATCGATGAACGTCTAAGGTCTATTCAAAGTTTCCTTTTGGATAGCCAATTTGCAGAAATTTGCAGTTATTGAGGATAAAATTCCCCTTATATGTAACTGACCATTCAAATGTTTCATTTAGGCAGTGCGGTTTGTCCTCTCGATCTAAGTCGTGTTTTGCTATATGACATAGTTTAGTAGCGTCCGCGAAGTTGGCAATCTTGCTAAATAGTATAGTATAAAGTTTAATTCGTTTAAGAAGATATAACAAATAATATAATACCCAATACTGATCAATGACATATGCTGCTAATGAATTATGCCCGATACGACGATTCTCCATTTATCACCACTCTCTGCTTACGGTTTATAAGCCCGTTTTCTCTTCAACCTATTAAAGTTCTTAGCGCGCGCGCTTTAAGTTTTTCCAAAAGTCTCATCTGCGGAACCGAATCAGTCGCCTTTTTAAAATAAATAAACAATCTATAAGGCTTTATGACGATCATATCACTAGCGAATTTTAGGAATATGTTTTGGATTCCGTTAAGTTATGTTTATCCAAGTATTCTCCGATTCTGTCACTAACAATTGACCATACGCTTATAAGTTTATAGTTTATGATATTACATTTTTTTTAAGAGATTGCATCAAATTTGCTAACATAATATTGGGATGAAAAATAGTCTATCAGAGTTTGGGAGAGGAATTAAAGAGGAGAGTGCGTTCGAGAAACACAAAAGACATGTCAAACTTTATTAGCTGAGAGAATTGTAGATGTCTGTATCAGAAACACGGCCTATGTAAGACTTTCACATGCCATGTTGTTCATAGTAATAGAATGGACTTGTAAAGTCGCAGATAACTCAAACGGAACTGAAGATATAACGCTCCCCAGGGCAGGAGATTTAGAATGACTAGGTTTAGGCCAGCGTAAAAATTTGGATGGTAAAGTGCTGTTGTCAAACTAGTTAGTTTGTTAAATAAATGAAGATTCATTCTTAATAGGTAATAGTGGTGAAGAGGAACCAACAAATTTTCAATTGAGCAGACTTTTTCAAGGAGCAGAAATAAAAAGGTGTTGGCACTTTCGACAGAGAATGCCATGAAGAAATTTTCTTTTCTACCGCGCCACTTGAGCACCCCTTAGGGTCAAGATCGCATAAAATTGTACCTCATAATCATATGTAGAAGGTAGACAAGAGCGCAAATATACCGTATATTCCCCAGTTCAGTTTAAACTATAATAAGATGCTCGCCATGTAAGCAGATAGAAAGCCAAGCTACGGAAGAAAGCTACTACCTTTCGGTAGAAGAGTACAGATGTAGATATCGTTTGAAATTGAAGCGACGTGTGGGGTGTGGCACATACAGGCCGAAGCTAAACCTACAGATAGGGCTTTATCTATACTCACTTAAGCGTACAATATGTGTAGGTAACGAGTTAATGTTGTGAATGCCGTGGTACATCCAGTCTATACCATACACTACTATATTATGAGGAAGGGGTGACTTAATCTCCTGATGCAATGAGAACTGTTGAAGGACTGTTGGCAGGGATTACCGACCGACAAAGGCGGTCACACATGAGGCCTTGGATTTCAAATCCTCAATAATCAAACAGAGAGCAAAAAGGGTTGGCGAGATTTACTTGAATAGGCTGAGAGTATCGTTCAAGGTTAGTTAAAGATGAAACAACAAAAATATAATTTTATTTACAGAGATCAAAATAACAATAATAATGAGCAAATGGGAATTATTTAAATTGAAAGGTCTCTTGATAATTATCGTGAGAAGGAATTCTCAAATAGAATTAATTAATTAATGTTACTAGACTCAGATCCAAAGGGGGAATTTGAAAATACTAATAAGGGAGGGGCTTTCAGTCTTACGGGGCGATGACATCAATGAAGGTCCTTTTTACGATCAGGCAAGTAGGGCACGATCCAAATGAGGCAGGTGGAGCACGATCCGAACCAATCTTCCGATGAAGATAGCCAAACTTCAAAGATGACGTTCGACGGGAAATGTGGGAATTCTGGTAATTCCACTGAAAAAGGAAACTTCTTTTTCGTCAAAGGTAATCAATGGAGATTTTCTTTTGTTCAATTATAGGAAGGAAGACTGTTGCGAAAATTCCAAGGCTTGCCGTTCAAAGAAGCTACCAAATAACTTGACTAGAATTACGGAAGAAGAAGTCTTGCTGTCTGACGAACGCTCACGGGACGAGACGATAAGGAGGGGAAGGGGAAGTTTGGAGAAAGGAGTCACAAGCTCCAGACATCTTAATCCCAAGACGAATTCGATTGATCATTTAGCAGCAAGGGGCGAGACATAGCGGCTCTTTCACATCTTGTCACCAGGGGGAGGGCTGGGCTTGGGACGAGTTCGCAGGATTGGGAAATATTTTAACAACGTGATCAGGAGTTGAAAATTTGAGAATGTTCGAACAGAAAGTGATGTAGTCCATGGCGCGATATCATAGCACGTGGTTTCCAGATAATTTTTTTTGGGGGCGAGGTTTTTCTTTTACATAAATGTTTACCAATTTATCAATTTCAGAAAAATAAATATTCCTAAATTGAAGTGTGCAAACATTGTTGCTCTGCATCAAATTGTACTGAAATACAAGAGAAAGTTGCTAAGGTTATTGTATCAATGAGCATCATATTTAGGTTTATTAATAGATTAAAAAAAATGGTAACACTCACATAAAGAAGTTTTTTCGACTTCCAAGAGATCTAAATGAAAACCAAGATCTCCTTCTGGTAAGGTACCACCAGCACATGATTAGAAAGAAGAATGTGTAAATGCCTAGCGTGCGTAGTGAGGCAAAGAATTTCCAAAAGAAATGTCTCAAGTAGGGAAGGGTTGTGCAGAAGTCTCATCTCACCAAAATGTCGGTGCCCTTTGAAAAGAAGGGAGCAATATCAGTCAAGAAATTATCGCAAATTTGATACATACCATGCCGAAACGAATTGAATCAGTCATGAACAATAAAATCATCGTCAATATTCTCTGTTCGCTATTGCAACTCGTCCAATTATGGTCATTCTCACTGCATTCAGAGCATTTTTCAGTTTCTTTTTTATATGCTCTTATGGGGTGGTCTTCCATGCGATAGCATCTGAAACAGAGCTCAATTTCTGTGAACTCCTCCCTCTCCACTTGATTGGGAGAGACCCTCACATTGAAAGCCAACAGTCGTCTCACTGGCTTTTTGAGCCATACCTGTATCTCTAAATACCACTTTAAAGACATGGCTATGTTCTTTCAATTTTATAACTTCTATCACTGAAGCCAGGCTGTGATGGGTTTGAACTTCTTTTTTTAACTCTTCAGTGTCATGATACCAATGGGTCCAGACGTCTACATATAACGCTTCTATGTGTTAGTATTTGGGGGGGATTTTGAATACTAGACCGATATTTTTCAGAACGTCCACTGACATTTGTGTCGTCAGTGCTTCTACGTCCTTCTCATTTTAGCAGAGTGCTATATAGCTTTGGGGATTATCAATTAATCTCATCAATGCAATATTGACTTGGGTATATATTGTTGAGAATAGTTTCCCTCTGTTGGGCCTTTCCCTGGTTAGGGCTTTTAGAGGGTTCCTTGTAGTTTCCTTCATATTTCTAGCGGATTTTAGTGAACCATGCTACCCTTGGTGTTTGTAGTAATGTCAGACAAAAGAAACGGAGGGATGGGGGGGACATTATGACTTGCCTACTTGAAACTAATTTTATTAAGAGACCTCGGTAGATAGGGAGGTAGGAAAGAAAGATATAGAATAAAGAATTTTATATGTCCTTGTCCATGTGCCTTTCTTCTGAGTTTTCTTTCATGTTTAGGATATAACACCATTTGTTATTTCTCACTATTGTTCACTTGCACAGATTATCAAGAGTCGATGTAAGTAGCTTATTAATTATTTACACACAAGCCACCGATGGTAAGTTCATGTAATTAAAAACACTCTTTTTTTCACTTTGTTTGTTAAAGCGTACCGGTGGGAGCGCTGATTCTAATGATTGAATGATTTTAATCACTTATACTTAGCCCTCGGGTTTTATGTATTAACTTATTTATTTTGAGTTAGATAAGTCACTTGAAGAGTATAAGCGCGAGAATCACTTATTTCAAAATTTGGAGCACTAAATCCCAGTTTAGTACTAAAAAACACCGGGCGAACAATGTTTGTTTAAGTTTATTTAACGTGTTCACAATTAATATTACTTCCAGTGTTTGGCGAGCATCTGGGCACTTATTTAATATTAAATCACTTTTGCACTGCATATTTTATTTCCGTATTAGGCAATATCGGATTTTTGTTTTTTTGGCACCTTTTTCTCACTACAGTTTTTCACTTCGAGTTCTCGTTGAAGTTAGCAATTTCTTATAAATACTCGTAAGTAACACTTCTATGTGTTATGGTAGGTAAAGCACAGGTTGTACCTGTTTAATATCCTCTTTTACCGATTCTTCGAGATCTGCGAGAGTAGAATTCCACTAACGTATAAGGCAGTAAAAGAAAACGGTTTTTAGGGGATATTTTTTCTGCCTTGCTTAAGCGTAACGTCAAAGGAAACGAGCCAATCCGGTGAGTGGAATTTTTAGAACAACTTTAATGTTCGATTCCAGCTCGTGACCTGACTGTTTGAGGCCGGCTTTTCTTCGTTTATTAAGATATTAAGCAGGTCCACAGGCCAAATTGGTCAACTTTCAAGCCTTTGACTTTATTTCAGTCTGCCCTATCCTAATTTATTTCTTCTTCCCCTCCCTCTCTCCCCCTCTCCGGAGATCTTTTCCCTTGGTGCCTTCAGGCCTCTTTTAATTGTGGTGTAGTCAACTAGAATATCTCTTGTTAGGTTGATGTTGTGCGCGCTCTCCATATGATTTTTTGGCCTTCTGCTTTGGAGATGCATGGTTAAATGCCTCGAAAGGGTGGGGGTTCTCATGCTAATATATTTTGAGTTATTATAAAGCTTGCAGTCTTCATTGGAGCAGATAAACTCGTAAACTATGTTGGTTGACTTTGGATTCAAGGTGTTTTGGCAGCTGTTATTTTTCATAAGGATATTATTAGCTTCTGTAGTTTTCTAGTATATAATAAGTTGAATTATGTCCATTTAATTCTTAACCTTGATGTTACGGTTAACGATCACTTTGATGTTCTTTTCCTCTATTTTATAGGCTGTGGACATCTGATTTTTTGTAATACAATTTGATGTTGTTTACTGCTTCCTGATTACTTTTCGTTTTATCGGTATTTTTGAATTGCATATTTAAAAATGATTGGAGTTGTTTTTTAATCATGCTGTTCGAGAAACCGTTGTTTACGAGTGTTTTTTTTTACATATGATTGATGGCAACACAAACTCAAGCATGCCCTCTAATGTCAGCAGATTTCCCATGTGTAATAATAATATGGTATTTATTTCAAATAATTCATTTCATTATAAATTTATTTTAGGTGGAGGAACCACAGAATTGGTGGAAAATGAACCATTAGTCCTTGAAATTGAAGAAACCAAAGCAAAGGAACCAAGGAGCAAAGTAAGACGCAAGAAACCTAAAAGAATATCATGGTATCATGCTGTATAACAGGAAAAGGCACCAAGTGAACATAAATTTATTACTCCTAAGAGCCTTGAGGATGAGGTCTTATTATCACCACGTAATTACCTTAGGGAGTTAATTTCTTCAGAACTGCTTAAACATATTTTTGAACAAAGTAATTTGTTTGCCATTGACCTAACATGTGATGAATTACAACAATGCTTAGTTTGTTGTATGTATATGTCAATAAGCAAAATTTAAAAAACAAGGATGCATTGGTCTAAAGTTACCTTGAGTGAATTTGTTTCTTCTGCAATTAGTAGAAATAGGTGGGAAAGATAGTTCCTTCAAAGGGGCATCAAGTGCCAAGCAGTATATCTCCAAAAAAACACATAATTGGGGATATAAACTATTTATTTTATCAGATGATAAGGAGATGGTATACGACTTATTTCCATTTCAAGGTAAGGTATTTCCTGTTGATGATCTTGATTTTAAAGATCTTGGTGTCCGTGTGAATTCAGTCTTAAATCTAGCTCAGAGCATCCCAACCTGAAAAAACTTTAAATTCTATTTCCATAATTGGTAAACTTCTTATCTTCTTATGGAATATTTGGCTCTGAGGTCAGTGTGGTGTTGTGGCACTGTACAAGCAAGGAAACTCCCAAGTATATAATTAAATCTGACAAGCAACTTAGCTCAAAAGGGAGGGGGGGGGGGGTGACGAATGGCGGACTATATTTGGTGATCGTTTTACAATGACTGGAATCAAATTGCATGATACTAGATCTGTTTGCCTCATTTATATTTTTCTTAATTCTTACCCAGTTGATAGCTGCGAAGGAGAGATAGGAAAGCCAAGGAATCAATAAAAGTGCAATTCCTACAATTGCAAAGGTCTACAAAGAACATAATGGTGCGGTTAATCTGCATGATCAGCTAATTTCATACTACTGAATGTCAATTAGATCAAAGAAGTATTATAAAAAAGTTTCTATCTTTTGGACATGGTTGTTGTAAATACTTGGCTGCTCTATAGGAGTGCAAAAAAGTTAGGTATAGCATCACAGAAACAAAATTTTGTTTTACTAAGGGGCTAATAATGAGTGGGAATGATTTAACTAAAAAACGAGGGAATCCCTCAAACTAAGTGATGGTTTAATTTCAAAACAAACAAAAACTTGGGAAATCTACAAAGCCAATACCAGAGGCCATTATAAGGAAAGATGGGTTGAGTCATTTTCCTCATGCCAGCAATAACAGAGGAACCTGCAAAAAACCTGAATGCAAGAGCAAAGTCAATACAATATGTAAAAAATTCTATCTTCATCTATGTATTGATCTAGTTAGAAAGTGCTTTATAAACTTTACCAAAACTAAAAGCTAAGGAATTTGTGGATTTTTTTATAATCATTTTTTACTATGTTATTTGGATCTTTTTACCCCTGCACATGTTTAATTATTAAGTTATAAAGTTTATTTGTAAAGCTATTAAGTGATTAAGTTATTATTACCACAAAATGTACAACTAAATGTGTGTGCGTTTTCAAACTTATTGTTTAATTCCCTTAGAATTTAACTTTGCTTAATACTTTACAAACCTAAATGGACATTTTTGTCCTCATTATATAAAGTAATTAGAAACTAATAAATTTGGCTTTTTATTCTTTTATGTAAAATATGCAACCATCAGGACTATTTTAATATGTAAAAAAAAAAATTAGATTACTTAGTTAAGGAGTGGCCAATATAGGGTTAATTAATAACACTGGTCTGCGTCAAAAATGTACCTTAGGTTTTCTATAGTGTTTCTTAATAAAATTGACCTCCTAAATCTGAATCTGTCATCCGTTTTTCTCTATCACCTCCAGTTTTTGCGATACAGAAGGTGATAATAATTTTATAGTTTATACATCTATATTACATCAAATTTCAATAGTTTTTGCACTGCTCTATTCGCAGTACATTTTGTGTACATTTTAAGTAATTATGCAAATAGGTTTATATGTGGCAGGTTAAAAATTGCTTAGCATTATAATAATAAGAATAATAATAATAGTGGTTAAGTTAAAAATTAACAGAAAATGTAAGAATAGCTCCGACAGATTTTGCTATGTTTGCGGCAAAGGGACTTTTCCCGAGCAGCAAAGTACAATCCCTCCCGTAATTAAATCTTTGTATCATGCATATTTTGAAGTAAGGCTAAGAGATCCAGATAAAAGTTTTTCACCACATATCAGCTGCAAGGGATGCTATATAAGTTTAAGACGCTGGAGTCAGGGCGAACAGAAGTCCCTCTCTTTTGGTGTTCCCATGGTGTGGAGAGATGGCAAGGACCACACTACGGACTGCTATTTTTGCATCACCAATCTTAAAGGTGAGCATTGTATCAAGTATTTAAGCTTTCTGTATTATACTGCCTCCTGAAAATGTCATTATTATGCAAAGACTTAGCATAAAATTAAAAACTAACATAGTTCACTTCAGCATGAACATATCTTTTACTAAGCATTTATGTACTATCTGCAACTCCAAATCAATTCCTTTATGTAATATTAATTATATTTTCCACAGGTATAAATGAGAAGAATAAACATAGTTTGGCATATCCGGATGTTCCTTCTGCCATCAAACCCCTGCCCCATGGCCCAGGAATTCCTATACCTTCTCCCCCTGAACATATAGAGGTACATAAGGAAAGTAATATGGAAGTTGACCAAGATTATGACACATCTGAATCTTATCAGGTTTCCACACATGATATGGTCGCAAGACCATTCACTCAAGTTCAGTTAAATGACCTGACCAGGGATCTGGGGGTTTCAAAAGCGAATACACAACTTCTTGGCTCTTGACTTCGTGAAAGTAATCTTCTCACTTAAGAAACAACATTTAGGGGGGTACAGAAATAGAGAACAAGAGTTTCGAAGCTTTTTTTACAGCATTCTTCTAGCTCTTTAGTATACTACGCCAATATTGAAGGACTTGTTGAGGCCCTTGTAATTCCCTACAACCCATTAGAATGAAAACTGTTCATAGATTCCTCCAGTAGAAGTTTAAAAGCTGTGTTACTGAATATTGTCAACAAGATAGCTTCCATTCCTATAGGCCATTCAATCCAACTTACTGAAAGTTATGAAAATATGAAAACATTGCTGGATGCAATAAATTACTCTAGCTATAAGTGGAGGATATGTGGTGACTTAAAGGTAAGATCATTTTACACTTGGCATTTCTAAGCTTTTGATATTGACATTCTCATTTTTAATTTTTAATACTTGTATACACCTTTTGGTCAACTTACATTTTACAAGAATGCAAATCTGGAAATTATGAGTCACTTTTGAGTTATATTTTTTGTTGAAATGTGTCTCTATAGGTTAATGCATCCTATTGGGTTAATGGGGAACTTATCCTAATTAAGAACGTATACAACACAACTCAATAAACTCAAAATAAGATGTACATATATCCAATTAGTTCCAATACGATGATTTAATGCATCGGCATACAGGATTTTTCAGTAAATATTCATATTCTTATTGTTTTAAGAAATATTACTTTGAATTTGTTTTTAGAAATATTACACTGAATTTACATACCGTGCTAAATTTTTTTCAGGTAGTGTTTCTTACGCTTGGGACGCAAACAGGCTACACGAAGCATCCCTGTTTCCTATGTTTATGGGACAGTCGTGCAGATAGTATGCACTATGAGAAGAAGGTTTGGCCTCCACGAGAAGCATCTAGAATTAGATCAAACAATGTGATAGCTGAACCTTTAGTGCCTCCTCAAAAAATACTCCTCCCTCCACTGCATATAAAGCTTGGCATAATGAAAAATTATGTCAAAACCCTTAATAAAGTAGGCTAAGCTTTTATATTTCTTCTTCAAAAATTTCCACAAATCAGTGACGCTAAGCTCCATGGGAGAATTTTTGATGGACCTGAAATCAGGAACTTGATCAACAATTTGATGCATCAATGAAGGACATAGAAAAAGATGCCTGGAAAGCTTTTAAAGCTCTAGTTAACAATTTTCTAGGCAGTAAAAGAAGCCCAGAAGAATATGTTGCCCTGGTCAATCAGCTCTTAACAAGTCTCAAACATTTGGGAGCTCGAATGTCTATAAAGATACACTTTTTACAGTCCCATCTGGATTATTTTCCCGACAACTGCGGGGATTACAGTAAAGAACAGGGGCAAAGATTTCACCAGGACATAAAAACAATGGAATCCAGGTATTAGTGTAAATGGAACGGAAACATGCTTGCTGCCCACTTTTCATATTAAAAGAATTATAGTTTACATACGTGTATTCCTGTTTATATGATATAACAGTAATAATGCATTATTAGATAGAGAAAGTTTTTTTTGGAAAAATTCAGAAAAAATGAGGTAATCTCAATGAAAATGGTATATGCTGTACTGAGAAAATCTGACCTGATTGAACAAATATACATTTATTTTTGAGCTCAGGAGGTTTGATTCATTAAGAAACCACAAATAAATCCTAAGGAACATAAAAAAATGTTCAAACGCAGGCCTGTGTATTTAACCACAAGAGTTATGTTACGGAAATTTCTGCAGGAGGCAGGAACGGTTGTAATCAAAGTTACCAGTGCCACGATGCATCACCGAGTAGACCTTCATTCTAGAGCACCAAGAGAGAGATCGTATTCCCGAAAATGAAGAAAACGTCGAAGCCCACCTAGATTTAATTACTACTCAATAAGCATGGTCCTCTTCAATATTGGGCAGATTTCATCCTCGAGAATGCCATGACATTCAAGTACTGTCAGCTGTTCTTTTTCTATCAGCTCTTCATTCATGATATTTTATTTCATAACTTTTTGACCGCATCTCTTCATCTGAGCAAATTAATGCAGTTGGGGAATTTTCTATAAATTTTGGGAATTTTCAAATGCAGATTCTTGCCGAATTTCAAATGTCTTATTCTGCCCGCCTAGTAATTATAACTGAATAAGGAAATATTATATAACGCTTGGTGGAAAACTTTAAACCCTTTTAACTAGTTACGACGATCTTACTAGTTGAGAAATTGGACTAACCAAATTCTTCTACGTAAATGGGTCATTAAAGAGAGAATGCAGAAGTGAAAAAAAGAAACAATGAATGAGCAAAACCTACTTAAACATACTTTCTTACATATGTATATAGTAATTCACCATCGTTATTTAAACAAAAGTTATTTAATGTAGTACTTGAGAAAATATTCCGAGTTTGGAGATAAGAAACATATAGGGATCAGAAAGAATTAGGGATATTTAAGCAGCCCTAGTTTTTCTATGACAGCGTACTATTCGCTAGAATTTGGAATAATTAAATTAATTATATAACAGCTTCATTATGATAGTAGATTATGAGAACCAAAGGAAAAATTCAGCAAATAATTTTCAGTTTTCTTAGCTGGAGTACAATCGTATTCACTTTAATGGGGATTCCTCTATGCTGAAAGTGAAAAATTGTACACTTAAGTCATATATCTCGCCAAAATGAAGAACTTAGAAGAAAATAAAGTAATATGTAATAGGAATAACGCGGGGACTGTATAAAAGAACTGGGATAAGAATAAATATTTGGGTGTGAGATAATATCAAATGGAGAAAAAGATTTGATATCAAAACGAATAAATTCACTTTTTTTTGTAGAAATCACAGAGGTTATACAAAAGCACTCTTAAGCTAGAATCAGCTATGTCAAAAGATATGTAACCCAAAGACGACTTCGTAAGGTGAAGAAGGTAAAATTCACTGTCGTAGAATTCCTTCCCCCTTTTTTTTCTTTTTTAAGAGTGCTAAGAGCCTCTAATATATATTGATATCTGAATATCTTAACGAACAGAGCCGTTCCGAAACACGTAAGGATATAAGAGAAACGCTAAATAATCTCTTAATAAACTTATATTTTAACTTTAACCATTGAATACACAACTTCTAAACATTTACTACAGCAATGCTCTGAATATTATCATAAACAAGAATTAATTAAATTAGTTTACCCACAAAAATTGGTTAATTTCTCTACACACAACAATAATATAAGAATTAGGCTTACGGACTCATCTGGAGTTTAAAGGGCCTCAGAAATGTTATTGACTCACGACGCGTGCCGTCTTACCAGATGTAGCTGGGCGAAATCACACGGTTGTTTTGGCGAGGGTGGCAGCTGGTGGCTCCACACGTTCTTCCGGGCGGGGGGTTCTTCAATAACGAGAACAAATACGGTGCTTTGTGCAACACCTAGGCAGTCGTGGTCTCTCTGGCGAGAGTAAGTCGAACTTGGTTCTTAAATCAAGTTAACTTGGAGTGCGTTGTGACCACCGAGTAACGAGCTTGAAGAGGAGCTTTTCTCCTTCGTTACTTATTTCCTTATGGACGAGGACTGAACTCGGGGAGGGTCTTCTTCAAGGGCGAGGATCGATGAGACGGGGTTTCTCTGACGAGAATAAGTTACTTAAAGTTCGGGTTGGTAACCCAGAACTAGCTCGAGGATAAGCTTCTTCTTAGTTCAAGTCTTCTTCAAGGGCGAGTATAACGGAAGGGGATTTCTCTGGCGAGAATAATTTGAACTGAGTTCATTACCAAGTTAACTTAGAAGTTCGGTGTGGCCACCGTGTAACGGGCTCGAGTGGAAAGCCTTTTTCTTCTTCTTTTCTTAATTACTCAAGGACGAGGAATACCCCTGGTGTTTAAGGTGCACCAGGATATGAGGAGTCTCTCTGGCGAGAGTAAGTTGAACTTAACAAAGTTAACTTTTCGTTTGGTTTGATAACCCAGGACTAGCTCGAGGATGAGCTCTTTCTTAGCCCCTTAAGGTAAGTAGTCATGCACCTCTTTTAGGGTACTTCTTGGTCTGGCGAGCAAAGTACACTACCTCTCCAGTTTCGGTAGTTCGGTTTGATCCGAAGACTTCGTCACCTAGAGACTGACGTATACTACCTCGATTTTCCTCAGAGTTCCTCATTCATACCTTGTCACCCCACTGGGGAAGTGGTAAGGGGGGGAGGGGTTTGAGAAAGGCCCAGGAGAGTTCTTTTTCCAAATGGTTTTTCCCACGAAGTCAAACATCGGCTCCTCGTTAGCCTTCGAGATTGGGAGAAACACGTCTCCAATTTCTTATTTGACGTGAAACTGGATTTCACTCTCCTGGGGGAGATCTTATATTTTGACCTTTAGGTCTTTCATGGCACCAAGTTGAGCGACGCTGTGGTCACGCTCTTGTCCCACCGATGCCTGGGGCGGATGCCTTTGCGGTAACCGCCTTGTGACTGCACCAAGAGTGAACGGGGGGAGGGGAGGGAAAGTGACGATTCCCCTACATTTACTCAATAATGAGTAGCATCATAATGATAGTGCTTAACTGCAATCAATGGAAACAGTTAATGCCACATTTATCAAGCAGTGAGTGAAACGCCCCGATGATTATCTTGTTTAACTGAAAAATGGGTCTACGAACACAAACTTTGGATAATTAGCAACATACATGAAAGTCATATATCATTCCACCTTATGGTAAAAACTCTGTAGCCAAGAAATGTAAGCGTACATTTCTGATGTGTGTCTTATGTGCAGATGCGACCTTATAACTAAAATGCGTCAAAGAACAATCCTGCGGTCTGGCTAAGAAAGAGGGAATAGGATCATTGCAGCACATTCATCATAATAAGAGGTAGAATTCATTAATGATTTCTTCATCAAAAACGTGTTTGGCAAATTTTTGAACCGATGTGGCTCCCTGCAAATTTTAGCCTTCATAATTAATTAGGGATAGTTATTTAGCAAAATCTCAGATTTTTGTACTATTACAGTTTTTCAATTAAATCTCATAGGTGTACACTTTCTACAACATGACAATGTAATTATTCGTCTTTTGAGTGAGCTAATTGCAAGCTAGGATAGAGAATGGGAGAGTCTTTAATTTCGCTATGGTCTCTCTAAACTCATATTTGATTAAGTATGTCGTTCCTCGCTAAGGAATAGAACCATTGACCTCGGCCAACTCACCGCGGCCTAACTAACCATGACCCACACGCTGCAGCAAAATCGGGTGGCCAGATTTTATAATTTTACATTTTTACAACTTAAATTGTTCACAATTTTTAACAATAAAAAGAGAATTTTAATTTTTTTAATTTAAAATAGTTTTCACATTATATGCTACTGTATTTTATGAAGTTATATGCTTCAGTGGGTGGAATTTGACAACACATTAATTATTATACAATTTGACAACTCTTAATAGAGGTTAACTCAGATAGGTATGGATATTGTAAATAAATACTGCACAAATTAGTGACTAATATATATTCTGTGTAAAAAAATTTCAATTATATCACTGGCAATTCATTCTCCGAGAAAACAAAATCGAAGCTTACATTGATATTAATATGTTTTCGATCACACAATTTTGGATATTTAACAGGAAAAGGCAATGCAAAGCGCAACCTAATGTAAAGAAGGTTGAAATAATAGGGTTTTTTGCCTTTTATATGATCCGCCACCGCTTAATTGGCAAAAGAAGAAACAACTACCAAAATAAAATCTCGGTCTGCTAAAACTGTTGATGAAAGGTCCCAAGATTTTTATAATGTTTAAGTAATCTGACAGCAGCATGTCAAGACTTATGCCTAATCATGGAGTTCAAAGACAACTAGTAGGGATGAAAATGGACCAGTTTATAGCATATGCTGTCAATATTGGCAATTTCTGAAAGAATTCAATTTTATGAATCTATATTTTACCGGGTATTGCATAAGTCTTGTTACACTCGTTACAACGCTCTCAATAAAAGACACATAGTTAGTTTTGATGACGTTATGTCAAATAAATATATGTTTAAATTGTATTTTTATCAATGTGGTCTCATTTGCCTGTGAGCATGAGCTCCAGGCAAGACCTGAAGACCGTGCACAAGTAGCGAACGAAGTCCTTCCACATGCTGGATGGCCTGCGCGCGGTTGATGAAGGACTTCTGGTCTTTGATGTTACAAATGGCGTAGCCCATGACATGCGATCACACGCTGCAGTCGATGGGATTGAGATTGGGCAAATCAAACGGCCAAAAGCCCTTCGATAAGGTCGGTTCACCATAAGTCTCGTGCTCTCAATTGTTCTTATTTATGACCTTACGACATTTTAAACTTTCAATAATTACAGAACTAACCTTTAGAGGACCTAGAAATTAAATTATTTGAAAGAGAATGTAAGTAAAATAACAGAGGGTTAAATTAAATTTCGTTAGAATCAGCCAAAGAGTTAAGATGTTATTGCCAAATAATTCCCCGGCTTGAGAGGACTTTGGCAATTATATCATTCGAAAGAAAATGTAAAATAGCATAGGGTTTCAAATTTCGTTAGAATCGGCCGAATAGTTATGATGTTATGGCCAAAACAAAATAATTCTTTGGTTAACCATGGAAGGACCTTTGGTAATTATATCATTTGAAAGAAACTGTAAAACACCATAGGTCTTTCAAATTTAGTTAGAATCGAATCAATGGTGAGATGTAGAGTCGCCCGCGACTAAAAAAAGTTAATTTTCGACCCCAACCAAGCTTTCGCGTTTTTGGCCGTGCGTGCGGATGCACAGTCCGGCTGAAAAAGTTCCTCTCCTTCTTCGTGATCCTTCTCACCCAAGGCAGGACGTTTCTAGCCAAGCAATCTCAGTAATCGGCCGCGGAGAGCTGGTAACAGGGCGCGAACAACACCTGGACATCTTTTCGCAATTTGAAGCAACGGAGGCCAGGTGTTTGGTCGTGGACATTAAACGGATCTCGGTGACATCCTAGACGAAGTTTACTACGTGGTCCTTCTGCTTGTTGATAATAGGATCGACCGAGTAGGATTTTATCAGAAAAAAATGAAAATTCATTTGCTATGACTCTTCAAGACGTTGAGAAGGCGACGACAGCGCTACCGACGTTTTCTCTCATAGGTTATGTGAGCAGAGGCCTTTTTATGCATTCAAAGTTCTTATTGCTCTCCTATTTTAAAGCATTGGCCACTTGCACTACCAATTTGTTTTTTATTAGCGAGCACAGTCAATTTGTGCTTCAGAACAGCTTCGAAGGCCTTTCTCACAGCAAAACTTTTAAAAACTTGAGGTCTGACTAAACGATGATGATCTTTGAGGTCTTCTACTTTGCTGTGCCTCTCCCCGACTATACAGTCATCCAGCTGACATTGAGCTGCTTCCTGATATAGGACTTGTTTCGGCTCGTAAGTAGGATAGCAGAGATCTCGATTCTCTTCACTTCTATCTCGAAACAACTACACACAATGCAAAAGAAGTTTTTATGACACATGCTGGAAAAGTATTGGTTTAAGTTCGTTTGACGGAAATTTTTCTATCATACACGTAAACCTCTAGAGAGATAAAAACTAACCAGTATTTACTAGAGACAGTGGCGATGCGTCATGCAAAATTATCGTTTGTTTTTATTTTTAATCTAAGTGAACAAATAGGGTCATAAGCACACGCAAAATAATTATATTTAGAAGGCAAAGAAAAGTAATTTTCTTAAACGAGTCCAAAAGGTTTTTTGTTGATGATACGTTCAAATTTACACTCTTTTTTCCTCAAGTTTATCCAATTCTTTCATAAAAGCAGTAGCCATTCATACAATACTATGTGCCTTACTTCCCAATAAATTAGGTTCTCCTTATGACAAATTATTGGATATAGTCTTAGAAATTCAACCAGAATGCCATCTAGAAAGCATTCACTGCTTTGTTAGAGTAGAAAATTTCCGACTTATTTAAGACCTTTTTTCATTTGCTGAAATCAGCGGATGCTTTATTCATCTTACGCTAATCTTGAAAAAGAAAATTAAAACTTTGGTAATTCTCGGCAATATAAGAACGTCGGAAATTCTGTTTAGAAAGATAAATTGATCAGTTCACTCTCATTATATCCAAACGAATATATGACTGCAGCAATTGAAAACTTGCAACTTCTGGACCAAATCAGTCAGTCAAAACAGTTTCTAAGTCAAAAAAGAGTTTTCTTATTTGATAAATCGGGGAGTAATGAATTTTATTCAGTATATGATAAGTTATGCGTTTGACAAATTTATTCATCAGAAAGAATAATGATTGGATCTCGTGTATACCATGTTCGTAAATCCTGACTGTAATATGCAATTTCAAAGCCTTTTGAAGTATCCATGATTTGATAATCACTCAAATTGCACAAACTAGTAATCCAAGTTGTAGGTATTTCGTATAAATTTCGATGAACTTTATTATTTGAGCATCAGAAATGGTAAATAAATGATAGTACTTCAATTTGAGCCAAATTTGAGCCATGTAGTCTTATTGCTGATTTCTAACATTGCTGTGATTATTTCTAAAAGATAGCTCTTATTCACTATTTATTAGTAATTCGCACTCAATTGTTTTAAAGTGAATTTCATTTTGCTAATCTTTCCCTATAGGTGAAGGTAGGCGTATGAAAGAAAAACATGAATTTAAAAATCAAAGGATTATCTTTATTATTGTTTAATAAATTTATTCAAATGTGTATGAGAACGCCGTGTACACAATAGACATTGTCTATCCCTAAAGAAAATATTCATAAATTTCCATCATTCATCATTGGGAAAATAATTGCATATATCCTGAAAAATCCTATCATTTAATTTTAATTATAATTAAAACTATCACTTTTTAGCGGATTTTCTAATCTATAAATATTTTATCAATCGGACAACTCGAAAAATGTTATAGCGCTGGGCTCAACTATATTTTAAAAATTAAATAGTACTCAAGTTGTTAACCTATGCCCAATTCGATAAATTTAGAATAATACAGAAAAAATATCGATAATTCTCTTATTTACAAACCACAAGGATTCCAATTTCAATATTTATAAAAGTGGTGGGATAGGTATGAACGATAAATTAATTGAGATAGATTGAAAAATAGCTGAGAAAATGGAAGAAAGTATATGATTTGCCTAGGGATGTATGTATAGATGACTGGAAGTCAGGCTAATCTCTCGTCTTTTTTTGTGTGTGTTAGGTCTTGTACTTGTTCATTTACATCATGTTTATTGTGTTCTTTTTATGTGTTGCATTGTTTATATTTTGTGTTTTGTATGTTTCGATAATTAGGAATCTAGTGACGTTCAAACTGTTGTTATGAGTGTTGCTTCTCTTCTTGCCTACTCCCTTTGGTCTATTTTGTTTGTTCGGTATTTTCCTCAATTCCGATAGTTTTGCTTGGTTCAGATTGATGTGTCCAAACGCAGTGATTCCTATTAAGGGAGCCCTTTTCTTTTTTGTATCTTATATCGATGGTTATTTCCCAGTTCATTTTCTTTTAATTGAATTAATTGAGGGCTTTCAGGTAAATCTAGAATTAGGCGTTGTTTTAATTTTCTATCTTGTTTATACAGCTAAGGAATTTTGCATGGATTTCACCCTTTCTGTTGCTTTCTAGGGGAGTTTATCTTTCTTCTTCTCGTTCGCGAACAATTATTTCTTTCAATATTAGGGCTTTATTTTTTAGAACTAAATTAATGGAATTGATTTAGCTTATTCGATGGAGTTCTTCCTTCCTACCCTTTGCTATGTATATATTTCCCTTATTTCTAATTCGGAGATTTTTTAATTGGTACAGAGTTTGGACTACTTCTGAGGCTCTATAGATGGGTCATGTAACTTTTCGAAGTGATATTCATTCATACTACATTGCATTCAAGGCTATAGTTATATCTCCTATCTCTCACTATCAAATATGCTGGTTTATCCTTCCTCATTAGCAGAAACACGATAAATTGTATTATGTTGTCGGCAAAATGAATGTCTAGGCTATAGGTTTTGCTTGGTGCTGGGAAGTCTGCAATATAAATTTCGCATAGAGTTAGGCTTAGGCATCCTCCTTTGGGTGAGCCTGCCTACATTTCAATTTTAGCGCTTTTCGTATTGTCACAGAAGATCTTTTCGATTGTTAAGCTAAGTATCACATAGAGGATCTTGAATCGCATCTATTTTTTGGCACTATTTATCAAAGGCTTCAACATCCTGATAGAAGATATCCACATAATTCCCTTCCTTTTTGGTTAGACTTTTCTTTTCCATTATGATGAAGGTAGCAATTGTTCGGCTTTATGTTTTCCTAAAGCTAAATTGTGAGGTTTTATATGAGGAATTCCTTTCCAAATGGCTGTTTCTTCTGAGAGAATTTGCGAAATTTGTTTCCCACCTTTTGGGCGGTAGCATTATTTTCATTGGAGGTTTTCAACGCTTTCTATGTAAATCATTTTATCGATTTTCCTTCAAAGAGGAAATAGCTGATGTTAAGGCAGATATTGCATAATTTCATATATACTACCACTATTAGGAGTAAAGCTTCTGTATAATTTAATTTAGTCAATTTCGAATGGCCCAGTGATTTAGGTTCCAAAGAGAGAAGTGGACTCATTATCTATTCCTTTATTATTTGTGCATCATGGCTTTCCATCGTCTTTCTTTCTGTCTCCACTTGGTGTTGTGAATAAATACTATAAATGATAGCATTTAGCTCGTCGATAACTTGTTTAATATCAGTAGCTCATTGTCTTTAACTTTAAGCATAGCCCCCTTTGTTCAGGAAGGATGTAGTTATATATATTTGTTTTATAGGTGTTCAGTTTGCTTTGTGATAGGCTGTTCCGATTATCTTGAAAAAAATGTATATATTATCGCTAATTTCTTGTTTGTGGTGGATATTATATTGAATGAAACGTTTTGGTACGCAGATGAAGGACTTTGTGGCTAAGCGTTTCGTGATGTATGTCGGGAAGTCGGGACCTACGCGTTGAAGTATGTTTCTGCCAAAAGGCCTGTGTATGCTTTGGCCTATCCCAATAGTCGTTTGGTGAAATTAATTCTTGGCATCTCACATAGATATCTTCCAGAAAACTTAACTGGATCGGAACGTGGGTATAGGCAAAATATTTATTCCTGGTGGTTATCATATAACAAGGATAGCTACCCCTTTGTAACGTTCCTGTTATTGGTCCCTTATCTCATAGTTCCAGATCTTTATTTCTTCACTCTCCTTGTTTATTTCCTCTTTTGATTCATAGTTCTATCAGCGTCTATTTATCTAAAGACGTTTGCATATTGTACTCTTTTTGGTGTCAAACTGTTGGTATTAATGTGTTGGATTCTAATATTAGGTATATTTATTTTAACTCTCCTCGGTACTTTCTGTCTTTTCGTTGCGAGTACTTAGAGACTGAATTTTCATTCCCCTTTTATAATGCTCTTTTATTTTGTGTTTTGTATGTTTCGATAATTAGGAATCTAGTGACGTTTAAACTGTTGTATTTGAGTGTTGCTTCTCTTCTTGCCTACTCCCTTTGGTCCATTTCATAGTTCTATCAGCGTCTATTTATCTAAAGACGTTTGCATATTGTACTCTTTTTGGTGTCAAACCGTTTGTATTAATGTGTAGGATTCTAATATTAGGTATATTTATTTTAACTCTCTTTGGTACTTTCTGTCTTTTCGTTGCGAGTACTTAGAGACTGAATTTTTTTTCCCTCTTCTAATGCTATTTTCCCTTTTTTCTGGAATCATAATTTCCTTTGTTGAGAGCGGGAGCTTCTAGAGTAATCTTAGGGATTTTCTTCTCTCGTGTTTTTATTTCATTTTTTTCAGGATGCATTTTTCGCTTTTTTGTGTGGCTTGCTTCTTTAAAGCATTTTGATGTTGATGAAGCTATCCAGAGAACTGTCTTCAGCTTCAGAACATAGCTAATTACAATATACCATTAAATATAGGACATTTCGTCTCAGGGCCTGTAAAAGGGCCCTTTTTATGCTTTATGACAGATTGGTGCACTACATACTCTAGTTCATTGGCATCTTCACTCTCTCACGACCATATTATCTGATATTATTGTTTAATAGCTTAATTTAGGATTTTGAGCCAGCTTATTGCTTTTCAGTCGTAAACAAAGCCAATAAGATTCTGATCATTTGGACAGCTAATTTGTAGCAGTTTTTGGAAGCATTAGAATTGAATTATAACATCGGGACGTTGACCAAAATGGTCATATTTACGCGCGTTTTCACTTTATACCAAATATCTGTCATTTAGAGTAACTTTATTTTCCGCAATATTGATGAGTTTAGAGGGCCAGTGGTGATATTGTCCCCTACGTTTAGCATTTTGAAGAAAGAGAAACGTAAGTTTGTAAACTAATATAAAGTTGGCTTTTGAGCTATAGGACCTTAAGCGTAGATTACGAAAGGGTGTCTTTTTTTCGTCAAAAAGAAACTCGGGTAGCTACCCCTGAAAGCCCATTTTTTGTTCACTTTTCTTAGTAAAACTGATAATTTTCAACATTGATCCCCATTGAGGGAAAATTAATACGGATTTCGCCGCTTTTAATGGGTTTGAGAGTTATTTGTTACAGCAATACAATTATGGTAAAATACCCGAGATACAACCATTTTTTTCTTTCTATGAGCGATTTTGAAAATAAGATTTTTTTTACTGCAGAAAATATTTAATTTACCTTCGATAGTACTCGTTTTGCTGTTTGGCTGATCAAAATGATATAAAAATAAATGCATCAGCATAATAAGTAAGGTCTAAGGTTAAAAAACACTGACCTGTCGTGCCTCAGCCTCGTTGCAAATGTTCCGTATGGAACTTTTCCGATAGAATATTAATGGAATTGTGAAAAACGCAAGAAATTCCGTAGCTAAAATCCATAACACATTTAAGGACCATTTAGATCATTGGAAACTCATTTTATGGACTAAAAATAATAAATAACAATTTTAGATACCAACGACGGCTAAATATGGTTTCTTGCTACTTTATGTATAATAAACATATATAGAAAAAAAAAATTTCTAGGGAATACCGAAAATTAAATTACGATTAGGTTTGTAGTCTTGGAGATAAGCTTAAAAAATGCTAACCAAATTTGAAAATTTGAGGCGGTTGCTCGCTGCCAGTGAGCGGGATCGAATCCCACCCCTGTACCGAAATTTTGCTAATTAGGAAAATTATCCTGTTTTTCTGTTTCTTGCTTTTTGCTGGATTCATTTCTTTATTCTTTTGCGTTCATGAAATATTTATACATATATATATATATATATATATATATATATATATATATATATATAGAGAGAGAGAGAGAGAGAGAGAGAGAGAGAGAGAGAGATATAATGAAAAACTCACAAAGTGGCACGCCAGGAAAGCAATAATATGAAAATTAACCTACAGGAAAATGAAAAGACGAATCCAAGCACTTTCGAACTATATTTGCAAGTTCATTTTCAAGGAATAGCATGAAAATGGAAAAGACAACCGTATATTGGGTACAAAGTTATGAATGGAATGCCCATCACATAGTATAAACCAATGGAAAAACACAAAAACAAGACAGAAAAATACCAATAAAAAGAACAATAGGCAACTAATAACAGACATATGCATCCCTAAAACGATATAATCACAACAACGCCGTGAATATGAATGGAAATGGTGGGTGAAAAAATAAAAAACATCTTCAAGGATTATCATTAGAAAGAAAACATTAGGGTTAAGAATTAATCCACGATCATAGCAGAGACACGTGGTGGGGGAGGTAATGCGAATGATATTACACTAATATCGAGTGTGATAGAACGGTCTGAGGCCACTTAAATTTAGCAGCTATCACTTGTTAGAAGCACATGCTACCCACGTGCATCTGTGAGAGGAAGCATAGCGCGTTATCTCCCACCATAGTAAATGTTTAATCAAGGAGGTTCAATCCCCCATTTTGCCTCCATAAGTCAATCTCGTCAGATTGAGTTAGGCTTATGGGCAGATAAGGTATTTTCCCAGGCGCGACTGGGGCATTACCCTGAAGTTCCCCACTCAATTATCCCCTACGCCATGGAGATGGCTCCGGGTATTTATACAATAGCTTTTCCCAATTGAAGCAGATCCAGATTCTCTTCGCGAGGCATGACGCCGATCCGGTCTTCCTTATGTACCTAGGAACTCTCTACTTCAAGAACCCCCTTATTTTCTAGAAGAGGACAATATCCCTTGAGTGCCAAGGTTTGTGCCTTCGAGACGCCAAGTCAACAAGGCCCCCCTGTTGTTCAAAAAGAGAACAACGCTCAGAACAGCTATTGTTCTTTGAACCCGTTTAACAAGAGACGGTTCTTCCCCCCTCCCCTGTTGTTCAGAAAGAGAACAACGTTAAAACAGCCATTGTTCTTTAAGCCCGTTTGTCTAGAAATGGTTCTCGTTTCCAAGAAATCACTTCCGGATAATTTAATTCCCCCCTTTTTAACGTTCTTCAAGACAACGCTTGGTTTCAACAATAACCTCCATTGTTCATCTAGAACATTTCCGATTTGCTGTCACAAAGATCGGTCGAACTTCCGAGCCCCACTTTGCTCTCACTCCTCGAAGACAGTCCTTTCCCTTCGTTAAGGAAAACCCACCGAAGAACCCTTCTGCTCGAAATCGCCAGTGGACCGAAGATTCCTTCGCATCATCTTCCTCTGCACAACAACTTTATAATTACGTAAGCTCAGCATTATCTTTAATCATTTAACCTTTTGTCAACGCAACCCTGTGCTTTTTACTGTTTAACGAACCATTCCCTCCTCCCTTTAATCCTCGGATTAGTCAGATATTCCCACGACCCTTTTCATTCTCCGCTTATGTAAACATTTTTTGTGTGTTGTTGATAGTTTAACTAATACAACTCTATTTTATTAATGGTAGCCATATTATTTATCCTTTCTTTCTTTCCACTTCTTAAGAATATTGAAGATAAATAAGCCCCCCCCGCCTTTTTAGGCTAACCTCGGTCAATCAGATTACCACGCACTCGAAATATTAGAATAATTCCCTCAACGAATAGTTATATATGGTATATCGTCGAGAGCCTATTCTACTACATATATGTATATATACTATTTAAATTTGGTGTAAAGTGTGTAAGGTTTAACTCTATATCTTTAAAAACACTAGTCTTAGTCGAGTGAAGCATAGTGTTACTCGTTATAAGAATAGAGTATAGTAGTTGCCTTTTGTTTTAACGAATGCTATCCCCTTTTTGAAACTTAAGAAACTGGAGTAGCTCAAAGAACTGTTATAATAATTTGTTTGTGTTTTTTTGGTGTTATTTTAGTCATTGGTTATCTAGGTCGAGAAACCAAGCACGAATAGGTCAGTGCCCATATTTAGGTAAGCCAATTCCCAAGAAGGCATAATTCTTATCGCAACGAATTTAGTTAGTTGACTATTGTGCCCCCAAGTGCAATATGACTCAGTTTGAAATCTTTAAAGCGCAAGGAGAATCCTTGCAACTTTCCGGAAGAGAATTGATTGAGTACGTTCAAAAGGAGCAACGAACAGAAAGAGAAAAGTTAAGAGAAAAAAGGCAAAGTGAAGTTCAACAAGAAGAAAGAGAAATCCAACGAGAAGAAAGAGAGGAACTGGAAAATGACAAGCTGAGCTTCACCATCAGCTTGAATGGCTCGCGTACAGGTTAAAATACAATTAGTCAGTTCACGTTCCGAAGCCCCACACAATCTTGCACTTAAGCTCCCCAATTTCAACGATGAAGTGGATTTCGGAGCATTTTTAGCACACTTCGAAAAAATCCTCGAGATCAGTAACCTGGATTTGGAGGCTGAAGGTGTAGTAAGATTACTTCCCCTTTTAAATTGTAAATTACGCAAAATTTTCATATGTTTACCATCTGAATTTACAATTGACTATAGCACCTTAAAAGCTGAGTTATTGGCCGCTCATAATATAACTCCCGATTCCTACCGACAAGAATTTCGAGGAGGTCGTATTAAACCCGGACAGACGTTCCGTCAATTTGGATACATTCTTCAGAGGAATTTTAAATTCTGGTTAGAATCCTCAAAGGTTAATCCTAACTACGAGTCCTTAACAGACTTCGTGTTGCGAGATCAATTTTTGGCGTCTCTACCGACGGAGATCCGCGCATTCGTCAAGGTTAGTCGGTGTCAGACCTTTAAAGAGTGTCCCGAAGAAGTGGATGTATATGCCGCAAGCCATAATTTATACCCCAAGGAGAATCGAAATTCTCACCAATCTCCCTACCAGGACAGACGTTTCGTCAATTCAGATACATTTTTTAGATGAATTTTAAATTCTGGTTAGAATCCTCAAAGGTTGATTCTAACTACGAGTCCTTAACAGACTTCGTGTTGCGAGATCAATTTTTGGCGTCTCTCCCGACAGAGATCCGCGTGTTCGTCAAGGATCGTCGGTACCAGACCTTTAAAGAGTGTTTCGAAGAAGCGGATGTCTATGCCGCAAGCTATAATTTATACCCGAAGAAGAATCGAAATTCTCACCAATCTTCCTACCAGGAAAGAAGGAAGGATTCGCGCCCCTATCCAGGAAAGCTGACGAAATTTCCTGGCACCGTAAAACCCCAAAACTTCTTCTCTCCAAACAAACAACTGGACACCAAACCTCCCGTTAAGATTTCTCCTCCATCACTCTTCCAGAAGCGACCAATCATATGCTTCACTTGCAGTGTAGAAAACCACATGAGCTGGAATTGCCCCCAGAATTCTAGGCTTAAAAGCGGACCAGCCCACTAAGTTTACTAGATTAATGCTACCCCGGCTTTCCCGGTAATGCAGACCCAAGCATCAACTTCTCCCCATCCGTCAGGCCACCAGGTAAATTTTATTTTTGATAAAAGTTCCCCGGGAACTTTGAAATTTGAGGAGGGAAGCGTGAACTGCTGCCGTGTATCTACTCTCGTCAGGGACACAGGGTGCACGTGTTTCATCGTGTCCGACGAGCTCCTTCCCCCAGTGGACCCTAACCACAAAAAATTTGCGGTGGTATATGACTAACTTGGGCGGGCGAACCTCTTCCCCGTCGTTAGATGTTCCCTGCAGTGTCAGTATTATGATGGCTGGGCTGAAGTCATTTCACCACCCATAAAATTTTGTTCCGTACTTATAAGACAGAGCCCTAAAGTAAGCTCCGACCCTGTGTCCCAGGCCGCCCTTACTCGAGGCCGAGCTAAGAAGAAAGCTCAGGTGTCCGTCTCCCTCAGAACCTCGATACCGTCCGAATTCTCGGAGCTCCTTAACCAGGACTTTAGGTCCGAACAAAAGGAGTGTGAAGCACTAAAACCCTTATGGGATAAGGCCCAAAACAAGGACACGGAGACTGTCTGTGACCTAAAATAATAAGGTACCTGGAGCAAGGTGGTCTACTTTACCGATCCGCCGAGGACAGTACTAACGTTGTTACAGCTGTCTTATGCCTTCCACGATCCCATGTACCTATAGTGCTCAAAATAGCTCATGACAGCATCTTTTCCGGTCATTTTAGTCATACTAAAACGGGTCAGCGTATTTTTAAATATTTTTATTGCCCGGTTGCTGCAGCTGACATCTTAAAGCATTGTCGATCGTTCGATGTGTGTCAAAAGACGTCCGCTAAGGGGCGGGTCAAACCTGTTTCCTTACAAAGGGGACCAGTCATAACTGAACCCTTTTCCAGAGTGGCCATCAACCTGGTTGGCCCTATCCACCCCCCTTCGAGCGAAGGGCACAGCTATATTTTTACCTTAGTTGACTTTGCTGCTCGTTTCCCCAAGGCTGTCCACCTTCGCCGAATCGATAGTATTTCTTGCGCCGAGGCCCTCATTTCCATCTTTTCAAGGGTAGGCGTCCTTAAGGAAATACTCTCAGACAGAGAACGAAAATTCACCTCCGAGTTGATGGAGTACACAGGGAAGCTGCTCATGGTAAAGCCCCTTTTTATCACCCCCTTCCGGCCACAGACAAACTGGATATGCGAAAAATCAATGGAAATTTAAAATCCATTATTAAGAAGATATGTGCCGAGCAGCCCCGCGAATGTAACCGATATCTCCAGGTCACCCTATTTGCCTATTGAGAAATTCCTCACCGTACATTAGGCTTCGCCCCGTTCAAGCTCCTTTATGGACGTAATGTACGCGGACCACTCAGCATTTTAAAGGAGTTGCTAATCAAGCCCCAACTGGATCAAGAAATCCAATCATCCTACGCCTATGTCTTGGATCTACGCCAGAGGCTCGAGAAATGCCCAAGCATCGCTTATGAAAATGCCGATGTCAATTTGGAAAAATATAAAACATATTTTGATGTCAGGTCCGAAGATCGAAAATTTAAGCCCGGTGATGAAGTACTCCTGCTCCTTCCCACAGCAAGTAATAAATTACTGAGCTAATAGAATAGTCCATACTTGGTCCGGGAGGTACGAGGACCGGTAGATTACCTCATTGGTACCCCAGCAGGCGATAAGCTCTACCACCTCAACTTGTTTAAAAAGTACCACCGACGCGCCCATGGAGATACGTTCGTAGCACTGGACGAAACATCGGCGCTTGAAGAGGATCACCCTGCGGAGTCCCTTAATGTCATACAGACAGTGTGCATCCAACCTGATGCCGATTACCCTCTTCCTTCCCTGCCAGGCAAGTCTTTTGAACCCTCTGACTTGGATATCGACGTGCAGCTGACACCACATCAAAAGAGTCAGCTACAATAATTATTATGTCAGTTCGACGACGTTATTTCAGAGAAGCTTGGATGCGCTACTAGTTTCGAGTATGATATTAAATTTAACGACCTGTCAGTTCAAAACCCTATCCCATGCCGATTCATTTACGCCAAGCTTTTAACGCCAAAGTCGATAATTTGATTAGTTTAGATACAGTAGAACCTTCCACCTCTAGTTATTGTTCTTTAATCGTCATAGTCAAGAAATCTGATGGCTCTTATTGGATGTGCATCGACTTCCGGAAGTTAAATTCGGTAACTGTGTTCGACGCCGAGCCCACATCGTTGGTAGATCAAAACCTCCACCTTTTTGAAGACGCCAAGTTCATCTCAGAACCAGATTTTTGCAAGGCGTATTACCAAATTCCCCTCCGGCCCGATGTGAAAGCATATACCACCTTTGTAACTGAGAAAGGCTTAATGCAATTTAGCGCCTTTGTTTTGGCCTCGTGACCGCTTGTAGTAACTATAACCGTCTCATGAGAAGGTTGTCTGATAGACTTCCGAATGTCTCCTTTTACTTCGATAACTTCTGCGTCGCTACTTGTGAATGGAGTCATCATTTAACCACCCTATTAGCTCTCTTCAAGCGACTGCGCGAAAAATGGCCATTTTGCCACCAGAACCATAAAATACTTGGGTTTTAAAATAGGAAAAAGCCAACTAGGTCCACAGGAGGAAAAGATTAATGCAATCGCCGACATGCCCCTCCCGAATACTAAGAAGCAATTAAGATCATTCCTAGGATCAGCTTCTTACTATCGGCGATTTGTCCTGAATTTCGCTGCAATTTCGGCGCCCCTCAGCACCCTTTAAAAAAAAATTCCCCAGATCGACTACGTTGAAATGATCTCGCTGTTTCTCATATTTACCAGCTCAAGAGTAAGCCTATTTCTGCCCCCATTTTGAAGTTGCCCAACCCGGAAAAATCCTTTGGGATTAAGACCGACGCGAGCAACGAGGGCATTGGAGGTGTACTCCTTCAATATAAGGATGACGTAATGAGTCATCCAGTTGCATATGATAGTCGCCAGTTATTACCCCGCAAAAAGAGATATGCCACTATAGAGAAGGAAGCTCAAGCTATTGTTTGGGTTATTGATAAGTTTAAGATGTATTTGATAGGAAAAGAATTTCAGATAGGAACTAACCGCCGCCTGTTGGCCTATATTAGGAATGTACGACACTCCAACTTTTGCAAGAGTACCAATTTAAGATAAATTACATAAAAGGTTCCGATAATCAGGTCGCTGATGCACTCAGTAGGAATGCGTTACCAAATAGTGTAGATTAATTTGTAATTCGTAGGATTAGAACCTCTATGTATGTATATACCATCGTATACGACTTAAATTAGATTCTCCTGTAATATAATTAGTTAATGTATATGTCTGAATTTTGTGGCTCAATGTCTATTTTTTTCTCGTATGTGTATATATTTTTACCCATTAAATTACGTAGGAATTCTTTTGTCCCATATGTACTAATTTTATATTATTTGATTGTTCCATGTCTCTTTTATGGTTAAGTTTGTATTAAAGGTTAGTTTTCCCTATAATCAAATGATCAACATAATCATATGTATTGAGGTAATACTAGCTAGGTGCATGAAAGTACGGTCGATGCAAGAAAGTGAGTTCTCCAAACGGAGCTCTATGGTTGTCCCTGCTCTCTTTTTTTTCGAAGTGACAACTTTCCCTGGAATGGAGGGGTGTTATAGAACGGTCTGAGGCCGCTGAAATTCAGCCGCTATCACATGTTAGAAACACATGCTACCCACGTGCATCTGCGAGAGGAAGCAGAGTGCGTTATTGCGGTTTCAATAATATATATATATATATATATATATGAAATATCCTCACATATACTCTGTAACATAAATAAGTCAATGTATATAACAACCTTTGTTGTAAATCATTCTGCTAGCTTCTAAAATTAAATAACGATTTATGTAAAGTCAACTGCCTGCTCTCATAATATGTTTAATTAATAAAATAATTTTTTTTTATATTGTCACACATAGAACGGGCAAAGTTCTACTAGTGCAAATATATATAATAAAAAATTTGTACATACTATTAAAAACGATAATAAAAAGTCTATAGGAATAAATACTATACATTAGAGATATATTTCTTGAAACAATTTAATACAGAGGCTGCATTTGAATCCTTTTCTTCTTGGATTTTCCCTACCAAGGGTCACCCTTTTAGATGAGTCATTTCCAAAGATTTCTGTTTAGTGCACTGATTATATTTAATCCTTTCTCATTTATGTCACTCAGATAGATTCATTCGATCTAATTTTCGGTCTTTTTCTTCGGGTTCCCTCTTCCTCCATATTCATCAATTCCCTTGCTATATGCTGCTCTTCATCTTCCCTTCTTGTGATGTTCCCAAACAATCTCAATCTTTTTCTTGTACTTTTTTTGATAGTTCTGTTACTTTCACACATCCACAAATGGTCTCGTTCCTAACTTTGTCTCTCATGGCCTCTCCTGACATCCACCTCAGCATCTTCCTCTCCACCACGTTGAGCCTTCTTTCTCCCTTTTTCTTCAATTGCGCTATTTCCAGTGCAAATGTCAATGCGTACTTTACTACTACCTAATGAACTTTGCTTTTTAGTTTTACGGGACCCTTCTCTCAGAGATTAGTCCTGACTCTCCTCTCCAATTATACTAGCCACATTGGATACGGTTACTTATTTCTACTCTGATTTCCCTGTTTCATCTACTACATACTCCTGGTATTTAAAACGTCTCACTCGTTTCAAACTTGTTCTAACGAGTCAAAGCGAAGCCTGCCGATGTTCATCCACATCAGTTGTCATGTATTTACTCTTCTTTCTACTTATCTTCATCCCTTTATTCTCTAGCATGAACCTCCACCTCTCTAAGTTTATTTCAAAACCTCTCTGCTCTCCGCTACCAAGATTATGTCGTCCGCATGGAAAGTACACCAGGGTGGTTCCTCTCTTACGGCTTCTGTAAAAAAATCGAGAACGATGTTAATAAGGAATGGTCTGAGGGCGGATCTAATGTGAAGCCCAACGTTCAGCTGGATGCCAGCAATCTGTTGTTCTTACAGTAAATCTCACTCTACTTTTTACAGTTCTATAGTTCCTTTATCATTCTGACATATTTATCTGATACGCCTCTCTCTCAATCTTCTCCACACTTCTTGCCTTGGTATTCGGTCTTATGCTTTCTCTAAATCTATGAAAAACATATGTAGTGCCTTTTGCTTTTCTCTCTATTTATCCATTATTTTTCATATCGTAAATATTCCATCAATCGTTCATAAACCTGTCATGAATCCCAATTGTTGCTTTCCTATGCAAACTTCTCTTCTCAATCATCTCCCATCTATAATCCGTTCGAGTGGTTTAAGTGTGTGGGACATACTTTTGATGTTTCTATAATTTCCGAAACTCTGTACGACCCTCTTTTCTTTAAATATTGATATCCTCACACTTTCTCTCCATTTATCATGTATTTCTTCCCAATCGATGATCCTTTTCATCAAGTTCGACAATATATTGATGCCCTTCTCTCCCAGTGCCTTCCATGAATCAAATAGTACTTCGTTCTGTCCAGTCATTTTCCCACACTTCATCCTCTTCATAGAATTTACCACTTCCTCTTTTGTCCTTTGAGTCACAGTTCCAGAGTTATGATCTCCTTTTTCTCTTAAGAACCTTTTATTTTCCTCGTATAGTAGCCTTTCAAAATATTATTTTCGTTTCCTTCCTCATCACGTTTCGATTCTAATCTTTTATCTCTCTGATATTGTGATTTTCTTTAGGCTTTTTACGAAAGGGAATATCTTGTTCTGTCCTGCCTTAGTCTCTAAATCTTCGTAGAACTGGTCGTATGCTTTACATCACGCAATTGCCACAAACTTCTTTGCTTCCTTATGCTGTTACCTATCCATCCTTCAGGTTGAACAAACTTTCTTTTTTGTAGTTTAGCAACCTTCAGGGACAGGTCCATGATAGCTATAACTTTTGGTATAACTTTCAATCAGATACCTCTGAGATGTAATTTCTTTGATACATTATGAAGTAAATTTGACTGGTCTGATCTACACTTTTATAGGTGATAAGGTGTTCCTCTCGCATATTGACAAAGGTGTTAGCTATCATAATATACTAAGATACAGCTAAATTGATTATCCTTTCTCCTCTAGCGTTTCTCTTGCCATCGGCCTTTCTGCCATGAATGCGTCCTATTTCATCATTGCTGCTTTCCACATGTCCATTCAAATCACCTACTACTTTCCACTTTTCATCTATTTAATCTTTTTCCATTTTATTTTCTTCTAGATCCATCCAAAACTGTTCCTTTTCTTCATCTGGACTACCAACCTCTATGCTAGCATTGATGTTTTCCAAGTCCAATCTTATCCTGATTATTCGGTCCTTCTTTATATGTACTTCCTTGATCATGTTTTTCGTCTCAATAAATACAATTATTCCAACTCCATTTCTTCCTTCAGTTTTGCTTCATTATAGATGAGCTTATAACCTTCACCCAATTCCTTGGCTTTATCTCCTCTCCATTTGGTTTGCTGTACGCATAGCACTTCCACTTTCCGCCTTGTCACACGGTTAGCAACCGCACGTCCTTTGCCTGTCAACTCATTTGCTTAAAAACTCTTCTTTGGACGCACCTTCTCATGATGTGGTAGCCCTAATTGGTCCATAGACTTAAGGCGATGTGTGTGGGGTTCGCTTACTGGCGACTTTCTAGCATTACTCTCATTCGGTAAAAGACTTTAGGTCTTGGCAAAAGACTTTACCCACGGAAGCCCTTCTTGGCTTCAACCCTATATATTTAACCGGGCTTGAGAGCAGCGCTGAGTTGGGTTGGTTTGCCCCCACCTCCCCAGTATCAAGGTTAAAGGATGCATTTGAATATATTTACAATTTATAGGCAAAATTCAGCGCAAGAAATATGAGAAGAGTCTAGAAACATAAGTTACCAGATTTCTGAAATATAAATGGTCACAAAGAGGTATTTCAGCCATTATTGTCAAAATAAACGACATTGGAAAACAGCTTGCTTTGATAACAAAAATACGACGAATGGCGATCATTTTTCAAAATTGCATAGAGAACAGATGAGTTATGATGAGCTTCTTATTATGAAAAAACAGCAAATTTATGAACAGGTTCAAAAATAAAAACCTGACATCCATAATGAATGAGATAGGTTTAGCAAAACTCAAACGAACTTTTCGCAATTTGAAAATTTGAAGGTATAAAAAATACAAAGTAAACCGAACGTCCACCAAAGCACGCAAGTTTTTCAAAACTTTGACAATGGAATAAATTGCTAAAAGCAGTTGTATGATTAGATAAAATTCTTGTAAGTTGTTAAGACTATTTCAAAACAATTTAATCTAGGTTTGGTCTATAAGTTTAGACATGCACCATATATACACAAGACCTTTTGTTTTGATTTCTATTGATGAAAGAGTTTACATAAAAATTATATTGTTCGTTTAAAAGTGTTTTAGTTATTCCTTTTGACTTCAAAGTTAATATAACTATAAAAGGAAAAGAGAACGCATGTTTCATTTATTAGCGTTTGTTTTGTTATGCAGCAGACAATAAATCTTGTCATTCTCGAAAAATCATAGATTTTTTAAACATGTAATTAGCAAAATTTACTCATGTTTTCAAATGATAAAAAATGCAATGCATTCATACTTAAAACATATAAAGAAGACTGGCACTTCAAATAAAAATCATCTGGATTAGTTAAATACAATTCACTTATTTCGCCAACTGGACCTCAATTTATCTGATGTAATTCAACTAGTAATCAAAGTTGAAGCACAATCTAAACTAAATGTAAACTCTAGATCAACATACTTTATATAGTTGGCACAAGCAATAGTACATCTTCATTCAACAAGGTCTGTTGACCAAAGTTGCGTGATCTCACTTATGCTGATTTATGACCTAACGACCTTCAAAACTTTTAATAATTCCTGGAATAACCTTAAGAGTACCTTGCTAATTATTTTATTCGGGAGCGAATGTAAAACAACATAAAGTTTTCAAATTTCGTTAGAATCGGCCGAATAGTTATGAAGTTATTGCCCAATAATTCCCCTGCTACTTATAATGTTTATACCAAAACATTCTCTACAGTTTCTTTAAAAAACATTTAATAGATATTTTCACAGATTATTAACACGATAATAAAAAAAATTACTTGCATCCTTTATAATATTTTTCCGCCCTTTCATTACATGTAAATATTATGATATTTTGCTCATTGTCTCAATCAGTGCTTTCGTGCAATTGGCTTAATAAACAAATATTTACACGGCGCTCTTCCCAATACATTGTTAATCGATGAATGTGTTTTATAAGAGAGAGGGTAGAGAAGGATAAAGAAACAGTCCCGAGCAAGAGACGATTTTTCTATTGACGTTTTCCTCTTACATTCTGAGGAAGGTCAGGTAGATCGAAACTTCAACAAAAACCTCTTTCCCTATTTTTATCTCCCCCTATACATTCGTTGCTAATCGAATATAGTCGGGTTAAAACGAATCGGAACAGCCAATTTCCAAAAGTTTTATTTGTTACACACTGAATTAAATTAACTGTTTTAACCTTTAGCTGATATTATAAGGAAATAATCTACTTAAAACTGAAGAATTCTCCAAGAACAAAATTTTCTGTAGTATCTGATATGCCTACTTTATATGTACACACATGTAGAAATTTGCACTTTTCTGCAGGTACAGGGGAAAAAGATGCATTTCTCTTTCAAGTATTCAACTACAAGTGAATGTGGTTCATAGGTGTTTGTATGGTCATTAAAGGCCAGTAACGCACCGTTAATTAAATATTTAAAATTTAATTAATTATTTGTAGGCCATTAATCCCTCTCTCTCCACACTGCCCGCCAATCAAATAGTATAAATAACAGAAAGATCAGTACAACAATCAGCACTGAGGCCGAGCGTACTTGGGACTAGGTTTCAATTGAAAGTTCAGGTGGGGCTATATTAGTGGAGATACTGTGTTAGACACCCCACCACAGAGCATTTGGGCCAATCCATGGCACAAAGGAGATTCAGCCATGCCAATTCCAGGGAACGTAGCTTTGAAACCATTTTGCCGTGATACGTATACGGTAGTGCGATGTGTGGTAAATCTAATACGTAGCAGAGAGAGATAGATTAGAATTGATGATGTATGTAGATGGACCTGTTTGTTTAAATGAGCCACCTTAATTGTTAAGGGCTCGCTACCAGCCTTGGAAATTTATTGGGTTCAATTTAATGAAGATTGGAAGCCCCTAAATAAATAAATCGTTCACTACTCAACCAAAATGGCTGCCTCTCCTTTCTCCACAGTACATGAACGCAGTAATCAAATTTGACACAAGATACCATTATTGTGTTATGTTGAGAAATCCTTCCACATCCACTATATTCACCTGACCTTTCATCATCTAATTACCATTTATTATAATCAGAAAAGTAAATGGAAAGTAAATAGTAGTTTTGGAGATTGGATATAAAATATTAATTTATTTTAGGAAATGTAACAAATTTTATAATTAAAATATTATAATAATACTATACAAAAGTACTGAGAATTTTATCCAGGCAAGTATGTGCTCAAATTGCTGTCCATCACATTTTCACAAATTGACAAACATTTTTGCACAAGTTTATATGTAATTTAATTTTTAAATGCATATCTGATGTAATTTTTCAAATCACTAACAATTCGTGGTCTTCAACTGTAAACATTGTCTTTGAGAACTCCTGAAAAGAAAAGAAAATTCAATTGAGGTAAAGTCAGGAAAAACTTGCGGGACACTCAATTGCATCACCTTCGCCGAATCGTTTCTCGAGAGAGTTGTATTTAGGTACTCACCAACAACTCTTGAATAATGCGGATAGGCTGCATCTTGTTTAAAAAGGAGGCAAATGTGAATTTGGCTGCCATAGTAATGTGGAGCACATTAGAATTTCGACATATCACCCGTAACATTTTAAACAATGAAAATTAGTCCTAAAAACAGCCCAACCTAGAACTACCGCCCTAAACACTACGCCAGGATGGTTTAGTTGCTGCTCTAATGTTAGATACATGCTCTCAATATACAAATAAAAACAATTATGTATGTTTAAGATGATATAAAAATTTGACTGAAGCTTCTTCCGTGCACAAATTGTCTTCTGATATTGAATTTTCTTCAAATTCATTCAGTATAATGTCAGAATTAGAGTAAAATATTTGACAAATCAGCCAATAAGTTGTGATTTTGTCTTGAATGTTTGTTCAGCCTTTTTTTGTGTTTTGTTTTATTTTATGTATATTTAGTTCCTTTGGATTTTATGTCAGGAGTGGAAAGTGGTGATAACTCTCAATCGTCTAAACAATGTCACTAAGGCTTTCATCTCAGCAAACCTCGTCTCCTGGCCTTGAAGTCCCGTATGCCTCCATGCCTGGCGGAGCAGTTTCTACTCAGAAGGAGAAGAGGCACAAGGCAGTCAACTAGCACATTAAAACCGCTACTTCCGGTAAACGCACTCCACATAGGGAAAGGAAATCCTCGGTTCATAAACTTGCACTTTTTCGTGGCAATATATAAACATGCAAAGACTATAATTAAATCAAGACAGTAAACTAAGAGTTGAGTCTTTAGTTGGTTGTCAAGAGTGAATTAATCCCTGCAAATCATGCAAATTCTGCATTGCTTTAGATATCGTTGGTCAGGCAGAGAGCTGAGTCGTGTTATCGGGGAAGTGCATGGGCTCCATAATTATTTTACTAAGCATGTGCCCTTTAAAGCTTATTTGAATCTTTCAATCAGATAACAACAATAATATATCAGGCAGCAGTTACGAGTTATACCTATTTGTTTGACTGATCTAAAACCGGATGACACGGGTTGTGTTTAACTTTTGGCGGGAGCTTTGCCTATATTAGTTGACTATAGTCCACTACAAGCCAGTCAGCCCGCGGGGAGTAAGATCTTAACCCACCTTGATCTAACTAATCCAGTGGGTATCTAGAGAAAATAGCTTGTTATCCTTAATAAGTAGTTCGCTAACTATGAATAATGAAAAACTAAAAAATCGAAATACTCAAACTTTTTGCATTAGAAGTTGGAACGTCTGAAGCCCTAGTCTCTGTGCTTGAGAGTAGGCATGATATTTCATGGTATGTGTTATGCCAAGATAGTCACTATATATAAAAAATAAGGAGATTGCAGTTGTTGTAACAGTTAGCGGGGTATCTTTTTTCTGAGGATGCTGGGCAAAGTCCTTACTCGAGAGGCCATAACTCGATTACATGTCATTATTAATCTAATCTATCAGGTATCTTATATGGCCTTGTTTTGCTTTCTTTGTAGACCAATAAATTCTTATTTATGCAGTGATTAGTGTTATTGACGAGTAAAGAGTTTTAAGCAAAAGACTAACTTCATAGATTTAAGGATTCATCTAGCTCTCCGTCAATGGTGACATGGGCCAGAGAACATTATTATAAGTAGCTTATATTGTGTTTTTTTATTTTCATAATATATATATATATATATATATATATATATATATATATATATATATATATATATATATATATATATATCTATATTAGATTAGCCGAAACAAAAAATAAAGAAAAATTCCTGGTCTCACCTCTGGATATATTGAGAGTTGTTAAAAAAATTCGTTTTGCAAATTAGGCAGCAAAATATAATAATATTAAGTAGTGCCACGACGAATATTAGTTTCACACATATTAATAATATGTAAAAAATATGAAAAATTGTTAAACATCAGTCAATTTTTGTCCTTTCCAGAAAACGTATTACCTAAGTATAAATTAATTGTTGTATTATGTTAAGAGCTATATAAAGTCCATTCTAAGTTTCATTACACTGGTCTGCGTCTAAAATGTACCTTAGGTTTTCTCTAGTGTTTCTTAATAAAATTGACCTCCTAAATCCTAATTTGGCATCCGTTTTTCTCTATCAGGTCCAGTTTTTGCGATACAGGGGTTGATAATAATTTTATAGTTTATACATGTCCTATATTAGATTAAAATTTTAATAGTTTTTGCACTACTGTATTCGCAGTAAATTTTGTGTACATTTTAATTAATTATGTTAATAAGTTTTTATTTTTGCAGGTTAAAAATTGCTTAGCATTATAATGAAAAGAATAATAATAATAATAGCGGTTGAGTTAAAAATGAACAGAAAATGTAAGAATCACTCTGATAGATTTTGCTATGTTTGCGGCAAAGTGACTTTTCCGAGCAACAATGTACAATCTCTCCTCTAATTAAATCTTTGTATCATGCATATTTTGGAGTAAGGCTAGGAGATTAAGATAATGGTTTTGCACCACATATCTGCTGAAAGGGATGCTACATAAGTTTAAGACGCTGGAATCATGGCGAACAAAAGTCTCTCTCTTTTGGTGTTCCCATGGTGTGGAGAGAGGGCAAGGACCACACTATGGACTGCTATTTTTGCATGACAAATCTTAAAGGTGAGCATTGTATCAATTATTTAAGCTTCCTGTATTATACTGAATCCTGAAAATGTCATTATTATGCATAGAATTAGCATAAAATTAAAAACTAACATAGTTCACTTCAGCATAAACATATCTTTTACTAAACATTTATGTACTATCTACAACTACAAATCAATTCCTTTATGTAATGTCCAATTATATTTTCCACAGGTATAAATAACAAGAATAAACATAGTGTGGCATATCCGGATGTTCCTTCTGCCATCAAACCCTTGCCCCATGGTCCAGGAATTCCTATACCTTCTCCCGTTGAACATATAGAGGACCATGAAGAGGTTAATATGGAAGTTGATCAAGATTATGACACATCTGTGTCTTATCAGGTTTCCACACATGATATGGTCGCAAGGCCGTTCACTCAAGTTCAGTAAATGACCTGGCCATGGATATGGGGCTTTCAAAGGGGAATGCACAACTTCTTGGCTCTCGACTTCGTGAATGTAATCTTCTCGCTAAAGAAACAACATTTCTTTGGTACAGAAATAGAGAACAAGATTTTCGAAGCTATTTTTTTACAGCATTATTCCAGCTCTTTAGTATACTACGCCAATATTAAAGTACTTGTTGAGTGCCTTGGAACTCCCTACAACCCATTAGAATGGAGACTTTTCATAAATTCTTCCAGTAGAAGTTTAAAAGCTGTGTTACTGAATATTGGTAACAAGATAGCGTCCGTTCCTATAGGTCATTCAATCTAACTTACTGAAAATATGAAAATATGAAAAAAAATGCTTGATGCAATCAAAATTACTCTAACCACAATTGGAGGATATGTAGTGACTTAAAGGTAAGATCAATTTACACTTGGCATTTCTAAACTCTTTGATAGTGACATTTTCATTTTTAATTGTTAATACCTGTATACACCTTTTGGTTAACTTAAATTTTTCAAGAATGCAAATCTCGAAATCATGATTCATATTTTAGTTATATTTTTTTGTTGAAGTGTGTCTTTATAGGTTAATGCATCCGTTTGGGTTAATGGGGAAATTATCCTAATTGAGAAGATATACAAGATAACTCAATGAACTCAAAATAAGATTTACATATATCCAATTAGTTCGAATACCATGATTTAATGCATCAGCATACAGGACTTTTAAGTACATATTCATATTCTTATTGTTTTAAGAAATATTACTTTAAATTTGTTTTTAGAAATATTACACTTTGAATTTACATACCCTGCTAAATTTCTTTTCAGGTAGTGTCTCTTACTCGTATACTTGGGATGCAAACAGACGACACGAAGCATTTCTGGTTCCTATGTTTATGGGACAGTCGTGCAGATAGTATGCATTATGAGAAGAAGCTTTGGCCTCCACGAGAAGCATCTAGAATTGGATCAAACAATGTGATAGCTGAACCTTTTGTGCCTCCTCACAAAGTACTGCTTTCTTCACTGCATATAAAGCTTGGCATAATGAAAAATTATGCCAAAACCCTTAATAAAGAAGGCCAAGCTTTTAAATTTCTTCTTCAAAAATTTCCACAAATCAGTGACGCTAAGCTCCATGCGGGAATTTTTGATGGACCTCAGATCGGGAACTTGATGAGAGATTAGTAGTTTGAGGCATCAATGACGAACATAGAAAAAGATGCCTGGAAAGCTTTCAAAGCTCTAGTTAACAATTTTATAGGCAATAAAAAAAGCCCAGAATATGTTGATTGCCCTGGTTTATCAGCTCCTAACAAGTCTCAAACATTTGAGAGCTCGAATGTCTATAAAGATACACTATTTACAGTCCCATCTGGATTATTTTCCCGACAACAGCGGGGATTACAGTGAAAAACATGGGGAAAGATTCCACCAGGACATAAAAACAATGGAATTCAGGTACCAGGGTAAATGGGATGTAAACATGCTTGCTGACTACTGTTAGAGTGTTTGAAGCGTGATGCTCCAGATGAGAGGCACAAACGAAAATCGCAGGGGCGTCTTTTCCTGAAAATTAGAATTATTTTCTTTATTATGTTGCATTCTTTAATTTTTGGTTTTATTAAAAGGATTATAGTTTACATACGTTTATTCCTGTTTCTATGATATAACAATAATAATGCATTATTAGATAGAGAAAGATTTTTGAATTTTTCTTTTTAGGGAAAAAATGAGGTAATCTCAATAAAAATGGTGTATGGTGTACTGAGAAAATCTGACCTGATTGAACAAAAATACATTCATTTTTGAGCTCAGGAGGTTTGATTTATTAAGAAACCACAAAGAAATCCTGAGGAACAGATTTTTTTTCAAACGCAGGCCTGTGTTATCATCCTATAACCTGTGGGGTTATAGGGTATGTACACAGGACAAGTAATGCTAACCTGTAGTCCTGTAGCCACTGTGGTGTCGCGTTTCATTGTTTCAGCAGTACATGCCCTGCCCAGTTTGCAATTACCAATGCCCTACTCAGTGTTGTATGAACAAGTGAAGAGTGAGCATTGTTTCAGCGTCTATCTGTGTTTAACAAAGTTTTTCTGGAATATAATTAACATGTTAAGTTCAATTAAAACAAGGAAATAAACAGAATTATGGTTTATTGGAGAAACACTTGATGGAATTCAAGCCACAAAACTTCCATCAAATGGTAATATATTAAGACGGCATTTCGTCTTAACACAATGCAAAAAGAATGTAAAAGAGGCCTGTAACATTGTATATTCAGAAATATATGAATGTCGTAGGTCAGGTATGAGCTTCCTTACCTTCGCTTGCCTCCCAGGATGCGTGGAAATGAGACAACAAGCAGGCGTGGAGAAATGCCACTTATTGGCGTGAGTCACAACGAAATTATATACGAGTGCTTATTCTACCTTTGGCCGATTTCAGTCAAATGGCTATGTGGTTCTGGGAATCAAACAGGGGAAACCAAAATATTCTTTACTACTATACAAACAATAAAAATTAACAACAAAGGAGACACTATGGATAATTCACCAGAACAGACTAATTGGAAGGCAAAATTGATTTAAATGAATACTTCGGCACGCGCCGCGAGCATGCACAAACGACTAACCTAAAGAGAACTGAAGGAGGGTTTTATGGGTGAATCTTCGAGGTCGAATCGCGTCGCGACTCTTCGAAGTTGATAGAGAGAAAACGTAATTGTCTTACAATTTCCGTGGTGAGCCTCGAGGGTTTGGATCGAGGGAGTATTCTCGCTTGAAGGAGCTGAACTGATTATTGCGCAGAAAAACGAGTCTTCCCGTTTCTTAACTGCCGTTAATTCTGCATAAATCTTTCTTGCTTGCGAGCCCTTGAGAATTTTTGCGTCGTGTCCCTGGCTGATTCTGGCGAATACTGGCAATACTGGAGAATACTGATTTTCTCATGCCCGTGCTGGGAATTATAGACTGGGCCGCCAGAATCCAGTTTGCTAGCCGTCGGAAGCGAGTCTAACTCCAGAAATGATAACTAGTGAAGAAGATTGTTCATTGATAACGGCTCAGGGAGAGAAAGATAGACAAGGCTATATAGTTATTGTTGACAAGAAAACAGTGAAGAATGAACAGAAAAACGCAAAAGAAGTGAAGAAAAATCGCAGGAAATTGAACGAGAATTGCGTAGAAAAGTAAACTTGTCAATTGTACAGCTATCAAGTAGCTCAAGCAGCGAAAAAAATGGCATTAATGAAGCTGAGCCCGGTCCATCTAATCCTTTAAGAAAGAGAATATTTAATGGCGAGAAAATCATTTTACCTGAACTAATAGCTACATTAAACAGAAGAAAAATTAGTGATCGTCATGCGATGATGGTGATATCAGCAACAGCATTACTACTTGGAAGATATATGGATGATATAACAATAAGTAGAAGTACACCACGAATAAAAAGAAAATAAATGCGTAAAGAAGTATTAGATATTTTGAAGTAAACATCCACTACAGATTTACCTCTTACAGTCCATTACTATGGCAAATTAATGCCTGATTTAATTTACACTGAAAATATAGATAGAATGCTTGTGTTAGTGTCTGGTGGTGGTAACTCTAATCTTCTGGGAATACCGAAACTAACGTGAGGAACGAAAGGACTTTGAGTACTTGCAAAGTTTTCAAGTATCTGAAGATAAAGGACTTGTTCCTCTAGCCAGCAAATCAATTGTTAATCGCCTTTATTATATAAGCAAAGAAATACTGTCATTTCCTTCTTAGATGAATGTTTCACTCTAGATTTGAAGAGAAATATGGCTGCAGCCTTACAAAAGCCTGGCTTATAGCATCCAGAGAAACAGTATACACTGGGAGAAAAAGAGAGTATCTCAGACAAAACTTTTGTTGACTTCGTAGCTGAACAAAGTCGACTTTTCTACACGAAATTGTCGCTCAATCCTTGTTTTTTAGAAGTAGACGGATCAGAATGAATTAAAAGAAATAACTATCAAACAGTAAATAATATACTCATACTATAAATGTCATCAATGACAATGCAAAGAGAGCTGTAGCCTTGATTGAGAGCTACAATAATCATCTTACCTAAAATGAAGATCAGGCTCAATACCTTATACAGGTAGAAGAATGTAACAGAGAAAACTTTGAAAAAACAACAAAATATACATTAAAGAATTGCATGAGCAATTGACAAAACAAGCTGAGTTCATTGCAAAACACTTTGAAATACTCCTGCTGGGAATACCCCATTGAAAAAACATGCCTATTACGGTTACCTCATGGGTGGTGTGAAAATCTGTTAAACTTAAAACTTTATAAGCTTTGTGACACTACTAAAACTCGTTAAAATTGTTTTTATAGGAAGCCTCACAATTTGCATCGGTGAGACTAAAAAGTTCATAAATATGAAAAAGAGCTTCAATAGATCTGGGTCAGTCATATATATATATATATATATATAAATATATATATATATATATATATATATATATATATATATATATTTATATATATATATATATATATACATATATATATATATATATATATATTTATTAGGTAAGAGGCAATGTTGTATACATGCTCTGTTGAAGTCCACAGCAATGGGAGCGTTATTAATTTTAACTTTTATTCTCTTTATTTTTCTTAGAAGTTTTTTGTCTGGGTCTTTGAGGCTAGAAATGACATTTGCAAAAGATATATTTTATTTAGAGACGTCTTTGGATCATGGTAGGTCATCTTAAGGGAATGAATATAATAGAAGAAAATGAGTGACATAGATTAAAAGAATAGAGCGTTCGAGCACCTCTCTCCCGTTTCCCCCTGCTCCTTTCGGTGCAAGGAGGGCAGGCGGGTGGGAGAGTCCGGACTCCCCTAGCTTCCTCATTCGCCTTCCTCCATGTGCTCTCGGGTACCAGGTGGAGGTTTAGTAGAAAATTCGGATGCCAAGAGGAATAGGAGGGATAGTATATTGAGAAACTACTAGGAGATCAGATAGGTGACCTAAGTGGTCTTGGCTCTAAATCTAAACACGGTGCTAATACTACACTGTGTATCACTCATCCTCCTTTTCATGTAGAGCCCATTGAGGGAATAGGGAGAAAAGGAAGGAAGTTGGAGAGTTTCATAGAGTTGCTGTTGTTAAATAGTTATAAGTTCATAATTTAGTAAGAAAGTAAGTGCCTGAAATTCAGGTTATTGTTATCAAGTCTTTCTGTTATGTTATTTGTGATAGTTGTTTTTGGCATTCAAACCGTTGTTAAATTGTAAGTTAGTTACTGGTAAAGTTTATTGTTGTTGTTGTTTTCATTTGCATGTATTCGTTGTGTGCCAACTCATTGACTGTATTTATAGTGTATCTTTTGGTTGCATTTCCTTTTTTTTAATTCTTTCCTTCTGTTCGTCTGATTCTTCATTTATTTTGTAGAAATTTCCTTCGTTTTAGTATATGTATATCTGTGAGTCTAATTCTTTTTCATCTAAAGGTTGTCTCAATCAGTTCTGGTAATCAGGATTTTATTCTTGTTGTTATATGTGTTAGTTTTAGGTTCTCGAGGTAAAAATATTCTTAACATCTTCTTCTCTGTCCATTGTGGATATGCTGCTCAGAAACAGTTTATGCTGTCCCTATCCAGCTCTTTGAACTATTTGATTGGCTCGTTCTTCGCCAATTTCATCTCCTGTCTTTTCAAGGACTTCTTTGGCTCTTTTCCTTATTAGTTTGTTAAGAGGTTCAATGTTTGCATCACTGGGCAGATCTTCCATTCGTCTTTTTTCTCGCTCGTCTAAAATTATAATAGGTTGCTCTTGATAGAGTGAAAATCGCAATGGTCGGATAGATTAGTGTGGGCTACATTATTGTTCTGTAGATTTTCTTCTTATTCTGTCGGCTGAGTGATCTTGTTTGTACAATAGTTTCAGTCCATTTTTTCATTCCTTTTTTCTACCAGTTACATATTTTTTGTTATCTGATTTAGTTATGGGCAGTCCTAGTACTTTGCATTCGTTGCTGTATCAGTATCTTATGATGTCTACGTATATATCTGATATCTTTCTCTAGTGGACTGGAATAATTTTTATTTTGTCTCTGTTGGTGCTTATTTTCAATTTTCTTTCATATTGGTTTATCTTTCTTATTTCCACTCGCGTTCTTCTCGCTTGGAAGTGCACGTGCCTGTACGGTGACATCCGTGAACTGTATGTTCATACATTCTTCGGTTGTTAGAGGTGTGATGTCTGCTGTGTACATGGGGTAAAATACTGGACTAAGACACCCGCTCTGTAGAACCCTTGCTTCAAGATTAAAAGGCTTTCCTTGCTGACTGCTTGTGTCTATCTACGTCTATCTATCCATGAAATAATTGCACAGTATTCTCTCAATTTTATTGTTTAGTCAAAGTTGGAGTATTGTAAACTGGATGCCCCTCTTACAAACCTTTTCGAAAGCTTTAGACACATGTCTGCACACGATGTCTAGGCTCATCTTTTCGTTCGTCGCCCTTGCAAGTTTTTCCATTATCAGGCATAGTGCCATGTCCGTTCTTCAGTTTGTCAGGAATTCGAATTGACACACATTAAAAAGGTTGTGATTCTCGAGGGAGTTATCGAGTCTGCGTTTTAAGACCTTTTCAAATACTTTTCCGATGAAATCTATTAACTAAATTGGATGATAGTTTTCTACTCGACTAGGTGATTTTCCAGCTTTTGGTATAAAAATCCTTTTCACCACTTTCAATTCGTTGGGGAAGTAGCAATGAAAATGTCTTCAGTCCCTACAAGATGTTATTAGATACTTCCCCCTGTTTTTTTGTGAGTCGTGAAGTCCCTGATGCTCTCTGTTGAAAGCTATTTATTGTTCTTATAAGCTCTTCGGTCGTTATGATGTCATTATTTTCTTTGTTTAGGTTCCTATTTAAGTCGACAAAGGAGTGAGGGTGGGTTCTTTCTATTATTTGAATGAGTCGTTCTATAATCTCGTTTTCAAAGTCGATGTCAAATTTATAATTTTCTTCTTCATCTTTCTTAAAAAGTTTATTTAGTTCCCTCTAAATGCTTTTTGAACTTTGGTCTCATTTATGAGTTGGTTTCTTCTTTCATCATTGAGTCTAATCTTTTCTTTTTCTGGCTTATCTTCCATCCTATTCGTCCATTTCCAGGACTCCTTTATAGATCCTTCTCCATCTATCTTATTAATTAATTTGTTCCATTGTTCTTGCTTTTCCTTTATTAATGTCGTTAGATTTGTCCTTTTCATTCTTAGTTCGATGTATAATTTTCTGCTTGGTTGTTCTATGCGTATGCGTTGCGAAGTCTCTATTATTTCCACGTTTTTATTTATCATTTCAGGTGTCATCTGAAGGTTTGTATGGTTCTGCTTGTTCTTTTTGGGGATTGCCTCAATTTTTGCGTTCGTCAATGTTCTTCTAATTTCCCTGAGATCTTCATCAATTTCTTCTAGTCTATTTTCGTCGAATGTCTTTGGTTGATAATTTCTTAGGGCTTCTTTATACTTACCCCAGTCAGCCTGATGGTAGGCCCTCTATTCCTTTGATGGCTTCTGAGTGGGTTATTGTTAACAAGGGTGCTATGTGGTCACTAAGTGGTATGTTTATGAGTTATAAGTGGTAGTTAAACGGAAAGTTAAAGTTCGACAGGCAGGTTTAGACGCAACATTGTTAAATATCTTTATTAAATTTTCAATCGAAAGGTTTTATCTCCTCGAAGGTTGATAACCTGTTGCTATAATAAGATTGGGGAGTTCAAGCTGTATTGCTACTGCTGCATAGGATTCTACTTGTCCTTTGGGTATCTTGTAATCGAGTTTTGTTATATGCAATGGGGCTCCGTCGAATCTTTCACTTGAAGGCTTAGTTGCTACGAGATTATAGTTCCATATTTTAATATTTTCTTTTTGCTAAGTTAATTCCATAACTTGATATTAAAATTATATATGGATCGAGTTTTGTAAAAATGTTACCGTACATGTATTCCTTTTATTCCACATGTTCGTATTTATCTGTATTATTTGTAGTTTACGCGTGCCCATGGTGAAAGTTTCGTTAGGTTCTTTTTCATGGTGCTGAAGTTCTTGTGAGGTTGAGATTTAGTGGGTTTTTTTCTTTCTTCTTTAATGTTCTCTTGTAATCATATATTTTTCCTTTCCTTTGCTGGAGGTTGAGGTAGACGGGGACGTTGATTGTTCCATTGGGAATTGAATCGTTTTATTTATGTCGAGAATTAATGCTCCGTGCCGCCATATGCCAAGTCGAAACCACGAGTTCAGGCACAAGATCAGTCCACATGAGCGAGGACCATAAGAAAAGCTCAAATATCAAACTACTTTCTACGATAAGCGAGGTATTGGAATCTCAAACGCGCACCTCTGTCGTCTCCCAGGGCGTTATCAAGAAAGCCCCTCAAAAGTACTTCCCATCCCTCAAGTGCCGTGTTGGTTCGTGGAGAGATTCCGCCGCGCCCACCTTAGGAGGAGGCAGTAACGGTTCCAGCTGGGCCTATATATTGTTAGTCTCTATTGGACATTGACAATATAGGCCTGCCTTTTCTGACGAAAGACGTCATTATCAAACGCGTTTCATTTTTCTACGAGCTGAAGGCTAGAATAATACCGAGGGATATGTTCCCAGGCAAATGTCACATCCTTGATTTCGGTACATTTTGTTTGGCCCGAATACTCCCTTCAGTTAGTGTTACTCTCAAAGGTTAAAATCCGCGTGGTTAAAGTCCCTCGAATAACCAAGCGCCTCTCGACGCCCCTTCCCCCACCCGGAAAGCTCGCACTGAGAAGCTCTGTTAGTTTGATTATTGTATACATCGAGTATCCATTGCCATTATTCTTTTTAATATATTTCTCATGTATAAGTATGTAAATATTTAAATATGTTTTGTTCCTACTTTTTCATAAGCCTCATAGCCCTCAGGCTTCATTAGTTTAATATCGGCTAACTGCACTCATTTGTTTTATATTTAAATCCTTAGAACTCATCCAGGGAAGTTGGACCCTAACTTCCCCCATTTCTATCCTCCCCTATATCTGTCGTGACCAGAGTTGAGTCTAGGTCACTTGTTAACCTTGAGCGTCCACGCATATCGGTTAGAAGTGAACCATATATCGGAGTCATTCTACGACAATTTGATTTCTTAGATTTCTGTGTTTTCCTTCTTATCACCCTGGTTTCTTGAGCAGAATCTTCTCTGCTGGTTTCTGATTCTGATTCGTTTGTATTCGTATCATCATCTTTATTGTTATTTTCTTTGGTTTGTTCGATTAAATTATTTTTTGTGTTTTCTGTTATATTGATATTGAAGATCGCTGAAGAGTCGACTTCTTTGGAGAACTTCATTGGTTCGAGCCCATTTTAAGTTATCATCTGGTTTAATGAGGTTAAATAGCTCCCTGGATTCACTATGTTCATTATCTGTGCGTGAAAAATGCATGTAAGTATTTTTACGTTCAGTTCCCATCGATGTTTAATCTTGTTTCTGTTCTAGATGTTCTGGATTTGTTTTGACTGCTTATAGATAGAAAATATTTTTAAGTCCATTCACTCTTTCCTGGTTGATATGTTCTTCCTTTTTCAAGATGTCTTTTCTCTTAGGGCATGACATGGCCATGGTCCTATGTGGTCTTTCGAAGTTTATTCATTTCTTGATCTCATTCTGGCAGTCTCTAAAGGTGTGACCTTTCGAAATGAATTCCGAACAATCATGTCTCTCCGGGATATTCTGTAGTTATGTGGTATATTTCCACTTTTTATTCAATTGTTCGGTTCGTATCGCGAGGACCAAAACAATCGCTTGCAATGATTTTTATGTTGCTGGACATTATGCACGATATTATTTTCTATAATAAATTTTTAGAATTCATATGTAATGATTTCTAACAGATTTGCTGTGAACTAAGGAAACTTCGTAGGATTGTTTGGATGCTTAAGGTTTATGTGCTTGTGTGTTTATTATTCTTCCTGAATTAATCCATAGCACTGTTAACCATAATATAGAATTTTTTTATTATTAATAATTAAATGCAAATTTTCCAAACCTGGTTCGATATGGATTACGAGTTTTTAGTCATTCATTTTATCATAAGGCCAATTTTTCCTTACTGTTACTATATATTTAAGATCAACTGTAGCTATGTGATGATTTACTGAAGGGAAAGAGTAAGAAGAGTTACAGAAGTAAAATTCTATTTTAGTAATTAAAACTGAAAAAAGGAAAAAACTAAAGAAAACTGAATTCTACGAATACAGTATACATAGTGTTAATAATAATCCAGATACCCACCAACATTCTTGCCAGCTTCTAACGCAGAAGGAGATTGCAGATAGGATACCCATAGAACTGCTTTGCTAATCATGTCCCGCTATGTCTCACTCAGCATTTCAATATGCGATGTTCTCCTACGCCAGTAATTTTGTAGCGCCTACTCCCACGTTAGCTCTTGGTCATCTACCTCAAAATGCTCGTTTGAGCAAGAAGTGAACAAAATCAATATCCTCCAAGAGATGTGTTAAACAATTCTCTGCGACGAAGCGATATCGACGATTTAAGACGTGAGTTAAAACGCACCTCGGAAAAATTCGAGGAGTGCTTGTCATCAGCATGCGATTCTGCTCTGCGCCACCCTCATGTTACTCCCTCGCAGCTGCTTATTTAGTCGTTGTCTAACTTCTTCTATCACTTTGGGTGAAGGGATAATGACCATTAATGATACCACCATGTATTTTTCACAGAAAATTGCAAGTTCAATTCTCCATGTTCGCTTTGTGGAAACAGAACACATACTTAGTTTTGGGCGCGCGTTTTAGTAATTCCAGAGAACTACTTGTTTTATTGTTTGAGCTACTTTCCAATAACTGTTTGCCGGTTGATTCTTGAGCATCTAGCATCGTGGTATCTGTCACAAACGGCGGAGGATAAGTTTTGGGTTATAATGCTCTTTTAAATTGATATTCAACGTGGCTAAACATTCATATGCAATCTTTAGAACCAATTTTTTTTAATAGTTTGACAAAAAAAGCCACTGAGATAATGAACTTGTATATAGGAAACTAGGTTACACTCCTTTATATTCACCATTATATATGTACATTGTGCTTCTTCCAATATGTACACAGAATTTGTTGAAACTCAACTTCAAGAATATCACTCTATGAAACAACAACACTCATTCACAGTATCGAGAAACACGGTCCTTCCACCTAATTCAACTCACAAAGGCTACTTGGAGTTTAAAAAGTTGGTGAGAATGTGAATACTCCTGCATTCAAAGGTGGATTGAATCGCCTCAAAATATGGTTCGTAAATGCCTAGGAGAATGCCTGGCCTGCGGCGATTTTATTAGTCTCATTGTCCAGACAAAGAGTGACTGCTATCTAGTGACAACGATTATGGGTGTTGTGTTAATTTCTAGCAAAAGTAAACCTCCCCCATGATTTTTCGGATCATGCTATGCCAGCAAATTCCCTTAAATTCGGATTCGAGCCACATAGCTGCCACTTAATCGCAGTGGTCTTCCGCTCTGTTTTTTACTAACAAGTTCTTTTTTCCTAAAAACAACCCCATTAACCCAAAGAATACGGCAAATAATTGAAAAAACTCATCTCCGCCCTGCTACTCTCCCTGTCTACTTCTAAGTTTGTCGACAATTATGAATTAAAGCAAAAGAATTACATAAAGAACACGTAGACAGTTAGAAAATGAAAATGGTAGAACACCCAACGCGGAATCTACTACGACACCGATACCAAGACAAAGAGACGCGTATCCCCCCTAAGGCATAACATCTCAAGATAAGACATCACTCCTGCCACCCATGGACAAAAAATACACAAATGGACAGCATTATTGCTAAAACAGCCAAAAATACACTAATCGACAGCATTACTGCTAAAACAGCAAATACCTTCAGGTCAATTCATCGACCCATCCTTCAGGAGGTTCTACATCATAAGACCAGAAATCCCCCAAGCAAGCCTAATGAGAAGTCGCATGGTCAAACAGGAGAAGGCCTTTGACAATGTTTCCCAGCTACCTAAACCACAATTCCAACCTCTCTCGACTCAGGTAGACGGGTGCATTCTGATGGAGGTTAAAACCAAAATTCAGGTAGATAAAATAATGTAACTAAATCAATTAGATGATGAAAATGTGGTGGTAACACCCCATCGATCCTTTAATATGGACAAAGGCATTATCATCGCGCCAGACTTCGTTCAATATACAGAGGACTAACTCATCGAACAATTACGCGAATACTCTATCACAAAGGTCCACAGGGTATACGGGATTGTTAATGGTGCTAAAATACCAATCGACACAAAATTTCTCTCATTTCATTTGAAAACCCAACCAAATATATCTATGTTGGATGGTGAAGATTCCATGTTAGCAAAATTTAGTCAAACCCACGAAGATATTATTATTGTGACTACTATGGCAGTTCTATAAAATACTGCCGTCACGCCGTAACAAACAAGGTTACGCGCCTACCTGTTTAAACTGTACGAAAGCAAATAATACGGATTCACTAGAAAGCTGTGAAGCAGAATGCAACTACTGCGTTGAACCACACACTGCATCAAGCAAAATATCCAATATGTATAAGTTAGAGGAGAAGGCCACAACCATCAGAGAAAAGGACCCTATCAACTTTACGAAAGCTCGCGAGAAGGTACAAACTATGATAAGAATAAAAAGCACCTCGTATGCCTCTATAGTAGAAACAACGAGAACTACCAAACCACCATACCACAGAATTAAGCTGAGGTAGGTTTTCTAAAGGCTGAGAGCACCTAGTATACTCTGGACTTGCTCCTATCCCTCCAGAGCAGACAATGAGAGTAAGCCAGCCATCTGTCTCAAAATTCCGTTGACTCCAGCCAAGGATCCTGCGCCTCAAGCGCCCAGAATTGAAGCCACCCTGATCCGAGAAGAGCGGTCGCCCAAACACAAGACCCTGTTTCCCAGGCCTCTTTCTTGGATGCCATACCTACCTGAGAGGTGGAATCTTGTAAGGACTCACCCAGGCCTACCATTTTTCCTCTGACACATGTTCTGAAGAAACCTGTTAAGAGCCCAAACCCAGAGAATCATCCAACTGGGAAAGCAACACCACTCCGTCCCCCACCCATCCTCAATCTTCCCGCACTCAGAACCCAGGAGCCCCGAGAGAAAAAAGAACATTATAGGGTGCGCCAATTATACCACCAGCAAAGGTGTCCGTGCGCTTCGCTAACTGGAGAAAATCGGGAGACAGTACATTCAATATTGAAAGAATGACACAACCACCTACAATGAAAACAAAGAATATTGACAATGCAAAACTGGGCATCAAAAGAACATCTAAATTAGACCTAAGCAAGACACAAAGGCCACAAGCACTTCCTAAACCAAAGGAAACTCCTGCTTCTGGTATTACTAAACCACTTCCTTCGCGGACGCAAACAAAAGAATAATAACGATGGTAAAATGGAATATACGAAGATTGAGACCTACCTTGGAGGAGTTACGCTCGATGGTGGCTCAGGAACATCCTATCTGCATGTGCCTCAAAGAAACAATAAAGGGGGCTCACCCCCCCATGGACATTACCAGGTTACACTTATGTTACAACCTCAGACTCAGATAATGGCAGAAAATCGGAGGGATGTACCCTATTTATCTACCAAAATGTCCTAACACTCCTTCTACCCTAAATACACCCATTCCAGGAACTGCAATAACATTGCCAACCTAGAAACAGTATAAGCTGGCGAATATCTACCACCAACCGTCTAGACCACTCCCGACTAACCATATACCACAAATAATTACAAAATAACCTTCTATTCCCTTCATTTTGGTAGAAGTCTCCAACAGAAGACATCCCGAATGGGAAAATGCCACCCATAATGCAAGAAGCACATAATAATTTACGATTATCCACGACCTACATGTATCTCGCCATCCTAAACCAAGGAAAAGGCACCAGATATAATGTACATTCAACACTGTATCCGCCCTCGATCTTTCCATCTTCACTTCATTAATCACAGTAGAGTTCGAATGACTTGAGAGGGGGGGCACTTGCAAATTATCCTCTCCTCAGGCGAAGGACTGACCGTATCATAAATCCCTAGATGGCGATTAAACAATGCAGTCTGGACTAAATTCAACAAATCGACAAATCCAGAGTCCACCCAAAAAGCACATGAAGGAACTATCAAGGAAATTGTAAAATTCTTCACAACTATCTAGCACCAAACGGCTCATTAGTTCATCTCCCGCAAACCAGGCCAACTACAGCGACGAAAGCTATCATGGTGGAACGCGGAGTGTTCAGCCGCTGTAAAACTAAAAAGACAGGCTTTTACAACCTACAAACGATGCCCAAGTCCAGCAACAAAAACAAATACTAACCAAAAATGGGCCAAATATAGATACAACATCATGGTATAACGCTGCAACTCATGTAGAGCCTACCTCTCGAAAAACCATCTTTAAAACTTCTATTCATTATACAGGGAATAAAATAAATTGAATACTCGGCAAATACACACGAGACCCAATCCACACACTATGCATTGATAGGCAAGATATTCTCAACCGAACGAATATGGCAAACAAGCTTGGAAGCTTCTTCGCTAACATATCAGGCAGGACACATGCAATGCCCAGATATGCCGAATACAGATTTGTGGAATCTGTATTGCTGGATTTATCACCAGTAAAAACATATCCTAAAACAAACCATCGTTGAGAAAAGATCTCGAAACGTCTCTAGAAAGCTGCGGTAACACTGCTCCATGGTCTGATGGTGTCCCGTATGTGATAATGCATCATCTGGGAGAAAAGGGAGGGTGCTTCCTCCTGGCCCTATACAACCGGATCTGTAGGGAAAACTCGTTCCTTAACTCATGGCGAACTGCTACTGTCTTAACTTTCCGCAATCACGGCAAAGACCTCCTTGACATCCTGCGTCTGCAAGTTTCTGAAAAAGGTGGTTAACACAGGCATAATGTAGCTGCTGGAGAGGAAATCACTCCTATCCCCAGTACAATGTAGATTCAGAAAGCTACACTGCAACAAAGATGCTCTGATCCGCCTAGAAAGCGCAATATGCACCGCATTCGCCAGGAAATATTTCATAGTAAATTATCTTAATTGAGTTAGAAAAGCTTATGATACATTCTGACGCTACGACATTTTAAGAAGATTACGTAGCATGGATTTACATGGCTACCTGCCTAAATTCCTAAAAAAACTTGAAAGAACTTCTATTCACAGTTTGACTGATGAACTTCAAATCTGCCCTATTCCCCCCAAAAGAAGACGATTTTCAGCGCAGAAGACTCAGCGTACCATTGTTCAGTATATGAATAAATGGCATAACAAAACGCTTCTCTACAGAATAGCAGACGCAATATACGTGGACGACTTCTCCATCTCATTAGAGAGATCGGAGTTGGCAACGATGAAACGCCGCGTCCAGCTTGCTATAAACCGTACGAGGCAGTATGCTTCTACTAATGGCAATCGGTTTTCGACCAAAGGTCTTGGCTGTTCACTTTTGCCTTCGTTGTAGATACGTCAGAGACACCGACCTATATTTATACCAACAAAAAATAAAAAAGGTAAAAAATATAAAATTTCTAGGCCTTTCGATAAAAAGCTAAGTTGGGAGTCAAACATATGCAAACAGTGAAGACCCGAAGTAGAAGAGATTTAAATGTTCTACGAACAATGTCCAGGCATAACTAGGAAACGGTCATAGAAAACCCCCTCTTTGTGTACTGTTCAATGACTCGTCCAAAAATTGATCATGGTTGTTAAATTATCATTTGCCTTCAAAAGACACCTACAAAAGATTAACACTCCGGCAAATAACTGCTTGAGAATAGCTACAGTGGCGTTTAGATCTTCACCTATCCTAAGCCTCCTATATAATACATTGAGGCAATGTGCCTGGATTTAAAGTATACCAACATCAGAGACCTCGGCAGTATGTAGTTCTTGATGACCACCTGAACCTCGTATTTGCTGAGCATCCATCCATCCCACGCCCATTCGGGTTAAGAGAAGGGCAACAAATGAAATACTTTGTAGGAAATCAAAACTTTTACACACTTAGTTACCCAGACACTCCATCCTGGGAGAGACCATCGAAGTATGCCGAAGCTGCGTAAGAGGAAAAGGACAAGCATGCATCTTCCATGCCAGAGGAAATGAGAACCAACCAAAAAAGTATATTTGGTTGGGATAATGGTCACTACCATGACTTTTATTCAATTATATCCTACCCCTAATCAGGCTGCATGTACATATAACACAGTGATAGAGAGTTGCATTAAAATAAAGAGTTCTCGATAAAAATAAATTTGTAGATTCACGTTTATGACACCAATCTCCTTCTCTTTCATCAGTTTCAGCAGGATCTGTCCCTGAGTTTGATTATGTATTTCCCCAAATAAGGCGCATACCGTACATATCCCAGAGAAGAAGAAATGGCCTTGGTAACCTTGCCACCTCGCTCCGGATATTTACAACATTAAGGTCACATGACGTTAGAACATACAATGTATTAATAATAGACCTCTTATACAATCCATCTAACTACCCTGCCTTATCCTGTGGTGGATTGGGGTAAAACTCAATATACTTCTGGAGAGTGGGCAGGAAGCACGTTCCTAATATGCTTTTCTGAAGAGTAAAAGCTTATTTAGACGGGAGGAGACGAGCACACGAATCTCCTACCAGTTAGCTCGCAGTCAAGAGCAATTCCTCTGAAGGAATTTGCGCTCTAAGAAAATCTGGAAGGAGATGCGGAATGGAAAGTTTTCTAAAGTAAAGATATACAAGGTAAGGGCCGTAGCCTTTTTGAAAAGAGAATCATGGGGAATGTTGGCCGTAGAAAGAGCTGAAGATGTACCTGACCTTGAAGGCTGACAGGAGGTAGTTTGTCTCGAGACGTTGGATGGGCCGAGAATGGCTTCATTGCCACTTTTAGGGAATTAGCCAATTGTGAGCCTAACGACTCGGTGGAGGCGCGCGGCCGCTTCGATTTCTTTGCAAAGGGATTGCATGTGCTGTAGTTGAGTAGGTTGATTTTAGTCTGGATGTGGCACGAACTTAAATTTCCTCTAGTTTTACAACAGGCTGGCACCTTCGGGAGGTAAATACTGATTTTGACTGCGCGCGGTATCTTTCTTACATGTAGTTCTGAAGGATGCATGAAGAGAGGCTTTTTTATTTACCTGAAAGTTGTAGTATGTGCGTGATCGCAACACGAACGAAAACTCAATTGTCTGCCCCCTTGAAAATGGCAAGTAAATACTTCTCATAAAGTTACCAGTCACATTGCTTCGACGAAGTAGGGATAAGGCTTTAGTAAATTTACGTTCGTGGCTTCCTACAATATAGAAGCGCAGAGGATGCGTGCTGTTTTTCCTTCTCTTCTATGGGTAAGACGAGTGCAGTGGAGCAAAACTCGAGCTGGTACTTTGGCGAAATGGCAAAATGCATGGTCATCTGTTTAGCTCCACCATAGGGAGAAGAGAATTTGTTTGTATTCTAATCTCTGTGTGCCCGTATCCCCTTGACATCACCTTGTTTAAAAGTAGAATTTAGGTTGAGGAATTTCCACAACAAGTTATATCATACTATTGAGAGCGATCGCATCCTGGCGTCTGCGGTCATTTGGGGATTGGTACACTTTCGCCAATCCCCTTCCAATGGCTCAGTAATCTCAAGCTGGGAGTCATTAGGCACTTTGTCTATTAAAAAAAATACAGCTTGGCAGCCGTCAAGCCAACCTCCATGAGAGGGAAATTGGACGGGGAGAGGAGCTACATACCCACCCCAACAAGGTCAGTAAAGGTTAATGAAGGAATGGCAGGAAGCATGGACAAATAGACCTTACCGGCCCTTGATCTTCTAAATAGGTTCCCCGATTCTATTTTGTGCATCGGAGGCGGTCGAGTTGCAGCTGAATTTTGACCACGTGTTTGATAGTTTTTTGGCGTATCCCTGGGGAAGAGATGGAGTGACCTACGCGTCTCCAGACACAGAGTATCTCCTTCTTCACTCTCCCGCGACCGAAAAGAGAAGTTTCTTCCCCAAAGATATATATGAGTGGGAAGTTCCTATTTAATTACAACTTTCTTGGAGGAGCCCCTAAGAAATCTTAGGAAAGGCTTAGATAAGTCCTTTTAATAATAACTAGTGGATAAAGTAAAGGCCCTTGATCATCCAAAAGTGTCTTATCTGGTGGAGGTTTTATCTTGTTTATCTTTTTGAATGTTTTCAATGCTTTGTGGTTATACTTTGGAACGTTATCTTTATCACATCATAATCAGCATCATCATTATCATCATCATCATCATCATCACAAACTATAATTTTTGAAGGGGATTTCTTTGAGTATTTGAATACTAATTTCATCTTAGTTCGGTTATGACTTGTTTTTTTATCAAAGTTATTTCTAATAATTCTTTTATAATATCAAAAAACAAAATGGTGAAGTTCAGAAATAAATATAAGTATAGAAATTTTGGGGGGGTTTTAAAAATCAAAGAATTACAAATGGTGAAGTTCAGGAAATTTATTTTTATATATCTTCTTCTATCTATAACTATATTTTAGCAACGTGATATTTTGAAAGGGAGAAATTTAGTTTCGAGTTCCTTTTTAAAATTATTATAATTGGCGAAGTTCAGAAAATTTATAAAAATTTAACCATGGCTGCTTTTTTTGAGATTTTAAACTTTAATCTAGCGAAGCGCAAGCTTTCCCTGTAGGGGCGAGTTTATTTTATATTTAGGTCATTTTGCAAAGACCAAAGTCTGCGTCAAGGTCTGGCACAATTTAAAATACGTATAGCGTTAGAGAGGAAAGCTGTGAGTATAGGCATACTTTATTGTGCCTGTGTGATGAAAATCAGAGGAGTAGCCGGTAGCCCAATCTTGATAAGACCGAAAGTTAAACCGCAATATCGAATTGGAGAGTGTAGAAATGCTTCAGGCTCAATGGGAAATCCTAACATAGTAGGTGTTTTTTTAAATACTTTTTTCAAGAGGAATTTAATCATGACATTATGATTGGATTGCAAAAATGTGACCTACATCAATTTAGATATTGCTACGTGGATATTGTCAAGAAAATCCTAACAATTTCTGTCTACATAAGGTATTTTTATTATGGGCAGTTCAAATATAACATTTCTTTTTCATAAGATAAATCATACCTACATCAATTTTCATTTCTAAACGCCAATTTTGCATTTTCGAACCACTTTAAAAAATATTAAAGGATATAAAGTATATCACTTATAAAGACAGTCAATTCAACTATACATATTGAGATGCATGTGTATTACTTGATACAATTACAAAGAGAAAAATCAATCTTTTTATTTATTAAACTTTACTAAGTTATACACTTCCGGCTTAGACTCCTTTTTAGACATTAGTCTCCTGTTGGTCTCCTCAACCCTGATTGCTACATCCATTGTTTCTGTGTGTGGTAGTTAGTACAGGCCTTAGACACCGTTTTAACAACTCTCACAATGCGCTGTTTGTGGCTTGGCCAGTCGGGTACTTTCATGAGGGTGATAATGTGTCTTTCTCTCTCTGAGTTGCTTATGAAGCAGGTAAGAGGTGAACTTGAGACACTTTATGACTAGTTGATGATAAAAATAATTCCGTAAGCATTACAGTTACGGTGAGATGATCTTTTAGTCTTGAAACAAGTCTGTGTTCACATATCTCCTAATGGTCAGGCTTCTCTCAATCCCACCAATCCTATCCTACTGATTCTCATAGCATAGCAGTGTTTGGACGATACGAGGAGCGGTCATTAAGTTTTGCAATTCAGATATAAGGAAACGAGATATGAGGAAAAGTGTTTTATTATTTTTCAATATAACTACCCTCGACTTCATTACAATTGCGCCACTTGTCCCTGAGGCTTTGAATTGCCGACAATCATAAATCTCCCGACTGCTGTTCAATCCACTCCTGGACGGCGAGTTGGACATCTTCTTCGTCCCTAAACCGGCGTCCACGCAGTGCAGCCTTGAGCTGGCGGAATAAAAAGTAGTCGCTAGGGGCCAGATCTTGACTGTAGAAGAGATGGTTGAGCTCCTCAAATCCGCACTCGCGCAGGGCAGCTTGTGCAACTCTGGCTTTGTGGACTTTGACGACGTTGAACTCAATCATGGGGTGTAAGGTTTCTAGAGACCCAACGGGCAGAGACCTTAGCAATGGCCAATTTGTCGTAGATGATGTTCATAACACATCCATGTGATATTCCAATATTTCCCTCAATTTCTTCGACCTTCACCCGTCGATTTTCGAGGATGATCCTCTCCACACGGGCCACATTGTCCTCTTTGGTCACGTCTGACGGGCGTCCTGGAGGAGAGTCATCTTCAAGGCACTTACGACTATGGCACAACTCCCTATTTCACCGAGCAGTGGTTGCATAGGAAGGGGCGGTTTCGGTGTATAATACCACAACCATGCGTTCATGGATCTCTTTTGCATTATTGCCTTCCTTAGTCAAAAATTTGATCACTGCGCGGGGCTCAACCTTCTCCATTGTTAAAAAGTTTGTGACTGACGATCTGCGATCAGCTACTGCTTCTTAAATAGACGAGGTAGGAGTGTACGGCTGCAGGTCCTGACTTGTCATAACTTGTCCTACCACCCCCACAAACAGCCACCCCCCTTCCTCTGTTTTGCCTTACCGATTTGCAAAACTTATTGACCGCCCCTCATATTATAATGTCTTTATCTTGAAAGACAAGTCCTAAAAGATAAACAATAGGAAATTTAATCAAGTTTGAGAAAACCAAAGAATAGAGAGCGATTCTAATCAACGGTTAAACAAGAGTATAATAAGCAACCATTTGTATCTTCAGTTTACTGGATGCCCTTGCTTATTTACCAACATGCATTCGTTATGAAAATAATGAGACTTATTTTACTCTGTGACCATGGTGTTGCCTGAAATATTTTAGGTAGGAAGTACTTACATTTGACCGAAAGATGTTTATTAGCCAGATGCTACTGCTTTAAACGAAATTAATTAATAATATTCATACCATTTTATCCTTAAATCTTATTTTTTCGTGCTATATGGCAACCTTTTCGAATCTCTAATGAGTACAGACGAACGCCAAACGTTAGAAAGTGAAGTTTTAGATGGTTGTTCATAATTTTAAATCATTTTAGAAGGTTAATTACGATATCGAGATGATTTACTTTCCTTAACCAGGAAATGGCCAGCGCCACACATACAGTATCATACTTTTTAATCAAGTTACATCCATTCATCCTTTGCAGACACCAACCTTTATTAAAACCGTAGTAAAATAATATTCCAAATTTTTCTTTATTTTAAGTTGTGGCACCCAATTGCAATGTGGAGGTAGTAGAGACAACAAGAATCCTCACAAATGAGCTCCACGTTACCCCTATGAAATCTTGCAATTGGGCACACATATCGAACATTGAAATAATATGCCATCTTGTAAAAAGTAACTAATGTAAAACAAAGCAAATACTTGTAAATAATGGTAAATCGCAATTTACTAATCTATGTATCAATTTTAAAGCAGGATATTTTGTAAGGATGCACGTAAAATCGTTGTATTCCCACGTGAATAAACAAACATACGCAGATAAAACTGAGTGAGTATAGAAATAAATTTTAGAGCGGCACCAGTTAATAGGGCCGAGTTTATAACTTTGTGTATCACAATTTGCTTATATCCTGCATCTAATCCAGCTATTCTATGACCCAATTTTACATAACAGTGTTATAATTTCCTTTGGTTGGACTTTGTGTTTACTCAGGTGTTCCGTAGACTTCCGTCCTCTGATAATTTTATCCCGAGACGTGAAATGTTTGTTTATTCGTTTTCTCTTGTTGTATTTGGTATCTTAAAGTTTTATCCCTTTTCTAGCCTTAGCCCTTTTTGTATTTTCTGTGCGTTAGGATTTAATCAGACCACCGTGCATCAATTATGAGGAGTTTTTGCTGGGCCTTTTGAATCCTGCAACTTGGTGAGAGTAGCCTACCTATTACATAAACCGATCACCGAATAATCACATTCTCACTATTTTTCTTCCTCGAACCTAACTTTGATACATTTAAGCTAGTCTTTCTCTGATAATATTTTAGTCACTGAAATAAATCTACCACCTACTCTTTTTTACCCTCTAAACCAACCTCCGGTTTATTTAATAACAAATTCGCTATGCATTAATAGTAAAATGTGGAATGTTGAGATTAATAAAACACTTTGTTCCTCAATGATGATGGTCTATTTTGCAATTCCATTTGCACAGGGCCATTTATGTCCAATATATTTTTTTCTTTCATTCCACTTAGCGGGCTCATACGAAGGAATTAACATATACAAAGAGGGTAATTTTCTATCGGGTAGAAAAGTACTTTCTCCCATAAAATAGCCAAGCGTATCATAAATAGCAATAATGTCTCTAAAATGCTTAATGCACAGATTGGATTCATTAAAGGAAAGAGCAATAACTACATGCGAGTTCAGTCTGTCATTAGATGAAAAAATTAAGAACAGTAATTTAGTAATTATCTTAAGTCAAAAAATTACAATTAAGACAGCGAAATATATCATAAACTTAAGAAAATCACCAATTTAATGGAATTGGATGAATCACTGTTTTGGGTGGATTTATTTTCTCATACTAATGCAAAACCCCTGCTAGCGATTGATTCGTAGTTTTGTAAAAGAGAATAATAATTTGAGGCTTCCCCTTTTGCTTAAGATAAATGGAAGTAATAAAATAAAATTAAGGAAAGACAAAGAAAATAGATAAAAGAACCTAATCTCGTTAGCTGAATGAAGGGTTTTTGTATCTTCTACAAATTCAGGTTTTCAAGACGAAGAAAATATACAATAAAAAGGCCGATTTTCCTGCTACTCTACCCTTATAAATTAAAATATTAGTTTGACTTCTCTTAAAATCAATATTATTTTAGTTATGATATTAATAGAGCAACATAAGTTAATATGGTAGATAAAATATAAGATTAAAAAAATTCAATTTGTAGTCATCAAAAAATCACTGAACTATAAATTAACTTTGAAATATAAATTACCTTTTTTGGCTGAATATTTAAAATTATTGGGTCCCTTTATGGGGTTTATTTAGCTTTCAAGAACAAAGCTAACATCGCAATTTTCCTTCACTAAATTTCCCAACTACGAATCTTGCTTGTATTTCAGAGCCCCAAGGCGACAAACATCATAAATGCCAAATTCCTGTACCTCCAATTCCATAATATTCCAATTATTCACCTGACCTACAGAGTTATTGATCATATATGGGGTTACATTAAAACAGTTAAAAAGGTTGAATGGTTTGTTTGTTTTGTTTTTTCAACCATAAAAAGCATTCTGAAATACCCTAAACAAATGATAATCAGAATGGGGCAAGCTCAGGATAATATGGAGGGTGAAGTAATATTTCCCAGCCGACCTCCTACAAGAGATCTTTGGTCATGTGAGCGGTGTGAAGATTGGCGCTATCATGATGGAAGATGACATCCCTTCTGTTAAATTACGAGAGTCGCCTTTAAACAAAGTGGTTATAAACGAAAAGCTTGATTTTAGTAGAGATTAGCATTAATTATTGGAATGTTGTCTAACAGTTATCAATGGCTAATTCCTTGAATATTCCACCCTCTACTCAACATCATCTTTTGTAGATAATGTCGTCCTCTAGGTTATTGATAAATTATACAAACTCGATGATCCAAGAAGGGCGGCGTTTAACATTATGATTAACAATCCACTTCTCGCCACCAGTAACAAGACTTACAAAAATGGAACCTGAAGGTGTAGTAAAATAAATGACTCACAGAAGGTAACAGGCTGTTGCAGATTCACCTTAGACAATTCGTGCTTGAACCATTTAAATCCTTTTTATTTGGCGTTGGGGAGTCGTATGAGTTACATTAAAGAAAGTAGAGAGAGAGGTGACGCCCCCTTGTTGCGGAAAGAGAGCTTGGCGTCCCCTTAACTTTTCGAGCTATGTCGGTGGGGGTACCTATCTTCTGGTACCCCTGGCAGGGTTTTCCTTGTCGATTTGGTCGGAAATTAGGTTCCAGACTAAGTGCGTCTTTCTTTATCCTACTCTATGATTCCTCTTTTTTTTACATTAATCCTATTTCTTCTACTTATACAAAAAGAAAAAAGCAATAGAAAACAACCCCTATTCCTAGCATGTCACTCTTAACCTTTTTTCATCTATCTACATATAAGGACCTGGTAGCTACATCATGCCTCAGAAGAGAGGCTTTGGAACCTCTATAAACATCGCCAATCGACGCTCACTGGTTGCGAGAGACTAAGACTTGAGTAGTCTTAGGCGCTGGGGCACGATGAATGGAATGAGGGTAGTGTCGCGTTAATCCCTTCCCTGGCGCATAATTATTGACCATTCCCAGTGACCGTTGACGGGTGCCTCTGGTAGCATTGGTCCGTGGTGACGGCCCTTTGTTTTCATGTTGGTTGCCAGGCCAACAAAAAGCTTTGGGTCGAGTTTCTTGGTGTGGCAAGATATCCATTGAACTCTGCTCCGAGATCTTGGCCGTCGCGAAGGGAACTAGTAGGAGTTTAGTATGGGGCGTGCTTCGTTGTTGTTCACCTGGTGACAAAACGATGGCTCCTTCGGGGACCGTCTGTGCTGCTTGGTTGGGAGCCACGGCACGCCGAGGCTTGACGACTCGGTCGGACAAACAGCAGCACATGGAGCGTGCCTTCTGAAAGATCCGAAACGTCTCCGATCGATAGGCGGGAGCGACTCACTCGGGGAGAACTCCCCAACCCCCTTTTTTCTATTGATTTGTAGAAAAGTTTTGAAAGAGAGAAAGTCTTCAAAATGAAAGGGAAAAAAGGTCCAGCTGCAATCAAATATACATGTGCGATATGCCAGAAGGATAAGTGGTGCGTGGACTTTCCCGAAGGATGTTTTTCGAAATGCCACCCGGCCAGTTACTGCACCGACTGCATCTTTAAAGGAGAGGTCCGAGAGGCAGTGGCATACTGCAATGAACTCAAGGATCTCTTCACAACCTCTGAAGAAAAATCTAGGGCGCTGGAAAGTAAAATACAGACCATAGAAACGCAGCACGCGCTTCAGATTCGGCGTCTTAAAGGAAAAAATCCTAGAGCTAGCCTCTAAACTAGAGGCCCAGTCAGCTCAAGCTCGAAACGAAAGTCCCACTAACTTGGGTGGATCCGCCGATGTGACTCCATCTCAAGGAGGTGAACCTGCATTGGCAGTCCCACTTCAGCCATGCGGAGAAGCAAATGAGAAAAAGAAAAAGAAGAAAAACACCTTAATGCAGCTCACCCCAGTGTAGAGGATTTGAGCGTTACTGGTGCGCAAGGAAAAGTGGAAAGAGAAGAAGACAAAATAGAAACGCAAGAAGAGAAAACAAATGAAGACAAGAAAAATAAGAAGAGGAAGAAGAAGAAAAGGAAAAATGTAGAGATACAAGAGGAAAGCAGTAAGTCGCTTCCGAAAGGAAAGACTAAGTCGCCTGCAGACAAATGTGCAAGAGTCACCCTTATTGGTGATTCTAAGGCACGTGACCTGCAGTCCCTGCTAGCGGCCTGCCTTCGCACTAGTGTGAACGTAAGCTGCCTGCCAGGATGTGGTAACCACCACATCAGAGTAGAGGCTGAGAAATCACAGATTTCTGAGAGCTCAGTCGTTGCTCTGATGGTCAGTGAAAATGCCCTTAACCTGAGAGGAGGTAGGGTAGGCCCTACAGATAAAATCCTCCACACGGTTATGGATGCCGTGGACGACTGTGGGCTGAAAACCTGCAAGCGTGTGGTAGTCAGGATGCTCCCGAGGAGAGGTCCAACACGGACCACTCACTCTATGAATGTCTCTTTAAACCGGCGCCTGGCATATTTTTGTACGGCAGAGGGGGTCTTTTTTGTGGACCCGTACCGCAACTTTTATGGTACAAATGATCTCTACCAAAGGGATGGGGTACATCTTGCCTTTAAAGAAAAGGCCTTTCTGTCGAACATCATCCAAAATGTCGTAGAGAGGTCCCAAAGGAGTATCCGGCCCAGAGTGAGGGCGGACGTACGCCAGTATGCCCGTTTAACTCCAAGAACGACCTTCTCAGAGGTCGCAAAGAGAGGTGCCTCACCAACAAACAAGCTAGGAAACGGAAGAGCGTTTGGAGTAATACAGTCGCGGACTCCCTAAAAGTTCTTCTGTTCAATGCGAGGTCAATCAGGAACAAGTTTCCGGAGCTCCGTGGCCTCGTAGCGACGGAATAACCCGAAATGGTATCCATAACCGAATCGCGGATAAAAACCTCAAACCGAGACTTAGAAGGCGAATTCACGGTTCCTGGCTACCAACTCTTCCACAAAGATAGGCCAGACAGAGAGGGTGGTGGTGTAATGTTGTATGTCAAGAATACAATCAAATCTACGAACTCCAACATTATTTCCGATCACAAGCTCCTAGGCGTTGACCTAGAGATAGGTCCTGTCAGATACAGGACCCTGCTGATTTACAGACCCCCTTCCCAACCCGTTGAGAAGGACAGGGAACTGTACCAGCTGCTTGGTGAGCTTGTTCAAGGCAGAGTGTGTATCGTTATGGGCAACTTCAACAGACAAGTTGACTGGGAAACCAGAGCAGCCTGTGGCCAGAGCGCGCTACTCCTGGAGTAGCTGACTGATGTAAGGCTAGCGGTATGCGAAGAGGTTGAGGATTCGTGGAACAATTTCAAAAATAAGTTCATAAGTCTTCAATCAAGTTGCATCCCTCTGAAATGCCTCCGTCGGTCTTCTGTTCAACCAAAGTGGTTTAATCGAGAAATCGGCAAACTGCTTAGGGAGAAGAGAAATGCGTACCTGCGATCAAAGATCTCGGATGCCTTTGACGAGCACCGGAGGCTATCCAGGAGAGTGAAGTCCAGCATAAGGGCGGCTAAGCGTACTGAAGAACTCCGAGTGGCGAGACTCTGCAAGGAGAATCCCAAGAGGTCCTTTGGCTAGGTTAATAGCCGTAAACCAACCCATCGTAGGATTGGGCCCTTAGTGGACGAGGAGGGTGCATTAACTCACTCAGATGCAGAAAATGCTAACCTTCTCAATGACTACTTCTCTGCAGTGTTTACTAAAGAGTGTGGTCTCATCCCCCAGCCCACGGATTCCTACTCAGGGGAAAAGCTGGAGGCAATGGACTTCACCGAAGGAGAAATAAATAAAAAGATCGCTGACCTAAAGACGAATAAGTCTCCTAGACCAGACGGGTTTCTATCCAAGGTGTTGAAGGAAGTGTGCGATAAAGTATCACGACATCTGTGCGCTATCTTTAACATGTCAATCCGGACCGGATGCGTTCCTAGAGCCTGGCGTGAGGCGGCGGTGACCCGATCTTCAAGGAAGGAGACCCCAACCACCCGTCAAACTACCGACCTATTAGTCTGACTTCTATAGTCAGTAAACTCATGGAAATCATGATGATGGACAAAATTACGAGGTATTTAGAGTCAAACCTGCTACTGAGGAGTTTCTAGCACGGCTTCCGAAAGCAACGGTCATGCCTGACGAACCTTGTGGAATTCTTCCACTTCGTCTTCAGTGAGCAGGATCGGGACAAAGCGGTGGATGTGGTGTACTTAGAATTTCAGAAAGTATTTGATAAGGTCCCACACCGCTGCCTTTTCCGGAAAGTGCAAGCGCTGGACATAGACAGAAAAGTAGCTAGCTGGATCAAGAACTCGCTAAGTGGCAGACGGCAACGGGTGGTGGTGAATGGACAGGCTTCTGAGTGGGTGCCCATTAGCGGGGTGCCTCAAGGTTCTGTCCTGGGACCACTACTATTCATCATCTACGTCAACGACATGGCCGGTGACATTGTTACTAAGATTTCTAAATTTTCCGACGATACCAAGCTTGGTATGAACGTTGCAAAGGATGGAAATAATGCCCGCCTGCAGGAAGATCTTGGGGAGATTGGGGAGTGGTCGGACACGTGGCAAATGCCTTTTAAAGTCAATAAATGCAAAGTAATCCATATCGGCCACAGAAACCCCTAATCTCAGTATATTCTTAAGGTCACTGCTATTGAATCGAGTGACACTAAGAAGAACTTGGGTGCAACTATCACTAGCCACCTCAAGTTTTCAAAACAGTGCATCGAGGCAGAGAAGAAAGACCAAAGGATGTTAGGCTACATAAAGCGCCAGTTTGGATACCGTAACAAGGAGATAGTACTTAGTCTGTACAACTCCCTCATTCGGCCGCACCTGGAGTATGCCGTACAATTTTGGAGTCCCTGATTGTGAAAGGACATCGCAAGGTTGGAACGCGTACAAGCTAGGGCAACCAAACTGACTCCCTCTATCCGACATAAAAGTTATGAGGATAGACTAAGGAAAGTAGATCTGTTCTCTCTGGAAACCCGTAGACTGCGTGGTTAGCTTATCAAAGTTTTCAAAATACTTCGAGGGTTCGACAATGTTGACTACCAGGATATTTTCACACTAAGTGAGAACAGAACGCGCAATCACGGCTTCAAAACTTGAACTGAAGCGTTACAACCGTAATCTGTAGGGAAATTTTTCACTTACAGTATCTGCGGTAAGTGGAACGCACTTCCAGTTAAAGTTGTCAACAGTAAATCTGTTGACCAGTTCAAGTCAAGACTAGACAAAGTCTTGAAGTGGCCGTTTAGGGACGCAAAACAATTGAGCAGCCATGTGCCGGCTCGATTGCTAGTATAAAGGTACCCTCTTTGAATGGACCGTAAGGTCTCCTAGGGTACTTTCTTATCTTGTAACTATCTCGAATCAAGATTTTGGCTGACCTTATTTTTGTCCGTCATTTAGAGTGAAATCCTCCCCTAAAAAGGGTAAACCCACCTCCGGCAACTTCTATAAAAATTAATTGAATTGAGAAAAAGACCTCTGAGGAGTATTTTTCTAATATAAGAAAATAAACTGGAAAGTTTTTTGTTGGCCTCGAAAATAGGTATGAGTATAAAATAAAAACTATAGTAAGAGTGAATTATTAGGATATATGTACTGGAAACCTTTTAATTTTTTAGACCAATTCCCCGCTGCTAGCGTAAAATCGGCCGTAGGCACAAGTCCAACGTCTGCCAGAGAAGAGCAAGCTCTTCCTATAAGGAGGAGTGGCTTGGCCACTCCTCTTGTCTCCTAATAACTCACTTTTAGTTTATGTTTTTTCAGGTCCATGTCTTTATTTATTGGCCTACAGGCAAGAAAAATCTGTTATCTTGCCTAATGTTTGAATGCTCACAGACAAAGATTGAAATTTAATTTCTTTCAACAAGCAAACTATATATTAGCCGAAGTTCAGGTGGCGTCAGTAATGAAAGGTCAGGTAATGAGGATCCGTGGAGGAGATTAAATCATATTTAGGTGCACCTAAGCTATCTATGTATAAGAATTTGGTTCTATAGAATTTTATTAGCAATTAAATTGCAATGGGGGAGATCTTTAAAAGTCGTTTTCACCTTATGTTTTAGACTTTTCTTTTTTCTGTTTATTTTCCAAGATATTCTTTTATCTATTTTTAATTTACAAATTTCACACTCTACAGGTCAGCTTTAGCAAAGTTACGGCACGCCAAATCTCTATCGCACAAACTAGTCAACTAAAAATATATCATCCACGTATTTATACTCCTAATAATTTTACAACCTGTATCTTGCTTATTATTTTCTTTATCCGAGCAACGCCGGGTATCTGCATTCACTGGCTGGTAAGGTCGCCTTAGAAGCACTAGGCAGGACAATGCGACAAATAGGGATTGTGAGGCTCCTATGGTTGGGGTCACTCTTTTCCTGTAAGGTGATTTCAGGCAGACACTTCCTATGATCCTTAAAGGGATCAGTGTCAAAGTGTGAACTTGCCTAAAATCATCTTCTTTGTGTAGCAGTATTAGAACACTGTCTCAAAACATAAAAATGAGAGCAGAACTCTTTGGTGATCAACTACCAGCACAATTTGCACAAAACATTCTGACACTGGTAAATGGCAAAGTACCTCTTGATGCTGATGGTAGAAGAGAAATATCTTCTGTCTGAATAGATTTTAATCCTTTTGATGATTTCAAGGCAAAGGTATTACCCAATCCTTGGCAAAACTATACAAACTACAATTAGCTGTGTTAAAGAGCTATATTGGCTCAAAAAAATGACAATGTCTGCAGAATCTATAAATATGTATTGTTTACCATCTCAGAAAGTTAACAAATTTTCAAGTCAATTGATACAATTTCGAATCATGCTTAAATAATCAATTATTCTACAGAATTTCTAAACTCTCTAGAATATCTTGAAATACCTCCTGACTAACCTATACTGACGAGAGTTCTCTATATATTGTTGTTGCGCAATTTGGATCCAACACTCCGCTGGTGGTAAAGAATTTGATGCCATATGTTAATGAGGCAGCCATTCTTACTTCCTACTGGAAGTGGAGAAGGAGAGGATGTCTTCATTCACAGAAGAGTTTTAAATCAATCAGGATAAAAATTAACACTTACATTCATAAGATTACTTTCCCCAATCAGTGTAGGTTTTGAAATGTGAATAAAAAAATCGTCAGGTAAAATCAATTAGGTGAGTTGAAATTAGAGGAACCCTGTTTTTTTATGATCATTACTATGTTTATTGTTTTAGAGTTGGAAGCGAAAGTAATGTGTTTGCATATGCTCCACAAGGAAAAACTAAGAATATTATCTATCATGAAATTTTGTAGATTTGATAAACAGGATAAAGTTTAGTTTATAGAATGAGAATACTGTTTGTGAAGAATATAAAAGAAAAAGATCAAATCCGTCTTACTTTATTTCCGAACGCACATTTTACGACCAGTATCTCTGATAGTATATATATATATATATATATATATATATATATATATATATATATATATATATATATATATATGCCTGAGAAATGCTTCAAGAAAGCTATGCTTATGATGAACTATTTTCATTTCCATTGACATGGAATCTCCGCCTAAGGTTTTCCACTAGGTTTTACGCTATTGCCTATTGCGTGTGCTTCTAGCTTTAATATGAACTTTTAATGTGGAATGGTATCAAAAGCTATTTGGAATTAGATATCAACTTCATATTCAGCTTTAACTTGTTCAATTATACCTGATGCCTGAAGGAGAAACGAACCCTCCGATCCCTCTTCCCCGGGAGAGAAAGCTGCTCACTTTTGGGTTCCTGCGCCACTTTTAACTTTCCTACTCACTTATTTTTATTCTGCCTACTTCTTTTATTCTGCTGTAAAGGGGTGGATGCTCTAACTTGGGTAGTGTTGATGCTCAAACGATAACCTGGAGTAACGGGGCCCCTTTTCGAAACTAGTCTCCTTAATTATTGAGTCAAATGTCCTCAATGCATGTAGGTGGTAATTTCACTATATACGAGTATCTTCCATTATTTTCACATTATTAAACTTCGCTTCTTGCTTTATATATCATTCATTACGAGTTTTCGGTGTGATATGGTTTGTTCTTAATATCCTTCAGATCTCGAGTAAATAAAAAAAATCATATTTATATATTGAAATCAATTCGTATAGAAAATCTAGTATATCCATGTTAAGCATGTCTGTCCAAGCCAAAAGAAGTGTGGTCATTTATTTTTGTATCATATGCTCATCGATTCCATGTCTAAAAATGGAGTCGTAAGTTTCACCAAGGACCGATATAAGAGAGAAAGGCAGAAAATTGGCAGCATCGGTCTGTGTCTTTTAAGAAAATTGGGGCGAGTTTTGACTTTTTAAATTGATGTGCCTCATTTGAATTCTTTATAAGAAACTTCCTGAAGAGATAATCCTGTTAATTTTCTCCTTCACACTATCTAATAGACGAGATCATAAACAGCTTACTGAGATGTATAGATGTTTTTTAAACCTTCTCTATGAGCATCTAGGAGCGACTAATTGCTGAAATGAAAGAATAATATTACAGATGTGAAAGAAATATCGACGGGAGGAAAAGAGAAGAGAATTATGCACACATACAAAAAATACTGATCTTCGTCGTGAGAAGCAACGCACGGAGACTACCAGAAAGCCCGACAACGTCTAGGATAGCAGTGTTTGAAAACATGAAGAATATCTTAAAAATATATGAAATAAGATTATCCAGTGAGTGGATTTAAATTAATTTCAAAACCATGTTTATTTCAAGAGAGATGCTGTAACTTTATTCGCTTATGAATCGTCTATGTACAATGCAGATATATTCATTTCGCTTCGCTATTAAGTTTATTTTTCAAAATTTCGGCTAGGATATCCATCACTATCTCCCCTCAAATCTATTTAATAAATAATATTATTATTTCCTTTAGCTTCGTACATACACGCACCAGCCCAATTTAAATGGCTTATATGATTTTAAATAATTTATTATTACGTTTTAAAGACGCCGTGACTCTATGAATCTTTGCATTTAGCTTAGTTGACGTCTGAACATTGTTTATCTAACGTTTAACACACTTCTTGCCAACCTATGCATAAATTAAAAATTTTAGACGAGCATGCAAGTGTCTGACTAAATTGCAACCATGTAAAGAGCGCTTGTACCAATTAACTTAAATTGTTTTTGTAGTCATTCTTAGATAAATTAAGGCAGCCATTTGGCTTCTATGATGGATGGAAAAGAGGATAAGTTTCAACGATGCAGGAATGAAAAGAAACTTGAGAGAAATCCGTAGATATACAGATAGATTGATTAAATATAATATAGAGAATGGAAATAAAGACAGAAGGAGCGACTAATTGATGAAATGAAAAATAATATTACAGATGTGAAAGAAATATCGACGAGAGGAAATAGAGACGAAAATTATGCAGAAATACAAAAAATTGTGACGAAAGAAGAAAATGTTTCTTTATGAATACAGATGCACCTCTTTGATTTACCATTTGTCAAAAAGCATTCTATTTGGGGGTAAGTTTAGGAGGAAAATCTTGTCTGCGCATCCCAGCGGAAATAAGAAGGCATCTTTTGTGTTTCTTCCTTCTCTTCCCAACGCAACGCTGAAAATAAAAACTGAAACCGTGAATGCATACAGATGGAAAAGTGGAAAAGAGAAACAATGACAGCTTCCCCATTCATTTCTTCCATCAAAACGTCAAGTGAACGAGAGCAAACGACTCATCATTTCGTGTAAGCCTCTCTTGATCCGGGAAGAGTTAGAAATCGCTGTTGTTCTAATCTTGGACGATGCTGAAAGAGCACTTTGCTTGTGTTCTTATTCTTTTGGTATTACTTTTTCCTGCTTCTTCGCTTGTTTTCTTTACAATCAAAGTTAATGCTGAAAAGTTTAGCAAAAGTAACTTTGACATTACTTTATGCAACTCTTATATTCTCGTTGAGTATAAAAGGTCATACCGAAACAATTATTAACAGATCCACTTTGATCTAACAAATATTATTTAGCAATTATATATTAAAAATAAACAAAATGCCTTAAAGTCTCTTGTGAGAGTTGGTATTATTAGATAGACATCTTTTGGATTTTACATTATAAGCCTTTTTCCAATGCTGAAATGCATACTAAATAATCTTTTTCATATTTTAAAATATTCTCGTTGATTAACCTTTAATTAATTGATTAGTTACCTAAAAATGACTAAAAGCATTAACATATTTTCTAAAACATGTAATTCCATGCAATATTTTGCCTTTTTATGTTGCTCAGAAGCCTGTTGCAAAGTACAAGGACAGAGGTTTATTATCAAATTTTCACTAAAATTTAATTAATTTTCTTAAACTTAAATTTTTTGAACGTTAAAAATTTAAGAATATGATAATTTATGGGCAAAATATATTAAACAATTCCAGGAATTTACAAACGTTTCCGATCATTCAAATTGGACATTGGACGACGTTTGTATATGTTTTGTATTTATAGACTTTCAAGTTGGGGCAGGATGTTGAATGCAATTAATTCTCTATTTGGCTCTTAATCCCGGAGAGCTCTCTTGAGCCCATAAGTAGATCAAATTATTTATCAATCCCCTAATGACAATGTAGTTCCTATACACCTTCTGTAAATTTGCATTAAACCATTTGATTGTTAAATACCACTTTGAGGTCCGTGTTTTAGTTACCTCTTTGGCGGCAAATTCCGGATAAAAAAACTATTTCTTTCCTACATTATCAAAAACGTATATGACAGTTTCAAACTTGAATTAGTCGCCACTTGTAATGAGATGAACTTCAGTTCTTCTTAATTTTATTAAGATTCATTTCTCATCCCGAGTATGAGTTAGAAATATTAGCCTGCTAATAACCATCTATTATACTGTTTTTCATTCCGTAAATAAAAGCTCAGGCTTACTTGTCAAAAATTGCATCATTTCTTCCAATAGCTTTCTCCCCTTGAGGGCTTTGCTTTTGTCCAATCTGTATCACCTTTTTGCCTTGTGGAGATCCAGATTGAGTCGAATATTAATTGGATATAAATCTTTGTTTTTTATCTTCTTCCCTACCGGAGTTCCATTTTTAGAAACAATGTTATTTATTCTATTAATTAATAAAATTTTAAAAGTCTGGGTACAAATCTACACATAGAAGATTAGCATGACACTACTATACAAGCTTAAGTTTCAATGCAAAGTTTCATTCAAATGGGAATAGACGTGCCCAAGGAAATACACTCCTGAGCCAATATTTATATCTCCATACACAATTCTCTAGGATATTTATAACCAGTATAAATACAAAACATTAGTTTTTACGGCGATCGTTTATTTTCATTTTCTTTTGGTTTTAAGATTTCTTCTTTATTTCCACCTTCATCTTTAAAATAGAGAACTGATAAACGAGAAGAGAAACAAAAAGTGGAGAACGAATGAGCTTCTTATATTCTTCTTCCCCCAAAGCGGATTAGTTTAGCATCATTATAGTAAATACCACTATCGAGGTTTAGTGAGTGGGTAATCCAAGTCCCACTTCCTAGACATATATTTTATTACTGCACTAAGGTGAGGCGGACGTGAAGTGTTTACAATGCATCTACCGTAGCCACTCCCGGTGAATAAGAATAACTCCGGTGCTTCACTTTTGATCAAAATTAGGATAATGATCGCCTAAGTGTGTCCTCACTCAGTAAAAGACAGTCGTAGGTGGACTTGTGAAATATTGAGATTTAAGCCGAGTGGATTGATTATTAATTGTCAAAGGATCGTCCAAAATAGTTAAACACACAAATACAAAAATAATCTTCAATGTACATGGATTAGAAATATGAAACAGCGTATATAGGTATAAATAGAATTAATCTTTGCACTGAATAAATCACTCTACATAATGTCGTGGGGATTACATTTGAAAATTACTCACTAGGATGCTTGCGTCTTAATGGCATCCTACAGAATGAATGGAATAATATTATTAAATTGAGCACTGAATTAATAACTTCTAATACTAGAGGTGATGAGCTTGGGATGGGAATTCTAGTTAACGAATAAACTGGTGAAGTTATGGGAAGGGAAATTCACTTTAACGATACCTTTGAGTTTGTAAGTATTTTGAGAATGACGGGGAAGATCTTCTTCTGGTGACGATGATCGCACTTAGTCCGGCCGTCCGAGGTTACCGAATGAGAAGGTAATCTTAGACCGGTGATATAATGATTCTATAACGGATTACGAAGGCGAGCCAAACTGTGCCTCAAACCGGACTTCTTCTTCCTCGAAGTGACTGTCCGATTATTCGGCTCCTGGAGTGGGTTGCCAAAAACCGATTACCTAGCTACGTCTAGGGTAATCCACAGATGAAGCTCCTGTGTAACCTCTGACTCTGAAGGGATGGGGGGGTCGCGAGATGTTTGTCACTTACAAGTACTGTGACGGCAACTTACAAATACCCTGAAGTTTCTTTGTTACAACGGGCGAACTAATTCCTTTGTGGGACTTGCTCTCCACACTCAACGTAGGTCCAAGATCTCTGGCTGACTCCAGGACGAATTTTCCCTTTTATTTCTCTTACGAGCAAAAATTGAGAGAGAGCACCGAATTCTCATAAAATTCGTATAGCTGCGCAAAGACCTTTTCATCTGCTGCTAGAGAGAGTAAATCTGTCACACATTCGAGCTATCCTTGCTCGATATTGCGGTTTACAACGGCGTGAAAACTCGGCCCTTCGTCGGTTTGGTTATGTTTTAGCGGTAGACATTTTCCTGAGCGGCCGGCCGCAAATTTGGTCGTCTCTTTGCTGCGAAAAGTGGCGGAGGGAATTCGAGGCGAAAGAAGAATTTGGAATACGGGAGGGACTCGCAGTTTGTTTCGGGGTTTTTCCATTAGTACGTGGTATTTAGACCTTTACAACCACAATTGTTTTTTCTTTCATTCAATATTGCTTTTATTTTTCACTCCACCTATATAACTTTGCTTTTTTCTACTACTTGTGTGTCTTTCTCGTTTCGTTGGAATGAGGCTCAAGAGGTGAAGAGTCATTAAGACATTCCAGAGCCTATCCGCCTGCGTCGAACAAGGATTCGAATTGACTTTGATGCATTATATTCGGGTATTACGATCCTCAGCCAGAAGAAAAGAGGCCGCCTTCCATAAACTAGCTGGAGGGCAACACTAAAAGAGAAGGAAGGTTCGAAAAGGAATGGGCTAAGTAAAGTTCAAGTAAGGAATGGTAGGAGAGACGAAGGAGAAAGAAAAAGAACAAACAAACATAAGAATTAGGGAAGGTCAAATGGTTGCTTCCATAGGAATGGAGATCATCAGGAGAAAAAAAAGTCAGTTTAAATAAGACAAGCTTATCTTTTCAAATTTAGGCTCAGCCACAAATAAAATTTGTTTCCTGGTAAGCAAACTGTTATTCCTCGGCAAAGAGAATCGCATCAATAAAATATACGTTTAGAATTAATGAAACTAGTTCATTTAATTATCGACTGCATAAACCTAACTCCCGTTTCTGCTTAAGAAACTAAGCCAAAGATCAAACAGAATATTATTTATTTCCTTCATGCTTGCTGCACACAAGAGGAAAGAGAGCTTCATCATTATCACTGGACAACAAGGTAGTGAACACGCCGAAGTCGTTCCTAGCGAAGTTATTAAAAGTGTCACTTTTATAACCTAGCTCTCTTTCTCGGAACTCAAAACGTCGAACAAACAGTTTCTTAACCGCCAGCCTGATAGTATTTTGAGCCTCAACCTACCAGAACTCACGTCCTTTTTTAGATTAATTAACTTTGTCTTTCTCTTCTTCAGAGTCGTCGCTAGTTTAGAAGCTACTGGATATTCCAATTTCCTAGATACGAGGAGTCTTCAACACTTTCATTTGAAGCTGCTTCCTCTCGTTATGTATAACTCTAACTTCTACGGGTAGCCACTCACTTTATTTTTATATACTTGTCTCAATCTCATTTGTATGCCATACGAAAAATTGTGCTGTTGTCGTCGAGGTAAAAGAAAACTCACTTGCACACTTCATTAAAGATTTTCCTGGTCTATCACGGGCCGTTTAGTTCATTTCCAAGTTATATTCCGCAAAGGGAGTACTAGGTATTGCATGGCAGAGCTTTCAGAGCCAGTGTATACCTTGCATAGGAGTTGCAAGTACTGCATGGCCTACCTTCATGAGCAAGTCTATATCTGGCAAGGGATTGCTATTTATTGTATGGGTTAGGGTTCTATGTATTTCATGGGCAGATTCCGGGGCCAAGGTATATCCTGCAAAGAAAGGGCAGTTATGCCATAGTATAGTTTCTGAAGCCAGCTTATATCCTGCAAAAGGAGTACCAGGTATTGCATGGGCTAGCTTCCGCAGGAGGGGTCTATCGTGCAAGGTAATTCCAGGTATTACATGGTCTAGCTTCCACGGCCAGGGTAAATCCTAAACAAAGTGTGCCAGGTATTGCACGTGATAGCTTCAGCATCTAATGTATGTCCTGCATTGCAGTATCAAATATTTCATGGGATAGTTTCAGGAACTAGTCTATATCTTGCAAGGGAATACCAGATATTGCATGTAAGGCTCAGAAGCCAGTATATATCCTGCATAGGAGTGGCAGGCAGTGCATTTGTATACTTTCGGAGGCAGTGTATTCCTGCTAGGGAATGCCAGGTATTGCATTGGTTATTTTCAGGGTCTACTTTATATGCTGCATAGGAGGGGCAGGTATTATATGTGTTATTTCTGGGGCCAGTATATATCCTGCAAGGGAATGACATCTATTACATGGGCTAGTTTATAGAGCCATTATATATCCTCAAGGGAGTAAAGCAATTCAATGGGCTAGCTGCATAAACCCCTTTCATAAAATGGCATTTATTTCATAAGCAGCTTCCCAGGCCAGTGTATATCCTGTGTAGGATTGGCAGTTATTTAATGGGCTAGTTTCTGGAGCCAGTCAATATCCTGCAAGCGACCAATTGTTATAGCACGGGCTAGTTTCCGAAGCTAGTTTTAAATCTGCATGAGAGTACTAGATATAACATGGGCTAGGTTACTGAGCCAGTGTTTATTCTACATTGGAGTCACAGGTATCGGCAGATGCTAGTTTCCTAAGCCCATTGATATATTGCAAGGAAGTGCCAGGTTTGGCAGGAGATACCATTACGAGCCAACGCATATCTTGCAGTGGAGTAGAAGGTATTACATCGGCTATTTTCTAGAAACAGTCTATATCCTGCAGAGAATGTCAGGTATTACATGGGCTAGCTTCAGCATCCAGTGTGTATAAAGCATATAAGTAGCATTCATTGGTTGGGAAAATCTCCGCAACCAGTCTATAGTGTGTAAGGTAGTACAGTGATTGCATGCCTAGCTTTCGGATTCAGTTTATATCCTGCAAGGGAGTAGCATATATTGCATGGGCTAGGTTTAGTAGACAGTATAAGCTCTGCATATAGGTAAGTAATTTAGCATGTGCTAGCTTTCGGAGCTAGTATATACCCTCATTGGAATTGCAGATACTGCATGGGCTACCTGCCATCAGGAGCCAGTATATATCCTGCATATCAGTGCAACCTTTTGCATGGGCTTGTTTCCTGAGTAAGTGTATATCTTGCTTTACAATCGCAGGTATTGAATGGGCTACCTTCAGTAGACAATACATATATATATATATATTTATATATATATATATATATATATATATATATATATATATATATATATATATATATATATATATATATATATATATATATATTATACCACATGTGAGTGCATTTATTGCATGTGCTAGTTTGCAGAGGCAGTCTAATTCTGCATGGAATTACCAGGAATTACATGGCCTAATTTCCAGAGCCAGTTGTATATATATATATATATATATATATATATATATATATATATATATATATATATATATATATATATATATCCTGCAAGGAAATAAATGCCATGTATTGCAAGGGATTGCTTTGGTAACTACCCTCGTATCCATAAATTTACATGTTTTACATTATATTTCTACTATTTTTTGACAAATGAGTAAGGAGAATGAGAGGATTGGGAAAAAACGCCCCATTTTAACCAAGGCAAACTAGTCTTCAAATCTGCTAATCAGTGGTATCATTGATTATATGGGACAATTTAAAAATAAATTGATTGCCCATAACGTAAATTTCATTAAAAAATATGTAAGTTTAGGTAAGGATTTTTTAAAATTTCTGTTACCCTCTACTCTCTCAGAACAATGTAAAGTAGTAATAAAAATAGTCAACATACGAGAGGTGGCCAATAAGTTTTGCAATTCGGATAGAAGGAAACCAGATATGAGGTAAAGTCTTTTATTATTTTTTAATATAAATACCTTCGACCTCAATATACTTGCGCAACTTGTCCCTGAGGTTTCGAATTCCATACAACCAGAAATCTCCCGACTGTTGTTCAATCCACTTCTGGACGGCGAGCTGGACATCTTCATCGTCCCCAAACTTGATCCACGCAGTGCTGCCTGTAGTTGGCGGATTAAAAAGTAGTCGTTAGGGGCCAGATCTGGACTGTAGGGGGATATGGTTGAGTTCCTCGAATCCGCACTCGCGATGGGGCAGCTTGTGCAACTCTGGCCTTGTGGACAGGGGGATTGTCGGGGAGGAGCAGGACACCTCGTGTCAACTTGCTGCGCTGCTTCTGACGGATGCACTTCTTCAACCCAGCTATTCCTCGGCGTAATATTAGCCTGTGATGGTCCTATCATGAGGCGCATAGTCCACCATCAACACGCCCTCAGAATCCCAGAAGATGGTGGCCATGATCTTCCCGGCTGATGGTTGGGTCCAGGACTTGATGGGGTTCGAAGAGCCCATGTGCTTCCATGCCATGCTTTCGAGCTTGGTCTCGGGATCCCAATGATGGGCCCACGTTTCATCACCTGTCACTATGCGTGAATTGAATCCCGGAGGGTCTTGGTTGAACAGGAGCAGCAGCTCCTCCGAACTTTGACGACGTTGAAGTCGATCATGGGGCATGAGGTTTCGTGACGTTTCTAGGGACCTAACGGGCAGAGACCTTGCTCATGGCCTAATTGTCGTGATGATGTTGATAGTACTTTCATTGAATATTCCTTGTTATCGCTTGATTTCTTCGACCTTCCTTGTCGATTTTGGAGGATCATCCTCTCCACACGGACCGCATTGTCCTCTTTGGTCACGTCTGACGGGCGTCTTGGCGGGGGTAATCTTCAAGGCACTCACGGCCATGGTGGAACTCCCTATTCCAGTGAGCAATCGTTGCATAGGAAGGGGCTTTTTCGGTGTACACTACAACCATGCGTTCATGGATCTCTTTTGTATTCTCACCTTCCTTGTTCAAAAATTTGATCAGTGCGCGGTGCTCAACCTTCTCCATTGTGGAAAAATTTGTGACTGACAATCTGCGATCAGCTACTGCTTATGAAATAGACGAGGCAGGAGCGTGCGGCTGCAGGTCCTGACCTGTCATAACTTGTCCTACCACCCCCACAATCAGCCATTCCCCTTTCCATGTTTTGCCTTACCGATTCGCAAAACCTAGTGACCCCACCTCGTAGATTCTTTACCTATACCTGTAATTCAAATCACTAGAATACATATGCAATAAAGCTTTAGGTGAGGGTATCACTTGTTTATAGGTATGTTCACCTCAAGTTTATTGATAAGCTCCCTGTTTATGTAGGTAGAATGAATAGTAACAATTTGCTTGAAGATATTGGCGGCTGGTTATTTACTTGTAGGCTGTGTAAACGTTAACCAGTTTATTGCTTGGCAGAGTTTGTGAATCAGCAGAAAATATCGGTTTTGTAGGTTTTATTTTTGGTCTTATTAGCACCTTTGTTCTGGAAAGTGAAATCGCTGTGTTCCTATTTTGTAGTGTACCCACGTCCTTGTAACTGGCTATGGGTCATAATAATTCAGTGTTTTTTTGTATTTCACTCTGTCTGTCAGAATGTTTTTGTATGTTTTTGCAAGCACTTTTATTCTAACTAAAATTTAGGGCCGTGGCTCCGTTTCTCGAATCTGAAAACTAGGTGTAGGTTCTTTGATCAGAGAGTACTAATGTACTACTGTAGGCACGTGCACAATAAGAGAGCGTTTGAATTAGGAAATCTAGTCAATCTTTATCCTGTAGCAAAATATGACTTCATCTTTCACGGTTCCATGTCAATGGTCGGGGGTGAGACTCCCCCTCAATAACAGATTCATTACTTTGAATGCAAAGTTGTTTCAATTGTCTTTGTTATCTCTGCGGCAAAACCGTCAGCTTCTACCTACGTCTTAATGTGGGTGAACGTTTGTGACCCTTTGTATGTTTAGCTTGGGAGCACAGAGATTTTAACTTACTTTATACAATGCGCCTGGTTTCAGAATGACGGATTTTAGCAAAAGAATTCCGTCTCCATGATCGTGTACAAATGTTCGGCTTTTTTTTCACTTTGTCCAGTGCCTAGAGAGGTCTTCCTTCCATTTTCCCTGGCGTCACTGTTCCTTGTTCCCTCTTCTTTCCCACGAAACGAAGTATCAAAGCTCTTTCTCCCACTTCTTACAAGAGTCTTCGAATGTCGCTGATCGTTCAATGCATTACCATTATACGAGGGTGGCAGTTTCCACTGTTACTTTAAGGAATTCCAGCTTGTAAACCTTTTCGTCGCACTCAACCACCGGAAAAGGGCCAGCATATGGGGGTTCTAGTGGCTTGAGAACTCGATCGATTCGTACACACATATGCATCGCCTTTCGAAGAGCTTCAAGTATGAAAAGTTTGGGCATCGAGTGCAGGTGTCCTTCAGATGCCTGTGTGATATTGACTTGTGACATGGTTATGGCCAATTCCTTAATAAACTTTGAGTTAGATTTTGACGATGAGGATGAAATAAAAGGCTTTGGATACAGTAGATTAGGCCTTGTAACTGTTGTGATAGGCAAAAAACCTGAGTCATTCAGTAGGGAGCCAATGCTCAAAAGGACTATGGGAAGGACTTTCAGCAATCTCTGTCAACGAGCTATTATGAAACTCTTCAGAGTTTTTTTGTCCTCTTTTTACCATCCCGTTCGTGGTTGGACAATACGCCTTGGAAAGGAGACGATGGAATCTAATGAGAGGTAATAACTTACAAGGGGTTCAAGGAAGTAGAATTACTTGAACAAATCGGACTCGAATTGGGATCCTCTCTCGCTACCACGTATAATGAAACTCCAAATCTGGAAACACAGCGGTCTAAGAAGGCCAAAGCAACCGTTGAAGCATTTATGTCCGGAATAGGTAATACCTCGATCCATGTTGTAGCCCAGTCAATGCATAATAGGAGATACCCGTTATGCAACAGATAGGAGTGCCCAGACAACGTTCACGGTGGTAGTTATCCGATGATGTCAAAGTGCACGGTCTTATATCTTGACGAGGGGATAATAATGGGAAAGAGTGGTGATTTCGTGTGGCGATCGATCTTGAAGGGAATGACATGAGAGGCACTCCCGTCCCATGAGCGAATGTCTCTATCCAGAGTAGACCTATAATATCTATCCTTAACACTGGAGCACTAAACATAGGTATAGTTTAACCGAGCCTAGTGACGTCATGCGCATTTCTCACCCTTTCTCCCAAGGCAAGATGCTGGGAGTCTGTGTAGCTTCAGTTTAGCGAACGCTCTCATAAAATTAGGCCATGTCGGTCCACTCCTTTGCTTGGATTTTACGCTAGACCTCTCCTTGGATACCGTTTACCCTAGTTCAGTGCGAATTATAGTAAAAAAAATACTGGGCGAACTGTACCCGAGTTCACTGGTAATAGCTTACAAAGACAAGTTATAGTGATGGTTTAGTTATAATTTCTATCTTTTCAGGCTGTAATTATTATTTCGGGTGACTAATATTGCAAACTTGTGCCTGGAATGGCAAAAAAACAAAACCTGAGTGGGCTGGAGATTGGTGAAATTCTCTTTACTCCAGACAGTGACGACCCTAATGATTGTGTCGAAAATGAGGTAGTTTATGAAAGTGAGAATGATTATGAATATGTTCTAGGGCCACATGAAATGGCTGAAAGTTCAAACAGTGTATCTGGAGAAGACGTTCCTCGTCGACGCAAGCAAACAAAGGCAGGTGGTGAGAAGACAAAGAGGTTTAAGCCTCCATATCCCCCGCCTCTTGCCTCTTACTCACTCCCCCACTGATGATAAAACTACTGCAAGCTCATCCTGCAACTCTGCTACTGTTTCTGTACAGTACCCTGATCAGTCATCAGGCTCTGATGACCCTTATTATGCTGCTGTTGTTCCTGCTACTATCCCTGTTACTGTTGCTACTGTTCCTGCTGCCACTCCTGCTGCTTCTGCTGCCGCCCATGCTGCTGCTGCTCCTACTGCAACCCCTGCTGCTGCTTCTGCTGCTCGCCAGAGACAACGTCGACGACGTGCATACGATGGGGAGTTGCTAGTGACTTTTAACTCTGCAACAGTCAAAAGTTTCTCAGGCAATTTATGGCACAAAAGGCCTCAAATAGCTGCAGCAACTAGAATAGCAGCCCGAAATATTGTGACATCAATTAGGCCAGGTCCCACACAGTTAGCTGCTACTGCCACCACACCTGAAGAGTCTTTTTACTTATTTGTGACTGATGCCATGGTCAATCTGATTGTGCATTTCATCAACAAGAAGATTGATGTTGTTGCCAGGAGGTACAGGATACAGACAGTGACTGTACAGCAAACAACAGAAGCAGAAATACCTGCCCTGCTAGGTGGCCTTATATTCATTGGTCACAGCAGAAAAAATAACCAGCTGAATACTAAGGAGTTGTGTTGACCTATAGCAGAGTCTCTTTTCTGGAAGGCAGCAATGTCTGAGGTGCGTTAATGCTTCCTGCTGTACGGCATCAGGTTTGAGGACATAGCCACACGGGGGCAGAAGCAGGTCACTGACAAATTTGCCCCAGTTAGAGCTGTGTGGGACATGTTTATGTCCTCCTGTGAGGAAAACTACAGACCCCACGAAAACCTCACATTAGATAAGCATTTGGTGGTTTTTAGGGGTAAGTGTCCTTTTATTATGTATATCCCAAATAAGCCAGCAAAATATGGGATAAATATTGTTATGATGAACGATGTGGAAAGTATATATATGTTGCAAGGTATTTCCTACCTATGAAAACAGGGCACAACAGCAAGACATGGACTACAAGTCAGGCAGATGTTAACCAAAGACCTCAGCATCTACACAGCATCGACAGGTGAAGCTATTCGTCAGACATGTGTGCTCCCTCAACCTCCAATGTGACACGGCTGCAGGTGCAGGACCATCGGAAGCTGAGAGGAGGGAACCCATAAAACGGGGAAGCAAGTGTCAGTCAAAGTCAGACAAGAAGACACAATTCAGGTGTCACAGCTGCCGCCAACCTGTCTGCACGAGCCACTACTTCCCTTACTGCTGTGATTGCGTCTGAGGCTGTTAGGTTATGAACATGAAACTTTTTTTCCCGTGTTGGTGTGTGCAAGTGCATTAGATTTATAAAGGGTCTTCTATTAAGACGGATCGAAATTAACAGCAAATAAAACAGTTATTGGTGAAAATTTATTGATTTCACTATTGGATCATGTTATTTGAGTCATGACAATTATGTGTAAAAAATAATATCGTCTAAATGTCCACCAAGGCTTCGGCGTCACACCTCCACTCGATGATCAAAATTTTTTATAACGTCTCTGCATAGTTGCTCCTGAATCTCACCAATATGCCTTATTAACTCATTTTTCAGCTGTTGAATTGTTGTTGGCTTGTTGGCATAGACCTTACTTTTGAGATGACCCCAAAGAAACAAATCTAAAGGCGTCAAGTCACACGATCGTGGTGGCAAATTGACCTCTCCTTTTTGAGAGATGATTCGACCTGGGAACTTCTCATTCAATAAAGCCATTGTGGCATTGGCTGTGCGGCATGTGGCACCGACCTGTTGAAACCACAAATCTTCGACATCCATAGAATTTAATTCAGGCCATAAAAAGTTGGTTATCATGCCATGGTATGGCTTGCATGTCACCGTAACAAAATTCCAGGCATCATTTTCGAAGAAATACGGCCAATGATTCCGCTAGCATAAAATGCACACCAAACAGTAACCTTTTGTGGATGCAGTGGCTTTTCAACAATCTTCCTGGGATTTTCATCAGCCCAAATGCGACAATTCTGCTTATTAACGAATCCACCAAGATGAAAATGGGCTTCATCACTAAAGATGACTTTTTGCGACAAAATCATCATCGGCTTGTCTTTGCTCGTGCACCGAATTGACGAATGTACGGCGCTTCAAATGGTCAGCTGTCTTCAGTTCTTGTGTCAATTAAATTTTTTAAGCGTGTAGAGATATCTTTTGTCAAAATTCGATCTAACGTTATTGGGGAGAGGTTCAATTCCTGCGCGCGATGACTAATAGAGGTGTCTGAATCTTCGGCCACATTCTCACACAATGCAGCAATGTTTTTAGCTGAACGGCGTAAAGGAGCACGCAATGGCGTTTTCATATCTGCAACCGACCCCGTTTGTTTGAATTTACGAACAACTTTCCCAATTGCACCCTCGATTGGTCGATTATGGTGACCAAAAAAATCGCGAAGTGCCCGAAATGTGTTTCTGTTTGAACGTCCATTTTCGCTTGAAATTTCCAAAAACTGAAATTGTTAAATCTGAAAGAAAAATAAAAAAATCATTAGACGCTTAAACTTAACTCACAATTAAAATCAGTCCAAGTTATTGGAACACCCCTTATAACTAAAACCATTAGGTTCATTTTATTAACCACCACAATCTCATACCAATAAATAGTGGAAAATAATGAAAAGTCTCCATATCAGTGACTGAAGGTTGCAAGGAATAAACATCAATGGAGATGCGTGGTGTGAGAGGTTTTAGGATATAATAGTCTGTATTGTATCTTAATAGTCATATACAGTTGGTTGCAAGAGGTTTCATGGCAGAAAAACACACTATATGGTATAATTAGTAATTTTTTGTGCAATAAAAAAGGGTGTTTTCCCACTCTCTTCCTTACAGTTTGTTCATCGTCAGTGTCATGGGGAGTCCCTGAGAGGAGAGCCTGACATCCTTGGAGGCCTGTGCAAACGTTTGGGCGAATTCTATTAAAAGGGTTTTTGTTGGGTGGGTGGATTTTTCCCCAAATTATTGAAAGATTTTAACTTTTTCACTTTTTCGGGGGTATTTATATAATATACCTTTCTTAAAATAAGTAAGGATTTTTATTTGTTTAATTAAAATTATAGTTAGTGTGTACATGATAGGATTAATAAATTTGTATATTTACTATTTTTCTTTTATTTTCTAAAATCGGGTATAATATACCCGAGTTCAGTGACTATGTAACAGGGAAATATGTTCATTGCTCAAAGGTTAATTAGACGGATGAATGCCTAAATTCCAGGGTGGGACAAATTGTGCAATTGGTTGAAGAATATCCTCCTGCATACCATACCTGCAAACAATTGTGGGCATCTTGATATTATTTCCTAACATAGTTAAACTTCTCCTGGAAAATGGAAAGATTTTAATCGCAATTTATTTCTTCTGTTTCTTTATCATTATTCTGTACTGCCGCCAGAGCGTAGGTCAAATGAGTCTATTCGTTCGAATAGACGTTCCGTGTTAGGCAGTCAGCAACGACGTTGTCTTTACCACACACATATGTGATGTCGCTGATGTTAACCAATATTGCCGTCCACTTGTGTAGTTGCCTGTCCGTTTTGGCACAAATGGTAATCCTCAATCATGTGCTTGAAATGGATCACAGTAAGATACGCCGCCAAGAGATCCCTGTCATATATGGAGTATGCTTGTTATGTCTTTCTTAATTCGCTTGAGCAAAAAGCTACAGTTTGATGTTGCCCATTCATCATCTGGCAGCACTTGCTCGGTATGTAGAGCAGTTCGTCATTAGTTGATATAGTGACTCAATGGGCCTCGACTGAATTAATTAAAGCGACTTTATTCTTATTAAGTGCTTTACGCGCAGCCTAATTCAACACGATCTCACAAGCCTTTGGTTGAAGACACGCGATCTTAGTCAGCGAGGGTTAAATCGCAGCAAAATTTTGAATTATTCTGTTATATTAGCATAACATGACCAAGTATAAGCGCAGTTACCTATACTCTGTTGATAATGGCATGTCCCCAAATTCTTCAACTTTCTTAGCTGGTGGGCGAATTCCCGTATCCGAAATATGATGTCCTAGAAAGTTAATTTCTTCTCTCGCGAACCTGCACTTTCCAGCGATAATCGTTGATTGTTTTTTACCAGGATTTTGAACACTTAGTCTAAATCATCCAAATCATCGTCCAAGTTGTCTAAAAAAAAACAGGATGTTGTCTATATATACATAACCAAACTTTAATCGTCCAAACAAGTTATCCATGTGACGCCGGAAAGTCCAACTCGCATTCCTGAGGACAAAGGGTAATCTTATATACTCCCTAACCCAAATGGAGTTACCACCGCAGTTTTTTGTACGTCCACCAGGTTCATCGGCATCTGATGGTAAGCAGAAACCAAATCCAACCGAGAGAAAATTTCTTAAGTAAATTTACTAAACTCTGTATTCGTGGTAAGGGATATCTGTCTTCGTGATTGCTTTATGTGTCAAAAATCGCCAACCACTATAATGGCCCGGCAACTTCGTCGGGACCATTTGAATTGGAGAAGCCCATGGTGAGTTCACTAGACGCACAACTCCTCCTTCAATAGTATTTCGAACGTTGCTTTGGCAACTTGCAGTTTCTCCATTGAAAAAGGCCTCGATCGCGGGAAGGTTGGTGGTGCACAGCCGGTCTTGATTTCGAGTGCCACGGAGTTAGGCGTTGGTAGGGCGAGATTAGTATTTGCGGGGCTATACGAGGCTTCATATTTCTCTAATACGTCCTTGCGGCTGGGCGGTAAATGCTGGAGGTCATTAATGGCTATTGCAGGTTCCCCAGATTATTTTACTTTTGACATGAGACTAGTTTGATTATCGATAAAAAAGCCGCGCGCACAATCCTCTTCCACGTAAATCTATCCTAAGAAAATTCAAAGCCAATATTGATTTTCCTAATTTACAGTCTGATCAATCTGATTTCTTTACGATATACCAGAATATAGTCGAAAGTTTACAAAACACTGCCAAAACCTTCATACCCAAAGGAAATCATATGTCTCACCCAAAGTAGTGTAACTCTTGGTGGTCCCGACAGTGTAAGGAAGTATTTAACGCTCGTGAAGCAGGATGTAGGACCTTTTCTTCATATAGAAGTCTAGACAACATTAACATTTTTACTTAGAGAAATGTTGGTATATCCATAAGAAAAACAAAAAAGCTTCATGGATGGAATTTATCTCTACTTTCTTCCTCCAGAAACACTTAATCTTTGTTTGGAACAAGGTAAGACCCTTTCTTGAACAAAGACCAAATAGCCCCATCTCCCTAAATACCAATGCACAGTTAATTTTAGAACAGCAAGAGGTTTCAGAAATATTTGCAATCTATTTCTCAGTTACCAACAGTAAAAGAAACCTTACCAAACCTTTTGCCTCCTACATTGCAGAAGAGGAATTACACAGTGGGTTTTGCAACCCAAGAAAGTCCTCTGTACAACTGTCCTTTCAATTTAAATGAACTTCAAAATGCATTTAACAATGCCATCTCTTCAACTCCAGGAAAAGATAACATCCTTTATTAATCTTTCCAACATCTTCCACATAGGGAACTCTGTAAACTCTTGCTCTTAAGTCGCATCCTTAAACGAGGTAAAATTCTCACTCAAACGGAATCATATCGCCGAATACCTCTAACCAACACCTTATATAAAACAATGGAAAAAATGATTAATTGAAGGCTACTAAAGTTCCGCATTCAGAAGGATATAATCAGAAACATTTAAAATGGCTTTATCAAAGGTCGCTCTACTTATATCCCTTTAACATCACTAGAATTCTTAGTTTGAGAAAGCTTTCTCAAATGTTCTAATACAGTTGCCATTTTTTGGACATGAACAAGACATGTTCCCATTTGGCATTTTTGGACTGCTACGAAAAATACATGTTCCAAACTTACGAGGAAATCTTGCCATTTTCATACAAAATTTCATAAAAAAGAGGCTAGTACAAGTGAAACTCCCCCACAACTCGATCAGAGCTATACCATACAGAAACTGGTTTACCCCAAGGGAGTATCGTCAGTCCTACCCTTTACCTAATTTATATCAACAATATATTTGACTCAATATCTAGGGAGGGTTAAAAAATCAATTTATGCATATGATCGTGCTCTTTGGGTTTCTGAACAACATATAGAATAAAGTATGAACCTGCTCCAGCACTCTCTTCAAACCCTTCAAGTCTGGTTTGATCACTGGGGGTTAAACCTTTCAAAATAAAAATCTAAATATTTAATCTTTAGTAACAGACCCATCAGCATACACCTTCCCCTAACTGTATATGAAGAAAAATTGAGAAAGCATTTACTCATAGATTTTTTGGCCTTATTTGGGACTGTAGTCTTACTTTGGGCCCATATATTGTATATCAAAAATCAGCGCTCAGGTGGAATGAATATTATGAAACATTTTTCAGGTAAAACTCAAGGGGCCAATAGAAAAAGCCTTATCTAGCTCTATAGATCTCTTGTGCGATCAAACCGTCGCCTTGCACCCGTTTCCTAATGTGTATGACCGTTTGTATGTTTAACGTCGGAGCACAGCGATTTGTTTGCTTTGCATTGATACACTGATTATTAACTGTCGACTTAATGCTATTTACAAGTATTTTCTTTATTTGAATTAATTAATCGTTATCAGATGGCAAATTATTTAAATGTTTTATTTGTGTGCTCAATTCAAGATTTTATAGGGCCAATGTGATGCTCGATTTTTGAGGTTCTTTGTTTTCTCTATTCCACCTTGTAATTTTGCACTACAGAGCAAGCGTCCTTATCGAGCATATAAAATCAAATTAGAATAGACCCAAATCTAAAACATGTAACAAAGAATTACTATATGCACAAGAGACTTTTCACACTCCTAATAACATTAATTACTTTTAGTGAAAAGAATAGACAAAATTTATTTGGGGCTCTTTGTGTTCCACTTACGCAGGGTAAGTTCGCAACTGATCTGTTCTTTATCATCGAGTTTTTTTCTCAATGATGAATATATGATTTTAACTTGCAACATTTGTTTTACTATTTCGTGTTTACGGACCTATATACTCCAGATGGGTGTATAAAGTGTGACAAAATTTATTCCACTGGGTAAATTGGGGCCACTTTTTTTCTAAAGCTATGAAGAAAGAAACTGGTGTAACATAAGAATACATTTTAAATTCTTATTTTCATTATTAATTTACTAAAATTAAGAAGAGAAGACCAATGCAGACATCGTGGCCATAAACTTTGCCAAGATATATTTAGGATGTCATAAAATAAACCTGACATATAGTAATTCTCATATTTTTTATTTCTAGTGGCAAAGACTTTCTTATTATTTATTACTTGTCTTGTAACCATTCTCATTTTACGCTAAAGTTGGCCTACCTGATACTTTATATTTTAACGCCTCTCCAGTCTTTTATCACTATTGATTTGGAATTATATGCACTTTGTCGCTATAAATCTACTCTCGTTGGGAGCCGTTGTGCTTTAGCAGTAAATAGATTTAATCCTCTTTACTTGGCTGAAAGCTGCTAAACTCTATTAACGACCATTAAAGTCATTTTCCTCCGTATATCGTGAACTTTCACTATTTCCTTCATAAGTCTTTTCCTCCAGCTAAATTTCAGGCCTCCATTTTTTCTGTCATCCTTCATTTTGTCTCATCACTACTTTACTGTCCAGCCACTGTATGCATGATGGCAAAGTTATACCGTGATAAATCCTTTGCCCTCTTCAACTAATAGTTTTTAACTCTCATTTTCTTTCCAACATGATTTTACCCCCGCCTAGAAAAACTGCGATTTTTGGCAGGTAGAAGCGGTAATTGTGTTCATTTCTATTTCTTATGGTACTACTGCTCAATAATAACCCATTTCTGATTTTAAAAACTTGTTTACCTTGCTAACCGAGATAGTTTTCTTCTAAACCACCCAATTTGTATATTATTGATTATTTTTTTATACTACTTACTCTTTGTGTATTTATTTTTTTAAATTTCTTAATGCGCATTTTTTGTAGTTTGACTAAGAAACACGATGTGTTCTTAGTTTATCTTTGAAAAGGCATTAAGGATTCCTTCTCCAATTCATCCTTTAAATGTTATCGGAAACTTTGCTTGGGCCGCTCGCACAGCCCTGTTGCTTTAAAATTCCCGTAGCAAGCAACAACCTCCATCAACTCTAACCTTGTCTTTCAGGACAGTCTCATAAAAGGCGCGGCCTAACGTTTGAGGTAACGTTTTTAGGGATATACAGCGCAGGTTTTAGAATAGAAAGCTTTCTGCCTTGATCTTTACAGCATTGAGGGAGCAAGGAGCTACCTTTGTGGAACAAAGCAACGGCAATAATGTCATCGGATCACATCCGTTCATCCAAAGATAGAACTAAAATATGCCGACTGAAATTTTAGCGTCAGAAACATGAGATTTTTTATAGGTTCTCCAATGTTACCGTCTACATATGTTACAGGCTACTCAAACGCCACTTCTGATCACTTTATTATTCAAAGCGACTTAACTCCATCATCTCGAACTAACCTCTATAATGGTTCTGTCGTAAGGGCAAATGACCGCAGAATCTCCAGCAATGACCTCACCCTATCTCTCCATTCTCCTTTACAATCAATTTAAGGCTACTTTGACAATCAAGCTACCCTCCATTGTACCTTTACCTGCAGATAGCGCCATCTTTTGTTCCTCAAAACGCTTCGTGAGTCGACAAAACACAGGAGACTATGTAAGATGGGGCTTTCTTTCCATCCGTACTCCAGGAATTGGGACCGACAAACTTCTCTTGCCTATCCTCTTGAAACTCATGCGTACACAACCCTCCTCTGATCTTCACGCGAGACTCACAGCCGCAAAATCCTGGAGGAAAACAAAGAAAAATCTAGTGTATTCTTGTAGTTCTTCACTTGTCTCTCGTTTATCAGGCTACCTCAATCTAATCCCTCTATCTACTCATCGTCCTTCTTTACCTTTTTTCTGAAAAGGTGGTAAATATTCGCTCTGAGATCTCATCTTACTCTATACACCGTCACACTATATTTCTGCATAACCCAACCCTGAATCTCACTTCCCTTATTCCAGTCTTCTCTGAAAAGCTCGCCTCAATATTCCAGTCATCGAAAAAAACTGCTGTCAACTTGAGACTTCCCCACCCATTCATATGTTCAGTTTCTACCAGTCCTCCTACCAAACCTACTGGTAATCTTCAACGCTTCCTTGTCGATAGGCAGGGTGCATTCTAACTTTAAACATCCGCTCTCCGTTCGAATTAAAAACAAAACAAAACAAAATCTTGACCAAAGTATAGTTCAAACTATCATTTTATCTCTCAACTAACTTTGTTATCAAAGGCGCTTGATAGGGTAGTAGCTACCCACCTCACTGAACACATGTCAACATCTATCATCAATAAAACTTTTCAGTTCAGGTTCAAGGCTGGTCACACTTCCGAATGGGCTCTCGTACATTTGACTGACCGACTTCACCGTGAGCCTGATGCTACCCTGTTTACCAACGAAGAGAAACAACTGCGCAGAAGTGAAAAAATGCATTTACCGCTTGCTTCAGGTTCAAATAAAATAGCTTAAGATTTGAGAGACTTTGTTTGTCATTTCTATAAGCAAAATCGGGGTGGAGATACTCTTCAAGTGTTATTAAAATGTATGATTTCCCCCATGAATCATCGCCCCGCCGCCAGCTTAACCATTTAACATGGAATACTCTTCTCAATCATCTCTAAAACTGCTCTGAACTTGTTTGCCTCCTATCTGTAATCTCGTGCGCATCCTGTACAAATCAGCGCAGAGATATTTAGGCCTGCCGCTTGGTCCTTGGGTGTTTTTCAAGACTCTTTTTTTGGCCTCGCTCCTTTTTCGTATCTACCTTCTCCGTTTAGACTCTTCTGCCTTGCCTAGGACTATCCTTACATTTCTATGGTGATAAGACGCAAATATATGAGTCTTCCTACCCAAATTCATTAGTCGTGTTCGTCACCACTCTCTTATCCACATATGACACAATTACTGAATCGTATCAGATAATTATCTCAAAATCAACCATAACAAAACTAAGGTCCTTCTGATAGGTACCACAACAGACTTATTTGCTGCAACAAAGTAGTTCCTTCTCTCAATCTAGGTGGCTCTCCGATCGCTTTCTCTGACAAGTTTAGAAACATGGATGTTTCCTTTGACAGATAATTCTAATTCAAATCGCATTCTCGCTAATATCAGCTAATCACGAGAAAGTTTCTAGATGCTGATTCGTTCCTTTGTTAGTTCCCGCCTTGATTACTGTATCTCTTTTCTCGCTGGAAAAGTTCGCATCTGTCAAGAGTGCTTCTTTTGGTCTACACCCCTACACCCTAAACTGCACTGGCTCTCCATTAAAATCATGATTACGATTAAATTACACCTTCTTACATTTAAAATTATTCCCCTTTAACTATCCTCATCAATGATTTTATCAGGAAAAAAAGAGCCCTTCACACGAGAAGTGCCATCCTACTTTTGGTTTCACACACTCATTCTTGCTCCATGGGCGATCGTAAGTTTTCTGCAGTTGCTTCTAAGCTGTGGAATAGCCTGCCTCCTGACATATGCTCCTCTCCTTCGCCTGCTTCTATCAAGCGGGTTATGCAAACCTACCTCTTGTTTTAGATTGTTTCTCATTTTGTGGAAGGGGCCAATTCAAGGGTTTCAAAGTTTTAAAGGTTGCCATATAAAAAAATTAGTAGTATTGTAATTGTTATTAGTATTTTTATTGTTATCTCAGATATTTTATATATATTCGTCTCCCTCAAAATTTAAGTTTTAATTCTTGTTCAACTCAAGCAAATCATTGCCTCTTTAATAAATTCCTTCTTACACCTAATATAAAATATATATCCACGTCATCCCACTACCTTAGCATTAAGACACCAGATAATCTACCAATATTTAACCTAGATACGAATTAAAAATTGGTTGATAGTTTGATATATGTTAGCTATCCCTATTATAATTCCCATTACATTCCATTTCAGTTAGACAGTTTATTCAGTACCCAAAATAATTTAAAATAGCTTCGTAGTAATAATTCCTTCATTATCAAACTGTAAAGTTTTAATTTTTTTTCTCTTAATGCGGAAGCCAAAAAAAGGGGCAGTTAAGAGCTGCGAAAGATTGAATATGACCTCTTTTTCCTTATTTAATGTCTATAGCATAAAACGACTTGTATAAATAAGATTCTACTAAAATATTTTGGTCAAATATTTACATCTCGCCGGGTTTAAGAGCTACTGCAAGAATACCTTTTGCGGACCTGTGACAAATTTATAAGCAAAGGTATTTCTCTAAAACTCAAACACACAATCACTCAAAAATATTTTTCAAAACTAATTGATTCAAATACTCCGTTTGTTACAGTAATTTTTATTTTTCTTGTATCTAAACAAAGGAAGGGATTCCAATCCGAATGCTTTCGGAAAGATGTTTGATAAAATACTGATAGAAATTGGTGAAGTGAAAATACCAGGGTGGGTGGTTTCGTAGTGCGCTTAAGAATATAAAGCACAAATTTTTCCTGAACCTGTTTCTAAATTTACATGGTGTAATTTTACTTAAATGCAGAGAAAAACTTCAGATGTAGCAACGATAAGATAAAACAAGTGTTGCACTACTTTTGGAATGAAAATATAAAAATTATTTAAATTTCAAAATAAAAGCACTTCTTCTTTAACCAAAATAGCGAAGACATCCAAAAACCGAGCAATGTTTTTTCTTTTATTATCTTTACGCCATTTCAGGCCAACGTTCACTCGTCGCAAAAGATAAATGATCACTTTGGACGAGAGCCAAACTTGTATTCTTCTGACTTCTTTTCTCCCTCTAAGAAGAATTATAATGTTCTTTAATGCTAAAAATATAGTATCTTAGAGTATTATCCTTGGAATTTACAGAATTTGAGGAGACCAAGAGTTATTGTTTACATGCAAGTTTTATATATAATAAACAAGAGCTTTCTTTTCTCTTAAAAGATTCATGGACCAGAATTCTGGTAGAGGTTAACCATATAAAATTATTTCCAAGATATTTAGTAACCCATTTATAGAGAAGCAATTACCAGTCATTTCGGGGAGATGGGATGAAGCTGAACTAATTTTAGTGTTGCTATATCGTTTCGAAAAGGAGGTAATGCAATTAAAACCAAGAGCAATTAGTTGGGGTCAGTCTACAGATGCAGTGGGAATTATTTTCGTGATTGTAACGGCTACCATATGCTAATCTCAGCCATAAATTAAAATATAGGTTCTTACTCGATAGTAACCCTTCCATAACAAAGCCATGCAAAAACTAATGTTTCTAAACTGCTTAGTTTAAAAAAGGTTTTGATAAATATAATGAAACAATTTTTGGCTTGAGTAATTATTGATTAAGAACTGATAGATTTTTTAAAATCATTATTTAATTAAAAAATCCTTAGCTTTATAATCATTTTGACATATTGACACGAAACGTAATTAATTTGAAATCCAGCATTTAATTAATTGCCTTTCAAAGCACGAAATGTACATGAGGCAGGATTTATTTGAAATTAGGCTAATAAATAATTGCCTTTCGGAGGCAGATATGAACAGGATGCATGATGAATTTGAAAACAGTTATTTAATTAATTAACTTCAATAAGAGATATTAAATGAGGCACGATAAATTTGAAATTAGTCAATTAATGAATTATTTCTCGATGACATATGAAGACGAAGCATGAATATTGGAAATTAGGTAATTAATCAATTACTTTCAATAACAGATATGAAAAAGATGCATGATTACTTTAAAATTAGACTTTTAATTAATTGCCTTTTGATTAATTTGATATTAGGAATTTAATCATTTACATTTCAAAGATATGAATTTAGGTATTTAATTAATTACTTTTCAATGAGATATATGAACAGAATGCAATACTAATTTAAAGTTAGGCATTTAATTAATTACCTTTCAAAAACAGATATTAACAGTAGGCGATATTAATTTTAAATTAGGCATATAATTAATTGCCTTTCAATGACAGCTAATAAGATTGCAAGAGTAATTTGAAATTTGGCTTCTAATTAATTGCCTTTCAATGATATATGTATATGAACAAGGGTCAGGGTTAATTTGAAATTAGGAATTTAATTAATTAGATTTCAATGAGTTATGAAAAGGATGCGCGATTAATCTACAATTATGCTTATATTTAGTTGCCTTTCAATGACAGATATGAAATGGAGGCACGATTTATTTTAAATTTTAGATATAAGTATTTGCCTTCCGATAATAAATTTGAATGGGGGGCGTGATTTAATCGGAAAATAAGCATTTTAAAAAGCAATTCAATCAGAGATATGAAAAAGCCATGAGTAATTTTGAATTAGTCTTGTACATAATTTCCTTTCAATGCGAGTTATTAACAGGAATCGAAGTTAATTTAAAATTAGTCATTTAATTAATTTCCTTTCATTGAGAGATATAACAGGAGTCACTATTAATGTGAAATTATAAATTTAATTAATTTTCTTTTAATGGCAAATATTAAAAGTAGGCATGATTTTTTTAGAATTAAGTAATAAATTAATTGCTTTTCAATGACAGATATTAGCAGGAGGAGTGATTAATAGGAAATTAGTCATTTAATTAATTGTCTTCCAATGACATATAAACAGGAGTCACGATTAACTCGAAATTAGGCATTTGAATAATTCACTTTCAATGACACTTACAAACAGAATGCAGGTTTAATTTGAAATTATGGATTAAATGAATTGACTTTGATTTTTAAGTAGTAAGAAAATTCATCTACTTAAAAAACAAAGGCAAGTTGTGGACGCAACTTACGATTTTGTCTCTTTTTAACAAATTTAGTTAATTAAGAGCTAATACTTAATACTTTGCATTACCACCTTACCCTTAGAGTTAGATAGACGATTTATTAAATAGTTTTATAAGAAGCTATATGAACTTACTGATTTCCTTTCTTTCTTCATCTATTAAATGATGCCACTCATATGTTATGCAGAAGTTGTCTTTAGTTGTGTCCGACGGGGTTTTGTTTTTTCTTTAAAACCTTCAACTGCATTGGATATTTAGCATAAAGATGCAAGCTAAAATAGAAAAAACAAACATTGAAAGGCTACGTGGCTATTATTTTATAACCCGTTATCACTTAATATCAAATTACTTAATCTTACTATGGGAGTGATATTTTTGCAAATTCATATATATATATATATATATATATATATATATTGGGGTCGATCGAATTTATTATAATTATATTTGAATTTGGATATATTTTATCTGGCTTAATCATGATTAATAATGATTACATCACATTCGAGAAGTATTTTTTATCAAACCATATTATAGTGACGTCACCTTAGGAGAATATTTTCAACAGAGTTATTCGTTATCTTTTCTCCTTTTATTTAATTGACAGCTTTGCGTGATGACTTGTCTTGGATGCAAAATATAATTTGTAGATCTCATAAAAATAGTTTACAGCCACCCTAATCATGTCTTAGATTGTTATATTTTGTATTTATCTATTTTAAGCGACACCAATAACTATGGCCTGCGTTTTAAAATTTAATTGTTGCCTGAACTTTTTCAAATGACTTTTATTTAAATCTGATCATCATTGAATTTATCAGGATGTAAGCTTTTAAATAATTCAGGACTAAAGTACCTGGTCGGGGTTAGAGTGGGCTTATGGAATTTAAGTTGTTGTTTGTTTTTCTTGTTTACTCCTGAAACAAAATGAAGAAATTTAAAATATTTTGTACCGTGTTAAAATAAAAAGAGGAGAAAAAAACACTACTTTGCTGACATTTGGAGACAGGATGCATTAGATTCTAGCAAAATATTTGCTGTTATTGAAATTAAGAGTTCTTACATTTCATTTAGTAGCCAGGTAACAACCAGGATTTTCGCATTTTTTATAAAAATACTTCAGTAAGCCAAAGTACATACGTTTTAACTTTCGAGAAACTTCTAATTCTCACAGATTTTGCATGTCAGTGTTGGAAAATTATCTAACAGTTAGAGGAAATAATCTTGCAATATTATAATGCAGAAGTTAAACTCCGTGAATAGTCTTTTACTTCCCTCCACACTATAGGTATACCAAAAGGTAATGATACAGGCTTCCCTTGTACCAAAGCTTTTAGAACACCACGTGTACCTAGTTCATATTCCTTGGAGACGATATTTTTGTCAAACCGCCATGTACCTTCGTATACGAATGTTCCAAGTGCTTTTTAGAGGGTGGCTTCCATGCTAAGTGCTCTGGAAACATATATATCCACAATATCCACATAATCCCGTTTGCAGTCTCATTGACTCAATGACTACCTGAGTTTGGATCCTATCAAGATTGTCATCTGCTGGGATCATTAACGTGTAAAGATTACGACAAATGAGTGGGTTGAAAGAACGCAGGCAAGATTCTTTATGGTTAAAGTTCAAGGACCATTTCGCCCAAATAGCATGCCGGATTGTCAAATCCCATCATACCTAGACCCGTGGACCGAGTATGTGTAAAAGATTACATTTTGGAGTTTATGTTCAAATGGAGAAGTTTTCGTTTACTTTTCAAGGCATTTGGGGGTCATATTATTTAGTGTCCATGCTGTCGTAGGTTAGCCGAGATTATAGTTTTTATTTATTATGATTAATAAAGTGGGTCGTACGTTCCAAATTCGAATGATCGCTTCAGGATCGATCTCTAAGAGCGCTTTTCTTATTTTTATTCTAATGAATGAATATAAAGCGGAGTTCTCTCATTAATATACTAAATACTGCCAACACAACTCGTTCAAGGATAATTTAAACACTACAACCAAAATAGACCTTTACTGTACATTAATCAACTTAAACAAAATTAATATATGCAAGTACAAAATACAACTTAAAAATGGTTCTTAAGTCCCGTTACCGACACTCGATTTCTGGTTGCTTTAAGGAAGAACTATTTACCTTAAAAAAATTTCATCTTTAAGATATACACATAATCTACATTAAAAAGACGGGAACATGAAAATAAAATTTATTACTCACATAAGGTAGTGGGGTTTACCCGTAGAATCCAACGAAATATCTTCCTTCGAATACTGTCAGTAGAGGCGTCGCAAGTGTAGTTTATTTGCTTCTCAATAGAGGGCGTTACTTCGAACGAGGGGTGGACGAGTGACCTCACACGAAATTTCAAGTCGACAGAGGAGAAGGGAACCAAAACAAAACACCGATTGAAGAGGCGATGCGTTGGGCGTTTATAAACTTGAGAAGGTTTTCTCAGACCTGGCTTGAAGATGTCTGAATGATTTTCTTGCGATTTGGTTTCGCTTGTAGAGCTTCTCTTTTGGGTGAGAAATCTTTCAAGTTTGGGGTTTTAAACTCAGATAGAGTAAGAACACTAGACGATATAAGGTAATCGAACTGTGCCGACAGTACTTGGAAGAAGATCACTTGACGATCTTTGGTAATCGAACTGTGCCGATTATACTTGGTGCAATTGCGTATTGCCCAATTAAATGCAAGTCCTTCTCAAATTCCTGGGGGAATTCTATCCCGGCAAGTTCTTATCGATGTCATCACGAAACGAGAATTGCACTCTTTTTCTCCTGTTGAACAATTTATACTAGAATTAATCCCGCAGGGTAATGGGAAGGAAAGGGGGATATCAAGGCAAGACTTGAGGGTGCCCTGGCTTTTGGGCGTTTGTTATTTCTCTTCCTAGACATTTTGAACTTAAGGAAACTGGATATCATGTTGAATTGACAGAAGTGGGTATCAATTCAGACGTGCTGCTTTGCGTCGTGTCGCTCTGGGAGAGCGTAATACGAGATCGACAGTTTGAAGTTTTGAATTGTTTGTTTATAAATACACTCTCGGAGGGTAGGCCTTTTGAGCAGAGGTCATGAATTACTGTCTCCTAAATTTATCATATTTATCGTACTTGTATGTTACTGGAGACTGGGTAGAGTGGCTTAGAGAAACCCAGGTGGGTTTTGTTTTTCCTTCATTGTTTTCTTCGCCATGAGCAAGACCTCGATCTATATATATATATATATATATATATATATATATATATATATATATATATATACTTGCAACTTCTTAACTGCTTCGGTTAACTCGTATATCTCTACATTCCTCCATCCTTAAGATAATCCTGGGGGTAGGGGTCACTTGTGCTTTACGCTCAGAGCTAAACTAAAATACATACAAAAAAGAAAACGGCTTTTCCAAACACTCTTAACATATCTTTATTATGTCCTCTGTGCGCATAATTACAAACTATCAGAAACTATTCTACAAAATACAAACAAAAACACCAATATATATACCCTTATACATACATAACACACAAAAAAAAACAGAACAATTTTGGTCTCGAGACTACATAATAGTGGCTTAATTTGTTCTAGACGGGGATTTAGTTCAAGCAGTAAACGATACAATTCTCAGATCCTTTTATGTGAGCTATAATAAATTGCTATTTCATTAATAACAAACCCCATCGCACGGGTCGCCCATTTTGACTCTTGTTTTGGCTAAAATACATCAAAGGACAGTGATCCGATTCCACGTTATACTCCAGCCCTATTAAATATAATCGGAACTTATGAATTCCCCAAATTATGGCTAATTCTTCCTGTTCTACAGTTGCATACGTTCTTTGCCTCATCGTGAGTTTTTGGTTTCATAAGCTATGGGGAATGGGGTGCTATCATCTTCGTATTGCAGCAAGACACACCATATGCCTTCTCCACACGCGTCAGTGCGTATCCCAAATTTCTTTGGGGGATTGGGCAGATGTAGAATAGGGGCTGCCACTAGTTTTTCTTTTAAACACTTAAACTGAGAGATCGCTTTAGGATTTTTCTTGACTGGGTCGGAAGAATTTTTCTTTACCAGATTCATTAACGGGAGCGGCTATTGCCGCAATTTAGGTAACGAAGCTTCGGTAGAATTAGGTGATCCCCAAGAAAGAACGCAATTGCTTTTTGGTACGGGGCTAACGTCATCTTAATTATGGCGTCTACCTTATCCTATTGAGTGGATAGTTCATTTTTCCCAATTTTCAATCCTAGATAAGAGATGGCCTCATAAGAGAAGTGGCATTTCGACGGCCCCCATGTTCGGCCGTGATCCCAAAGTCGATTGAGGATAGCGCGGAGAGCATGTAAGTATCTTTCCCATGTCTAGGTTTCAACGTACACGTTGTCAAAATAGAAGGATACATCATTCAAACCCTCTACAATTCTTCTCATCATTCTATTATAGTTGTTCGTCGCGGTTAACAACCCAAAGGGCAGCCTGGTGAATTGCATAAGGCCTTTATCTGTAGCAAACGCTGTTAACCGCTTAGAGGCGCTGTCTAGTGGTATTTGATGATAGACCTTGCATAATCCAGCTCAGATATAAATTTAGCATTATCGGATAGGTGTACATTTTGATCAATTAAAGGGATAGGCTTGGCATCAAAAACGGTGACGGAGTTTAGCTTTTTAAAATCCACACACATTCTAAAAGTCAGGTCTGGTTTTCGGACCATAACAATCGGTGAACAATACTCAGAGTTTGATGGTTCGATAATTCCTATTTGGAGTGGTTTTTCAACCTCTTTGTTAAAGGCTGATCGCAGATGATGGGGAAGCGGGTACGTCTTGGACCTGATGGGTTCCTGTGTTTTACCCTTGATCACGTGAATTAACTGCTTGGAGCATCCCGGTTTCTCCCAAATGACATCGGGAAATTCACGCAGTAGGGTTGCTAATTGAGCGTTCTCGAATGGGCGAAGATGGGGGTTTAAATCCATCTCCGGGGGAGATCTTTCATTGAGGCGGGGTAAAGGAGGTAACAGATATTCATAAATCCGCCTCTACACAGACCGTATTCACCACTTGCAGAGGCCCCCATGGGTACAAGGCTTCCATTGGTTCTTCCTCATCCAGAGTGGCAATGTTATGGACACAGGCCCGTCGGTGTTATTTTTTTAACATATTAATGTGGTACATTTTGGGACCTGAGGGGATTTCAATTATGTAATCCACAGGTCCTCGGGCTTCTTCTACCAAAAAAGGGCCCTTTAATTGAGAAAGCAATTTATTAGTCTCCGAGGGCAATAATAACAATACGTTGTCGCCTGCATTTAATTTTCGAGACTTGGTTCTCAATCAAAATATGTCCGATATTTTTTTAAATTACATTCCGTATTTTCGCGAGCCAACTCAGCGGATTTTTCCAATCGCTCTCGAAGTTCGAGGATGTATGCATAGGAGGATTTGATTTCCTGATCTAACTGGGGGTTAATGAGTAGTTCTTTAATGACATTAATGGGTCCCCGGATGTTACGTCCGTAGACTAGTTCAAAAGGCAAGAAGCCTAGCACCCGGTGCGGAATCTCGCGGTAGGCAAAAAGGGTGACGAGGAGGTATCTATGCTATTTCCGAGGTTGAGACTGAGAGAGCTTCCTTAACACTGTCTTGATCGTACCATTTAGTTTTTTGCAAATCTCGTTTGCAGAAGGGTGAAACGGATTGGTGAAAAGGGGTTTGATGAGCAGTAACTTACCCACGTATTCCATGATTTCAGAGGTGAACTGTCGGCCTCTATCTGAGAAGATTTCCTTAGGGAGACCTATTCACGAAAAAATTGAGATGAAGGCTTCGGCACATGAAATACTGTCTATATTTTGTAGAGCTACAGGGTTGAGAAACCGCGTGGCGAAGTATACCAACGTTAATATATACGAGTGTCCTTTGCTCGAGGGGGTGAATGGGTCCCACCAAATCAATTTCTACTCGGAGGAAGGATTGAGTAATAAGTGGAGCTTTCTCTAAAGGAACTAGGGGCGATTCTTCCTTTAGCAGTGGCCTTTTGTCACACAGCACACGACTAGCAATATACAGTGATAAACTTACCGGTGCCGGGCCAATAGAATTATTTAAAAATTCTTTGCGACGTTTTATCATGACTGAAAGGTTCAGCCAATAAGCTGTCGTAAGCTATTTTTAATATACGTGGAATGTTTGACATAGGGAGGCTTAGACATTTATCCGCTTGAGAGATTTCTTCGGCCGCCGCTCGGAAGAGTAGTGAGTTTTCTGTCACATACTTTATCTGCTTGTTTCCGCGCAGTAATCCAGTTTCTCCGCTTGCCGCTTTATCCCACAGGGGACTGAGAGCCGGACATTCTTTTGACGCGGTCGCGAAGGCTTGAGAATTGAACTCTTGTTATTCTGGATGATCCAGAGGAGATAGAGGGGTCATTTAGGGCTCTCTTAGCTGTTTCTATCCTCGTGACTACGAGCTGAGCCAGTATTGTTGGGGAGAGTTGGGTGCTCTGCCCTATCAAAACTGCACAGAATTTGATCAGTGCGGCCACCACTTTGGTCCAACCGTTGAAATATTGGCATTGGATGTGGCTTCGGACGACGGGAAATTTATTTGCTCTACCAAGAAAGTCTTGAACGATGGCAAATCTCTTATGATTTGGGCTGACGGGGGGTGGGGGCAGCAATTTGTCGCTCACCCCTATACAAGTACACCCTGTTTCTCTTACCAAAGTTGAGACTCTGCAACCATTTACTGTGCTTGTTTCGAACTTTAATCCTCCCGGTGAGCTTTTGTTAAATAAAAAGTTCACTTGTTGTGCCGAGGTAGTTCTAAGCGGTGAATTCTGCTTGCAGTGGTAACTCAAATATCCCTGCGTCCCGCAATTATAACAGGTAATAGGGTTTCTGAGATATGCTACTGACGAAGGAGGAGCACTAACCTAGGTTGGTTTCCGAGTATTATCCCGTTGTGGGAAAAACCTGGGTTTGGAAGATTCTGAGCTCCTTCCAAACTTAATGGGTTTCTTTATTGGGGGTTTCAGAGGGTACCCATTTATCTTTGCGTACGAGGGCTTGTTCTTGTTTCCCTCTCTCGGATATAACCGGTGGTTTGACGAGTGTAAATCGGCTTCGGACACACAATCGTGAAAGGACTCGGCTCTCCTGTCCTTGACAAAAGCCCTTAATTCTGGAAGCAGGGTGCATAACAGTTGATCCATCAGTATGAATGCAACGAGTGAGTCGAAATCGTTTCTCACTTTGGCTGAATCCAACCAAAATTAGAGGTGCCTTCTGAGGATAAATCCAAACTGCCGGTAGTTTGTCCAGGCTGAATCCTAGCCTGCCTAAATTTCATTCGATAATCTTCAGGATTTAGATTAATGGCGCCCAGTAGTTCTGGTTTGAGGGTAGAGTAGTCTACTGATGCTTCTTAGTGGAGTGATACAAATATATCTCCTACGCGCGCACTGAGAAGGGAAGTAGTTTGGCGATACAGTCTCTTTTGATATTCCAGAGGTTCACTTCAAAAATCTTTTCAAAGTGCGAGAGATACGCGTATAGGTCGTCCTCGTCCTTGTACGCTAGAAGTTTCATAGTTGGGGCTTGAGATGCCCCAGGCCTGGACCCCACAGCCTGCACTTCCACTTGGTCCTTGCTCAAGGCTGTCTCATGTTCTCCTATCTTTTTCCTCTCTTCGGCCTGCCTTTGAGCTTCTTCTCTGTTTACTTCTGCTTCCATCTATATCCTTCTCTCTTCTGCCTCTCTTTGCGCTTCTTCTCTCCTTACTTCCGGTTCCATCCGCATCCTTCTCTCCTCTGCCTCTCTTTGTGCTTCGTCCCTCCTCACTTCCGCTTCCATCTGTATCCTTCTCTCTTCTGTCTCTTTTTGCGCTTCTCTTCTCTTCACTTCCCTTTTCTTCCTTTCTTGATCTTAGGGGGTAGGCAATGAGTTCTTTGCCCGTTAGTCTAAGTATTTGGCCTTGTTTGTGGAATATTTCAACCGAATACATTCTGGTTATGTTCGTCGAAACCTCACCGATGTAACGAACGTTACGTATGCAACTTTGAGTAACTTGGCCTTTCCTACCCTAACCTTACACTAAACCTCTTAAGTGAATTATCACGGTCCAAAAATAAAACAAAACCCTTTTCATTAAATTATCTTTCCTACTTGTCTAAATAGATTCCCCTGAATCTTCAAGACCTGTTTGATTCATCCTTATTTAAATTTTCCTCGAGCGGGTTGGCAATTATTTGTTCTTAGCAAGGGCTTTTAAGTTAATCTTACACTTGCGTTGTTCTAAAGTAACCACAATAACCTGACATCACTTAAATATGTCGTGGGTTAGCCGAGATTATAGTTTTTATTTATTATGATTAATAGAGTGGGTCGTACGTTCGCACTTCTAGTGATCGCTACAGTATCGATCTCTAAGAGCGCTTTTCTTATTTTTATTTTATTGAATGAATATAAAGGGAAATTCTCTCTTTAATATATTAAATACTGCCAACGCAACTCGTGTAAGGATAATTTAAACACTTTAACCAAAATAGACCTTTACTGTACATTAATCAACTTAAACAAAGTAAATATATACACGTACAAAATACAACTTATATATAGTTCTTAAGTCCCGTTGCTGACATTCGGTTTTCTGGTTGCTTTAAGGGAGAACAATTTACTTTAAAAATAACTTCGTCTTTAACCCTTCAAATACCACCCCTTGAAAACTCGAACCTCGTTCATTACCCAATTTTTTTTATTTTAAAAACTCATTTGAAATTAGCCTCTTGGAAAAGAAAACTTTTTAGTAATTAAGAATATATAAAATATGTAAATATTTATCTAACCTCTCTTCCGGAAATTGAATTACAAGATAAACTTTAAATCATCATTTAAATGGCCTCGTTTTTGTTGGGTGTAACATTTGACAACAACGCATTGTTTTTCGTCTTCTCTTCCCCAATCTTACACCAAGTAGGTTACACTGAACGAGATCTCACTCACCGCAGACATTTCTTTAGAATTTGAACACATTAATGTACATAAAACAAGTCCTTTATAACTAAAAAAAAATTTCAATAAGTTCACAGATAATTGAACGAAAATATAATAGCCGTTCTACTTTTTAGTTTTTTAGGGTTAAAGTATAAAATTTAGTATGTATTTTTGGATGTACACAAATATACACACACTGCTTATACATGGTTAGTTTTCCCATCTCTTGGATTGCATGGTATTCAGAAAAGCAGGGCTCCCTACACAGTGGCACTTGACAATGCTTGCACCATAATGTTGTTCGTTTTCTACTATGTTTTTTAGCACAAACATAACTTTGTCTTTGAGCCGATTTCCATTCGCCTACATTTGGCATTGATGCGATATAATGTTTTTTGGAAAAACCGATTCCTTGTAGTCTATCAAAGGAATTTACCGAGGGCCGAGTACACATTTGGTTTGAAGCACCAGAATAATGTCTGTCAAGTAATTGTTTTATTACTTATATTGAAAATTCTCTGAAAGAAAGCCTTTTTTGCGTACAATCTAAATTCATCAAATGCATGTTATATGTATTGAACATGAACACATCAACAAGTCGGTAAAAAAGCTTTTTGTACTATTTGATGGATTTTCTAAGACATTCAACAGAACTGATCATCATATCTGATTTGTCAATTAAACGCATATTTATATTATAAACAATTATTGCATCCGGTTTTTTTATTTCTTCTCCTGTTCTATGATTTTTTTACTGACTTGCCTTTATGTACGGAGGTAATAATCAAAACTTCACGCGTATTGACCCATCGAATTGCTAACATTCAATTTTTTTGTGTAGTTCAACGGTACCTTTAGTTACTGCCTTGTCTAACTTAGGCATATTTTTGCGGTTGCTTTTAACTGTCCCACAAAGCCCAGTATTCTGATCAAGAAGGTAAGAGCACAAAGAAGGGCTTGTGTACCAATTGTCTGTATATAAAATATGCCCTAATCTTAAATATGGTTCAATCAGTCTTTCCACAATTGCCCCTGATATATATATTATCTGTGGTTTTTCCTGTGTAAAGTAACAAATGTAATATTATTCCCGTCTCACCATCGCACAAAACAAAAAGCTTGAGGCCAAAGCGATGTCTTTTCGAAGGAAAATATTGTTTGAATGATAGACGACCCTTGAATAAAACGAGGGATTCGTCTATCACTAGTTTCTGGAAGAGGAAAAATGCCCTTTGGAATTTGTCTTTCAATGAATGAAAAAAACGTCCTATTTTCCACATTGTCCCTCTTATTCCTCCAACTGAGTTGTCAGCAAAGTGAAGAAACCTTAAGAATAACTGATATCTATTCCTTGACATAAATTTCCTAAAAATAGAAGTTTCAATAAAGGCATAAGTTTACTAGTAGTCAGCTAATTTATGTTTTTTCACATGAGCCATTAGTAGGGTAAGGCCAATAACAACGTAAAGCTCGCTTACAGTTAAATTCTTCCATCTATGAGTGTTAGATAAAGGGAAGAAGGGTGTTTCTGAACTTTGTTCATAATAGCGATTTGTCTCTATGCATATATCTGCTACGATTTTATGATTAAAAAATGCTTCAAAATATGTGTGAGGTTTACTTTCCGATTTAAAACCCATGTGCGCTTGAATTCCCGAATGAGAGTCATGAAATATGATATTTGGGGAGGAGAAGTCAAGACAGCGTTGCCACGTTTCGTCAATTTGTTGATTTTCAGGAATAATTGGCTCTAATTCGTCATCGGATGAGTTTGAACTGTTAGTATCACTGTCTGTTAGTTCCAAATCAGAATCAAGTTCATAGTAGATATCCAAAATTTCAGAAGGGTTAGCCATTTTTTAATTAATATGCAAAAACTAATTACCACAATTTAAAAATGCGTGTAATATCTACAACTCTCTTGGAAAGACTAAACTAAAAGAAATACTTCATATATAATTCATAGGAGAGAACAAATTTACCGTTACCCGGACAAAAGGAAGATTCTTAGGCCTAAAAAACATGCCAGACTCAATTGAGTCGCTGGATATTTTGACGCATAGCCTTTTTTGAGGCTCTTGGTATCGTAAGGGTTGAAAAAAAACATAATCTACGTTAAACAAACTGGGACATGAATATAGAATTGATTACTCATATATGGTAGTGGGGTTTACCCAGAGAATCCAAACGAAATACCTTCCTTCGAATATTATCAGTAAAAGCGTCGTGAGTAGAGTTTATTTGCTTCTCAATAGAGGGTGTTACTTCAAACGAGAGGTGGACGAGTAACCTCAAGGGGAATTTAGACTCGACGGAGGAGAAAGGAACCAAAACAAAACACCGATTGAAGAGGCGATGCGTTGGGCGTTTATAACCTTGAGAAGGTTTTCTCAGACCTGGCTTGAAGATTTCTGAATGATTTTCTTGCGATTTGGTTTCGCTTGTAGAGCTTCTCTTTTGGGTGAGAAATCTTTCAAGTTTGGGGTTTCAAACTCAGATAGAGTAAGAACACTAGACGACCTTAGGTAATCGAACTGTGCCGACAGTACTTGGAAGTAAGATCACTTGATGATCTTCGGTAATCGAAATGTGCCGACGTTACTTAGAGGTAAGCTTACTTGACAATCTTTGGTAATCGAATTGTGCCAATTATATTTGGTGCAATCGCGTATTGCCCAAGAAAATGAAAGTCCTTCTTAACTTGCTGGGGGAATTCTATCCCTGCAAGTTCTTATCGATCTCGTGACGAAACTAAAATTGTCCTCCTTTTCTCCTGATGAACGGTTTGATACTAGAATGGGAAGGGGAGGGGCATAGCAAGGAGAGACCCGAGGGTGCCCTGGTTTTGGGCGTCTTTTCTTTCTCTTCCTAGAGATTTTGAACTTAGTGAAACTGGATCTCATGTTGAATCTACAGAAGTGGGTATCAATTCACCGGTGCTTGGCGTCGTGTCGCTCTGGAAAAGCGTAATACGAGATCGACAGTTTAAATTGTTGAGTTGTTTGTTTATAAATATATCTTGGGAGGGTAGGCATTTTAAACAGAGGTCAGGAATAACTGTCTCCTAAATTTACCCTATTTATCGTGCTTGTACTCTTATGTTACCGGAGACTGGGTAGAGTGGCTTAGAGAAACCTAGTGGGTTTTGTTTTTCTTTCATTATTTTTCGTCTCCATGAGCAAGACCTCGATCTATATATATATATATATATATATATATATATATATATATATATATATATATATATATATATACATTCGCAACTACTTAACTGCCTTGGTTAGCTCTTATATCTCTACACCTGCAATTTCTTATTTTTTCTCATTATGCCTCATGTGAAATAAATAGTGGGGGATTATTGATGAACGAAAACCCGACATCAAGGGTGGCCTTACCCTTCTAGGTGTTAGGAAGAACGAATACGAATAAACTCGAGTCACTAATCTAACCTGTGGTGGAGCCACTTCTCCTCATTCATATATGGCAAAAGTGCTTCCCCTTTGGCCATCTTTGGATCCTCGGTGTTTCCTAGCTACTATATTTATTGTTCATTAGAGGCTTTTTAGGTGACTTCATATTAAGAACAGCGGCCTTTCCCACTCCCTTATCCCAGGGGACTGCAGCAAGAACAGTCAAGTGTTCTAATATTGACCACTTACGGTTGGGAAGGCTGAATAAAGCCAGCCTTCTTAGAGGACTAAGGGATGGCAGGGCTCGTGGAACCGGTTCGCCCTATCAACCTAATGGCAGACATATGCACCGTTATGGGAACCCGCAGGACTACATAGCTAACTCTCTTCTCCAATGAACGTCGGTTCACCGGCCATAGATCTCTTACAAAGAATAAAATCGTATGCCGAAGAGCACAGGTTTCGTTTTTCCTTAGCCAAGACTAAGCTGGTGCAATTTGACTGACATCCACGCCTCCATCCTTACCAGAACTTGTTTCTAAATAGGGTTTGACTAAAATTAGTAAATTCGTACCTTTTCCTTGGTCTCGTTTTTGACCGACGCTTCACCTGGGAGGCTCATATTCTAAGCCTTTGTGTCTCTGGCGCTCGCGCTATGGTTATTTTCGATCCGTGACCTTCAGCACTTGGGATGCCAATACGGCTAATCTCTTAGGTACCGATCCTTTCTTCGTTCGAAGCTTGAGTACTAATTGGAGTTTTACCAATCCGAAGTAGAGCGTGTATTGTAGAAGGGGAACTCGATTGACCACACCTCTCTCCGTTTTGCAACCTGTACCTTGCGCACGTCCCCAATTAAAGGTCTATTTTTCAAAGCAAAGTAGATGTCACTGCTTTTCCTTTGTACTCGCCACGGCTTCGTGCACATAAGTTTGTAGACTTTTTAGTAGAGCCTGTCTCCTCCATTTTAGTTGACCCTCTTTGATGTTTGTCGCATTTTTCTGCGCCAAGGAAGAGCCACCCCTGATGCTGGAATGTGATTCTTTTTTCTTGATTGTTTTATTATTTTGTTTTTCCCTTTGTTTTCTTTTGTTTGTTTGTTTTTTATAAGGGAGGGGGTGTTTGGGAATTTTAGAATTGTATAGCATTGGTCTGCAAGTTTATTTACCGAAATTTATGCCCTTGATGGCAGTGACCAAATGGGGAAAAGAAGAAATGGGATTATTATAATGACCAATACAGTAAATATAGGAACCTTTTGTGAAGAGATGTAACTAGATGCACGAATCAGTCTCTGGAAAGATAAGTAAATTATCATTATTGCGGGAATCCTGTAACCTTAGGGGCTTAATTTGTTACGTGTGTAGGAAGAAAAGATATCGGGGAATTGATTGCACCAAGGGTTAAAGGGGAAAAGGCAGCGGGTTTTACATATGATTTAGGGAGGGGTATCTATCTCGCGATTTCTCAAGAAAGTAGTTGGAAAGAGAGCCTATAACAACATCGAAGGCAGAGCGACAATTCGTAACAAGAGAACTCAGATGCTAACTCAGATGCTAATTGAGACTAAGATTGTTTTGGCAAGTACTGCCACAGTGAGGACGTAGTCAGTGGAAAGAAGGTATTTAGTGATCCAGAAGAGCAAGCAAACTTGGAGAATACGCCTGCATGAGCTTGCTCTTCGCTACTAAGATTAAAATTTAAAATCTAAAAAAAAACAGCCATGGTTAAATTTTTATAAATTTTCTGAACTTCGCCGGAGGGATATGCCTGGATGGCTTGAATAGCACAAGAGGAAATTTCGTAAAAAATGGGTACGTAAAAATAATGTATCTGTGCGAAAAGTTGATTATGGGAAATACTTTTATTCATTTCACAAACGAAGCTGTTTATGTATGTGTTGTGTTTGGAGTGTTGTAGAGTAATATATACGACCAGTGAAGTTACTGGTTAAGTTACGTGAGTAAGGTTTCCTTTTGAAAGAAAGTTGGGAAGTCTCCCACCTTACATTTGGGGGATATAGTTTAAAATTGATCAATTATAATGTGTTATGTGGGCTATGAGGCGAAGAGAGTGGACCTTTTCGAGATGTAGGGAAGATAAAGGTGTCATGTTTGGAGCATCTTTATTTGAAGGTTGTATTTGGAGATTTTACTAGTTATGAATCAATGTTTCGTGCAATTCGGGTTAGTGGTGTTTTGGAAGTGTACTTGCAAAACGATTTTTAGAGAAGTATGACAGCACATCTAAACTTTATCTGAATTAAGTAAACAGTCAGTATAGCAATTCGTATCCACCTTCACACTGCATTAAGCAAGCACAGGAGGCGCTCTTCGTCCATACGAATCAAATGTCTGTATCCACTAGAATAATCTAAAATCCCTAAAAGAATCTGTATCAATTGGTTAATTTAACCTTCACTTTTGCCTTCACAGATTGATATATTGGATTTAGTAATTTGTTTGGTGTTGGTAAAGAGCGTCCCCAAAGCGTACCAGATTCAGTGTAAAGGTTAATTATTCACTGTTATATTAACCACATACCAACAATGTGTACAATGCACTGAATTGGTTATTTTTTTCTAGCAGAGTAGGTACAGATTTAGGTGCATATGGTTCATGGTTGCATCATTTTAAGGTTATCGTGGAGAATGTTTGGTAGAGTGAAACGAGCATTGAGAGTATTGTATGTTATTTAGATAATTTATTTCTAAAAGACAGGACTCCATGGACTGATTAGAACTTGAGACCAAAGTTAAGGTGGTTTTTAGTTATATGCAACCAAATCCGTGGTAACTGTTACGTAACGCTTGAAAAATGTGTAACGTACTATAAATGCTTACTACTTTTATTTTTTTATCTAATACTTATTGCTGTTACTATTTATACTATTATTTACATACTATATTGTTTTTTCACAAGAGACAAAGCTAAAATGCCTAGAAAATTCAAAAGTTCCTCAGACAGTTTCTGTTATATATGTGGATCAGTTACATTAAGACAATACAACAGACAGTTGACTAAATATGTGAAGAAACTTTATTAGTTTTACTTGAATGTGAAGTGGGTGACCAGGACAAATGCTAGGCACATGACTTATGTTGTCTCAGGTGTACTAGTTCCATTTTTGCCTGGATTGAAGGCGAAGAAAAAGCCTGGCCTCATGTTTGGCGTACCAATGGTCTGGAGGGAGCCAAAGGACCATACAACAGATTGCTACTTCTGCTTAACAGATATTAAAGGTGGGTAATCAATCAGTTTTCTTTCCTGGTATTTAATATATTTTCAAGAGGTTTATCAATTAGAAAAGTCAAAATACATACTATGTTGTACTTTCCTATTTCTCCAAGTGATCACAGCCAGTAATATCCATTTCTAGTCTGATTTTCTTTTTATTAAACTGCAGGTCAAACACAAGAGGTAAGAAATCTATCATATATCCAGATTTTAGTCTACTATTCACTTAGTTCAACATTTAAGTGCTGTTTCTGTACCACAACTGCCGTAGGAACTACCAAGCGATGACCCGAGCAACTTAAATGATTTAGAATCTCAAGATACACCATATGAAGCACAGGTTGTATCTGACACGAAACTACACCTCATCACGCAACCGTGAACTCCAGGCCTCACGTTTTCAACAATGGAACTGGTTGAATGAACATACTGGAATTACAGCATTTAGGAAGCGTTCTGCAGATCTACAGCAATTCTTCACTTTTGAAAACAACTTGAATGATTGTAATGATATCAGATGCCTATTCAATGCCCCTGAGCTAACCTAGGAACCAAATAAGTTGATTATATTCATTAATGCATGCCTTCATAGTATAAAACCGGTTATATTGCACATTGGGAACACCATGCCTTCATTTCCATTTGTTATATAGTCATTTTAAGAGAGGCATATGAGAACTTTGCTTTCATTCTAGACCACATAAGTTACAAGGAGCATGAGTGGCTAATTTGTTGGACTTAAATGTAGTAGCAGTACTCAATGGGCTACAAACTGGATACACCAAGTCTATGTGCCTCCTTTTCCACTTGGACAGTAGGGCCAGATCAGAACATTTTGAATGGTCAGAATGGTCACCTCAGGAAACTATGACGCATGGATGCCATAATCTAATTAATTCCTGAGCTACTAGTTAAGAAGGAGAAAATTATTTTGCCACCACTGCATATCAAACTAGGCAAAATGAAGCAATTTAACAAAGCACTGCAACATAACAGGCCATGTTTCCATTACCTCAAAGCGATTTTCCCTAAATAAGTGATGCCAAGATTAAAGATGACATATTTGTAGGCCCTCAGATTCCTCAACTTATAGCTGATGAGGACTTTGTGGTGACAATATATTTTATTTATTTATTTTATTTATTTATTTATTCCATATTAATCCAAATTACAGTATAAACATATTACATTTTAAATTTTAATGACAAGTTACAATAAGTACTTTATACATACTCGTATATATGTATATACATACAAAGATTAGTTATGGGCCCAAAATAAGTCAGTGACTTTTAGGGCAGAAACTTAAAACTTAAGACTAAGCATAACATTATCAAGAATAAAATCCCTTCATGTTTACGAACAGTAAACGCCTTTGTTATAAAAATATAAACAACTTAGTATACATTTGAGAACCTACCCATTGTAAAGATTGCAAATAACGAATAATTATATTATTTAAATTTAAAGATAAATTGAAAAACTATTTATTTTTTAGTGATTATTTCAAAAGATCTGTAGTTAACATAGTCAACAGTCTTATATAAATAATAACATATTTATAATGTATAAATCAAAGTAATAGTATAAAGTATAATAGTGTACGGTAACAAATAAATACACAGTAACAAAAACTGAATAGAAATTTAGTAAGCCGAAATTATATTGTTTTTAAGAGCTTTTTTGAATTGAGCTAAATTGGTTTGGGATTTGATATTGTCGTCCAAGCCATTCCATATTTTGATAGATTTGTACAGAAAGCTATATTGTGATTTTGATTTTGAATAGAAAGGTGAAATAAATTTTGTTCTATTGCGGGTTTGGTGATTATGGGTATTATCAGCTGTTTGTAACATATTAAATATTTAGTTATTATAGGAGCAATTTATTGTTTTGTAAAGGAATAAGGATGTTGTAAAAACAAAGAGATCATTTAATTTTCGAATTCTGGATTCTTTAAAATATCGATTAGTGTGCTCTTTGTAGTTCAAGTTGATGGATGGCTCGAATTTCTTTTTTCTGTAATATGACTAATTTATTGAGATAATTTTGATATTTTCGATATCAACTCTCTATGCCATATGTCAAGTAAGGTTGCACATGTTAAGGATATTTAAGATAGGTCAGCGTATAAATGTTTTGATAACGTCATGTAAGAAACTATTGACCAACTCAAGGTGTGATATCTCCATCTTTTTTAGGACTTACTCTGCCAAGCATCACTTTCAAGTGGTTTTATCATTCTAGATTACTATGCTTGATTATTCAGTCGCACTTTGGATCAAAGCTAGAAGCGAATAGAAAGATTATTTTGCTTTCCTTGCATATGTTTTAATGCCTTTTGCATAATATAAATATGTGTATAATGGATTTCGAAAAAGATTAATAGACTTAAATGGTTTTAATGACAAGTCTTCTCATTCTTACAGGAAATGACGACAAGAGCTTCAAATTTTACTTATGTTAAGCTTCTCTGAAGATATTATATGAGCTTGATTTTAGATTCATTTTGATATAAATAGAATCAGTGTAATTTGATTCTCATAGAGCATGTGTATACTTGCAAACAACTATAGAACTGGTAAAGCAAGTGCTCAAAGTTTTATTTTCCTAGAGAAAGGCCTGGACCCTACCACCATTTACAAGGATTTTTTTTTTGTGGAAAATTTATTTGAGCAGGAAACAAGGGAGTATTAATGCGGAGTGAATGCTAAATCTCCCCTACCTCCTTACCCCACCTGCCACCCTTACTGTAGAAGCCGAAACTTTCCCCCACAATACTTTGGTCAGTGACCTTTTTTCGAAGGACTTATTGTTTACACACACACACACACATATATATATATATATATATATATATATATATATATATATATATATATATATATATACGAGGGGCAGTCAATAAGTTTTGCAATTCGGATATAAGGAAACGAGATATGAGGAAAAGTGTTTTATTATTCTTCAATATGACTACCTTTGACTTCAATGCACTTGTGCCACTTGTCCCCCAGGCTTCGAATTCCCGACAACCAGAAATCTCCCGACTGCTGTTCTCTCCACTCCTGGACGGCGGGCTGGACATCTTCATGGTCCACTAACAGGCGTCTAGGCAGTGCAACCTTGAGTTGGCGGAATAAAAAGTAGTCGCTAGGGGCAAGATCTGGACTGTAGGGGAGATAGTTGAGCTCCTTGAATCCAGACTCGCGCAGGGCAGCTTGTGCAACTCTGGCCTTGAGAACTTGGATGACGTTGAAGTCGATCATGGGGCGTGAGATTTCTAGGGACCAAAATTGTCGTGGATCATTTTGATAACACTTCCATGTGATATTTCAAGTTCTCGCTCGATTTATTCGACCTTGACCAGTCGATTTTCGAGGATGATCACCTCTACACGGGCGACATTGTCCTTGTTGGTCACGTCTGACGGGCGTCCTGGACAAGGAGCATCTTCAAGGGACTCACGACCATGGCGGAACTCCTTATTCCAGCGAGCAATGGTTGTATTGGAAGGGGCGGTGTCGGTGTATATTGCAACCATGCTTCATGGATCTCTTTTGCATTCTTGCTTCCTTGGTCAAAATTTGATCATTGCGCGGTGCTCAACCTTCTCCATTGTTAAAAAATTTGTTACTGACGATCTGCGATCAGCTATTGCTTCTTAAATAGAGGAGGAAGTAGCGTGTGGCTGCAGGTCCTGACTTGTCATAACTTGTCCTAGCACCTCCACAAAAGCCATTCTCCTTCCTCTGTTTTGCCCTACCGATTTGCAAAACTTATTGACGGCGCCTCACGTATATATATATATATATATATATATATATATATATATATATATATATATATATATATATATATATATGCAACAAAGCCCAAAGGGAAAATTAATCAGAGGATTCCAAGTGCTTTCGAACTTTATTTTGAGTTCTTTATCAAGGAATAACAGAAGTATTGAAAATTGTAATATTTAGAAGGATGATACAGAGCAGAGGGAACGCCTAAGTGGTATTTTAATCCTGTTGTCAACCTGTAGTCTTTTAATTTACCTGATTTAATTATCTTATTTTGTATTTATCTTCGACCCTCCTAAGGTTTCCATTTCATATTAATTCATTTTGTTGATTGGTTTTTGCTTTTTTATGGGCGTTCCTTCTCCTCTGTATCATCCTTATAAATATAAAAAATCTCCAATACTTCTGCTATTCCTTTATAAAGAACTAGAAATAAAGTTCGAAAGTACTTGGAATCCTCGTAGTAATTTTTCCTGTGGGCTTTGTTGCATTTATTGCTTACTCACGCGATACTCTGCGAGTTTTCCACATTTTTATATATATATATATATATATATATATATATATATATATATATATATATATGTCGTAGAATGGACTCTCGACGATATACCATATATGAATATTCGTTGAGGGAATTATTCATTTATATTTAGAGTGCGTGGTGTCTGGTCGAACGAGGTTATTTATCTTCAATATGCTTAAGAAGTGGAACTGAGCTCAAGTATAATAAAATGGCTATCATCAATAAAAGGGAGTTTTATTAATAAAACTATCAACAACACACAAAACGGAAAATATTGACATAAACAGAGAATGTAAAGGGTCGTGGGAAATCTAGCTAATCCGAGGATTAAGATTTGGAAGAGATTTAAAAAGGTTAAACAAATAAAAATTAAAGGGATGGGATGGTTCGCTAAACCATTCTTAGCACAGGATAGGGTTGACAAAAAGGTTAAATACTCAAAGGTAATGTTTAGCTTACTTAATTACACGTGTTGTGCAGAGGAAGGCGACGCGAAGGAATCTTCGGTCCGCTGGCGAGTTCCAGCCGAAGGGGGGAAGATTAAATGATCCTGACGTGACGTCCTGGGAATGAGAACCGTTTCTTGACGAACGGGCTTGAAGAACAATGGCTGTTCTACGTTGTTCTCTTCTTAGCAAAAGGGGGGGTGAGAACCGTCTCTTGTCTACAGGCTCAAAGAACAATGTCTGTTCTAATGTTGTTCTCTTTCTGAACAACAGGGGAAAAGGGTGACAACCGTTTCTTGTCAACGGGCTCAAAGAAAAATGTCTGTTCCAATGTTATTTTTTTTCTGAACAACAGGGGGGAAGGGTGAGAACTGTTTCTTGTCAACGGGCTCAAAGAACAATGGCTGTTCTAACTTTGTTCTCTTTCTGAACAACAGGGGAAGCCTTGTGGACTTGGCGCTTGAAGGCTCGAACCTTTGCACTCAAGGGATATTGTCCTCTTCTGAACAATGATGGTGCATCTGGAAGTAGAAGGCCCGTATGTGCACAAGGTGAGACTGGATCGTAGTGATGTCTCGCGAAGAAAATCTGGATCTCGAATCTGCTCTTAGTGGTAAAGTTTCCGTATAAATAGTCGCGACATCCCCTTGGCGTAGGGGACAATGGAGTGGGGGCTTTGAGGGAATGCGCAGCCATGCCTAAGAACAATACCTTATCTGCCCATAAGCCTAACTCAATCTGGCGTGATCGGCGCATGGGGCGAACGGGGAAGGAATAAACCTCCTTGTTTAAATATTGACTCAGGTGGCGCGATAATCGCGCCTGGCTTCAAGGCGAAGATGCACGTGGGTAGCATCGTGTTTCTAAACAACATGTGATAATGGTTGAAATTAAGCGGCCTCAAACCGTTCTATCACACCCCTCCATTCCGGGGGAAGATGTCACTTCGAAAAAAAGAGGGAAGGGACAGCGATAGAGCTTCGTTGTGGGGAACTCATTTTCTTGTACCGACCGTACCTTCATGCACCTAACTAGTATTACCTCAATACATATGATTATTTTGATCTTTTGATTATAGGGAAAACTTACCTTTAATACAAACTTAATCAATAAAAGGGGCATGGAGCAATGAAATGATATAAAATTGGTACATATAGGACAAAATAATTTATACGTAATTTAATGGGTACAAATATATATACATACAAAAAAAATAGACATTGGGCGTTACAAAATTCAGACATATACATTAACTAGTTCTATTACAAGAGAATCTAATTTAAGTCGTACAAGACGGTATATACTTACCTCGAGATCCTAATCTTACGAATACAATTAATCTACGCTATTTGGTAACGCATTCCTACTAAGTGCATCAGCGACCTGGTTATCGAAACCTTTTATTTAATTTATTTTAAATTGATACTCTTGCAAGAGTAAACTCCAGCGCATAATTCGGCCGTTGGAGTGTCGTACATTCCGAATATAGGCTAACGGGCGGTGGTCGGTTCCTATCTGAAATTCTTTTCCTATCAAGTACAATTTGAATTTGTCTATAACCCAGATAATGGATAGAGCTTCCTTCTCGCCGTGTAATAATCGGCGACTAGCATATGCAACTGCATGACTCGTTCCGTCATCCTCATATTGAAGGAGTACACCTCGAATGCCCTCGTTGCTCGCGTCGGTCTTAATCCCAAAGGATTTTTCCAGGTTGGGCAACTTTAAAATGAAGGCAGAAATGAGCTTACTCTTGAGCTGATTAAAATGGGAAACAGAGATATTATTCGAACGTAGACGATCGGGGGAATTCTTTATAAAAAGGGATCTGAGGGGTGCCGAAATTGCAGTGAAATTCGGGACAAATCGCCTATAGTAGGAAGCAGATCCTAAGAACGATCTTAATTGCTTCTTTGTAATCGGGAGGGCATGTCGGCGATTGCCTTAATCTTGTCCTCTTGGGGACCTAACTGGCTTTGTTCTATTTTGAAACCAAAGTATTTTATGGTTTCGTGGGCAAAATGGCATTTACTGGGGCCAATGGTGAGGCCATTTTCGCGCAGTCACTCGAAGAGAGCTAATAGGGTGGTTAAATGGTCAATCCATTCACGAGTAGCGACGTAGACGTTATCAAAGTGAAGGGATACATTCGGAAGTCCATCTAACAACCTTCTCATGAGACGGTTATAGTTGCTACAAGCAGTCGAGAGGCCAAATAGGAAGGCGCTTAAATTGCATTAAGTCTTTCTCCGTTGCAAAGGCGATATATGCTTTCACATCGAGCCGGAGGGGAATTTGATAATACGCACTGCACAAATCGAGTTCTGAAATGAACTTGGCGTTTTCAAAAAGGTGGAAGTTTTGGTCTACCAACGGGATGGGCTCGGCGTCGAACACAGTTACCGAATTTAACTTCCGAAAGTCGATGCACATTCGATAAGAGCCATCAGGTTTCTTGACCATGACAATTGGGGAACAATAACTAGAGGTGGAAGGTTCTATTATGTCTAAACTAATTAAATTATCAACTTTTGCGTTAAAGGCTTGGCGTAAATGAATCGGCATTGAATAGGGTTTTGAACGGACGGGTTCTGAATGTGTTAATTTGATATCCTGCTCGAAACTAGTAGCGCATCCAGGCTTCTCTGAAATAACGTCGTCGAACTGACATAATAGTTCTTGTAGCTGACTCTTTTGATGTGGTCTCAGCTGCGCGTCGATATCCAGGTCAGAGGGTTCAAAAGACTCGCCTGGTGTGGAAGGAAGAGGGTAATCGGCATCAGGTTGGATGCACACTGTCTGTAATACATTAAGGGACTCCGCGGGGTAATCCTCTTCAAGCGCCAATGTTTCGTCCAGTGCTACGAACGTATCTCCATGGGCGCGTTGGGGTTTTTTTTTCTTGGGTTCCAGGGACAGTTTCCGTGTTCTGGTTTTAGGCCTTATCACCTAAGGGTGTTAGTAATTCACACTCCTTTTGTGCCATCCTAAAGTCCTGGTTAAGGATCTCCGAGAATCCGGACGGTATCGGGGTTCTGAGGGGGATGGGCTCCTGGGCTTCTTTCTTAGCTCGGCCTCGAGGAAGGGCGGCCTGAGACACAGGGTTAGAACTTACTTGGGGGCTCTGTCCTATAAGTATGGAACAGAACTGTATGGGTGCTGAAATGACTTCAGCCCAGCCATTATAATATCCACACTGCAGGTAACATCTAACGACGGGAGATTGGTTCGCCCGCCCAAGGTAGTCATGTACCACCGCAAATTTTTCGTGGTTAGCGTCCACTGGGGGAGGAGCTCGTCTGACAAGATGAAACACGTGCACCCTGTGTCCCTGACGAGAGTCGATACTCGGCAGCCGTTCACGCTGCCCTCCTCAAATATCAAAGTTCCCGGGGAACTTTTGTCAAAAATAAAATTTACCTGGTGACCTGACGCAGGGGGAGAAGTTGCTGCTTGGGTTTGCACCACCGGGGGAGCCGGGGTGGCATTAATCTGGTGAACTTGTCGGGCTGATCCGCTTTTAAGCCGAGAATTTTGGGGGCAATTCCAGCTCACGTGGTTTTCTACACCACAGGTGAAGCATATGATTGGTCGCTTCGTGAAGGTTGATGGAGGAGAAATCTTAACAGGAGGTTTGGTGTCCCGTTGTTGGTTTTGGGGAAAGAAGTTTTGGGGTTTTACGGGGCCCAGAAAACTTCGTCAGCTTTCCTGGGAAGGGGCGCGAATCCTTCCTTCTTTTCTGGTTGGGGGATTGGTGAGAAGTTTGATTCTCCTTGGGGTATAAACTATGGCTTGCGGCATAGACATCCGCTTTTTTGGTACATTCTTTAAAGGTCTGGCACCGACGATCCTTGACGAACGCACGGATCTCCGTCGGGAGAGACGCCAAAAATTGCTCCCGCAACACGAAGTCTGTTAATGACTCGTAGTTAGGATCAACCTTTGAGAATTCTAACCAAAATTTAAAATTCCTCTGAAGAATGTATCCGAATTGATGGAACGTCTGTCCGGGTTTATTACGACCTCCTCGAAATTCTTGGCGGTAGAAATCGGGACTTATATTCTGAGCGGCCAATAAGTCAGCTTTTAAGGTGCTGTAGTTAATTGTACATTCAGATGGTAAAGATATGAAAATTTCGCGCATTTTACAATTTAACAAGGGAAGTAATCTTGCTACACCTTCAGCCTCCAGATCCATGTTATTGATATCGAGGATCTTTTCGAAGTGGGCTAAAAACGCTCCGAAAGCCTCTCCATCCTTGAAATTTGGGAGCTTAAGTGGGAGATTGGGCGAGGCTTCTAAGCGGGAACTGGCTGATTGTATTTCGGCTTCAACACGAGCTAATTCAATCTGATGGTGAAGCTCAGCTTGTCTTTTCCGTTCCTCTATTTCTTCTCGTTGGATTTCTCTTTCTCTTTCTTTTTCTCCTCTTTCTCTTTCTGTTCTTTGCTCCTCTTGAACGTACCAAATTAATTCTTTTCCGGAAAGTCCCAAGGATTCTCCTTGCGCTTTGAGTATTTCGAACTGAGTTATCTTTGCACTTGGGGGCACAATAGTCAACCAACTAAAATTCCTTGCAATAAGAATTATGCCTTCTAGAGAGTTAGCCTACCTAAATATGGGCATTGACCTACTCGTAATTGGTTTCTCGATCTAAATAACCGATGACTGAAATCACACAAAAAAAACACAAACAAATTATTATAACAGTTCCTTGAGCTACTCCAGCTTCTTAAGTTCCAAAACAAAGGGGTAGCAATCGTTAAAACAAAAGGGAACTACTATACTCTATTCATATAACGAATAACACTATGCTTTACTCGACTGAGACGAGTGTTTGCAAAGATATAGCGTTAAACCCCACACCTGACACCAAATTTAAATAGTATATATATATATATATATATATATATATATATATATATATATATATATATATATATATATATATATATATATATATATATATATATATATATATATATATATATATATATATATATATATATATATATATATATATATATATATATATATATATATATATATATATATATATATATATATATATATATATATATATATATATATATATATATATATATATATATATATATATGTATATATATATATATATATATATATATATATATATATATATATATATATATATATATATATATATATATATATATATATATATATATATATCATAGAATGGACTCTCGACGATATACCATATATGAATATTCGTTGAGGGAATTATTCATTTATATTTAGAGTGCGTGGTGCTGGGTTGACCGATATTATTTATCTTCAATATGCTTAAGAAGTGGAACTGAGCTCAAGGATAATAATATGGCTATCATTAATAGAATAGAGTTTTATTAATAAAACTATCACAACACACAAAATGAAAAATATTGACATAAACAGAGAATGTAAAGGGTCATGGGAAATCTAACTAATCCGAGGATTAAGATTTGGAAGAGATTTAAAAAGGAAAAACAAATAAAAATTAAAGGGATGGGATGGTTCGCTAAACCATTTAAAGCACAGGATAGGGTTGACAAAAAGGTTAAATACTCAAAGGTAATGTTCAGCTTACGTAATTACACGTGTTGTGCAGAGGAAGGTGACGCGAAGGAATCTTCGGTCCGCTCGTGAGTTCCAGCCGAAGGGGGGGGATTATATGATCCTGACGTGACATCTTGGGAATGAGAACCGTTTTTTGACGAACGGGCTTGAAGAACAATGGCTGTTCTACGTTGTTCTTTTCTGAACAACTGGGGGCGTTAGAACCGTCTCTTGTCTACGGGCTCAAAGAACAATGTCTGTTCTAATGTTGTTCTCTTTCTGAACAACAAGGGGGAAGGGTGAGAACCGTTTCTTGTCAACGGGCTCAAAGAACAATGGCTGTTCTAATGTTGTTCTCTTTCTGAGCAACATGGGGGAAAGGGTGAGACCCGTTTGTTATCAACGGGCTCAAAGAACAATGGCTGTTCTAACGTTGTTCTTTTTCTGAACAACAGGGGAAGCCTTGTGGACTTGGAAGCTTGAAGGCTCGAACCTGGGCACTCAAGGGATATTGTCCTCTTCTGGACAATGATGGTGGATCTCGAGGTAGAAGGCCCTTGGTGCACAAGGTGAGACTGGATCGTAGTGATGTCTCGCGAAGAAAATCTGGATTTCGAATCTGCTCTTAGTGGTAAAGTTTCCGTATAAATAGTCAAGACATCCCCTTGGCGTAGGGGACAATGGAGTGGGGGCTTCAAGGGAATGCACAGCGGCGCCTGACAACAATACCTTATCTGATCATTAGCCTAACTAAATCTGGTGTGATCGGCGCATGGTGTGAACGGGTGAGGAATAAAGCTCCTTGTTTAAATATTGACTTAGGTGGCACGATAATAGCGCCCGGCTTCAAGGCGAAGATGCACGTGGGTAGCATCGTGTTTTTAAACAACATGTGATAATGGTTGAAATTAAGCGGCCTCAAACCGTTCTATCACAATATATATATATATATATATATATATATATATATATATATATATATATATATATATATATATATATATATATAAATTGATCTTACTTCATCAGAGCTTATTTTCAGATAGTGTGGATTATCGAAAGTTATACTGAATGACCCATCATTAAAAGGAAGATGAATAATTTTTCAGCTGCCTCGACTGGCTCCCACCTACTAATTGATAGTCTACAAGGTTAGAGTACATATTTAATGATCTCGGATGAGATATAAGATCTGGAAAATATAGGGTAAATGCTATACAACTATTTATTCGGGGGATATCATCTCTGATAGATCTTTTCATTATATTGCAAAAGTCAACGGACAGAATAAATAATAGATTTTTCCTTTTCAAATTGAGCAATGGACTGGAACTAAGCATTAACACATAGTCAATAAATATTTTCCGTTGTCTTTTATCAGATTCAAATAGTAAATCTTGAGATGATTATGTCTCATATTCAGATTCATTTTCTCTAGGAGTGCTTTTTCATTTTTATAATATCCGGCGTCTATCCATATCTTATCATAAGCGAGTTAATTCCTTTTATTTTTGTTTCCTTTCATCTTGCCAATATAGTATTTGATGCATAATTATTTACTTCCGTCATTTTCCGATAGACTGTAAATACCTGTGTAGCCTTAGTAATATTCTAGATATTCCCTGTGAATTGAAAATCACAAAGCCCTACCTCATACTGACCGTGGTCTCTTATAATAGATTTGTGCAATTTAATTCTATAGTCAGACATGGTATTTTGAGATAAATATCCAGGAAGGATGAGGATGGAATGGTAACATAAAAGCTCTCTGACTTCATTTAACAAATGATAAAAAAGCTTCCCCATCTCCTACCCTTATATAATTCCACAAATGCATGTGCTCATGGTTGGTGTGTGATGTCACATGCCTTGCTATATAAATTAAAAGATTTTGGGTATCCTCGCCATTTTACCAAATATCACTTATCTTTTCCACGCCCTTTCGCTTTAACTATCTTTTCCATAACATATTTCTTACGGAAGTCCAACTTAACTTTCTGTAGTTCTTCTTCATAAACCTCACCTTCAATATGTCCTTCATTTAAATCTTTAATATAATACAGATCAAATAGTTTTGAAATCCTCTATATCTTGTAGATTTCCTCATTCCATCTGATCTCGTATCCTTTTCGAAAATTACTGGAAACGCGTGAAATTCGAACATAATCACCGTTTTTATATAGAAACCTCTTTCTTTACTTCATATCTCTGTTTCAGTATAGCAACATCATATATAACTTTAAATGGTGTGTTCCCAATCATTCTATCTCTAGAATTATTATAAGCCCTTGCAAAATCATCTAACACGTCTATGTATTTTCATGTGTTATTAAAATTAAAATATTTGAAAAGTCTTTCCTTTATTGTCCTTTGTACACGCTCTATAAGACTAGCTTTGTTTAATGAGTGAACATGATATATGTCGATATTATATTCAATCAATAAGTCTTTCTTCTTCTTTCCTTTAAACTCTCCTCCATCATCAGAACATATATAGCCTGGAATCCATCTACTTTCTTATATGAGATTTCGTAAGGCATTTTTTACCACCTGATCCGTCTTCTTATTTAAAGAAATTAGCCATATATATCTAAAATATGCCTCAATTACAAAAAGTATGTAACGTACACCATTATTCAAACTTAGACATAATAGTTAGATCTAGTTGCCAAACCTCGTTTGAGCCTTGTGCTTTTGCGTGTTTTCTCTTGAATCGTTTTCGTACGGGTTTGTGTAGTGTATAGCTATCCAAACCTGAAAGAAAGCTTTCCACATCAGATCTTTCAGCGATCTTTTTTACAGATTGGATTGACCGATTCACCACACCAAAAGATGTTGACAGACACTGGGATGTATATAAACGTAACAATCGGAGGTTCATTTTTAACTGAATATCTGAGTCGTTTACACTCTTATATATAACTATTCAATAAAAGACAGCTTAACTTAAAAGCAAACTCAACTTAATTTTATATCTAGGTTAAAATACATAATTTCAATTAGAATTTCATGGATGCCCGCGACCTTATTACTTTGTACACATTTACTGTATCAAAAGAGCTGGGTTAATCCGGTCAGGAAAACGGTATTCGTTATGCAACGGATAAAAATATCAATATTTATTTTTTGTCCAACTTTATATTTTGAAAAATTAATATCGGAAGGTTTTTTATATGAGCTAGAATTTGATTAAACGTATTTAAGAGCGATCGTGCTCTAATAAAAATTATTTTTATTTGGTGTGAACTTAAACTTTCTTCTTGCAAGTCTTGATGACGCAGGATGGTGACACTCAATCCTCTAGACTTCCATGGAGAGATTGATTGATAGATAGATATTCTATTAAATTTTGTTTACACGTATTGGTGACGTAGTCATGAAGATCCCTGAGGACAAATTCCTTCAAAAGTTCGCTAGTGCTATCTCTCCTGTTGAGAAAACTATGGAACTTATCAAACGACACATTTTTTATATACTCATCTTCTGTGATGGCAGGCTAACGTTTTAGACATTCATCGATTCCATCGTTGAATGCAAGATAACATGCATCAACCTCTTTCTGTAAACACTTCATCCGGCGAAAACTTTGATGAAACTCGTCTTCAAGTTTTAGAAAAGTATCGACTTCATATATTCATTTTATAGAGCGTTTTTAAATCGTATAGGAATCACCTCTTCATCCCTTTTCCAATAAATCGCGAAATGTATACTTGGAAATTAGCTGTTTGTATTTGACCTCACTACATTTTAGATACTTGTTGTAGAATTTGTTTTACTTGGAATCTAGACATAGCTTCTTACGTGTGAGTATTCGAAGAGATCTGGACCGCCATTGATACAAACTCCGATAGGATAGGATTTCTTTGACACGATTTGAATATTCATGAATTGCCTTGTGTAGAGTTGCTACATAACCTTTGACAATCTTTTGATTGGTCCGTCTAGTTGCCATCTTTCAGCTGTTAAATTGATTAATAATTGAACCTGTTCCTTAGTCTTTCTGTTGATGATAAAGAGAAGTACAATGTGTGGTTGCACGACCCACTGAGTTTGATGTAGAGAAAGTTGACGTGTGAGTAATATTTTCAAACTCTTTCCGACGTTGTGAGTTTTCTATGATAGATTTAAGTAAATTAGAAGATATTCATTTTGCTTTTACTTCCTTCTAGTAGGTGAATGGTAATCTTTTCCACGTGCTAGCTAAATTATTGAGTAGGTCGATAATGTTAGATTGTGGAAGTCTTTTACCAATCATGGTACTTACCCCATCATTACCCAAACTGAATCCCTGTGTATCTTTTAGTGTCTCATAAATTAATCTTTCTCTTTCACGAAAACTAGGTTTCAGTGTTTCCAGTATTTTATCTCTATAACCGTTTATTTGATCCTTGTTACTCTCATCGACTTTAATGGTAGATGTATTCACAACCTTATCATCCTGTTTCAAATAGTGTTCCAGCGTGTTCTGGTGAAGGATAACATGTCTATCTGGTGGGATGTGTGAATTATTTAGTATAGTAGTCAACTCTTTCTCCAGAGATAAAAGTCTTTCTTGCGGTGAGGTTAAGTTTGAGGGTACTTCAATCTTTTTTTCGTGATAAACACTAATTTTTTTAATCTTATAAGGTTGGAGAGGATAGGTGCTAGAACAGAGAATAAGATCGGTAGAAACGATCCTCCACGCTGATTTATTAGTTTTTTTTTAGACGTATATGAGCTGGCTTCCAAACTAACATACGTATCAACCATTTGAATCGTGATATCTTTTGTTTCTGCGATGATGTCATAGGAATATTACCTTTTATTAGATTAAGACACATTTCACATATACATTTTACAAAATCCCTATCCATGCTTCCTATGATTATTTTTTTTATCTTCATAGAGCGTAGGGAACGTATGAAATAGATACGCGTATATTTTCATTCTATGGTTCATTCTAAAAGATATACGTTATCGATTTCGTAGGGAATATTCCTGTCCGTAATGTAAATTGTACAGTGTTTCTCGGACTGAAGTCGCAGAGCAGATAACTATAGGGCTTTAAGACAGCCTCTTTATATATTCTCATGAAACTGTTTCGTTCCCCAGGCATTATTTGTCCAGCAAATAGATTTTATCTGGGAGATCTCTCCACTGGTTAAATAAGACTAGATTGTGACAATTCAAAGCAATATCACGCATATAAGATTTTGAGCCACTAGGAATATGGAAATATTCTTATGGTGTGAGGTCACTGTAAATATTTCTGATATATTTGCATCTATCTCCTGCATTAAGTCATCTAAAATAAGGCGTGTATGACTTCGTCCATCCAAAGATAATACATCATACACACCTTCGTGAAACATTACATACTTCACTTTTAAATTCTTCATAATCTTTCTGCCATACTTTTAAATTTTTCATAATCTTTCTGCCATACATTGTAATACCAGATTATTGTATCAACGCGTTGAGTAACCATCATATCTCTATTCCGGTTTTCCCGCTAGACGTTGGCCCAATGATGGATGAATGAGATGAGGATACACATTTAAATTTTTTCACACTTTATCCATTCATACTTTGTTTGAGTATAATGAATGAAGCAACTTCTTTCAGATAACTATATACAAAATCTTTACTCTCCACTTAATACTTTTTCATACGTCCTTCATTCATGCTTTCTTTTTGTACAATAGATTACTCAGCTTCTTCCAGATAACTATATACAAAATCATTTCATACTTCCTTTAGTCATGCTTTCTTTTTGTATAATGAGTGAACCAACTTCTTTCAGATTGCTATATACAAAATCTTTTTTCTTTATTTTTTTAGTTCATCAGAAATTATGTTTATTCCTCCTGCAAAACAAAAACGGATCTACTGAAACAAGCCGAATACTTCTTCTTTACCAAACTCTTCATCTAGTGATGGTGTCCGCGGTGAAATTTTACCCATATCCTATTCTGTTCCAACTAGTGTGTCTGATAAAGAAGAGGACGAAGATCATTGGAATGATAAAGTTTTTCTACGGAACAATACCTACAGTGGTATTAAACTGAGTTCCGACGATGAAGATGTAGTACTTGCACTAGAAAGGTGAATGTTCAGAAATACAAGATACATCATGTAACAACACCATTCTTTTTTTGGAGGGAGCAGTAAATGAACTGTGTAGAACTTCATACCCTCATACGCAAGAAAATTCTTTAAAGCAAAGAGAAAATAATTCTCGTATTAACATTATACCCTTAAGAGAAAACAGACATGAAAACCTTCTCATCATTTTCTACCGTATAATTATGGAGAAACCAGAAGAAGCTGGGCTTGGTCGAGTAATGCGTGAGCTTTCACGGTATATATTAAATCTGCAATGGTTTCAGGAAGGTGATTATCGTGTAAATATAAGTTTTGAAATTGTGCATGCGACCGGTGGTACGATCTATTTACACATTCCATTCGTTAAAATGCGCGAATCGACACTATTCGATTATATCATGGGACGATTCGAGACTGCATTCCAGTCTGCAGACACAATCGAGTTTGAAACTTTCAATCTCGTAGTTCGTATTTATATGATTCTTGCAGGCCATGTTATAATTCCATCGAATGTTCGATTTGATCGATATAGAATATATAGAGGACAAAAATTCTAAAGGATGCGCATTTGTTTCTGCAGTCCTCGCGAAAAAATGGAGGAGAATGTTCTTTCAAAAAACCTTTGGCTTCTGAGAATAACAAAAGAAGCTCAGGAGGTGGCAAGAAAATGCAATCTCGTGTATGAAGAGGTTGTCACTGTAGATTATTTCTCCTTAATAGAACGCGAGCTTACATACATGCAGGATCCTCGTATTTACGGCTACATGGGATCAACGCAAGTTCAAATTACTTCATCGAACAACATATCCTGAGAAATCAGCCCCACTCCTATTCACTGCTCTTGAGGGTGAAACCTACTCTCCAATACGAAACATAAGTGAAACATATATTAAAAAAAAGATACTTCCTTTTAATCACGGTATGTGTTTTTCTTGATATACGTTCCATGACAACGTAACGGCACATCTAAAAGAATGTGATGGAGAAAGAAATCGAGATATTTTATGTAATGAGTGCAATCGGAGATTCTACAACCAATCGTGTTTTAACACGCAGAAAACGCTAGTTACTTCTGTGAAAATTTGGAGTTGCAGGAGATGTAATCGTATAATCATACATGGTGCAAACTGGATGAGACGACACGAGTGTGGCAAGTTGTTCTGTTCCAAATGTTGTAAATATTATAAAGCGGATGAAGCAGAGCATACGTGTTGGATGAAGAGGTCGAAGACATCGGTAGTCCAAAAATGGAATGCAGTGTATTATGTAATAGAAACCTATAAAAAGTATGGTCATTCATACTTTATTCATATATATAGGTTATGCAGATAATCTTTGAACTTTGTTTGATGATAAGAATGAAACTTATGATAAATGTAAGAACTGTGTTCCACAAACAAAGATTTATGAAAGAGATGGTGAAAACTCCCCTTGTAAGCACTTTATAGAAGAGTTAATACGAATAAGAAGATCGAGAGAAAATGCGAAAACATATGTGATGGCACATAACATTGACAAATTCGATGCCCAATTCATGTATTACGACCTGCTTCAATATTTTAATCCTAACTCTTTACTTCAAATTCAATGAAGCGGGAACGAAATACTATAAGTTAGAGCTCGTTTAGGCCATAATTTTAAAGGATACACTCCTATTCATGCCATCATCGTTGAAAAACTGTCAAAAACAATCGGAATCCCCGAAGTGAAAAAAAGTTATTTTCCTTACGATTTACTTTCAGAGGAAACGTTGAATTATATTGGTCCGGTTCCAGAAAAAAAGGTAGTTTAACTATGAGAAAATGAGCAATGAAGAAAATTTATATTTTTAAAGTAATTTTTATCTGAATTTCCAGGATGTAGAATACAATATCCGTACAGAGTGTATTAAGTAATGTATTATGTTACAAGGTGTATAAAGATGTCTTCTTACCAGAAAATTCGATTGCAATTATCGACAGGAATAAATCAAAAGCTTTTTCTTATAAGGCTATACGTTGGCTTATGTTTGAAGAATATGTTAAAGGAATCCTGATTTTCCATGCAAGAAACGGTGGTGATCGAAGTGTTTCTGTTGGTGGGAGATTATTTTTCCTTGACGGGCTTTCACCATCAGGAGAAGGAAACGTGTTCCTCTTTCATAGATGTTATTGGCATGGGTGTCAGAAAGAGAAACTTTAATCTTAAACAAGATGTTTCCATTGGTGGACGTGGGTCGTTGAACCGTTACTACTACACAATAGAGAGTGATCAAATTCTCCTTAGTAAATACCAAGTTATCACACTCCGGGAGTATGAATTTGAAACCATGATGCAAACCATTCCAGGACGACGTGAGGTAGTTAATAGAATTTCGGTCGATGTAGTGAATGGTGTATTGAATGTGGAAAGTACGCTATTTGGCGACAGATTTAACCAATTTATACTATACTAGCCACCAAACGAAGATGTCAAAATACATTATGACAACTTTTGTTCCCTGTATCCGTACTGCATGAAAAACAATCCATTCCCTGTAGGATCACCTCTGCGTTGCGTATCTGTGCGTGAAGTTTCGTCTATTCAAGAATTCAGCGATGGTATGAATGAGAAATATTTTGGTATCGTGAAAGTTGATGTTCTCCCTCCTAATTATCTGTATATTCCAGTTCTTCCTCAATCCCTAGATGGTAAACTTATTTGCACACTATGTACTACATGTGCTCAGCAAAACTCACGCGAGTTCCATCACTCTAAAAAGCAACGTATGATTTGCGGAGTTTACACCACTTTCGAACTAAAACTTGCCCTGGAAAAGAAGAATAAGATCAATAAAATTACGAGTTTTGGGAGTTTGAAAAAAAGGATGGTTTCTTCACAGAATATATAAAAACATTTCTAAAAGAAAAAACATAATCTTCTGGATTCCCGCAAGGAGGGGTTAGAAAGAAGGAGAAAATGGAATATGTGAAGAGGGTGAATCAGGCTGAAGAGATAAATATATAAATAGACGACATCGAAATGAATCCAGGAAAGCGTTTTAGAGCAAGGCTCTGTCTAAACAGTTAAGGATTTCTTCCTGCGGCTAGTTTTTCTGCTTTGACGTATTAGATTTAAAATGTAATTTATATCAATATTATCACATTGTACAACGAATATGAAGTCAATAATTTCTAAAACTTGAAGGAGATAATGATAATAATAATAAAACAAAAACAACTTGAAGTCGATAATGAATAGAATATGATAATGATAAAACTTGAAGTCGATAATGAATAGAATAATAATAATGATAAAACATGAAGTCGAAAATAATAATAATACCAAAAACACCCCATTTTATCTACAAAATAACTCATCATATTCTCTTGATCTTGTGAGAAGGAGAATTCATTCATCCTTGCCTCTTCAATCTTGGTTTTTATCATATCAGTGAGCTGATCGGAATACCATGAGAGAAAACGAAATAACAGGGGTTTTGTGTCAAATATAGCGATATTCACTACTTCCTCACCTTTATTAGCCATGTTAGAATGCAATATAAAGAAAAACCTATCCACCCATGTATTGTGACGATTGGATAGTCTTTCGACAAAGGAAAACTGGTCCATAAGCTCGTTTTATAATTTTTCACCGATGATTATATCTTCTAAATCCGTAAGCGGGAGATGTTCAAGAACTTCTTTTCCGTTATTGTAGTTGAAAGGCGGTTAGACTGAACCACTATACAGAAATTCAATCCGATCATTCGGCTATTCATGAATAAATCGACGAACATAATCGAAAAAATCAACCGGAGATGAATAGTCTGGACTAAATTTATTTTCCGCACCACACACATCTCCGGTTGCAAAATATTTTCCGAGTCTGGGCGTGATACGGTTTGGATGGAAGATCATCTTAGAACATGTAACATACAGAGATGTTTAGCAACAAATGATTTAAAAGATGGCAACTAGACGGACCAATTAAGAGATTGAAAATAAGTTAATTGGCAACTCCACTGTTATGCAGACAGAATAATACATGATAAATCAGCTCGATGCACTCTTTATCTCACCCCTACTGATTTTCACATATATATATATATATATATATATATATATATATATATATATATATATATATATATATATGTGTGTGTGTGTGTGCGTATGTGTGGACTCTAATTCCTTTGAAAAAATTCACTGAACAATGCTACAAGTGGGGAGAGAGGGGGTGGGTGAAACATGTATCGTGGCGATTTGCTCCAGTGTGTGTGTGTCGATAGACACTAAATTCCTTCTAAAGCTCTAGTGTATTTGTGTATGTGTAGACTCTAATCCCTTCAGAAAAAGGTAACTTGCCAAAGTATTTGGGGAGGCGGGAGACTCGGCTTCCATGGTAAGGGTGGGGGGGAGGGTAATGATGGAGGGGAGACTCGGCATTCACCCGCATTACTACTCACTGGTATTGAGATGAATCAAGTGACTGATGAAAGAAAAAAGCATACAGTTTATTTTAGATCGTATAACGCCTCTTAGAACATGTAAAATACAGAGGTGCTTAGGCCCCTGCTACAACTGCTGGTTCCAGTTGTAGCAGGGGCCTTACCTCTGTTACACCATTTAGCCCCTTGGCTTTTTTTTCTCGATTCATTTAATACGAGACTCATGTGGCGACTGCCCCCAAAGACAATACCCCATTGCATAACGAATGGCCTAACTGAGTGGAAACACTGCTTACGATTACTCTGGAGTTAATCCAAATCTCTTCTGGTTAGTCAAATAATGAAGTATATCGACTATGGTCTCCATCATATCGAATGCCATGAGCTTAGAGCTAAAAATGTGGGTGATCGAAAATATTTAGCTACGAAATTCCACCCTGATAAATCTTTCCGGGAAAAATTCGTCCTTAAAAAGATTCACTAAACAAAAATTGTTTAAACGAAATTTTTTAAGGAATATAAGAAATTCAATTAACAATTTGAATTTTTTAAAATTATATATAAATAAAAATACATTATTTGAATTTATTAAGTAAAAAGGGACTTGTTTTTGTCACAATCCCAAAACTATCCCTTTTCATAATTCTCCATATTTTTATTTTCTTTACTGGGTCGCTGGTCAAAAATGGGTAATTTTCGTTATGCTTCAAGAGTATATATCCAACTTTTCTCAGTAAAGGAAAAATCTCTTGTTAAGCCCCTGATCCTAGAATCTTTGGAATTCCTTGTTGAATACCACAATACCTACAGTTATCTTGCTTAAATTTAACTTAGAGCCTAATAAACGAGTCCTCCAGTATGGCACTTTCTCCTCGATATAGTATAATGAATTCTGCCATCAAGAACAATTTTAAAGTCATGAATCTCTTAAATTACCAAGCCATTACAATGATCTGCAATTTTCTTATTATCATGGAGGAGATATTGGCTTCTCTCTTTTTAAATTAGGACCTGAAATAACAGATGATCTTCAATTATTTCTAGTATCCTCTATTTTGATCTTCATGGGTTCATGCTAGGTTTCATTTCTAAGTTACTGCTAACTCGATCCTTCCTGGTACGAGAGGTTCTTCATATACTCCCTTTTTTTTCGACAGGAGGGTATTCCAGTGCGCACTTTATGTGTGCTCTTTTTTAACACGGTCATCGGCTCTACCCGCAGCACACTTACTATTGAAAGTCTTTTTATCTACTTCTACGGTAGCTCTTTACCTCAAGTTAGCAGAGAGTTTGAACCCTTCAACACTACAACATTAGGAACCTTGCCTTTAAAGGAACTAATTATTCGTCTTCGACCTTTTATTCAACAGACCTAGAAAGCCGGCAACCGCCATTTATCTGATCAGGAAAGTTAAGTTTTGCTCGGAGCATAGCCAGCACTTGATAAAAGAAATAAGAATTAAATAGAAAACTCTACTTAGCCTTCATTGATCTTGGAATCGCATTTGGCAGAGTAGTTGAAAGAATCATGTATAACATCTTAGGTTTTAAAGCATTTGAATTTCCACCAAAACTCAAAAAATATAAAACAATATGTTTGTAAACGAAATAGAAAGAGTTAACAACACATTATTTATTACATTCATCCTACTGCGAGAAGAATGAAAGAAGTAATATTTGTATATGCAGATTTTGCATTACTCACTGAACGGAGTCATTACACTTGTTTATTATAATACACCCTCGGATTAATAACTGGTAGCAAAATCGAGCAAATTAGCAGTGATGATAAAGAACAAGAAATCTAAATATTAGAATTGCTGGCCAAAATATTTAAAACATGAAATGATATACTGAAAAATAGATTATATGTAGAATAAACATTCAAAGCAAGACAAACTCTACTGTATACACTGCATAAGGACCGTATATTTCTTGGATAGATCTAAAGCCTGTTATTTAACTACACAACAGCCAAATGAAAGTCCTGGGACTAGCCTTAAACGTTACTGGTCGTGGTAGAATAAAAAACGATGAAATTTGAAAATAATTTGGAGTGGAAAACATTTTAACAATTGTAGAGTAAGGGCAATAGCAATGGTTTGGTTATATGAAGAGAATGTTCGAAATTCGATATGCCAGAAAATAATATGAATGGAGAAAGGAGGTAAACAAACACTCGCATACCTAGAATACGGTGAAAAGATGTCAAAGGAAGATCCATGGAAGGCCAAGGCTTAAATATGATAGATATTTACAGATGGAGATCAAGGGCCGATTGGGGCAGCATTCCCCAATTTTTCTAAGTTGCTTCACCTAAAAGGGTAGGAAGAGAGCGTCACGCAGGCAAGTGAGCATCAAATATATAAATTCGATGACGTAAGAAGATCTCGTCGCCATACAATACCTAGACGACTTTCGGGCTATTTTTTTTCCAGATTTTTAGCTTGGAGCATCAAGTCTATCATGTTCTGAACTGTATATTTAAATCTGAAGCGCAGGGGTTTGGGTTCTCTTTGGCTCTACGTTTAGTTCTGGTTTAGTCGAGAGTTATCCTCCTAATATTTTAGCACTAATTTGTTCGCTCAAAGATAATTCAAATGCAAGTTCTATTCATCTGCAGTCGAGCAACTATTTCAGATGGTGAATCTGACCCATCTCAACAGACTCTGATTCGTGATCGCCTCTTTCCGCATGTCTCTTGTACAGAGCCTCCTTATTAATGCTTGGAAGGTGAGTCTTACACTATGCGCGAAAACGATTCTCATTTTGTCTACGGCCTATCAGTACGGTGGCTATGACAATATACTATGCTGATTATAACCAAACCTTTTCGAAGTTAGCCTAAGAAAATCCTTTAATAGTATGATAAAACTCTCGGGCTGGTGTTAACAATCATTCTACCCAATATGCCACCCTAGGAGATAACATCTTTGAACGTTTGCGCTATGGATCTCCACCTAAGCGCCCTATATCACGTGAGTAATATGTTCGTATTTCTTGGATCACATATTGTGTCACAATGGAGCCATGCCGGTATACTCTGAAAAATTAAATAACAAAGGTGTTGTTGGTTTCCATGCTTTCTTTCCATTATTTGAAACTGAGGAGAGTTCTTCTACACCTACGTCTGTCTTTACTGCTGAGCTAGTTGAAATGCATCACTCGAAAAGGGAAAATATTCACCGTGTCCTAGTGAGAGACCGATTTATTTGTCATAGCAACTCACTGAGCGTGCAAAGTGCACTTGAGGCATTGTAATCTCAGTATCTGCTACTTCGCAATTTCCATGACTTCATGGCTTTTGCAAGTCAATGTGAAGTTCCAGTTGTATTCTGATGAGTTCATGGACATATAATAGCTGCAAGAAAGGAAAAAACGATCTATATTGAAGGACTGCTGGTTCAGTCCCAGTGACAGAATCATCGTGTTGCTCTTCCCCACCTTGATTAGATGGAACTATAGCCTAATGGTTCCAATGTATCAATTTATTTTTGTTGCTCTCGCTTCAGACACTCTCTGGAAGTAGCTTCAAATGAAGTGCTGCTCTATGGAACATTTCTGCTAACACTGCTAATTTAGAGGAGCTTCAAGCGTGATTATCCTTCCTTGTAGGCTGACTAGCCGGAATGGTATCCTTTGTCTCTTGTGCTAGTTTCGGGTTAGGGACTCCAAACTCTGTGGTGAGAGATTTTTTTATGGAAGTCTGACCTTCTCTCTACTATTTGATTTTTTTACATTTTTTGTGGCTTACTTAAAGTCCCTGAGGAAGGCAAGCATCCACTTTTGGAGCTAGACATGTCATTTCTTTTTATTGCTGATATTGTTTCTTACTAGTGTTTGTTGATTTATTTCTTCCTTAGTTTATTATGGGCTATGGATGCAGTAGTTTTCCTCTACCCTTGTTGGCATCCGCCAGATGAGTATACTAATATTTATAAAAATCGCTATCAAATTCATGACCTCTTTAAAAATTTTCTTTGATTTAAATCTTATATTAATAACCTCCTTTACCATATTTTTCCATTGGCTTTTAAAGCAACACTGCCTTGTAATTCTTTGTAATTCTTTCAATTATATAGCTAAAATTGATGCTCCACAACAATAAACAAAGGCATTTACCTACAATACTGCTGGTACGCCTTCACCTACGTCGGAAAAAGCTTATCCTCAGATAATTTATTTTCCTCAATATTTGTTAGGATAGCATGGCCTATTGCAAAGTCTTTCACATGTGTCTCTGTCGGCGTGCCTGAATGCATGTAATTCCAAAGAAGATAGTAAGAATTTCCTCCTGTATTGGGTTCTCCCCCTCCTCTCTTTATTGCCCACGTTTTAGCAATCGAAGACTAGCCATATGGTTTATGGTTATGTAATGGGGAAATGGCGGTTAGTCTTCTTAGGCATATATACGAGATACTATTGCCATTGCCAACCTCCTCTGCGATGGGCACAGTGGACACGCTGGTTTATGGCTTTTCGCATTCCTTGAAAACCCCCTTGCAGGAGGGAAAAAAGGCCACTATTCATGACAAACTGAAGAAAGAAACAACTCACCTAAATCCCTATCTAGCCAAACTCCTGGTCTCTGGGCAGAACCGTTTCTAAGCTTGGAAGAAGAAGGAACCGTCTACACTCAAAACTCTCTTCAAACGCTGGGACTCTGCCGGACATAACTTCTGAAGTGAGAGGCACCGCGAACTCCTCCTCCTCGCAAGTAAGGTAAGTTTTTATAGCCTTTTTCTCGCATTGGTTCTGCGAGTTGCTTCGAATTCCCATCAAACTCGCTCTTCCCTTTGGCTTCCTTCTCTCGCCTAAATTCATTCAACCTTCGGTCCTTCAACTCATAAGCTTCTATCCATTTTGAAACCAACAAACTTCTCTCAAACTATCATCAAACTCTCAAACTACCCTTAAACTAAACTCTGGCTACCGACGGCATTCGGAACAAAACATCGTTTCGAACAAGTTCTCTAGAGAGATCACTATACTTTCCAAATCATTTGGATTCTAATGTCTCTCACTTAATCGCTACCATCTTGCTAAGCTTTGTTCTGCTTTCTGGGTAATAATTCTAACATATTTATGTTACTTATGACTACTCTTGTCCTTAAATCACCGGCCGTGTCTCATCTTATTGTCAAGTGCTGAGAGCATTCCCTTAAGCATTGCAGGCTCTTTCTTCTCCTTTCTTTCTGAATCGACTCAGAGCATGGATTTGCCTTTTATCCTAGCTAAAAGCACCAATTTTTCCATTAGAGCTTTTCTTTTTATCTCTGTATCTAATCTTATTTGTTTTGTGGTTGCACTTGCGATCCTCCCCCCTTCCCCAGGCTCCTGCCTGATTTTTCTTTTCCAACCACATTATTACAATCTGCTTCGTGGCATGATTCACGCCTGCGTCAATATCGATGATCACTCTTTTCGCATTAAAAAGAAAATAAGGTGGACTGGAGAAAAGTTTATATTATGGCACATATATTGTTTCCTTTTATTTGAGATCCTGGTTCAGAATTTTAATTAATTAACAATAATCAAAGTCCAAAATGTTGGGTATCATATTGATTGGACTCAGTTAAGGGTCTATATTTTCCTTTCTTAAATTATCCAATGAAATTTGAAAAATGATAAACATGCATAGAAAATCTTCAAAAGTAAAATGTTGGTGACTTATTAATTTACAAACCTAGCATACTAGCCGTTGGTTAGCATTATTTGTTTCAACATCAAGTACATATCGTTGACAAAAGTTTAAAAAGAGGTCCGAAAATTGTTTGAATTTAGCGAAGTAAAAAGAACGAACTTCATTATGGGTCATTAATACAATTGCATATATAATAATTAAACAACAACTGCTCTTCCTCATTAGCTTTGAAATAAAACGCAGGTAGTCTACATTTTAATTAAACTTTATCTTATTTTAATTAATTTCATTATAATTTCGAATATACAAATATTCCAATTTGTTTCAAACTGACAAAGAGAGGTAAGATTTTTAATTCTCTACTCATTCCGGTCTCAAGATGTCCCCATTCTGCTTATATTAGTCTAGATGGGTAAATGAGAGACATAGAAGAAATGAAAATTTAATAAGGAAGCGGAGAATAGGGAGATGGAGAGGATGTGAGTGAGAGGGGAGAGAGAATGAGAAAATGGGATAGATGGGGAAAAAAGTGTGAGAGTGAAAGTCATAATGAGAAAAAGAGATGTATAAGTGTCAAAGAATGAGATATATATATATATATATATATATATATATATATATATATATATATATATATATATTCTTAGGAACAAGCACGTGAAGCAAGAAATAACGTCGCTTTTAAGCATTGCTTCCACGTGATGGGCCTCGTGTTGCTTACAAACAATTTTCGAAGCTCAAAAGTGTGAGAAAGTATAGGAGCAGGTGTATGGAATGTAGTCCTTATCAAGGCGAGTATTTGAACAGGACGAGAAGTCTCCCCTCCCCCCCCCTTTCCGCCACGCTGGGTGTGGTTGATACAATCGCCATCCAGGCCGCGTTCGCTATGACTCAAACTATGCGAGATAGTCCCTTCCCGTCTTTTATGGGGTAAGCTCCCTCACTTCTGATGTCCATAGCTACCCGCGTAACGTGGAATGAGCAGATTGGTGCGAGAAATGCTCACGAGTGCGGACCTTCTTACTCCTCCTCGATTCGAGTTTGTCATACGCCGAAGGCAAGGAAACGCTGTGGGACAAAACTAAGCATCCCTTCTTGGATAAAACAAATATCCACCCCCTAGAGTTAGTTAAGAACTCTTCTTCCCGTAAGAATACCCGTCCGACTCCGCTCATCAACGCCATCTCCAAACAAGAACTAAGTCTTAACCCAAAAGGCTTCAATGAAGATTCATCTTAGCGTAATACCCCCTTGATTACGCATCTCCGACTAAACAAACCGTTGACGTCCGGAGAAACTCACCCTACGTTTTCTTCAAAGGAATTTACACCGGAAACATTCCCAACCTCTCTTCTCGAAGACTCTTCTCCCTCCCCCCTGTTATCTCCAAAGAATATTTCCCTACAAACAAGTTGACCGTGGACCCCGTCGAAGTGACCCAGCCATCATCTTACCGCTTCAGCGGAAACGACCAATGTCTTCCCCAACCCCTCCATTTGTGTACAAGTTATCGTAACGAATATTTTAGCTTCCCCAAATTTCTAATTGCCGTCTATCGTTCTCCATTATCATTTGTGTAACTATGTGTCTTAATTAACTGTGTATTATTGTATCATATTAACTTTAATTATTAATAATTATTAAAGCCTATTTTTGCGCACTCCTTTGCTTTCTGACCCTTGAGCTCATCATAGCTGTAACACAATAGCTTGTAACTAAGTGAGATTTGGAACACTGAGCCAATACTAAATTTTAAAGTAGGATCTTTTGGACTAGCCCTCCCTTACGAGGATCTGACCTTGTAAGCAGACCTCAACCTACCTAAGCCATTTAAAAAGGAAACCTCCCGCACTCTAAATCAAATATAATAGATGTATGTAGGATATATAGAGCTATACCACGACATATATATATTAGTGTAGTTGAATAGCAGTCTTTCCTAAATGCGAATTTTGTTGAAGACCATTGTTTATGTATTTCGCCTAGATTAATTTCCTTTGCCAACTTTCTCTTCTTCTAAATATATTATATATATATATATATATATATATATATATATATATATATATATATATATATATATATATATATATATATATATATATATAAACTAAAGAACACTCTTACCATCGCAATTCAAGAAATGCTCGGTATATTATTAATTAAAAGGTAACTCCTTATTAAGTATACAAAGTCAGTAAATTATTCATTTAAAGTTAACCCCGTATTATGTCTATAAAGTTCGGATAATCATTAATTTAAAGTTAACTCCGTATGCTTAAGTTCCATCTGGTTTAAAGAAAAAAGTAGTGTGGAAAATATACACAAATTTATGTATATAAAAAAAATTGACTACGATTAGGATCTGCAGCTTATACATCCGAACTCTCAAATGTTAAACTATTGACATTACAGAAATTAAACAAAGAATCACAGGATTGCTCTCACTTTGAAGTTTATGTTTTGCAATTTGCAACCAAAATATAAAAAAGTGAAATATAAATGTAAATATAACGTGCTAGTGCGCTCGCACAAAGCTGTACGCACAAAAATAATAAAATAATACAAAAATAGAATTGAATTTTATGCTGCAGGCAATAAATAAAAAGGGAAGGAAGGTTAAGTAAAAGACAACAATAATAAAGTTGTAGAATGCACACATACGCACCGAAATGTTTGTTCACATTAAAGATCTGCAGCTCTTACCTCCGAACTCTCGAAAGAACCGCTAACTACGGTGCGTAATTATGGATATATGTAAATATGAAGTATTGCAAGACTCCGAAAGTCAATGGAACCTAAACTTGATTGAACAATGAACATAAAAGTAAAAATGTGCCTATCATTCCTAAAAATGTATAATGTATTTGTAATACCCCGAAAGTCGAAAAAAAAACAAATTCAATGTAAAAATATACATTTCTCAAAAGTATAGAAATTATCTTAGATTCTTTATAACTTTTAACAATTAGTGTCTCTTAATAGAGCTTTTCTGGAGTGCCACCTTGTAAGGCAAAATAGATTTAACAGTGAAGCCTCACAGATGAGTGTCATATAAGTCTTATAAGGCTTAACATGGGTACGCACGTAATTATGCGCATGCAAGTAATCCAAAATATATATTGTGGCGTTTTAAAAGTGATATATAAAAACATTTTGTCATAGAAATAATATTATAGATCATCTAATCATGTAAACAATAATATATACTATTCTTATAAATGGCTACAGGCAGAAATATTGTTCACACGCATACACGCTCACAAACTTATGGATATATGTAAATATGAAGTATTGCAAGACTCCGAAAGTCAATGGAACCTAAACTTGATTGAACAATGAACATAAAAGTAAAAATGTGCCTATCATTCCTAAAAATGTATAATGTATTTGTAATACCCCGAAAGTCGAAAAAAAAACAAATTCAATGTAAAAATGTACATTTCTCAAAAGTATAGAAATTATCTTAGATTCTTTATAACTTTTAACAATTAGTGTCTCTTAATAGAGCTTTTCTGGAGTGCCACCTTGTAAGGCAAAATAGATTTAACAGTGAAGCCTCACAGATGAGTGTCATATAAGTCTTATAAGGCTTAACATGGGTACGCACGTAATTATGCGCATGCAAGTAATCCAAAATATATATTGTGGCGTTTTAAAAGTGATATATAAAAACATTTTGTCATAGAAATAATATTATAGATCATCTAATCATGTAAACAATAATATATACTATTCTTATAAATGGCTACAGGCAGAAATATTGTTCACACGCATACACGCTCACAAACTTACACGCATATACACTTACACACCTTTCTCGATCACCAAGGTTCTTGGAAACGCCACAACAAACGTTAAAACAGGTTTAGTCATTGACACGAACTGAAGACAGGAGAGATATGGACTTTATTTACTTTCAGAAGCCTGCGAAACCCCAAAATTGTATCCTCGAAATTTCAGATTAAGATTTTCTCTATCTCCACGAACACACAAATAAAGATCTTGTAGAGTAAGCTTCGCCTAAACCCTATCACACGTTTTATACGCATTATATAATGCTCTTGGTAGAACCAGGGCAGGAGAGTTAAACGAGCCATGAATCAAGCGAGGGTAAAGGAGAGTCAGTTGGTGAGAAGGTCAGTAGTCACAAGGACAGTCTCCATAAATATCAGTTAGGCTTGAAGAAGAAGGCCTTGTCACCGGTTATGGCTTGCTTCTCTCCCAAGGAGGTAGACATCCATGACTTGTGACCCCTTGAAGATGGAAAAGAAGAAGTCGGATTTGCTAAGGGTGGAAAAAGATGCCCCTTTGTATTCTAAGAAGAAGCAAACCTGGCAAATTCCACATCGAATAAAGAGTCCGTTTTAACGGCCTTAGCCCGTCAGCTATAAATTGAGAACCAGTTAATAGTCCATAAATTTATAACTAAAACATATAATATAACCAGACATGGACGTGCCATAGTGAGGCTTTATGGGTGTATGTGTCACTTGTTTATAGGTCAGGTCACCTCAAGGTTACTTTCTATGCCACCTGTTTAAGGCAAGTGAAATGAATAGTAATATTTGGCTTGAGTCTATCGGCGGCTGTGGAAGACGCCGTAGAATTCAATCTGATTCCAGATTGTCCGCTGGTCATTATTCATTTGTAGGCTAGGCAAACGATAACCGGTTTATTGGTTGGCAGAGGTAAGGAATCAGAAGAAAATGGCGGTTATTGAGGTTTTAATTTTGGTCTTATACCCACCTTAGGTCTGTCAAATGAAATTCATGGGTTCCTAATTCCTAGTGTGCTCACGTCCCTGTAACTGGCTCTCGATGTTAATTGGCTCAGTATTTGTTGTATTTCTCTCCCCGTCAGAATGTCCTTGTATGTTTTTGTACGCAATTTTATGATAACTAAAATTGAGATGCTTGACTCCTTTTCTCTGATCCGAAAGCTGGGCTGAGATTTTCTGATCAGAGGGTATGCAAGTATATTAGAGTATGCGTGTGTACCCCAAGAGACTGTTTGATTTATGAAATCTGGTCAATCTTTTTTAGACGGATATCCTTGGCAAAATAAGATTGTTCCTTTCATGGGTCCATGTTAATGGCTGGTGGTTCATCTTCCCTTTCTATACATAGATTCATTACTTAATGTGCACAGCTGTTTCAATTGTCTTTGTTATCTCTGCGACCAATGCCGTCGGTTCGAACCTGTTTCCTAATGCGTGTGTGAGCGTTTGTATGTTTAACTTGGAAGCACAGAGATTTTATTTGCATTATTTACAAGTATTTTGCTTTGCATTGATACAGTAATTATTGACTATAGACTTAGTGTTATTTACAACTATTTGTTTATTGGGGAATTAATTAATTATTAACATATAGCATAGTATTAAAATGTTAGATTTATGTGCCCAGTTCAAGATTTTATAGGGCCAACAGGATGCTCAATTTATGAGGTTCCTTGTTGTCTCTACACTACCATGTAATTGGGCTCTACAGCTTATCCTCAAAAGAAACAGAACTGGAGCACAAATAATTTGCCCCAAAACACCGATATGAACTCAAAATAATAGCAAAATATACTTTAACAGTACATTTACCCCGAAATGCATGACTAATTTCATAAAAATAAATTTTTACTTCAGCTTACTAGTGCACCCAGTCAAAAGCAAAAGCAATAACAAATTTTCTGTTTGAAAATAACATCAAATTTGGGCTACCTTGCTCCTGGAAGTAATTAGATTTGAACCTAATAGAGAATTTGTGGGCGATAATCAAACTGGCGGTTGATAAACAAAAGCCATCCTATTGTGAGTTGTTGAGGGTGCGAGTATTTATTGAAGAAAATGCAACAACATTAGTCAAGATATCACGATAAGATACAAGGAAAATACTTTTCCAAAACAATATTAACCTAAGAATAAACCTGAATCACGGCACTAGTGATGAAAGACTCTCTCACATTTTCCACTAAAATTGAACGCTATCCTCGACTACATCCTACATATAAAGTCATCAGCTGCAGGGCGGATATCTCGAATTTTCTAAGCCCGTCTTTTTATTCAGACTTCACTAGTGAAATACGAATAACCAGAAATGTAGAGCACCGTCGACAAGCTGAAGTCCTCTGTCAACCGTGAATGGGCAAGCATGAGGAAGGACTTCGTTCGCAACATGTGTGCGGCCTTCAGGTCTCGCCAAGGTCGACCACGTAGATTATTATTACATTTCAAATACATATTTATATGGTAAAACAATAAAAACTTGTCTAACTGAATTAAAACAATGATTGTTAATTGTTGAAAGCGTCATCACTGTATATATTTGTTTCGAAGTTTTTGTTTATATGGGTGTTTCTTAAGTTCTTTAGTTTGAATAATATTTTTCTTGAAAAGAGAATTAACAGAAGTGCAAATGTTCAAGCAGTTTTTAAGATCAAGTACTGGTTGAATACAGATTTTTTGCGATAATTTAGAAAATTAGAATATATCTACTTCCTACGAAGAGAGCTTACCAAATTCTCAAAATAATGTCCTCTTGGGAGCAAATCAGTTTAGCTCTCACTTTTATATTCAAATAGTTTGGTAAAAGATAGTTTCAACTGAATAAAAGGAAAATAATCTTCATCTTCCTCATTAAGTTTTCATTTTTGCCAACATGTTAAAAATCAAACTTTTAATAAAAATATTGTTCTTTTTATGTTCAAACATGACATCAACAAATAAAAATTAATTAAAATATCCTTAAATTGTGCTGTAATATGGTATAAGATACTCCAAACACTAAAATTAGCACTTTGAAATGGTTTGCAAAAGTTTATAATGGGTTTATTCCGAACTAAATTAACCCTTGACTTAAGGGCAACCGAATGGATAAGTGTTCTAAAAAGAGCAGTGTTACCGTAATAATACTTCCCTTTAGAAGAGTCCGAATGGACAAAGCGTAAAATAACCACTGCAAACAAAAATTATTAAATATATAGAACTAAAAAATAATACTGAGCGCTAAGAGATATTGCTAGACTACTTATAGAAATGAGGGGAGATTGTGCTGGATCTTTGGAGAGCTCAGCTCCAGACTAAGATCTCCACTCTGTCCTAAATCCAAGATCGTGTGGGACAGAAGAGGAGGCGATCTGCGGCCAACTTGCTCCTAGAGAAACTTCCCACACTTCTGATCCTCAGTTCTAGTGACCGAGGAAGAAGTGGTTAGTGGAAAGTTCGTATATTAAGAAAAACTATCTTATTAATTACTTATGTATAATTAAATAACACTTGTAAGATTATATAATAAAGTTAAACATTGTAAAATAAATAAATGTGAGTAGAATGTACAAAGATAATATTATTTGGAACACATATTCAACGTAGAAAATTTATTCCATATGTACCATTCGTTTACCAGAGTATATTTGGCCCATTTACATAAAAAGGAAATTGGAAAGTAACGAAAATAAGGGGAAATAACACCAAAAGACGTTTCCAAGATCAGCCTTCCACGAAATAAATAGATTATCGACATAAGTAAAAACAAAAAATCCGCAAACTAAGAATACAGAATATATTGAAGAACAACACCTGATCACCAAATTACGGGGCTCCTTTCTCAAGGAGGTATACAAACCCATAACAAGTGAACCTATTACATCAAACGAAGGTAACCAAGAAGAAAATGGATTCGCCAGAAGAGCCACAATCTGAATTAATTTACAAACCAAGAAGAAGCAGCCGTTAGTGTTCGTTCAAAATAGTCGATTTTTGCTGCCTTTCCTTCCAAGATGGTGGATCGACTTCCACCTACATATATATGATCATCTCGCAGAGTTCCGAAAAATCCGTTGTATCATTATTTTTAGATTAAATTCTGTACTTCTAAGCTCCGTTTAGTTAGATCGAAGTCTTTCCAACGTTGAATACACACAGAGTAATATACACATAAAAGGTTATTTTTGGGGCGCTGAGAAGTTATACCTCCTTCGTGCACCGTATACTCAAATGTTGAAAGCTTAGCATAAGAAAGATTACACAAAAAACTGAAAAAAATAGATAATAAGTAAGTAAATAAAGTTGTGGTGCGCACACCCAAATAACTGTAAATGGGTGTAAATGAGTGTACGTAATAATTACAAAGCAATAACCACTATATATTTTATTTAAATTAAATGAATGAAAGATATTTAAAAATTTTTGTGCTGGCAGTAAAATAAGAGATATAGTAGCATTTAACAAATAGTGAAGGGAGGTTTACCAGTCGTATTCATGTAAGTTGATTAAATATCAGATTTGTCCCTCTAAATGACTTTAGTCTTATATAAACCAATTAAAATAATGGTTTTATTTGTATTTCTTTTAGAATTAATAAATATTTAATAATAACTGACCATATTACAATTAAAAAAATAAAAAAACTCTATTTGAACGTTTTTAACCTTCTAATTATGTACCCATATTCTCAAAAAGATATTAAGGAAAATTATGATATTAATTATATTGTTAAATTAAATTTTGTAAAATAAATTAATGTATATAGAATGTACAAAGTTAATGTTATTTGGAACTTTTATGGAATCTACAAAAAGATAATTCCATATAAATCAGATGTATGCCGCAGTGTATGCGGTCCGTTTACATAAAAGGGAAATTGGAAAGTAGCTCCAGATAAAGAGCGAGACATCTGAAGACTTTCCAAGTTTCACTGAATAAAAAATGCTAAATTCATCAGCAAAGATTTCTTCACCCTTAAGTAAATCCCTGATACCCTTCACCTGTCGGGCACACATGTATTCACCTGAAGGGTGTAAATGTAGATACCCGACATAACGGAACCCGATGACTGGGAGAGAAAGCGAGTCTGGAATGTCGAGGTAAACTCTCGATTTTCTCACTATAATAAAGTGGTAGTTTCCGTATCTGGGCTAAGTCATACAGGAGCTAGAGAATAAATATTGGGAAACTACGAATGTCTGGAGGTAATAAAAGGGTGTGTGATAAAAGCATTTCACCATTCTGTAACGGAGATAGCCAGAAATTAAACAAATATGTGTTTCATAATAAAGCTCCGCCTTCTAGAAATATGGCCAATATCGAGGTACGGCAGTTTAGCCGCCATCCAATAAAAATTGAATAAAGGGTTAATTTAAGCCAATCAGCAGGTGAGCTAATGGAATGAGCAGCCAACACGTGCGCCTACTTCATTTGTAGGCGGGGCGTAAGAGCTGAGTCGATGGACATCCCTCCCCCTTTATAAATGGTTGCAGAGAGGTCAAAATGAGAGTCATTCATTATTTATTTTTATTTGTTACGCGTTTATTAATTCAATAAGTCGATCCTTATAATCGTCCGGTCGCTCTACCATATTTCCGCATTACTTTGTTGTAAAATCGAATCATGAAATTGTACTCGGAGTATTTCCTATTTCGGTGCAAGGTAAAATAAATAGACGGAGACTCGTTTTTATCTATTAACTGATTCTTTTATTCATCTCAGCTGGTACTCTCTTCTCGGATCAAGTACAAGGCTACCTGAAGTGATATTTTCGTTGCCCATTTAAATAACTTGTTACCATTGCCGGTAGCAAGCGGTATCCATATCCCACCAAGTTAACCCTTTTGAGTGGCAACGTTGCCACTAAGTGGGCAATCAAACCCCTTTGGTACGTAGGATTACCACTAAAGAGGCAGACTCCCTTAACATAGAAGGGGGGTGGAACATTACAATAACAGAAAGCACAAAGCAAGACCCCCCCTTTATATACCCATGCTGCATTAAGAAAGACAGCCTTCAAACAAGAAAAAAGAAAACTCTTCCATTTGTGAGTCAGTGCCTCTCGTAAAAGGTACTCCCAGAAGAATCGAATCAGTAACCAGCGCGTCGAAACCTGAACTCGAACTGGCAATACAAAATGATACTAAAACTGGGCTACAACACCTATAAACATACATCTCTAATTTTCAAGAATCAGTTGTTTGAATAAAAATCGAAGAGACCTGTTTCATACTAAATCTATTTCATAATAGCATATGTAGTATTTTAGAATTCCATATCTACTGGGCAATAAATGGATCAGAACAAACCAGAATAATCTCAATCTGTGAGGGATTAATTCCTTCTCAAATATGATTGGTCATTTGTCTTAAACTGCTTTTCATATTTTTAACTGTTAAGTAGTCGTCAGGGCCTTTTAGGATTGTTTTATCTAGTGTAATGCAACCATAAATCTTTTGTTTTGAAACCACCCTATATTAAAAAATGGTATTGGTATTTAATCAAAGGTGTATAAAAGTTAGGATTTTAGACCAAGTGAATTATCCTCCCCCCAAAGTTTTGAACCTTAGGCGATATGGCACTTGGGTTAGGCCGCACTCAGATGGATGGGTGTGCACCCTGGCATTGGTGCTCGTCTTGTTTGGGTCTTTGCAACACCTCGGGATACTAAATGCCTGATTATGGGGAGGGGGGCAGTTAAACCAAGTGAAATGACATATGGATAGTGTCGCTGTAAGAGAGAAAGCATTGTCGCGATCCTTCATATTTAAATATACCGACTAATTGTTCATTGAAAAATATAAATATGAAACCCCAAATGACCTGGTACTGAATATGGACAACTCAACAACCCTTACTATTCCTGCCCTATGTCCTTTAACTTGTATTATTGCAACATCCAATTATGAAATCATCATTATTCCCATCCACTCATAACTCTTTATCATCTTCCGACTCTTTATTCTCCCTCACTGACCATCCCCATGCTCCCATACAATGCCCTTATACCCTCACAAGCATCCATCTCTTCGCCAATTGATAAACCCCAACTACTACCTAAAAATAAAACGTGCGTACCTATGTGTTGTTTTAACATCCACTACTTATTTTAAAATGTCACCCCTTTTCGCAACCATTAATAGCATTCTGGTCCTTGAATTAAGGCAGGTTACGGTTGAAATTATGCAAATCGCAATACTACCCAACCCGTCTCACTCAACAAAAGTAGATATAAACAGGCAAGGGCAGATGTACAATGTTGTTTTAAAGAAGAAGCCGTTACTCTTGGAAGGCGTACGTCTATAGGATTTCCATTATATCCTTACCCAAAGACGGCTGGTGACAAGTTCGTAGCGTGACAAGTAAGCCCACTAGGTCACGCCTGTATTTATTCATAGACATCACTTCATGTAAAATCATGGAGAGGAGGGTGGCTTCGGGCTTCTCCTACGCTGATTCAGATTTCGTGTTTTCACTAATATGGTAGTGTCGTGGTATAGGTTCCTATATACCATACATATATCTATTATATTTGATTTTAGAGTGCGCGGATTTTCCTTTTTAATACTTTTGGTTCGGTCGGATCCGATTACTAGGTCAGATTCTCGTAAGGGCGGGCTAGACCAATAGAGCTACTTTGATTCTCTGTATTTGCTGAGTGTCAAGTCTTAGTGGTTACAGTGGTATTACACGGCTATGATTAGCTCAAAGGTTAAAAGTAAAGGAGTCAACAAAATTAGACTTTAATACATATTAATAACTTAGGTTAAATGCTAGAACAATAAAGGACATATAATAATACAAATAGTTACAGTGGTCAACGTGCCAGTAATAAGATTAGTTATTTAAAATGCAATAAAAATGGATAGGCTTAATGGAAGTAAAGTTGGGCTTTACACGGAGACATAGTAAGAACGTACATAGTAAGCACGAATATAGTAAGCTCACAATGAAAAATGAAGGGGGGACGTTAGGCGGCAATTATAAATTTGGGGAAGCTAAAATATTCGTTACAATACCTTGTACAAATTGGAGGGGGAGAAGATGTCGTTTCCTGCGAAGTGGGGTAGAGGTTGAATCACTTCGACAGGGGCAAGGATCAACTTGCTCAGAGTTGAGGTGTTCCTTTGACATGACGGGGGAAGGGAGTCAGGGCCTTTGAGAGTAGAGGCTGTGAATTCTTCCGGTGGAATTTCTTCGAAAAAAACGGAGGGTGAGTTTCTCTGAGACGTCAAACGGTTTGTTTGGTCGACTATGCGTAATTAAAGGGGTATTACGCGAAGAACAATCTTCACTGAAGCCTTTTGGGAAAAGAATTGGGTTTTTCTTTAGAGAGGGATACGTTTCATTGAGTTAGACGGGTATTCCTACGGGAAGAGTATTTTTGACTGATCCAGGGTGGATATTTCTTTTAACCAAGGGGGGATATTCGGTTTTATCCCGCAAAATTGCCTTGCCTTCGGCGTATGACTACCCGAATCAAGGAGGAGTAAGGTAGTCTGCTCCCGTGAGCTTTCCTCGCACAAAATCTCCACGATTCCTGGCAACACGGGTATATATCTACGGCTGGATTGATGGAGCTTACCCCGTAGAAGGAGGAGGGGGGGGGGACTATCGTCCATCCTTTGAGTAGTGCGACCGCAGCGATCCTTGAGTGGCTGGAAAAGGGGGGGGAGAACTCCTTGTCTAAATACTGGAATTAATAAGGGGTGCATTCCAACAGCCCGCTTCTGCTGTTTCTCATACAATTGAGCTTGAAAAATTGTTCTAAGCGACAACGAGGTCCATCACGTGGAGGCAATGCTTAAAATCAACGTTATTTTTCTCATCACGTGCTTGTTCCCACACAGGTAGTGTCATAGATCACCTCTTCGACTTTACTCACGACGTCCAAGAACCCTTCAATCGCGACTTTGTGCTAACCTGTCGCTATTCTATTAAATTATCAATCGTTTCTCTTCTTTGGAAATAGATGGTTTCCTACCCACTTTCACTTCCACTTCCTGAAAGATAGTTCTTCGAGCGCCGTCTTGTTTCATATTATTCCATTTACTTAGAAGAGGACGGATCATTCCACATGGTTCGGCCCTAAGAGTTCTCATATTCTCCTCTTTGTGTTAAAAGCGGTAAAGTCCTCTCTTCCTCGTCCAATTAGCAGCACACTTCATGCTGACGACCTAACAAAGTAATACTGTGTTATATTACTAACTTCGATTGTCAGAAAACTTCTATTGTGGCCGTTAAGTTTGTTACTTCTCAGGATTTTTCCTCTTAGCATCACAGGATTAATTGCATCATATTTTGCCCTAACCGAAGCTATAAACCTATTTTTGGATATCTAGGAAACTAATGCGGTCAAAGCAATATATTTGACGTTTGAAGACTTCATATTCAAATGGAAGCTTTCAGGTAAGCATCACAACTCACAACTTACCACCTAGCCCATTTCTGAACTTTTGTTATCTATGACACATAATTGAGGCACTGACTGACTCACGTTACTTAGATTCTATAATTCCTTGGTCTATTCAATACTTGATTTTGGCATCATTCTGATTCATTCTTGGCTATCTCTTGTTCATCATCTTTATAAATGTTATGAGTGATAGATTGCTTTGCTCAATATCCAATTTCAGGGATAATAAAAATTAGTACGTGACGTGAGCTACCGCAGAGTGATCAGCAAAGTCCTTTGATCTATTAGTATTGCTTGTGACTTTTCAGATTTATCCCAGTTGGAATTGTGTTCTTAAACTTTATACAGTGGTTTGCGCTCATTGTTAGTGATGATTACCTGAATCCTGGGTGGGGATGGCCACTTGGAGGCTTTTGTGAGGAGGATAAGGTCACACAGGTTAACCTGCCTTATATGACAGGCTCTTTAAGAAGGGCGAAACTTGGCTCGGTGCAAGACACGGAAATTTAATCCACGTCGATGCAAGGCCCTTTTCAGGCAGCACGAGCTCTTGAAGAGTCAAAAACAAAAGGAGGGACTCTCTCTCCAACCTGGTGCTACTTTGTCGCCCAAAATATCCAAATTGATGTAAGAGAAGAGATTCCTCTACTTCTGCGAGGACTCCGGGATGGAAGGGTCCGAAACTGATATGGCAAGTGACCAGGCAAAGATCTGCATCTACGGTCCCGAGGCGCTCTCGGGCCAAAAGGCCAAAACAACGACCAAATTAGCAAGTGCGCTGAGCGGAGCCTCGATTAAGGAGAGGCCTCTCATTCATAGAAAACGTAGAGTTTTTAAGCCCTTTCTAGGTATTCGTTTGACAGGTGGTAGCAGGTTGTCTAAAGGCCACACGTTCCATCAGAGGAGAGCACTAGCTAAGTTGTCTGTAGAGATACAGAGATGACCAATTTCTTGGACAGGATCATTCTAGCGAATATGTTGGGCCCTTACGAGGTCGCTATGATCGGTGAACTTCAGACTCTTAGTTGCTCGCTTGTGGTTGTGACGCCACTCTAGCATGAACTACGTTATTAAAGTAGCTTTTGTGAGGTTACTACTAGATTACTATATAGAAGATATTTAGATCGTGTGATGATAAAACTAGGACGAGCCTCAAAACCCACTCCTACACTCTTAGTCATGTTCAAAAGTGACAAGCGCCCAAGGTCGTCGCTTGCCCATGAGTATCACTATCTCATGAAGCAATTCATGCCATTGATATAGAGGGGCTAATACTGCCACCGGTTTGGCCATAAGAATCGCCCCTATAAACGTGTAAAGACGGGTTTACCCAAAGTCTGTGTAAGTTTCTCTAAGGCTGTACACAATAAGAACTTATCGTGAATGGGCAATGTCTTAAGTGCGGAGAGCGGCACACTTTTTTTTAGGAAGAATGTAACGCGTATCTTCTGGAGAAACAACAACACGACCAATCCTAGGGGTTTGGTATTTGCTAACTGGATCGATGAGATTGAGATAGGTGTCTTAATTGTGGATGAGTATACGCATCATTGCCCGAGAGCAGCTTCATTTTCCTTCCTGGACCCTATCCCTGTGCTCTCAGGATTAACAGCCTGAATTTAGGTGGAAGGTGGTTGATGACCATAGTACTACCACTTGCCCAGTTACTATCGTTTACTGGGTCACTGCCGTTTGAAATTTGAAAACCCACCTCAGTGGTACTCGGAACAGCTATTTTAGAAAAAAACTGATTTTTTCCCAATCGAGGAGTTATGATCGGTGGAAAAGGCCGTTCAGTTCTTCACTGGCAACCACACCTTCGTGGGCCTAATCACTATTCATATAACGTCTAGTTATTTTGCACGCCATTCCCGTCGGTATAGGTCGTCCGAATGTCAGTTGGTCTTCAAACAGAACCGATATTCCTACATGTGCTATAACTGCCGTGCGAAGGACTTCATTGTCAGTAAATTTCGTCGAGCTGCAGCAAGTTTCGTCTATGTTTTAAATCCCGCTTGCCACCCTTTTTGCGGAAAAAGAAACTTTTATCAGCACGCCCGTCACGTTCTTCACGTGCTGGTAGGGCGACTTCCTTAATTTTCTACCGAGATTTACGCATTCGCAACTGAGCGTGTAATGCAAAAGGTGGACTCAATCTCGTACACCAGTGCCTTCCGCACGTAACCAATTTAAAACCTACTTGTCAATGCTTAGAGAGATGACACTCGCCCTGCGCTTGTACGCTGGGGCACGGCACCTACCTCTGTGGCCAATATCTCTCAATGCATCCGCCATGTGTATCAACCGTGCCTATGCTACTGAAAGACACCACTCATACCATAAGCCCTTTGACTATTTTTCGCCCGGCCTCTTCTCTTAAAGCTTTCATATCGCCAGGAGTTTTGCTTTCACCTTTTGGGAGCACATTTTGTCTCACGCTGGATCCGACCCGGTGTGCAAGTTTGGCTTAAAGTCCCAGAATGGTGTCGGCTTTTCCGTCGTTTCCCCTCTGGGCTCTAATAATCACTGCGTCTATCTTCAAGGATAAACTGGCTTAGGTACACCACTTGGTAGGGTAGATAACGTGTCGTTTCCCGTGTGGAGACACAGAGTACATTGATTGCTAAGGAGCATTGGAACTTGCATACTCCCTGGTTTGTGGTAACCACCCAGAGCTGCGCAGATGTTAAGATTACTTTTTGCTAGGTTATTGGACATGTTGGAATTGCGAGGGTTGAGCGCCCCGAGGATGGCGCCAAAGAGACTGGAGGGCTAAGTGAGCACCAGCGATTCGTTCTTCATCATACAAACCACATGGCAGGAATCAGGGCAGCCATCTGGGCTGCTTGGCAAACAAGATAGGTGACGGCCACGGGTAACTTAATGTTGTGTCCCATTGCACCACGAACGTTCGCATGCAACAACTCTAAATTCGATGACGGTTTAGTTTGCTTTCTGACATCTTCGAATTGTGACAACTGGCACTACTTACCGCCATCTTACGGAGCGCTTTCATGCAGTTTACTGTGACGACATCGTTGTAACCCAGCCTGTTGAACACTTTCCTGTTTATTGTCCCAGCCTGAGGGATCTTCGCGCATGTTACAAGTCCGGGCACCGGAAGGAGCTAGGTCGCTATTGCCTATCCCTTTACTTGAGATATGTTCTTACACAGGAAAGTGTAGACTATTTGATACCTAGAGTATCGTGTGACCCTCTATATTATTTCTCCTCCATTTTTTGGTGTTGGTCTCATGCTCCCGCCGCGGCGAAGAGAAAGGGCTCCTCCACTCTTCCTTTGTTTTGCTTTTGCCTTTATTTTTGTTTTTTTGTGCCTTTTGCTCGTTTGATTTTTTAATCTAACCCAGCATTTGTCTATAGGATCGTAAAAAGACACTCTGCTAATGCAATGCCATATTTGCTTTGTTCTCAACACTGGAACGGGAACATCTTTCATCATAATGGATTCTGTTAATCGATAATATTTCTCATATTTTAAAAGCCATTCATCCGTATAAAATGCAGATATGCCTAAGCAAAATATTAAAAAGAAGTCAAATATCATTTAATCAAAAGTAACTATGATAACTAGAGAGCTCTTCTTCTTAGATGATTCGTTTTATGTTAGTTTTACAAGGATATTTTGTAATCTTTTATTCTCTATACTCAAGTGGTAGAATGAAACGATAAATGAACATTAGATTAAAGTGAAGTTGGTTCTAAAACAAAGGTTTTAGAAATACAGGTAAAATATATATCATTAGATAAACTATCCCTTGGCCATGAAGAAAATTTCTGCTAGGGCCTCTACACATTAGGATATGACTCAAAGCAATAAAATAATGAAATTCATAAAGGGGTGTAAAATATGTGCAGGAGTTATAAGCCGATAATGTTTAAAGGGAGCTAATGTTATACCGATGGTGCCTCAGTTTGAAACATTCACTTCTCTATGGCTTCTTGTTTACCTTTAGAATGAAGCACTTACAGGATCTTTTGAGAGCAATGGCAATGCCAATGTTTTCATCATGACAACTAGGCATAGTGCCTAAATTTGGAAAATGGATTCCTTAAGACTCTATAACTATAAACTTAAAAAAATACGTAAATTCTTTAATATCGACCAGTTCAGTCGCAGTCTTTAAAATCAATTGTTATTGGGTATCAAAAGTGTGCGCTAAGCATCAAAGGCACTGAACTATACCACGATAACAATTTTGACCTCAACCAACGCAAATTTTCCATCCGAAAAAGGCTTACATGAACATTTAGTAGGTTATGAATGTAATTGATTTAAAAGTCCTTCCATCGAAACAACCAAATTTAATTTTTTGTCAAAAATTAATCCGAATAAATAAAAAAACAAGTGACGAGGTCTTTCAGTTTTGCTGAAATATCATTTGATATCCTTTTCACATCCATATCAGAGTAAACTACCATTTAGATCAAGTTGTAGTGACTTAAATTGCTGCTATTCAGATGATGCAAATATATGGAGGATGCGGGAGAACTTACCAACCTAATGGCATTACTTTTTTTTGATTAAATATTCTTCCGTCTGGGAGTCCATTATCACGAACGAGGAGGACACAATTTTCTTTACCACTGAACATATTGGTTGCAGTAACTGTTTGATTATTATAGATGAGCTCTTAATTGAATAACTCATTCAACATTCCACCAAATGCTAACTTAGTCTCGGCGTAGGAGTGGGTTTTTGTTTGTAGTCAAGAGATTGTTTATGAACTTAATATTGGGGTAAAGAATAAATTTCTTATTATGTGTAATAATTCTGTCCAAAAATGGCTGAAATATAGGATTTTGTTTTTCCATCCTGATAAAACGTTCCTTAATATCGTAAGAATCTTTTTGTCCCAGATTTACGAACTCGAATGTAAAAGGCTTGCACATATCCCTTATTCTCCCTGATCATATTCTTTTCATATTATCACTTATTTTGAAGCTTCAAACATTTAATTGGTGTTGAGGAATATGACTCTTTAGACATAATAAAAAAAATCATCATTAGCGACCTGTTTGCTTCCAAACCTTTTGAATTTTATAAAACGGAGAATATCAAAGTGTTAAAACGTTGACAGAATGTTTGTGATTCAAATACAGAAAATAAACAATCAAATCGGCAATTAATGATATTTAGTAACCTTGTAAATATTACATAAAAAGTACTACTTGCAGCCTCTTTAATGAAGGTGAAACTGATCTGATCTTATTTTCTTATTCCTGACGGTAATTGCATTAAAACTCATTCGTATAATTATTGTTTACCTTTCCTTTATGTTCATTAGAACACGTAAATTGCTTGGATTACTTACTTAACGTTTTATCCTAGAAGTACTCGTATAGTGGGTCTAAAAGAATCTTTTAGATTTAAGAATCACACTCCAACTTCATTTCTTTTCATGCTACTTACATACATACTCCAAAATCATAAACCAAAAAACTTCACCAGTATCCATCAGGGAATTGGATTAATCTTGGAAATATGCTGAGGGAATGTTAATTATTTAGTTCATTTGGAGGAGCAGTTATTTTCACCAAAAAGAATTGTATTTTATTGCGTCATTCGAATTGCTAGCGTCCTTTGATGCCTACATTATTTCGAAACTTATAACATTAACACATTTCAAATATTAAAGTAAATATATAACCATGAAATATTAACATTGAGATAAAAGGAACAAATTTCAACCACCCATAGTAAACAGTTATTTATAGTTTTTAGAATATTATTAACTTTTTCAAGTAGAATCAAATGACGTTTCTTACCACAATGTGTTTTATCTAAATACATCTTATATTTTCAATAATTTAATGTTATTTATTTATGAGAAAGTTAAATAAATTCTAATGTACAAAAGTTTAGTTTTCATTATTATTATCAATGTTCTTCCATCTTTTGATTCAGCATTTGATACCATTAATGAAGAAATCAATCAGATTTGCTGAAAAATATGATTTGATAGCATTTACACCTCCATATTCGAGAAAACTTTGACATTTAGGTGATGCTGTAGTGACCATCATTACTGGTAATCAGATTGGCCAATGAATATGGAGGATATGGGAAAACATATCAACTGAGGCATAACTTTTTTTCTTGGTTAGACCTGCAACGTTCTGGAGGGGAATTCTCCTGAGGCAGAAGAACCCAAGTTTCCTTCACCAATGACACACGTTTTTATCTAAACATCTTCACTAAATGTTCAATTGTTGAACATATATTTTGCAGTAACTGTTTGCTTGTTATTGAGCATATTCATGGCTCGTAACAATTCTGTCTTGAAATGACTCAAGAGCATTCCAATTCATTTGAGATAAAGCAGTACTCATATGTTGTACACGTTTTCATTCAATCAGTTCAAATGCATCCAAACACCATTTTTATGGAATTTCATGTGTTTATTAATTATTTTTGGAGTGATTCCTTACCAAAATTTGCTTTAAATTGTGTATAGGTATTTTTTCTTTCCCAAAATAATTAACTTAATATTTAATTTAATTAATGCCCTTTTTTAAATAGAATTGAGATTTTCTTCAAAACATTATTTTCACTAAGTATTTAGAGTTTTGAATTATTAGTTTAAGTAAAGATTAATGGATCTTTCCTAATCAGGAATTAATTTAAAAAAAAAATACAATCATAGATTTGAGTACAACGTAAAGTACAATGTATACGATTATTAGCAAAAATTTGGGGTGGTTTGAATACAACTAAGATATTACTTCCTACACAGATAAGGCAGTAATTATTTCACTATGATAGGAATAAGAGGGAAATGTCGAGAGATAACACGCCTTCGTGGATTCAGAGTTGCCAACGATGAAAAATTACCAATAGCACCATATATTATGCATCTGCCTTTTTATTATAAAGATTACACAGAATTAAATTATTATTTATCCTTTCCGCGGAATACAGTTATTGCTACCCTTCAGTAAAAACAGAGGGTTCCATAAATAAATATTTAAGCATGATTAAAATCAAACAAACATATTCGAAATATATCAACTCTCTAACCCAGTGTTTTTCAATCTTTTTATGATAGTGTCACGCTAATTCCTATCTAGAAGCAGTTTCGGCACCCCAACATAATAGTAGTTTTGTATAAATATAATTACATAGGAAACAGTTCAAAATTAACCACGATGAACAATTAATGTAATTTAATCTTACCTTCAAAAGCTTAATTTGAGCTCGATGAGTGTAACATAAGTCTTTAATATTGGGACGTAGAGTTGAAAAGGAACTCTCATTTCTTCATTCTCACTCTGAAATCTTTCTTTTTTACTGTGTTTTATACTGCACAATGCAGAGAGGCTAGTTTCAAAGTACTTTCAAGTGTCGTTAGAGTTTGTTATAAAAGTTTAAAATGCTGAATATTTTAATTAAGGAATTTAAAAAATAATTTCTTGGTAACTCCCTCGGCACCCTTTGTTGGCTCTTGCGGCAACCCGGTTGAAAACAATAGTTCTAAGCACTCAATAGCCAGGAAGCATTCTTACAGGGTTACGTCCCCGCGCGATCACCAAGCATAAGAGAACCTTCTCACACCTTCCTTTTTCCTCTCTCCATCTTTCAATTCTCTCTCCTTACCTTTTACCATTTTGCTGTTTACTTTAATTAGCCTCGTCTTACGAATAATAAAAAATCATAATAAGAGGAATAAAAAGGTTATCCCCGCAAGCACCTCCCCTTTACCGTTTTTCTTACCACTTTTCCATATTTTCCCATTCTATCCACTCTCGTTATATTCCTCCTTTCTCTCTCATCTTTTTGCTGTGTTTCACATCTTCCTTTTAATTTTGGTAACAATACAAACATAGGCTCACAAAAACACAACAATCTACAACGGAATAATCTTACATGATGAAATCATCGCATTTTTCTCATATTCTCTCTCTCTCTCTCTCTCTCCATATATATATACTTATATATATATATATATATATATATATATATATATATATATATATACATATATATATATATATATATATATATATATATATATATATAAAGAGTGTTCCAAAAACTTGGACAGATTTTCAATGCGAGTTAAGTTTAAGCTTCTAATGATTTTTTATTTTTCTTTCAGATTAAACAATTTCAGTCTTTGGCAATTTCAACCATGCAAAGAATAACAATCTAACAACGTGTTAAAGTTATCGAAGCCTATTACGAAAATGGACGTTCAAACAGAAACACATTTCGGGCACTTCGCGAATTTTTGGTCAACATAATCGACCAACCGAGAGTGCAATTGGGAAAATTGTTCGTAAATTCAAACAAATGGGGTTGGTGGCAGATATGAAAACGCTATTGCGTGCTCCTTTACGCCGTTCAGCTGAAAACATTGCTGCAGTGCGCGAGAATGTGGCCGAAGATCCAGACACCTCTATTAGTCATGCGCGCAGGAATTGAACTACTCCACAACAATGTTACATCGAATTTTGACAAAAGATTTGCCTCTATAAGCTTACAAAATTCAATTGACACAAGAACTAAAGGCAGCTGACCATTTGAAGCGCCGTATATTCGTCAATTTGGTGCACGAGCAAAGACAAGCCGATGATGATTTTTCGCATAAAATCATCTTTAGTGATGAAGCCCATTTTCATCTTGGTGGATTCGTTAATAAGCAGAATTGTCGCATTTAGGCCGATAAAAATCCCAGGAAGATTGTTGAAAAGCCACTGCATCCACAAAAGGGCACTGTTTGGTGTGCATTTTTTTTGCTAGCGGAATCATTGGCCGTATTTCTTCAAAAATGATGCCGGGAATTATGTTACGGTGACAGGCGAGCGATACCGTGCCATGATAACCAACTTTTTTGGCTTGAATTGAATTCTATGGATGTCTAAGATTTGTAGTTTCAACAGGACGGCGCCACATGCCACACAGCCAATGCAACAATGGCTTTATTGAATGAGAAATTCTCAGGTTGCATCATCTCTCGAAACAGCGAGGTCAATTGTCTACCATGATCGTGTGACTTGACGCCTTTAGATTTCTTCCTTTGGCGTCATCTCAAAAGTAAGGTCTATGGCAACAAGGGAACAACAATTCAACAGCTGAAGGATCAGATAATAAGGAATATTGGTGTGATCGAGGAGAAACTATGAGGGGACGTCATTAAAAACTTTGACCATCGAGTGGAGGTGTGCCGCCGAAGACTTGACGGGCATTTTAGCAATATTATTTTTAACACATAATTGCCATGACTCAACTAACATGATCCAATAGTGAAAATAATAAATTTTCACTAATAACACTGTTTTATTTACTGCTAACTTCGATCCGTCTTAATGGAACACCCTTTATATATATATATATATATATATATATATATATATATATATATATATATATATATATATATATATATATTGTGCCTTTTTCATTTCCTTTGTTTACTTTTATCTCTTCAATTTACTATACCTGCCTGTCGATTTCTTATTTCCTCACTTTCTTCTCTAGCCCTCTAATAACTCCATTTTCCTCCTCTTAGGGTACTATTCATCCTCTTTATTATATGTTTAAGTTTGTTTGTACGCGTATATCGAAATGAGATAAGTACTTGTATGTTATATTCCTCGTATATTACTAAATGAAAGCGATGAGGCAGTCACCTCTTTCCTTTTAATTTTGGTCACTGTGAGAGCACGACCTTGAATGACCAACTTGATTCCCCTCCCTTCGAGCGAAGGCCACGTGTCCTTAAGTGGGATTCCAAAAAGCGAGTAAGCAAAGAAATTCTCATGTGGAAACAGTCAACGCGACTGTCCACAGCTGTATTTGATTAAGACGTCTTAACCGAGAAACCCATGATCCGCGGACATGCTAATTTCCTGCAGACACGAGCCTCCAGCTAACCTCTATGCCTTGAGGCCAGGATCGCTGCAAGGACGAATGTCTTCCCAAAGGTCTTATCTCGTCTTGATAGACGAAGAACGGCGCCACTATGTTCCCCCGGGACTGTCATGCCGTGGAGGCCTTCTAGCGAGCAAGACAACGGAGTATGTAATCAGAGGTCTCCCGTTACTTGAGAGACAGTACCGTCTGCTTTTCCCGAAGATACACACCGCTCGTATCAAGTGGAACATCGGAGTTAGAAGGTTTCGTCGGTTAGACTAATTGCCGTGAATCTTTGGCTACAGTCAATAGGCAAATTCGCGAAGCGGCATTTCTTCTGAGCATCTCGCGAGTTCAAGAATATATCGCTTCACCTTTCAAGAGTAATAGGCCAGTATTCAAGATTACCTCACTTGTGCCCAAGAGAATCGAATCTCGCCGTTGAGATTACTTCGCCCGTGCCACAAGATCATCTCACCCTGTAAGAATCCGAGCTTTGCTTCCCCTCCCCCCCTTTATCAAAAGTCAAGTCTACAAGGTAAAGGCATTTTCACATTTTATACTCCTTCTCGGAGATTACCCCTTGTGTCATTATTTTTCTTTTTGACAGACTCAAGCATTTATCCCCTCATTGTCTTTGTAGTCATTGAGATATGTATTTCCTTTGAGCCCGACATTATTTTTACAATTTATCCCTATGTGTATGGTTTCATATTTATCTTATTTTTGTTGTAATTAAACCTTTATTTGTGGTTTTAACCTTTCAATAACATTGAATGAAAACTGGTATTTAAACTCCCCGGCCAACAATTACGCACTCGCCTAAATTTAATCGCTTTAAACTCCCCTGAACCCAGGGAAGACTTACTTCCCACTTCACTATCTCCGCACAGCCTATCATCTTTCGGCCGCCTGCTACGTGAGTGCAATTGCCTTCACAGCTGCTAAGGTATACACTTACGATACCACGACAGTCATACAAGAAACATAGGCTCACAAAAATACTTTAATCTACACCAAAGTAATCTTGCATAATTAAATCATCGCATCTTTCTTATATTCTCTCTCTCTCTCTTTCTTTAGAAACGTGTGTTTTACCAAAAGGTTGGAAAACAGCGAATGTTACACAAATATTCAAAATAGGAGAACGCTCCCATGCCGAAAACTACCGCCCTATTAGTTTAACCCAGGTAATTGGAAAACTATTTGAAATAATTATAATGAGACACAAAATTGTGGATCACCTAGAAATTAAAAACCTTATAAAAGATTCTCAGCATGGATTTCGTCGAAAACGATCATGTTTGACAAACTTGCTTGAATTCTTTCACGACATATTCAAAATATATGATGAAGACTGAGATGCTGATATTGTGTATTTCGATTTTGAGAAGTCACTCTACAAGGTACCGCACAAACTATTGATTGCCAAAATTAAAGCTCATAGTATTTGAAAGAAAGTAGTTAAATGGATAGAAAACTGGCTTATTAAAAGAAGTCAAAAAGTAGTAATTAGTGGCAGCCCTTCCAGCTATATTCAAGTAAAAAGCGGCGTTTCACAGGGATCGGTGTTTGGACAATACTCTTCCTCATACACATTAACGACATAAAAATCGGAATAATTAACAAGTTATCAATGTTTGCAGATGATACCGAAATTGGTGACCATGCAAAAACTGATTCAAGATGATATAAACAAATTGGTTGAATGGGCGAGCAAATGGCAAATAAAGATTAAAGTCACAAAGTGTAGTACCCTCCACATTGGTAAAAACAACATAAGAACCAACTATAAACTGGGCAAAACCGACATATCAAACGTCAACGTAGAAAAAGATCTCGGTATAAAAATTTCCAGCGAACTTAAATCAAGTAAACAATGCATGGATGCAGTGAAAAGGGCAAATAGGATACTAGATCTCATGGGGCGTACATTTCAAAACAAGTCTAAAAGGTGTATCTAACACCTTATAATGCACTTGTTAAGCTACATTTGGAATATTAGGTGCAGTTTTTGTTACCACATCTAAAGAGCGACACAAAAAGACTAGACCGAGTCCAGCGTCGAATGACCAATATGATTCCTCACTTGACAAAAAAGAATTACGAGGACAATCTTAAAGCTCTAAATATATTATCTATTAGACAGAGACGCATAAGCGGTAACATGATTGAGTTAATTAAAATCGTTTATGGATTGGAAAATATAAACAAATTAAAATTTATAATATTTATATCAAATGAATCAACGCGTGGTCACTTTTGGAAGTCACTTTTGGAAAGACAAAACGAAATTCTTCTTCTTAAACAGAACGATAAGAATCTGGAATAATCTACCAGTTGTTATGTTTAACGCAGTAAGTATAGTTTCATTTAAAGACAAAGTTGATAAATGGATTATAACAAATCTTACCCAAGACTTGTTTTACAGTAGGTGAAAAAAAGTGCGATGAAAAATAATAACTAATAAAAGGGCAATATACTTTTGCAAAAAATGTCCATCCTTGGATTTACTTTGCCTTTTCCTAGACCATATATTTGTGCCATAATCCTTCTGGTAGCCTAGTGAACATGAGTAAATCTGTTGGTACCCGACTTTAGATGTAATCTCTCTCTCCATAAAAATATATCTATTTATCTCTCTCTCTCTATGTATATATATATATATATATATATATATATATATATATATATATATATATATATATATATATATATATATACGCGGGGCGGTCAATAAGTTTTGCGAATCCGTAGGGAAAGACATAGGAAAGAGGGATGGCTGTTTGTGGGGGTGTTAGGACAAGTTAGGACAAGTCAGGACCTGCAGCCACACGCTACTTCCTCGTCTATTTAAGAAGCAGTAGCTGATCGCAGATCGTCAGTCACAAATTTTTCAACAATGGAGAAGGTTGAGCACCGCGCAGTGATCACATTTTTTACCAAGGAAGGCAAGAATTCAAAAGAGATCCATGAACGCATGGTTGCCGTGTACACCTACACCGCCCCTTCCTATGCAACAATTCCGCCATGGTCGTAAGTCCCCGTCTAGGACGCACGTCAGATGTGACCAACGAGGACGATGTAGCCCGTGTGGAGCGGATGATCCTCGAAATTCGACCGGTAAAGGTCGAAATAATCGAGCGAGAACTTTGAATAGCACATGGAAGTGTTATGAACATCATCCACGACAATTTGGCCATGACCAAGGTCTCTGCGCTTTGGGTCCGTAGAAACCTCACGCCGCATGATCGACTTCAACGTCGTCAAAGGTCACAAGGCGAGAGTTGCACAAGCTGCCCTGCGTGAGTGCGGATTTGAGGAGTTCATCCATGCCCCCTACAGTCCAGATCTGGCCCCTAGGGACTACTTTTTATTTCGCCAGCTCAAGGCTGCACTGCGTGGACGCTGGTTTTGGGACGATAAAGATGTCGAGCTCGCCGTCCAGGAGTGGATTGAATAGCAGTCGGCAATTCGAAGCCTCAGGGACAAGTGGCGCAAGTGCATTGAAGTCAAGGGTAGTTATATTGAAAAATAATAAACACTTTTCCTCACATCTCGTTTCCTTATATCCGATTTGCAAAAATTAATGACCGCCCCTCGTATATATATATATATATATATATATATATATATATATATATATATATATATATATATATATATATATATATATATATATATACATATATATATATATATATATATATATTTACATATATATATATATATATATATATATATATATATATATATATATATATATATATATATATATATATATATATATCTTGTACCTTTTTCCTCTACCGAATAACATTAAGAATATAGATGATATCTCCAGACACACTACTCCCTCCAATTTTCTCCACCTGCCTTTCGATTTCTTATTTCCTCGCTTTTCTCTTTATCCTCCCAATAACTCCATTTTCCTCCTCCTAGTCTTCGTCTTCTATTCATCCTCTTCATTACATATGTAAGTTTATTTGTACGAGTATGTCGAAATGGGATAAATACCTGTATGTTTTATTCCTTCTAAATTACTGAATGAATGTGATGATTCAGTCATAATACACATACATACATACACGCCCATTCACGCGCAATATCTCATGATGATTTCAACACGGCTATGTTTAGGATACACGTCATAAACCCTTGCTTGTCCCCAAGGGATTACAGCGAGAGTGTTTGGAGCGTGCACACCTCTATTATTCCTAGAGGGTTGAAGAGCATTGGACACCAACACTGCTACGTACATACTATAAAAAATTATCTTAATTTGTTGGTCGATTTGATAATTTTTTTTTTTTTTTTTTTTTTATAGAGCCCATCTGGCAACTACCCACTTGGGCATAAGTCGCCGAAAAACACGACAGCCTAGAATTAGGCTACTTTAAAGTTAAAATATGAAAACTTAACAATCAATATAAATTGGAAAAACTTAACAATCGAAGCAATCTCCGGCAGCGGGGGGAGGTCCCCCTCACCCCGGTGCAGGAGAGTGCAACCTAAAACAAAACAATAACAAAAAAAAGGAACCTTAAATAAAGGGGAGAAGGCCGGCCTCCCCCAAAAAGTCAATAAGTCCACCAGTCATGGTGCACGCACTCGTCCCGAGTACAAGGGACAGGCGGTAGCGACCCCGCCCATCCCGGTACCGAGACAGGTATCGTGCGCGAAGATCACCCAGACTGGAACATTCGACAAGAATATGCCGAACAGTCTAGGGAACGACCTAGTCGTTGCAATAGGGCACATGCGAGCGCTCCACCAAGTAACGATGCGTCACACGAGTGTGTCCGATTCGAAGACGACAGAAAGCAACCTGAAGCCGCCGCGGCATTGGGGGATAGGTCCATGGGAACAGTCGCGGCGCAATGGCACGCAACTTCAAGTTCCCCTCGACTGTCTCCCATCTTCTTTGCCAAGCAGTCCGAAGAGCTGCCCGTATTCCTACCATGTAGTTAGTGTGAGGAAGAGCGAAACGCTGGTCCGGTCGCAGAGTCCTCGCGGACTCTTTAGCGCCCTCATCGGCGCGCTCATTCCCCGCAATTCCTACATGTCCAGGAACCCAGCAGAAGATAATCTCGACATCTGCCCGGCTCGCCAAAACCGTGGCGTCACGGATTTCGCGAACCAGGGGATGCGGAGATTCCAATGCCCCGAGAGCACTCAGGGCGCTTTGTGAGTCGCTATAAATCACAATCCGGTCTCCGAACCGGGCACGTCGCGTAATCTCCCGTACCGAGTGGTGTATTGCCACCAGCTCGGCCGTGAAGACAGACGCAGCGCCTGGTAGAGCCCCGCTGACTTCAAACAGAGGGGATACGGCGTGGAAGCCGACCCCCTCTTGGGACTTGGAGCCATCCGTATACACTGGCACGGTACCAGCGTGACACGATGTGTGCTCCAAAAAGGTCGAACGCAATACTCCCGGCGCAGTACAAGCTTTGGGAGCAGAGGCGTGGCGACAAATAGCCAAATGTGGTACCCTCCAGGGTGGCGTCCTTGGCAGAACCAAGGGCGCCACCGGCCCGAGAGCTATATCTACCTCTCGAAGGAGTTTCCTGGCCCTAAACCCAAAGGGCTTAGGGTATGACTGGCGTCTCTCAGGGGCATAGGCACCATCGAGATCAGCTGCGGATGCAGTGAGAGCTGTTGGCGACTGAGGGAGGCGCCGGGCTCGCACGTACAGGCGAGTGATGCACTGCACGCGGCGCAGAGCGAGTGGCATCTCCCCAGCATCGACCAACAGGCTCTCAATGGGGGAAGTGCGGAAGGCACCGGTCGCAAGGCGAAGGCTGGTGTGGTGGATCGAATCCACCTTCCGCAATAAACGCTCGGCTGCGGATGCATAAAACTCGCATCCGTAGTCGAGCTTCGAGCGAACAAAGGATCGATAAAAAAGTAAGGCGGTAGCCCTATCAGCGCCCCAAGCGCTGAACGTCACGGAACGGAGAATGTCCATGGCGCGGGTACAAGAGACCCTAAGGCTGCGAATGTGAGCCTCCCAGGTGAGGCGTCGGTCGAATACAAGACCAAGGAAACGGTGCGACTCAACCACATCCAGGCGCACCCCATTAAGAAACAAATCTGGGTCGGGGTGAAGCCGTGGGTGGCGGCAGAAGTGCACCACCTTAGTCTTGGCCAAAGAAAACCGAAACCTGTGCGCTTCGGCATAGCGAGAGACGCGGTTCAATGCCTGTTGGAGTCGGCGCTCCAGAGTTGGCATCTGGGCCGCGCCAAAAGAGATCGAAAGGTCGTCCACGTAGAGCGTAGCGAGAACATCTTCCGGCAGCACCGAGGTGATGCCGTTGATGCTCAGGGCAAAGAGTGTGACACTGAGGACACTTCCCTGCGGGACACCCTCTTCCTGCTCCTTTGGGCAAGAGAGGGCTCCCCCCACCCGTACGCGGAATCGACGATCTCGCAAAAATTCAGATATAAACATTGGGAGGCGTCCCCTCGCCCCCATCGTGTGGAGAGTCTCCATGATACCGTATCGCCATGCGGTATCATAGGCCTTCTCCAGATCAAAAAACACCGTGGCGTAGTGCTGTCTACGAAGGAAAGCCTCGCAGACGGCATTTTCCAGTCGGAGCAGAGCATCCGACGTGGAGTGGAACTTACGGAAGCCGCACTGTGCAGAAGACAGATGGCCTCCGCTGTCCAGGAAATAGGCTAATCTAACATTTACCAATTTCTCCATCAACTTGCACACGCAAAAGGTTAGAGAGATTGGGCGGAAACCGGTCGGAGTAGAGTGATCTCTCCCCGGCTTGCGAAAGGCGAGCACAGTAGCGATTCGCCAGGAGTCTGGGAGAAGACCTTCCACCCAGATCCTGTTGAACAAATCTAACAGAAAGGCCATGCCTCGCTCACCCAGGTGTCGAAGCATGGCGTACGGGACATCGTCCGGACCATGGGCGGTGTCCGCGCACGAAGCGAGAGCGGAGCGCAACTCACTCACAGTAAACTTGTCGTTGAAGGGTTCTCCGCCTCTGGAGGTAAAGTCCAGCCGGCGGCCTTCCGCGACATCACGACGTGCATTGAATGCTGGCGGAGCAGCATCACGGCTAGAGAATGCGGAAAAAGCGGTCGCTAAGGATTCCGCCACGGACGCGGGGTCCGAGATTGCGGTCCCATTCTCCTGGAGAACGGGAGGGGGGTCCTGCGAGAACTTGCCCCGAATCCTTTTGACTCGCTTCCACACCTCAGCTAAAGGGGTCTTCCCGTTAAGTGAAGACACGTATGCCCGCCAAGAAGAGCGGCGGGCGTGCTTCGAAATATACCGGAACCTAGCCCTAGCCCGACGAAATTCAGCGACAGTGAAATCGTTCGGGCGGCGCTTATAGCGCATGTAGGCATAACGCTTCTGTTTGAGGGCCGTCTCACACTCGGCCGACCACCATGGGAGTGGTCAGCGTGCAAAACGGCCAGACGTCCTAGGAATAGTAGTCAGGCCCACGGCGATGAGGTTGCCGGAGAAGAATTCAACGGCATCATCTACCGACCTAAACTCCTCGACTGAGATAGAGAATTCAGTCATTTCCTGAAATGCAGGCCACCGCGCCCGCGCCAAGCACCACCGAGGTGGTCTCTCAGGCGGCAGTTGCCCTGAAAATGATATTTGAATGGGAAAGTGATCACTACCATGGAGGTCATCGACCACCCCCCAATCAAAATCAGGCTGTGCATCTGAAGAGCACAAAGATAGGTCAAGGCAAGAAAATGAAGCGGTTCTCGGACAGTGATGCGTAAACTCATCCACGTTTAGGACACCCATCTCAAGCTCTTCGATCAGATCGGCAAGGACTTGTCCCCTGGGATTTATGGAGTAATCTCCCCAGAGAGGATGCCTGCCGTTCAGATCTCCAAGCAAGAGATAGGGCCTCGGCAACCGTGCAACGACGCGGCGGAAGTCCCCCGCGTCGAAGTCAGCTGACGGTGGAATGTACGCAGAAATGATAGTATACCTCCTATCCAGGTGCAGCTGCACAGCCACTGCCTGAAAGGAGGTATCTAAAGAGAAAGGAAGAACGGAGACATCATGCCGGGTGTAAACTGCGCATCCCCCAGCCCGGCCATCCCGAGGTGGTGGGGTCGCAAGACCCTTATACCCCGGGAGGGCAGGGAGGGGGCACGCACCTAGCATGGTCTCCTGCAAAAAAATAGCTAACGGGGAACGGGACGAGACGAGCCTCCGCAGCTCCTCCCAGTTGGCCCGGAGTCCACGGCAATTCCATTGAAGGAATATGCCCTCCAGGCCTAGTTTGGAGGAGACGCGGGGGCCCTCCTCGAATTGAAGACCCTCACGGGAATGGCCGTACGCTTCCCGGGGGCAGAACCCCGGGCGCTGTTGGCCGGACAAAGCGCTGAAGGCGCTGTCGCCTTCGAGGACTTATTGGGGGAGGTTGGGCTCGCCATGCGAGTCTTTTCCTCCCTCCGCCTCGAAACCTTAGGCGGGCGTTGCGGCTTCGGAGGCGGGGGGCCCTCTTTTCGAGGAACCACCGTCTCCGAGCCACTCGCTCCACCTCGGGACGTGGGCGAAGGAGCCGAAGCTCCTTTGTTGCTGTCCTCCTTTCGGGGGACAGCTTTAGGAACCCCGGAAGATGGCCTAGCGACCATCTTCAGGGGTGTTGCCTCCTGTGAGTCTAACGACTCGGTGGAGGCGCGTGGCCTTACGGGAAACGGTCACGCTGGGGGAAGAGGGGGGAGCCCTGGTTTTAGCCAGGGCAGGGTATGAGCCCTTTTTGCCGCCAGCTTTACCAGGGGAGCGCCCGGGTTGGGTAGAGCCCGCAGAAGGGCTCCGAATGGGCGCGGAAACAACCGTGCTCGTTGGCCTGGATGGGCCGGGAGCAGAGGGTGCCTTCCTAACTATTGAGGCATATGACGTCCCAGGCAGAGCCGGGCGCGCCAGGACCAAGTCCTTTGCCTCGCGGAATGAGAGTCGATCCTGGGCCTGAACGGCCAGGATTTCTTTCTCAAGGAGATATGCACCACATTGCTTCGAAGAAGCAGGGTGCGGCTCTCCGCAATTGACACACTTGGCCACACACGATTTGGACTTATCGTGTGCGACCTTGGAGCAATTTACACAGACTTCGGGTGACCCCGACTTTGCACGTCTACATGAGCGATTCGTATGGCCGAAGCGGTGACAGTAATAGCACCGCCGCGGCAGTGGCACGAATGCCTTCACGCGGTAGCGGTACCAACCGGCACGCACCGACTCAGGGAGCTTGTCACAGTCGAACGTGACGAAGAGTGTAGGGGTGGGTCTCGAGGCCCCTCCCTGTTTTCTCATCACACGTTCGACCTTGACCGCCCTATGGTCGGCCAGCTTTAAGGTGATGTCTTCAATGGAGTAGTCAACGAGTTCCCTCGCATAAACTACTCCTTTCACAAAGTTCATGGTAGAGTGCGGCGTCACACTCACCGGGGTGCCATGAAGTGTCCGAAGAGCACTAATCCTGGCCGCCTCGGCGGGATTCGCCGCATTCGCCAGAAGGCTCCCGTCCGAGAAACGGGTTACCTTCGGCTCTCTACCAATTGCACTAGCTAATCCTCTCCGCTGATGGATCATGTTGCCCTTGGACAACATGGTGCCATCAGCAGAGCGAATAACGAGGAAGCGTTTGAAGCCAGCGGGCTCGAAAACGCCAGGTAACCTCTGAATGAGGGGCCCCGATGTCATCGAGGCTCCGCCCTGTGCACTCTTGGTATTAGTCTTCTTTGTCAGGGGCTCCGCAACCGGGGGGGCAGAGGGGGCGGATGTGCCGATCTTGGCTTGGTCGCTTGCCAGAGTGGCAGCAGACCCATCCGTCCCCGCAGCCCCCGCGGATGAAGAGGAGCCCCGAGTCTTTTTGGTCTTTTTAGTCTTTTTCTTTTTCGGGGAGGAGGGCGGGGAATGAACCCGCTTTTCACCTCCGCCGGCAGAAGTCCCCAGGCCAGATGGACCAGCCTCAGCCAGGTCCCTCTCCGAAATGGAGAAGGTCCTGGTTGTCGTAGGGGCACCTGTCGGAGGAGATCCCTCCCCTCCTTCTACTGCCTCGGAGCCCTCAGCCATTTGAGGAGGACCTTGCATAGGGGCGGATTCGGGTTCGGTGCTTGGCGCCGAGCCCGAATTCCCCCCCATGGAAGTCCCTACCGTCTGGGGCTGGGTCTCCTCAAGGACCATGTCTATCACAGGAGGGGCCTCCAATTGGCCATCCCCTCCCAGGACATCTCAGGTCCCCTTGGCAGTGTCGCCAGTCTTGTATGGGGAGGCACAGGCCTTGACCCCGGCAAGGTTTAAAATTCTTGCCAGCAGGTCTTTTGAGGGAAGCGACCGAAGGGGCCTGGCTTCCCTCTCCCCCCTAAGGGGGTTTGCCCTACCGAGCCGCTTTGATGGGAAGCGGCTGGCTAAGGGCTGCCTGCTGGCTTTCTTGGCAGTCCCCTTGAAAAGAAAAGATGGGACTGCCGCTGGGAAAAGGGAGGTGCCCGAAAGCACCTCCAGAGAAGGGGGTGAGGGGGAGTCCCCTGCACCCGTAGGCGAAGGAGAGGAGTAAGCCTCCTCTCCGGTTAGAGAAATATGGAGGGTCCCCTGTGCAAGCACAGGGGGGGGGGACCTCCATTTTTTCGGTGAAGCTGCCCAAGGGCGGCTCCGTCGATGAGCAAGGGGGAGTTAAAAGGGTTTGGGTTTTTTTTTTTTGTTCATCTATGGGCATGGTGACCCTATTTTTGCCACGGGACGCAATAGCTCATCACCCCTCGCAGTAGCCCGCACTGCGAGAGGTGCTTACAAGCCCGGCAGAGCCAGGCGCCGCCATTCGGGACCACCCCTCCCGCCTGGTGGCCTGGCAGTCCATCGGCATGGCGGCTCCACCTTGGACACGGCGTAAAAAATATAGGTTGTGAAGAGGAGAGGAAAAGGGATGTGAGGAAGGTATGGGTGGGGATGAAGCAGGTTGTTAAAAAACCCCCATCCCGAACCGGAGCTCAGGGGTTAGGGGACAATGTCCCCTCCCCCCTCAGCCCCGATCCGGGGTGCTTGGCTTGAGAAGAAGGTCAGCATTCTACCCTTTGAAATTAGAGGCTGACCAGAGAAAGTTGTGGGAGAGGTTGTATGAAAAGCGACAAGGTAGGGGAGAAATCGGGCTATCTGAAGGAAGGAAGAGAGGCTATGCTGGGGCCGGACGGAGCGCTGGATCCCGTCAGCGCGGCGGCCAGGATGGCAAATCGCCGCGCCCCTTACGGGGGGTCGATTTGATAAATGTAAAATGCAGGCTCGAGTTGATTGAGCAATGTGCAGGTAATTCATGATATTGGGAATATTAATTTATCTATTAGATTGAGGAATAAGTCCTTGCGTTTTTTTTAATGATGTGTGGATATAAGTTTTGTTGACGTGATTTGTGCACATAATAAGAAACAATAATAAATAATGAAAGCAAAATTTGCAAAGGTTAGGCTACGTCTCTTAACAGCGTAGACTATTAAGCTTTTGCTTAGGCTACGTCTTGAAGTTGAGTAATAAGTCATTGCGGTTTATTTAAAAGTTGGGTTAATTTATCTTTTCCTGTCTACCCTCAAACAGGAATGTTAAGTTGAAAGAAAGGCGCATTTTCGACACTTGTTGTGATTGATTTTCAATCGAGACGGGAACACTGCAAACGCAGCCAAAGCTCGTCGCGATATTTGTGCTGTGTATAGAGAAAATGCTTTAACAGAAAGGACAGCTCAATGGTGGTTTTCACGTTTCAAAAAACGGTCATTTCAATCTTAATGACGAAGAACGTTCTGGTCGCCCCATTAAGTTGGATGAAGAGCGATTGAACGACCTTCTTCATGAAAATCCTTGTCAATCGACTAGAAAATTGGCTTTACAATTGGTGTGTGATCAGAAAACTGTAGCGAATCGCCTTCATTTGATGGGGAAAGTTAAAAAACTCGGTGCATGGGTTCCGCAGGCTTTGAGCGAAAGCAACAAACTTCAACGCTCCATGATTCCGCAGGTTTGTTTTCTCATCACAAGGCTACTCGTGAAAATAGGACAGATTTCTTCACCGCATCAGCACTGGCGACGAAAAGTGGTGTGTTTATGTCAACATGAACCATCGAAAACAATGGCTTAACCCCAATAAAAAAACACTTCCGCGATTAAAGCAAGGACTTCATCCACGAAAGACTATGCTGTGTGTGGTGGGATTGTGAAGGCATCATTCTTTTTGAGCTCCTTGCGAACACCGAGATTCTCAAAGCAGAACTATACGTTCAACAAATGTATCGACTCGCCGAAGCTATTCGTGAAAAGCGACCTCATCGACGTTATGAAGTCCTTCTGCAACAAGACAATGTTCGTCCTCACAATGCCAATATTACACAAGACACCCTCCAAACGCTTAAGTGGGAACTCCTGCCGCATCCTCCATTTTCGCCAGACTTGGCTTCATCGGATTGCCATCTGTTCCGATCGCTCTTCAACAATTTGTGCGGCGTTTCGTTCAATACTCATGTGGAATTAAGAACCTGGTTAGATGTATTCTTCGAGTCAAAATCCAGAGATTTTAATTGCAGAGGCATCGAAAAACTAGTTGAACGATGGGAAGAATTCGTAAATAAGAACGGAGAATATATTATTGATTAAATGGCATATTGTGATCAATTAAAAATTAAGTTTGTCTGAAATTGTTAATGGTAATGAATAAATTTGATTAAACCGCAAAACCTATTCCTCAACCCAATATCAAAGTTTAATAAATAGTATATATGTAAAAAATAATATAAAAATAAAATGTTTTTCTATAAAGCGAGCGCCTAAAAGGAATCGAGGCTGCTATTAAAATGGAAGGGTTCCAGCCCAGGGAAGCCGTACAGTAGAATTTATTATTATGAAGAAGACGACTAATCCCAGAATAAGAACGGCTATTGAGGCTATGTGAACCGGCTATCATGCTCAGATGACAAACGATAGGGGTTGATTCATGAATTTAGGATGATTAATTTTTATTTTATAGTGTTAATTGTCTAAGATGGTGTATGATCAATACAATTCGTCAAATGTTTTGGTCTTTGCCGAAGAAGTAATAGTAGATCTCACGTATTAAACTACTACTAATAATAATTCCAGATGCATGCTATGGAAAAACGATAGGAAATAAGTAGATAAATTTTATATTTTATCTTCTTTCTCAGATGAACTTGTTAGTTCTGAACTTTAACAGCAAATTTTCTTTCTTTTCCTTCTGGTTTATTTTTCATTTCATCCGTAGTCTCGCTTTTACATCATTTGCTTATATACGTTATTATCTTTAATTAAGTCTGTTTGTAGTATTTTCACTTATCTAGAAAAAGGGACAGTTGGTGGATTTACAAGGGATTAAATCTATGCCTGCCTGTTTGCCTGATCCTTGGGATTTGTGTAAAGGAAACATTTTAGGATGGAGAGGACAAAATGAGCGGGATAGACAATTCATATTGCTCTTTTTGTTTTTATTTTTGAGGCAGTAGAATATATATTAAGATTTAAATAAGCTTTCATTGATGATGCAAAGGGGATGATTTAATTCAATCAATGTGCAGGTTGTATATGTAATTTCGCTTGTAAAATGCAAGGATTGAGGATTATAAGTGCTCTTATGAACATAGCTTTAAAAACGGAGTTTTTAATCTTAACATCATAGTGTGAAGAAAAATAAATGTATAAGTTGAAAAGGGGTGGTTTACGATAAGCAGCGAGTCTAATTTGGTCAATGACTCATACAATTTTGATTTTGAGAAAAGCTAGACACCTTTATTTTTCCCATTTCAATTTGAAATTGAGTATCTGATAAAAGTCATTGAGATTTATAAGGAAATCATCGAATGAATTTAACCTGTTTATAAGCAAATTGGATACGACATCGTCTACATACCTAAATTATACAAAATATAGATGTGGAATAACAGAATGGAGTAAGGTAACTTCAAAATGTTCCATTAAATCCTTAAATAGATTAAGTTCTAAGGGATTACAAAATTGGTCCTTCTTGTGTAGAGTAAGGGTACAAGGAATGCTATCTTATGTCAAAGCTTTTCTGTAAAATGTATCGGATAAGTGCTTGTGTTAATAGTGAAGAGGCTTATGCAGTTGTTGCACGCCTATGGTATGGTTTTTTATAAATCTATTTGTTTAACCTCTTGAGCAATATATTTTCTCTACGGTCTCTGAATCTCTATTGATGTTGCAGAGAATCATTTATAGATTATATCAACTATTATTAGCGCTTCGGGGCTATTTCTTTGTCCTTCTTGAGTCGAATAAGGGGTCAAGGGAAGCGAACTTTGGTCATCGCTTTTCTGTACGACAGGTCAGTGTTGAAGTGAATATGACAGAGGCTCATCCGGTTAGTGCTCATAGAACAATATAATTCTCTATGTTCTATCTCTATTCGTGTGCAGACAGGTTATCTATCGATTAACTTAGCTATGGTATAGTGCTTCGGATTATTTCCCCGTCGTTCTTTTGTGGAATAAGGGCGACAAAGAAGACTAGCTTTTTCTTCGCTTTTCTGAACGACTCATACGCTTGTTTCACGCCTGTAAGTGTTTGTTTATTCATCTATCTATTTGTACAATCTCATTGATACGTAAATTTCTCTGTGTTCTTCATTTATACATATGTTGATGTGTCAGGTGGATTATGTATCGCTTATTTCGAATATATTATACTACACCGGGATATTTTCCGAGAGTTTTTATCTCAACGGAAACTTACCAACTCGAGGAACTAAGTAAGACCGTATCCTAAACTTTTACGTGGCAAAAGCATCAAGTAAGAAGAATCGTGTATTGGCATGTATACATTGAGGAGATAAATGTTTCTCGCATAAATGTATGCATATACGAGAAATAATACGTGCAGTTTCTTACCCAAATTAATAAAACACGTACAAATACAAACATGTAAACACAGAGAGAAGAAAGAGAATGGAAGAATGAAGGGGAAGAGGAAAAAGAGAGGAAAGCGAAGAAAAGAGAAATATGTAGAAAGGGATAAAGGAAAGGGCAGCGAAGATGTTTATGCTGATATGATATATATTCTTATTAATGAAAATAAAGAGGAAGGTAAAGAGAACAATCAAATAAGTACAAGAAAGAATGAAATAGAGTGAGAAAGCAAACGAGAGAATATATGAAGTAACGATGTTGGGAATTCATCAAATAAGAATACTCGTGTGTGTCCCCACGTGTTTATGTATAGTATAGCCTCAATTAAAATGGAAAGACGAGGAATAGAAGAATAAAGGAAGATACAGGAATGCTAAAAAAAATCGAAATTGGATGAAAGGCAAAGGGAGGAGAAGTCAGTCCCCCGATATCTCCATATTATTATTCTTCTTACTATTTTTGATAAGAGGTGATAAATGGTGGAAATGAGAAAAGTAAAGAAGAAAACGAAAAGTACAGGAAAGGTAAAAGATAAAGGAAATAGAGAGAGATAGCAAGGAGTAGAGGAAAGAGAGAGTTGTGGAAACACAGGTATATATATATATATATATATATATATATATATATATATATATATATATATATATATATATATATATATATATATATATATATATATATATATAAATATATATATATATATATATATATATATATATATATATATATATATATATATATATATATATATATATATATATATATATAAGTAGAGATCCATGATGCAATGGCCCCAGGAAAAACTAAAAGGTTTTTACGAGTGTTTTCGAACTTTTTTCACTTCCTTAACATGGATAACAAATATATGAAGATACCAGGCAATGGCTTCGCCACTCCTTCCTACGAGATGAGCTTGCGCTTCGCTCTTAAGATTAAAATCTAAAATAAAAAAAAAGCAGCCATGGTTAAATTTTTATATATTTTCTGAACTTCGCTAATTATAATAATTTTAAACATAAACACTAAAGTATTTCCCCCTTTCAAAAAATCACGTTGCTAAAATATAGTTATAGATAAAATAAAAAAGCACCATTGGATAATCATATTTATTTTTTCTGAACTAAACTATTTTGTTTTTTCAAACTCTAAAAGAAATTCTTAGAATTTGCCTTGATAAAAATTTTAAATACACTTAAGTCATAATCAAACTAAGACAAAATTATTATTCAAATGCTACAAAAAATCTCGTTCTTACACTATAGTTAGTAATGATGATTGTCGTAGATTGCCCCTTTTTTTGTTCTAAGAGTGCTAAGAGTGCTAATATTGATATCTTAAAGAAGAGAGCCGTTGGAAATACGTAAGGATATAGAGAAACGCACAATAATTCCCCAAATAAACTTATATTTTAACTTTAACAATTGAATACACAAAATTTGAACATTAACCAAAGCAATACTCCGAATATTATCATACACAAGAATTATTTTAATTAGTTTGACTCTAAAATTGGTAAATTTCGCTACACACAGCAATATATAAGATTTAGGCTTACGGACTCTACTGGAGTTTAAATACTTCAGAAATTTTATTGTTTCACGCCGCGTGCCGCCTGGCCAGATGTAGCTGGGCGGGATCACGAGGTCCTTTTGGCGAAAGTAGCAGCTAGGGGTCCACACGGTATTCAGGGGGGGGGAGCAGAAACGTCAAGGACGAGAACAATTCGGTGCTTTATGCGGCACCAAGGTAGTCGTGGTCTCTCTGGCGAGAGTGAGTCTATCTTGGTTCCTCACCCTAAGTTAACTTGGAGTGCGGTGTGACCACCGAGTAATGAGCTCGAGGGGGAGCTTTTCTCCTTCGTTACTTAATTCCTTTATGGGCGAGGACTGAACTCGTGGAGGGTCTTCTTAAAGGGCAAGGATAACGGAGGGGGTTTCTCTGACGAGAATAAGTTAAACTTGAATAAGTTAACTTAAAGGTTGGTTTAGTAACCAGGAAGTAGCTCGAGGATGAGCTTCTTCTTAGTTCCAGTCTTCCTCAAGGGCGAGTATAACGGAGGGGGGTTTCTCAGACGAGAATAAGTTGAACTTGGTTCCTCAACCAAGTTAATTTATGAGTTCGGTGTGGCCACCGAGTAACGGGCTCGAGGGGAAGCCTTTTCCTTCTTTCTTTAATTTCTCAAGGATGAGGAATACCCCTGGTGTTTAAGATGCACCGGGATATGAGGAGTCTCTCTGACGAGAGTAAGTTGAAATTAACAAAGTTAACTTAACGTTTGGTTTGATAACCAGGGACTAGCTCCAGGATGAGAGACTTCTTCGCCCCTTAAGTTAGGTAGCCCTGCCTCTCTTGCAGGGTACTTCTTGGTCTGGCCATCCAAGTAATCTACTTGTCCAGTCTCAGGAGCGCAAGGTCTTAATCCGGCGACTTCGTTACCTGGAGACTGACGTATTTTACCTCGATTTTCCTTAGTGTTCCTCATTTATACCTTGTCACCCCACTGGGCGAGTGCTAAGAGGAGGGAGGGCTTGATGACGGGCCCAGGAGGGTTCTTATGCAAAACGGTTTTTCTCACCAAGTTTTGCATCGGCACCTCGTTAGCCTTCGAGCTTGGGAGAAACACGTTTCCAATATCTTACTTGACTTGAAATTGAATCTCACTCTCCTAGGGGAGATCTTGCATTTTAACTTTTAAGTCCTTCATAGCGACGTGTGGTGCGGCGCTGCGGTTACACTCTTGACCCGATGGTGCCTGGGGCCAGATGCCTTTGCGGTAATCGCCTCGTAACTCCACCGCCAGACAATGGGGGAGTGACGATTTCCCCACACACCTCCCTTCGAAGAATTTAATGGGGGAGGGGAGAACTCCCGGGAACTCAAAACAACTAACTTAACCTTGTCGAGATTAGCAAAGTTGTATTTCTTTGAGCCCTCTCTTACATTAAGTTTCCTTACACATGAGCGCACTCGCGCGCGTTTACACAGGCAATGTGTCGAACTAGACCTACTCGCAATACAATTTTACCTGCAACAAAACAAAAGAAAAAAAACAAGCTACTTCCTTACATTTCTAAGCTTTTGAGAACTTAAATCTTACCGATAATTATTAACAAGAAAAACAAATGAAAACATGGTTTTACGCTTATTAGGTATTGAAATAACCCTCAATGGTATTTCGTCTCCGCCTATAGAGCAGCGGTACTTTATCGGCTCCCTTGATGTAGCTAATACTAAAATGGTGCTCTGTGACCATTATCCTACTACGTCTGAGTCGGCCGTTAGGGTTATGGAGTCTACCCAAGCATGTCACTAAATGGTAGTGGCGTTTCAACCTACTCGAATCACCCTTCTTATGGTACTTGACTAACTTTAACCTGTTGCAGCGGGGCATAATTGATGGGAGCGTGGGTCTCATAGCTCTCCTTTAACCAGGTACACGGGAGGATCGTGTCTGGGTTCGGTCTTATGGATCAAAAAACTTTTCACAGTGAGATCATTAATGGGCGTGACACTCACTTCGACTTGAAGTATTAGCGGTAACTCCGTGGACGTTCCGTTCGGGGAGGAGACTACTAGAAGTAGAGGATACTCATCCGTGTCTACCATTTGACTAGTTTTATCTGGGTGTATCGCAATAACACCTCTTTCCTCCTTCCTTGTCAACTCCTTTGACTTGGTTCTCTTCGTAGGCAGTTCCTCAGGTACACCTGCTCGTACCTCTACCCTACCTTCTACTTCTTTCCTGATAACCCCATTTGGCTGGGTTCTCCTCGTAGGTTCTTCCTTACGTACTCTTGCTGATACCTCATCCCTACTTTCTACTTCTACCATCGTTACCCCATTTGGCTGGGTTTCCCTCGATGGTCCTTTTTGAGGTCCAGGCCGAGCTACAACTTCCCTGGCCTCTATCAGATTCTCGAAAGGTGCTCTTTCGGCTGCGAGCAATCATTCCTTTTCTTCTCTCTCTTCTCTTTCAGCTTGAGCACGTTCTTTTTCCCTCTGTACTCTTCTTTCATCGATTTCTTTTTTAATCTTTCTTCTCCTCTCTTTCGACTCTTTTTCCCTCTTCATTCTCCTACCCTAGGCTTCTTTTTCTGCATTTGCTATTTCGTTTTCCCGTCAGGTTCTTCTTTCTTCATCTTCCAGCTTTATCTTTATTTTTCTTTGTTCATCTTTCCTTTCTATCCTTATTCTGAATTCTTTTGCTTCTCTTTTCAACTGTCGTATTCTTTCGTTTGTTTTACTTCCGCTTGAGAATTTTCTTTCCTCTATTCCTATTTTCCGCTTTATTCAGTCTTCTTCCCTTTTTCGGTTCATCTGTATTTCCATTGATTCACCTTCTCTTTTCTCCTCTCTTTTTATATCCTCTGTTTCTCTATCAAACTTTGTTATTTATTGTTCTTCTTCTCTATCTAAATCTTTTTTTTCTTCTTCGCAATCTATCCTTAGTTCTGCCATGACGTAGTCATGCATCTCTGTGCCTTCAAGTCCAAGACTTTGGGCTTGTTGGTAAAATCTTTCGACCAGATCCATTTTGTGTTTGTCCGTCGATTTTTCCTTACTGTATTCTGAGATACGTATGCCTCCACTCACCAGGTAGCACTCAGCATAACTTACCCTTAATCCCACTATTATGTTGATTGAAATACCACTCCGACAACGAATTTACCACTTGGCCTACCAATTACCTTCAGATTGTTCCCTCCCCTAACTCTACCGATTTTCCTTTCGTCAATTATCTTCTAATTCCTGATATTCATTTACGTGTTGGCTCTTCCTTAATTAGACACTGATGGGTTCTTCCTAATATAAAACCTACAAACCTGACAATGATGATGAAGGAAAAATAAAGGGAATACGAAGAGAATAAATTATGGAACACAGATTGAAGTGCGCGCTTAACCGTGATTTAAGAAATCATATAATTAGGCCTTTCTAAGGTAATTATATTGACTAAACTGCAGTCTGTTATAAACAATTATGTCTATCTACTTCAACGATCAACCGGTGAAATTAAAGGTCATAAAATGCTTACCGATTAGCCTAATTCATTACTCCCGTTGCTTAATAGCTAAGCAGGGTACCCCTGTGAACTAGCCATGAATGGAGCCTAAGTAAAATACATGTATGAACGTACATAAAATATGCTCATGAAACGTTTTTAGTGGAAGAGATACATTTTAAGCCTCAAAATGCTGTTAATAACATTGGACGAAATAATACGAATAATATCTTTAAAGATGAGCAAACGTGTTAGTGTTAGATAATTTAATTGCAAATATGCCACCCTCCATTATTTTTTATTGCGCCACACTCATGAATATTTGATTATATTATTATCAATATTATCAACAAACATTTTTTTCACCGAAAATGTGCCTCAAATTTTGCACATTCGTTGATTTGGAAAATTGATTTTTAAAATAAAGTTATTTTCCAACTTCAGTGATTTTGCAGCAGAAATGAAATGAACTGAAACGTGTTATTAACAAGATAAACAAACTTCAATCGTGTTCTCTCGATTATTCTGACTTATGAACTGACAACCATCAAAATTTAAATAATTCCCGAATTAACCTCGAGAGAACCTTAGCAATTACACCATTCGAACGGAAATGTAAAACAATATAAGGCTTTCATATTTAGTTAGAATCGGCCGAATAGTTACGATGTTATTGCCGACCGCCCGTCGACCTACGGACCGACATACTAACATAAATTTCAAGCGTGACATCAAGCTAACTAGCTAAATATTTTCAATCACAAGCTTAATTATTTTATCTTAAAAATGCTATAAAAAATTTTAGCTGTGTTAGATCAAGTTATTTAGGATAGCAAAGATCATTGATTTTGAAATGAATTATCCCACAATAACGGCACAAACTTAACTAAGCCAAACCTCTTAACTTTAGGAAAACTATTTTTTATAGTTTTAGAATAATTACATCATTCAGCACCTGAAATCTCTAAAATTAATCAATGCAAGAGCGTATGTTTAAGTGCCTTGAGAAAGATCATGACGTAATTATAGCCGAGAGCATATATAGCAAATTTGTTCGTTGCTGAATAGTCTCCATAAAAGACCAGGTGGACTGAACTTTGGCTAGGCTCGGTAATATACCAGGTGGACTGAACTTTGGATATTCTCCATAAAATACCAGGTGGACTAAACTTTGGCTAGGCTCCGTAATAGACCAGGTAGACTGAACTTTGGATAGTCCCCGTAAAAGTCCAGGTAGACTGAACTTTGGATAGTCTCCGTAATAGACCAGGTGGACTGAACTTTGGATAGTCTCTGTAATAGACCAGGTGGACTGAACTTCAGATAGTCCCTGTAATAGACCAGGTGGACTGAACTTTGGATAGTCTCCATAAAAGACCAGGTGGACTGAACTTTGACTAGGCTCCGTAAAAGACCAGGTGGACTGAACTTTTATTTAAGATGTCAAACAGCAAAAAGATGGTACAAAAACAATATTTATCAAGAGAATGCATATTTTCCAAAACACTCCTAACTACTAGTTGGTTAACTTTTTTCACAGAATTTGTAAAGTAATTTTAACTGAAGTACATTTATAATTATTAACCAAAATTATAATTATTGACCAAATATATCAAAAGAGTCACTTGCGAAATATTAGAAAAATAAAATGTTTACATAGAGATAAGAAACATGAAGATTTAATCAGTGGTGTATGTGAGATGTATATCTAACAAAGATAATCCATTATTTGGCATATGTCACAAAATTAAAGAACTTCAACCTGAATCTCTTGTTTATATACATATACAATTTCTTCTTGCATTTGAGTTTATTATTACTATTATTGTTCCTTTGGTCATCCTAAGATGACCAAAGGGGGGGAAAGAGCATAAGACTCGGCTCCTTAAACCTACTCTCCTCCCCTTCCACAGCCCTATATGGGTATAGCAATGGTTGAAATAATGTAATAGACTTTACTCTTTTTCTAGTTTGTTGGTTGATGTACAGTTTTACGTGAATTCCAAACTACGCTGTCTACTATATGTTTTATCTATTTATTTTTCATATTATTCCTCTGTCACTAGTATACATTTATTTGTCCGTTAGGTGAGAAGAAAAGAAGAAAGGTGAAGAGAGAAGTGGAAAAAATTAGTAGGTTTCCAATTGAATGCTTGGTTGCATGGTGGTCATGCTAATCGCTTTCGTTTTGGTGGTAAGGCATAGTTGTGATAGTTTTAGTTATAGATTGCCTGAGTCTCAGGCTATCCTTCTTTAACTTTAGTATAATATTTGTTGTTGTTATTATTTGTAGACGCACAAGCACTTGTATTTATTCTTTTTGCTGCTTGGAATGTTTTCCTATAACTCTTTTTTTCCTTAGTTTAATTGTTTACAAGTTTAACATTGCTGCTACATGAAGTACAAAGTTTTGTTAACTTACTTTTCCTCTTTAATACTTTTCTAACTTTTCACATAAATATCTTTTAGCTTTCTTGGTTGGTTTTTAATCACGTGCATGTTACTATAAGTTACTCTGTCGGTAGGTCAGACGTTCGGTCGGATGGTAACCACTTTTGAATAAGTTTTGAAGGTGCTAAAGTTAGATGATTTCTTTGTTAATTTATAACGCGTTTGATAATTATTTTTTTTCGAAATTATTGAAATAATTGACAACACGTGACCTAGATCTGTTAACCTTGTTGATGTATATATGGAGAAGAAGCAATGCGCTCCCCCCCTCCTATGTATGGGTTAGTAAGGCCCTGATCTCCTCTCTTATTTCCTTTTGCGTTTTTTTATTAGTTTCTTTGCTCTTTCCTCTATTATCTTGTTCAGTAGTTTTTTCTGAGCTTCTCTGTGCAAGTCGCATTGTCTTATACTTTCTCTTCCTCCTGTATTTGTCATTACTAGTACTGCCCTGTTTGAAATTCTTTGCAGTTTAGTAATGGTTGTTTTTTTAGATGGTGTAAGTATGTATAGAAGGATATACCATTACTGACTGGATAATAGCTTGATATATTTTCCTTTTATTTTTTGAGTTGAGAGATCTCAGACTGTATAGTAGTCTCAGTCCTCCTGTTCCTTTGTATACTGGTTTTCTTACGTGTTTGCCATATCTTTTTATGGTTATCTTTAATCCTAGCAGTTTGCTTTCATTACTGTATCTATGTCTTTCTTCTTTGACATATATGTCTAAGAGTTTTCTCCTGCGCATCAGTGCTATTTTAAACTTAATTCTCTTTGTACTTATTTATGGTTATCGTTAATCCTAGCAGTTTTCTTTCATTACTGTAACTATGTCTTTCTTCTTTGACATATACTCGTATATCTTCGAGTTTTCTCCTGCGCATCGGAACTATTTTAATCTTATTTCTCTTTGTACTTATTTATGGTTATCTTTAATCCTAGCACTTTACTTTCATTACTGTATCTATGTCTTTCTTCTTCGACATATATGTCTCCAAGTTTTCTCCTGTACTTATTTTTCATTTTCTCTAGTAAAGCTTAATCCTTCTTATTCCTTCTGTTGTGAATCTTGCTTGAATATTGCCGCTCTTGTATGGACAAACAACGATTTATATGACGTCATCAGCGAATGGATGTAGAGTGAGATGTCCGAGGTGTACACTGACAGACACAGACACACTCCGTGCGGCAGGCCAATCTCAAACTTAAATTATTCGTCTTGGTGATTCCCGATCTCATGAATGCGGATCGTTCCATCACATGGTTGCAGAGTAGTCTTTCAAGTTTATTGTTTATTCGTATTCGAAGTTTTTTTTATTGCAATGCCCTTGAGAAAACTTTATCAAATACCTTTATCACGTCCCTACAGACAGTATCAAAAATAGCCTTTTCCTTTTATGCATTGGCTATTTTCTCAATGATGACCATGAGGGCCATCTCTGTGCTCCTTTTCTTCCTAAAACCAAACTGGAATTTGTTTAGAAGTTCATTTGGCTTAAGATGCTCAATTACCCGTTGGTTAATTAATTTTTCGATTCCCTTTCCGATGAAGACAAGTAGAGAGATGGATCTGTAGATCTCTACTTAAGTTGTTGGTTTGGGAATAAATATCATCTTCTTGATAAATCCTCATCTTACTGCTTGAAGAGCGAATTTCTGGCTTATACTTTTTGTTCGGTGATGTTCCTGTTAATATTGTCGTAGGTTTCTCTTAGTACATCCACAAAGTGAGGGAGGTGTTTTTTTCTCAATTTCCTTATTAAGTGAGTCTATATTATTGTGTTTGAAATTGATATTGAATTCTTCATTATCCTGTCCACTTATATCTGAAATCCTCTTCCAATATTCTCTGAATATCTGTTAAATTATGTCTTCATCTTCTAGGTTGTTTCCTTGATTATCTTATATTTTAATTTTCCTTATTGCACCTTTGCCTTTTATTTGATTAACATTCATCGAAAATTTCTTCACAAGTGCATCGTTATTAATCATCCGTACTGTTTCATTTCAGTTTACAGGAAGCAGGTCGCAGATAAAATCTCCAAGGATTCAGCTACAGTCAGGACTCTCTCTCTCTCTCTATATATATATATATATATATATATATATATATATATATATATATATATGTTTAAAAATCTCCTTGAAAGCAACAAGAAAAATATCTACAATGTACTTGCAAGATCTACGTTACTATACCCCACTGCCGCCCTCTCTTGTGTTTCGAGGACAAAAAAGAGGAAACTAGAAGTGGTGCAAAACAAATGCGCGTAGCAAATCACAGGTATACGTACGCGAGATAGAAGACGCAAGAAGAGCTGCACCGGGAGGTCGGGTTACATCCCATTAACGCTGTCATCGAAGAACGTACAAGATATATACAGGAGCTGGTTAATTAAGAATTTAATAATAAAATCGTTGCAATAATTCACAAGCACAGAAGAGTTATAAGTCGCGCCAGATTTCTGAGTTCCGTAGCCTATTAGCTGGCGGAAATGAAATGCCATTCGACTCACGAAAAGGTTTGTATTTTAATTATAGGATAAATGGCTTGAACGCCATAATAATAAAAACTAACGAAAACAACAAAGGAAATCTCCCACAATACCTTCTCTCTTCACGACTTATCTATTTTCGTCTATCTACCGACACACCCTTTTGTCCCCTACTCACACACAAACTTATATCAATTCACAATTCGCAATTCAGTGTTAACTTTGTTTTTTATTATCTCCGGGGTCAGTTCTATTTTCATCATTCTCATTCGGTGTGTAGCTCCCACGTTGTTCAATTCCTTATTATTTAATCGTCAATTTTTCTTAGGCTTTGATTGTTCAGAGCATTTCGGGCGTCCATGTGAAGGTTTTAATTGTCTTGTAACCGTTTTTCGGAATCACTATTTCATCTGCTGCTTGTATTTAACTCCTTATCTTTTTATAATTATGCATATATCACTTCTAATGTTGCTATTTCTAGTGGTTCTGGTTCATATGAATACAGTTCTCTTCTATATCCTTCTCAGCCAGCTTTATGGTATGCTTTTCTTGCTTTCTCGGGAAACTGCATTGGTCTATGGTTGATGGTAGGAGATTTAGACCAATCACTTAATTTTTGTATTTACTTATAGTTTACCGATCTAAACATTATTCATCCTTATCAACTTTCTCACATCTGATAGGTGCAAAATATGTACTCTTTAAAGCTAATAATGCATAAATAGCCCAATTTTCTGTCTTTTTTCACTGTTTGCCAGGAAGATGACCCTTAAAAGGGTTGGAAGACGTCTTGCTAATAAAGAAATACCACTTACCATCATTTTTCTCCATATTTTGCTTTTTGAAAAGAGTCTTTGAAATGCTTAATAAGCGGCAGCGCAAGGTCAACCAAGCAGTGGTCGCTGTCTACTTAAAATAATCATGCATAATATATATATACATGATTTATTTATTTATAGTGATAAATGAACACAACCTCCACAAACTCCCATAAACCAATTGTTTTGCAATAACATACAAAATTGTTAACTAATCACAACACAGTAGTTTATTATAACTATTACATTGCAATAATCCCAACGTTGCAGCATTTTTCTCGCTCTAGGAGAGATTGTCATCTTTAGCAATAGAGGGGCTGCATTAGGTTGCATACTAATGCTTTAAAATAGCTTGCGATGAGTATTGATTGCAATATGATTTATAACTAAAGTACTACCAAATAAAATGTTTAATCTTTATTACGGGAAATAAGAAAGGTTTTGAAATTTTTCCTCTAAATCCCTTCGTATACGAAGCTCCTTTTCTACGTATACTTTTAATACAATAAGGTTTCGTTATCTTTCGCTAGAAAACCAATCTCTTGAAGCTTATTACCATAACCTAAATCAATTTCCACGAAAATTTAATATTTCTAAAAGATTATTTTTAGAACTTTTCAATTTTATGTTCGATCATAATGTAACTATTTTAAAATGAACAAGATTTAATTAGGAATCAATCCCCTTAAACAAAAAATTACTCTAATCAGTCTATTGTTTTAAAATCAATATCCTTTTTCATGTAAGTATTTTTACCTTATATCCAATTTTGGTTTAATCAAATAGAGTAAAACAAGAAATTCTTTCAAGTTTTCCATTTCCAATTAAATATTTGCAAAAAACTAGTTTTCTACTCACTTAGCTAAGGAATGTAAAATTCCGCATCACTCTTCCTTTTATTGAATTACTCAAGAATAGGGGAAGATACCGGCATCTTTAGGGACATGATTGGGTATTTTTTTATTACATTCTACAGTTTAAGTAACCATTAGTAGTAGGTTATCAAAAGGTTTATAAAGTTTACTACGAGTTTACAAACTTCAGTGTCACAGAAAATCATTTATTATAAAATATTATTCTCTCAACTTTATCGCTTTTATATGGTCAAATATTTTCCCCCCAAATATTAATTGCCGTAGAATATGGTCAAGTTAACCCTTTCTGGGTTTCTCAAACGATGTCGATGACGGCTATGTGCGTGGGATATTTATAATACAAGCAGAGTGCAAATTAACTAAGTGTAGGTTGGCCAAATAGTCGCCTATCTTGGAGGTTCGTGGACAATAGAAAAATGGGTACAAAAATAACTTTACTAATATGCAAATTAATATTATTTTACAAGGTTAAAAGGGGTCTAAAAAATAAGCTATATTCACATTAGACGTACACGAGTCTAAGCGGCTAAAAGGCGGGGAGACTTGGTGGGGACGGTCGCCGTACAAACAAACAAACAATATTGACCGAGGGTCCCTCGAATGACCTTGAGCGTATACGAAGCCGACGATGGAGGCTCACACTAGGGAAGGAGGGGGTAGTAGAGAGAGCACTTGCACAGGAGATGTGCATTGCTGTTAACATAGAGATTTGGTCCGAGGGAGTAATCCTTGTCTTGGAGCAAAGCTCAAATAATAGTCTCTTGCCAATGACTATTATGGGGTGAACTTAGATCTTGCTTTCTAGTTAGGACACTCATCGAGACTGGGCTCGTTGCGTTCGAGGAGCGGATAGAACGAGTACAGGGTAGACCCACGTGAATTAATCGAGAACACCCAGAGCTTGAGGGATTCTGCGCGAATTGTGCCGAGTCCAGCAGTACACGAATAGCGGGTAGTGACGTAAGACAGGAATAGGATACTGACGGGGTGGGCAGGAGGCAGATACTGCCCTCCAACTGTGGCACCACGGGATTTATAGTGTAGTTTTTTCCCCTCCGTCCGAAGGGAAGCGCTCTGGCGTGCAATGCACCCGAGGGTGAGTTTATCCTACGATTATAAAAAACTAAAAAAAAAAAATAAGGATATAAAAGAAATTCATTGAATACAGATAAACAATATATATATATATATATATATATATATGGTTGAATATACAAATTTAGTTTATGAACAAAAATTTACACATGGATAAAAAAAGGAAATGGAATTAGTTTGGAAAAGGATCCAACGTGATTCTACTTAAACTATCCGTCATATAGTTATCGTGCCTTTAAAATACAAAATGAGGAATTGGAATTCCTGGAGGATCAAGCTTCAACGCATCAACCGACTGTTATTATTCTTGTCGTTACATAGACAGGATAGGTGTTCGTGGTCTGTTTCCATTACAAATTCCTTGCGTTCTAAATACATTCTAAATTTACAGATTTTCAAAATGATAGCGAGTGCTTCTCTTTCAATTACCGCATAATTTTCTCGCGCGCGAGTAATTTTCTGCTTGAGTAAGCGATGAGGAAACTTTTGCCGTTATTCTCATACTGGAGGAGAACACATCTTCTACCGTCATTACTGCCGTCGATGCGAATGCCAAACAGTTTGTCCGGATTAGGGAGGTGGAGGATAGGAGCGGATGCCAACTTCTGCTGAGTTTGTTAAAGCTCTGAGTCGAAAGTGCCGTCCACTCGAGGCATTTGGGGGCCTTCTTCTTTAATAGCTCGTAGAGAGGGTTGGAGATAGTCGTAAAGTTGGGTATGAAGCGACGATAGAGCGATGCAGAGCCTATGAAGGATTTCAGCTGCGTTTTGTTAGTGGGCAAAGGCATGTCCACATTGGCCTGGATCTTATCTTGATGAGAAGCTAAGCGCTTATTCCCGATATATAGGCCGAGGTAATAGATAGTGCCAAAAGTGAAGTGGCACTTACAGGGGCCAATTCTCAAATTGTGTCCCCGGAGTCGATGTAGAAAGGCTTGAAGGGTGTTCAAGCGTTGATTCCAATTTTAGGTGGCCGCATAAACATTATCCTAATAGAAGGTGACGTTGGGTAAGCCTTCTGAAATCCTCCTTATAATCCGGTTTTAATTGCTGCAGGCCATCACTAGACCATAAGGGAGCTGCATAAGCCCCTTCTCAGTGGGGAAAGCAGTAAATTTCTTCACTTCCTCCCTCAGGGAGACCTGATAGTAGGCCTTGCATAAATCCAGGTTGAGGAGAGCTCGGTCTTCTCAAAAAGGTGGAGGTTCTGATATATGGTGGGGATCGGTTCAGCATGGATTACGGTAACCGAATTGCGCTTTCTAAAATCGATGCACATTCGATAAGAACTATCGGCCTTCTTTACCATGACAACCGGGGAAGAATAGCTCGACTCGGAAGGTTCGATGATCTGCAACCTTAAAAGTTTATCCATTTCTATATTTAATGCTTCCCTGAAGTGTATAGGCATGGGGTATGGTTTGGAACGGATGAGTTCCAGGGTGGTTAGTTGGATATTGTGCTCAAAGTGGGTAGCACAACCGGGTATGGCGGTGATTACGTTATCAAAACGATTAAGGAGCGCTTGCAGTTGATCCTTTTGAAGAGATGATAGCTGGTCGCATAACTTAATTTCCGGAGGCTAGGAATGATTAAAGTCAGGCAAGACATGCAACAGGTATTCCTTGTCTTGCTCCACGCAGGCGACCTGGTTACGCAAAAGGAGTCCAGGTGGTAGCCAGATTCCATGGGCGATTATTCGTCGATTGCAACTATCTGGTTGATGCTCGCGTGCTGGTGGTACCACTTGAGCTGAGCATATTAACGTGGAAAAGCTTGCTTCTCGAGGGGGCTTCAATAAGGTAATCGACGGGGCCACGTTTCTCGACTCTGTGGTAGGGGCCCGTCCACTGGCTCAACTATTTGTTGTTGTCCGTGGGGAGGAGATGCAAAGCTTCTTCTCCGGGGCTAAATTTCCTTTCTTTGGACTTGCAATCGAAGTATGTCTTATACTTATCTAAATTTATGTCGGCGTTCTGAGACGCAATTTCAGCGCACTTTTCAAGCCTCCTTCTTAAATCCAGTAGATACGAATAAGAAGTCTGGATATTTTGATCCAATTTCAAATTGAAATAAAGTTCCTTTAGGATACTCTGGGGGTCTCTGGCGTTACTACCATATAAAAGGTCAAAAGGGGCTTATCCTAATGTACGAGTATGATGAAGGATTTTACGGTAGGCAAAGAGGGATAGGCAAGGAAGCGATGCCATTCAGTGGGCTAATCTGCCCACATTTTCGTGAGAATGGCCTTGAGACTTCCATTTAGCCTCTCGCACATTCCATTCCCACTCGAGTGAAAAGGGGTGAAAAACAGGGGTTTGATCATCAATAATTTACCAATCTACTCCATTAATTTAGAAGTGAATTGACGACCATAATCCGAGAGGATTTCTTTGGGCAGTTCCACAAGGAAAAAGATGGAAATATGCGCTTCGGCGCAGAAGGTACTATAGATTTTCTTGAGGGGAACAGCCTCGGGCAATAGGGTGGCAAAGTTAACCAGCGTTAAGACGTAACTATGGACTTCGCTCGACGGGGAATTGATTGGCTTGAAGGGTCCAGAGATTAATGTTCCCTTTGGCAAAGGCGTAGGTCTGATTCGTCCTTTTAATGCTGTCTTTTGGCAAATGTCGCACGAACTACAATATCAAAGAATTTCATCGGTCGCGCTAGACTGATAAAAATCTTTAAAGATCCTCTAAGCACTCGTCGTGTGACTAAAGTGACCAGCAAATAGGCTATTGTGAGCCGTTTGCAGGGTTTGGAAGGACTTTGGATTGGGGTACGCATAGTGTGCAGGAGTCGGTGTCGTTTTCCTCGGTGCACACTCGATAGAGGAGGTCATCCTTAATGAGGAAGGAAATCACCTTATTTCGTCTGACGGTTTCGCATGTTTTGTTCTGTGCTTTGGACCACAAGGGACGAAGAGAGTCACATTTCCTCATTCCCTTTCGCAAAGTCATGGGTCATCGCACACTGGAATTCAGGGGCACACTGGGGTTCCTTCTTCGCACGGGAACGAGTAGTATCAGGTTGAGCCACGGGGGCGGAAGAAACCCGGAGGGACTGACCAATTAGGAGAGAGAAAAACTTGATGGGGCCTGCAAAGACTTCAGCCCAACCAGTAAAATACGCGCACTCAATGTAGCAGTGAACAATGGGGAATTTATTGGAGCAACCCAAGTAACCATACACTACGGCAAACCTATCGTGGTCTGGAGCTACAGAGGGGGATTAGTTCATCGGATACAAAAATGCACGTGCACCCTGTATCACGGGCGAGGGTGGAGATCCGGCACACATTAACTGCTCCAGTTTAAAATTGGAGAACCACCAGGGTACTTTTATTGAACAAAAAGTTTATTTGGTGGTCAGCAGTATTCGGCGGGTTCGAAGAAGAGAGGGCTTCATTTTGAGACGTAGAGGTGGCACTGACCTGGTGTGCCTGGTGAGAAGGAGTGCTTCTAAATTGCGAGTTTTGAGGGCAATTGGACCTCTCGTGACCCGAAACTCCACAGGAATAGCACATGATGGTCCTCCTAGGGAACGAAGAAGCAGGGGATTTGATAGCAAAGCGCTTAACATTACGGTGGTCCAATCAGAAGAGAGGTTTGGGTTTGGCGGGCCCAGTCACCTCAACGAAAATATTCCCATTATTAGAAACAAATTTGTTTTTGTTGGTTTTGGAGTGAAAAGATGGGGGTTCAGATTTCTTAATGTCCTTCGGATAGCAGTTGTGGCTAACCGCGTAGAAGTCTGCATCTTCGATGCATTCCTTGAGGGTACGGCACCTACAGTCCCTTACGAAGGATCGGATTTCCTGCCTGAGTGAGTTAAGTAATTGGTCGTTGAGGACGAAATCAACCAGGGCGTCGTATTCATGACGCACCTTGGAGTCGTCAATCCTCAAATTAAAATGATGCTGTAGGAAGCAACCGAACTGTCGGAACGTCTGGTTGGGTTGGATGCGCCAGTGCCTAAATTTAACTCAGTAGAAATCCGGGATCATGTTGTTAGCGACGAGCAACTCGGCTTCCAACGATGAGTAATCAATTGTTGCCTCTTATGGGAGGGATATAAAAATACCTCTGAGGTGGGCGATCAACAGGGACAATAAGTGTGCCTTGCAGCCCGTCCCAATGTCCTACTGGTTCCCCTTGAAGATCTTTTCGAAGTAGGTGAGATAAGACCAGAAGTCTTCGTTTTCTTTAAAGGTGGGAAGTTTTATGTTCGCAGACTGCGGTGCGTCTAGTCTAGAACTTGAGGAGTTTATGGAGAGCGTCTCGTTCTTCGCTTTTGCTAATTTCCAATTTGTGAGAGCGAATTCTCTCTCTCTTTCTTTTCGTTCCTATTCTCATTCTTCTCTTTCTCTTCTTTCGGCTCTTTCTCTTCTTTTTTTTCCTGGATGTAGGCTATCAGATCTTTGTCACTTAGTGCGAGTGACTCGCCTTGGGTCTTGAAAATTTCAAACGGCGAAATGCTGCTAATTTTACGTGATGAGCTCAGCAACAAGAATTAAATTAATGCACGAAAATGAATATGGTGGAATTGTGGATGCCTTTACGCACGAGGGAAAGTTCGAATGGTTTTGCTAAACAAATGAAAGCACAAACAACAAAAAAGTCGAGATTTCACTGTGATTGAGACGAAACTTACAGCACTCCTAGCAGAACAATACGAAGATCAATACTATTTTAACTATACATTCAACTTACGGTACGAGATGAGTCCTTGAAGGACAAAAGTTCAATTCCGTGGGGGAATAACACTAATAGTTAAACACGGTCACTCAACAATCAATTCATAGAAAAAAAAAATGGGAACGAGAGCAAATACACTTGGCAAAATAGGTATGCAATGGTTATTTCTCACCTTTTAAACTCACGAACCTGAACCTAAATTAGCCAAAAATTAATAATTTAACCAAGGTTAACCATAGATTGATCAAATTTCAATCAATTGATTGACCAAGATTAACTTCAATAAATCTCACGCCAGTTTAATATATAATAGATATTACTATATGCCGTAGAATAGGGTCAAGTTCCCTCTCCCTGCGTTTTTCAGCCGAGGTCGATGGCGGCTCTGTGCGTGGGAGATTTATAATACAAGCAAAGTGCAACTTAACTGAATGTAGGTTGGCTAAATAGTCGAGTATCTTGGAGGTTCCGGGAAAATAGAACAGCAGAAACAAAAATAACTTTACTAATATGCAAATTAATATTGTTTTACAAGGTTAAAAGGGGGTTTTAAACAAGCTATATACACATTAGACGCACACCAGTCTTAGCGGCTAAAAGGGGGGAGACTTGGTGGGGACGGTCGCCGTACAATCAAACGAACCATAGACAGAGGGTCACTCGAATGACCTTGAGCTTATAAAAAGACGACGATAGACGTTTACACGGGGGGGGGGGAAGGATTAGTAGATATAGCACTTGTACAGGCTAGTTGCGCGTTGATGTTACCTCGAAGATTTGGTGCGAGGGAGCAATCCTTTACTTGGCGCAAAGTTTAAATTATAATAGTCTCCTGACACTAAATATTATGGGAGAACTTAGATCTTGCTTTCTAGGTAAGACACGCATCGAGACTAGGCTCGTTGCGTTCGAGGAGCGGATAGAACGAGTACAGGTTAGACCCACGCTAATTTATCGAGAACACCCGGAGCCTGAGGGGTTCTGAGCGAATTGTGGAAAGTGAAAAGGGACGCGAATAACGGGAACTAACGAGGGGCGGGTAGAGAAACAGACGGGGTTAGTAGGCGGCGGATACTGCCTTTTAACTCTCGCGTCAGAGGATTTATAGTGGAGTCGAATGGGGTTTTCCCCCTCCGTCCGAAAATAAGGGTTCCATGGTCAGACGTATCGGCAGGCAAGAGTAGTCTCGCCCTATTAGCACGATCGCGAGAAGGTTCCTAAGTCGGCAAGGTGAAACTATGAGACCTTTTGGGGCCTCAAACTTGTCGAGGCTTTCTGCAGTGACGGGCTTTTGGCTACCACAGCGTATCCTGATTTTGCACTTCAATTAGGGCAGACAAAAATGGTCGGCCATGTGTCTGTTGTCTCTCTTTCTATTGAATGCGTGGCAGCGCACATTTCTTCCTCTCTCTATCTATCTCTCTCTCTTTATCTCTCTATAATCTCTGACATTAATGTTCATCGCTTAACTTTAATGGAAAAATCTATTGCTAGGATTTTACCACCTGGAGGTTGTCTCTCTATAAATCTTTGTTTTAAGGTAAGAGGAAATTCTCATGGTTAAAGTAATGATAATAATAATACTAAATTTCTTATACTGCCTTTTTCAAGGCCGGAGACCTTCACAGAGCGCACATTCGGCTGTAGGCTAAGATAAAGGATGTGAGTAGGCAATCCTGAACAGATGCGTTTTCAGCAGTCGCTTGAAAGTGGTATGTGATGCAGCAGATCTAATTTCAGCTGGAAGAGCATTCCAAAGCTTGGATGCACAGACTGAGAAGGAGCAGTCGCCCATTAAGCAGAGGGACGAGCGAGGAGCGTTCAGGGGAGGAGCATGAGATGACCAAACGATCCGAGGGGCGAGACGTTGGGAAAGGGCAGTGGAAAGGTAGGTTGGGGCCTTTTGGTGAAGGACCTTGAAAGTGAAGAGAAGAATCTTGAAATGAGAACTATATCTGACAGGAAACCAGTGCAGTTCCTGAAGCAGGGGCTTAAAAGGGGAGAAGCGAGTGCGACGGACGAGTAGTCGGGCAGCGTAGTTCTGGACTAGCTGAAGGAGACGTAGAGAGGAAGATAGTAGATTCACAAGAAGAGAGTTACAGTAATTAAGGCGGGAGGTAATGAAGGCGTGGACAGCAGTCTCAAGACTTTGGCGATCGAAGTGAGAGCAAATGTGGGAGAAGTTACAGAGGAAACAAAGGGAAGATTTACTAATATTGTGGATGTGGGGCTTAAAGGAGAGATGCTCATCAAACACAACGCTCAGATTTCTAACAGAGTCAGAGAAAGCAACAGAGTTTCCACTCAGAGGGAGGGAAGGAAAGAGGGATTTAACTTTGTATACTAGAGCGGGGGTACTAGCAAGAAGAACTTTAGTTTTGGAGTGGTTAAGTTTGAGGAAGTTAGCCGATAGCCAGTCCGAGATAGAAGAATAGGCAGATAGGAGGTCAAAGATTGAGTGGGCAATGGTGGAGACGGAAGAGGAAATAAAGATTTGAATGTCATCGGCATAGAGGTGGTAGGATAGACCAAGATTACGTAAGAGGGAGCTAAGAATGAATAAGTAGATAAGAAAGAGGAGAGGGCCGAGGACAGAGCCTTGAGGGACACTAAAGCGAATGGGAGAAAGGCAGAGGAGAAGTCAAGTAGAATGAGGATGGAAGCACAACCCTGGTCAGCAGCTCTACGTAAGCAATCAGTAACATTGAAAAGAGCGGTTTCGGTAAAGTGCCCAGCTTTAAAACCTGATTGGTAAGTCTCAGAAATATTACAGACAACGATGTGGGAATTTAAAACTTTTCTTAAATGACCCGAAAATGCGTTCGAATTTTGGTAATTACCTTTTTTTCTGCAGCCTTGCCAAATTCAAGACATCTTACCTTTTGTGACATTAAAAGTCTCATTTCATTTGAAATTTCTTGTAATAGAAATGTTGAAAATGTATTTTCCGCATCGTCTACCATTTTAATTTTGAGTATCCGAGAAAACATTTTGTATGATCGTCGCCTTTGTGATGCCGTATGCTTTTAGACTTTGCTCAGTACCCAAATAATTGGGAGAAAAACTTAATTTCTAGATTGGTTGTGAGGAGATAAAGTAAACAAATATAGATGAAAGATGTAAATAGCAAATCTATAAATAATAACAAAACATAATGGCAAACACCTTATAATAATCGAAGCCATGGTTAAGCACTGTTATCTGGCAACGCTTATTAACATCATCCGAGAACTTGTCCATGAAACGAACATACTTAATGCTAGAGACTCATGCGCAACCAACTGGTAATTATTTCTTGAGTACATGCTCATTTTTTCAATCCGAAAACTTCTGTACCTTCATGAACAACAAACTTCTTTTTCTGTTTACGAGAAACTAGTCTCCGTTCAAGCCTCACTTAGAAAGCCATTTAAAAAAATTAGATCAATTAGATCATATTCAAATTTGAAAGATAGCGTGGATATTTATCGCCAGAAAATGTCATTATTTCCATGTTTCGAATGAAAGGACAAATTACAAAGCCCTAAATAACTCATTCACTCAAATTTAAATGCAACGCCCTTTGAGTTTGGCTCTCTATAAATCGTATCTCACGGAATCGATTATTCGGAATTGGAATACAAATTTCTTTGTTCATTGCGTTATGAGGTAATGAACAAGGTCTGCTGACCAAAGTCGCGTGCTTTCACTTATGTGATTTATGACCTTACGACCTTTAAAACTTTTAATAATTACCAGACTAATCTTGTGAGGACCTTGACAATTATTACCAAAAATATTTTTTTTAGAATAACATAAATGAAAAAACAACTTTGAGATTCGAAAACAATTTTTTTTTAAATTGCTATGAAATAAGTTGTCGTATCTAAACATGCAAACCATGTTTTATTATGATATTTATTGACAAAGAGTACACACATACTTTACTTTTGCAGTACACTTCCCGCACACCATCGCATTTTGTGGAACTTAATTTAGTCTTTCCTACTTACATTGTAGACAAACTTGATACTTGTGGCGACAATTACTGGCTGTTTCTACTTCCTCTGAATCAGAATCATCGCTCTAACCTGACCTATGCTTTGTATATCGGTTATTCTTTACATAATCCTCTCTTAGTTTTTCCGACAGCTTTTGCATAAACTTCTTCCGTGAAACCCTTTGCCTAGTAACAGCTCGTACGTAATTACAGCATTAAAACACGCCATATCAAGAACGTTGTATAAAGTGTGGATTGGCCACCGCCTTGACGATGCCTTGACTGAGTATTTTCACGCCATTTGATCTAAAACGTTTACGCCACATTTAGTCTTATTGTAATAAGACATTCGTATGGATAATATTCATTAGCAGAACATTTCTGTTTTTCTTCCCCTGAAATACTGTAAGAGATATATCACCGCTTTCTAGAACTGATGTGTCATATAGGGGCTGGCGCGTGTTCTTCACTTAATCTGGAATTTCTCTTCTCGCCCTTTTCATTGTTCCAACAAGGCTAGTACCTTTTTCCGAAGCGTCCTTGCTAAATTCAAGGATGTAAAGAAATTATCGGTTGTAACATTTCTTCCAGTATTTAGATAGGGCTCCATGAGTTTTATACGACTTACTCCGAAACACGTATGTTTTCGGGACTAAATTCATCCTTGCCTAAATAAGGCAAGCCATTTAGCCTGTACTTCGACTCACTGTCAACAGTAAGCCAAAATTTCTGCCCATAGTTGTCTGTCTTTGATGCCATGAACTGTGTAAATGGGTATCTAGCTTTGCTTGAGAAAAGTTGTTCCATGTTTCAGAAAAAGGGCAAATTTCTCTGCCTGCCAACGTTGCTACCTTGTTAACTTACATACGTATAATCAAATCTAACAAATCTCATAATTTTACAGAAGCCATTATGAGACATGGTTTGTCAGCAAAATGAAAGGCCCCAGGGTTCACACCATAGAGAATGAAGATCGATATTTCGTGAGCTTCTAACTCCGCATGCATATAAAATTGCAAGAAAGACATTTAGTTCAGAAAGTGAGAGGGACCATGTTTGTTCTGAAATACTCTTTCAGCTTCTGCTTCGGTACATTTCTTTTTGTGAAGGAGCATAGAATCATCAATAAAGAGTTTCCAAGCAGATACAATACTATCACCATCGATGTTTCTCTTACCATGTGGTGTTGGGCCTGGTATTTTGTTCAGTACATTGTGGTAAGGACGCCTACCTTGTGTAACATTATCGGAGCTGGCACATTCTCATACGGTCTCGTCACGAGCTATTTGTTGATTATTTTCAGATTTTACGTTACCTGTATGAGAACGTAATCGTTTTACCGTTGCATCACCTTGAATCTTTTCCTTTCTGTTTTCCAACTTTCGCCCTGCTTTCTGAAAGTATACACATGGGTATATATTAGTCGAGTGTATGTGTAAAATATATAGATGCAAATGTCTAAATATTATTTCCTATAGCATATTTTCATACGATTCGAGTGGAATTTTTTAATCCAAAACAGAAAGTGGTAAAATAATGGAGGCTTACTAATATATATATATATATATATATATATATACGGTATATATATATATAAATATATATATATATATATATATATATATATATATATATAATATATATATATATATATATATATAATATATATATATATATATATATATATATATATATATATATATATATATATATATATATATATATATATATATATAGATATATAAATACGGTATATATGCATATCAATATGTATTTACCTTCAATTTTGCTTGGGTCAAATAAATCAATTGAAGATTCCTGTTCACTATCATCAATATGCTTGAAGATTCGAGAATGAAGTCTTCATCACTTGAGTCATTAGGAGACAATTCTTTACTATCTGATTCATTATCGTCAACACCACTAAGTTAAGACAAAAGTTCACTGTCACAAAGTTTAGAACCTCTAAAAATTATGATGCCCGCTATATTTTAACAAATACACTGCACTAATCAGTCACAAAATCCATGAACTCTACTTTGTATGGATTCCGAAACAAAACTGAGCTGGACAGTAACTATATCTATATCCATCCTTTGTTGTTCATGTCGTATCACGTTGAAATATGCCTGTACAAGATATCAGAGTAAATAAATTTTAACATCTGATTTTATCATATATAAAGAAACATAAATATTGTAAACTTAGCTGTTCAAAGAAGGGTAAAAATGACCCCATGGGCTTTGCATATAAAAAGGTGTATTATTCGTATGATACTATGTGAATTTTTAAAAAAATCTATAAAAATTAAATGGCCTTTTAAAATAAATATTACTCAAAGAGTGACGGAGGTTGGAAGGAAAACATTACCATGTGAAGTGGTTTTGAATTTTTAAAAGGGTCAAAATGACCCCTCTTGGTGTTCTAGTGTTAACCCTTTTGGGCCATCTATGTCGCCAAAAGGCTAGGTAATGATAAAAATAATCCCATTCAAGTCAGGTGTGCATCAAACTATGACCCTAAACACAGGTGAAATGTGCGAAAATTTAGCTTGGAAGCTAATCTTTCATATAATGATCCAAGAAATAACTGATAAAATAATGAATATAAAAACAAATTTGGGAAATAAAATAAGCAAATAACCCAGGACTGTTGTAGAGTCGGGGCTCCTCGATCCTTCCCTTGACTAAGCATTAAATTCGAATCATTAGAAACCATTTTGCCACAATGGAAGTAACAGAATAAGAGTTGTATAAATATCATTTTCACATCAGTAAACAAGATTTTGTTGGCAGATTTGGGATTCAGGTGGGGAATAATTTGTCCAAGGGAGGAGAAAAAAGGGGAGTGGCGTTCAGTAGAAAGTGCTTTTGGGAATAATTCTGCCAATACATTTTCCTTAAAAGTTTTAAGGTGAGTCTTACCATAGTAAATGAATGTTCCTCGATACTTGAATTATTTTTGTTTTGCCTCGTGCTAAAATTCTCTACATGAATCTTATTTGATTTATTTTACTAGAGACTAAATTGAATCCACAATTAATTGCATTCAACGATCGTATATAACTACTAGGCAATTTATGACTTATGTCTTTGTTAATTTTATTAAAAGACCATATCTAATTGCTTGTAATAATAATAAGATGGCGCTTTTCAAAACCTTGATAACTTTTCAGGGCGTCCGTTCATCGACTAGGAAAAAGCCTGAAAGAAGAGTTTGTTTTCAGACCTCACTTGAAAGTGCCGAGCGAGGAAGAGTAGTGTAGACAGGGGAAATATCTTTCCAGAGTTTAGGGCAAACTACAAAAAAGGCACGAGCACCCAAGCAAAAAGATGAGTGTAAGGACCCGAAAGCAGGAGGGACTTACAGAGCGAAAGGCTCTTTGTTGTTTGAACTCAGCCAGTTGAAATACAGGTATGGGGGAGTTACTGGGTTTAGGACTTTTAATGTAAGAAGTAATTTGAAAGAAGTGGAAATTTAATGGACAGCCATTAAAGTTTACGGATAAAGTGTGTGACACGAGAGAACTGTTATCGAAAGAGGAGAACTTGATCTTCAAAATTCTAGACAAGTTGAAGCGGACAAATTTTAGTGTTGTTGGCTCCAGTCTGAAGAGAGTTACAGTTATTAAGGTGGAAGATATAAAGGCATAGATGTCTATCTCAAAGCTGTTTCGGTTCAAGTGGGACATGATACGATTGAAGTTACGGAGAAAGCAGAAAGACGATTTGCTGATATTAGCAACATGCGGTTTAAATAATGAGTAGACTGTCATAAGAAACTCAGATTTCTAACTTTGCCATAGAACGTGATCGGTGAGCCACCTAGATTGACAGATGGGGCTGACAGTTTTCAGCGAGTGACATCTACTGAGGTGCCCATCAAAAGAATCTCTGTTAATTATGGTTGAGTATAAGAAGGTTACAAGGAGTTACAAGGAAATAAATTACCCTAGGAGACATTATGGTCCATTCGAAGAGCGTACCTTTGGACTAGCAATCGAGCGGGCACATGGCTGCTCAATTGTTTTGCGTCCCTTAACGGCCACTTTTCAAGACTTTGACTAGTCTTGACTTGAACTGGTCAACAGATTCACTGTTGACAACTTCCGCTGGAAGTGCGTTCCACTTACCGCAGATCCTGTAGGTGAGAAATTTTCCACACAGATTGCGGTTGTAACGCTTCAGTTCAAGTTTGAAGCCGTGATTGCGCGTTCTGTTCTCACTCAGTGTGAAAATATCCCGGTAGTCAACATTGTCGAACCCTCGAAGTATTTTGAAAACTTTGATTAGCTGACCACGCAGTCTACGGGTTTCCAGAGAGAACAGATCTACTTTCCTTAGTCTATCCTCATAACTTTTATGTCGGATAGAGGGAATCAGTTTGGTTGCCCTAGGATGTACGCGTTCGAACCTTGCGATGTCCTTTCGAAACGAAGGACTCCAAAATTGTACGGCATACTCCAGGTGGGGCCGAACGAGGAAGTTGTACAGACAAAGTACTATCTCCTTGTTACGGTATACAAACTGGCGCTTTATGTAGCCTAACATCCTTTATGCTTTCTTCTCTGCCTTGATGCACTTTTTTGAGAACTTGAGATCGCTAGTGATAGTAACACCCAAATCCTTCTCAGTGTCACTCGATCTAAGAGCAGTGGCTTTAAGGATGTACTGAGATTTGGGGTTTCGGTGGCCGATATGCATTACTTTGAATTTCTCCACGTTGAAAGGCATTTGCCACGTGTCCGACTACTCCCCAATCCTTTAAAGGTCCTCTTGGAGGCGGAGAGTATTCCCCTCCTTTGCCACGTTGATACCAAGCTTGGTGTCGTCGGCAAATTTGGAGATTTTAGAAACCATGTCTCTGTCCATGTCAGTGACATAGATAATAAACCGTAGTGGTCCCAGGACGGAACCTTGAGGGACACCGCTAGATACGGGTGCCCATTCAGAGGCCCATCCATTCACCACTACTCGTTGCCGTCTGTTACTTAGCCAGCTCTCTATCAAACCTGCTACGTTGCCGTCTATGCCCTATGCACGCACTTTCCGGAGAAGGCGGCAGTGTGGTACCTTATCAAAGGCCTTTTGGAATTCAAGGTACACAACATCCACCGCTTTATCCCGATCATGCTCATTGAATACGAAGTGGAAGAATTCCACAAGGTTCGTCAGGCATGACCGTTGCCTTCGGAAGCCATGATGGGAACTCTTCAGGAGCAGGTTTGACTCTAAATAAGAGGTATTATGTCCACTATCATGCTTTCCATGAGTTTACCGACTATCGAAGTCAAACTGATGGGTCAGTAGTTTGACGGATGGCTGGGTTATCTTTTCTTGAAGATCGGAGTCACCTCCGCCTTCCGCCAGTCTCTAGGAACGCATTTGGTCCGGATTTACATGTTAAAGATAACGCAGATATGTTGTGATACTTCATCGCACTCTTCCTTCAACACCTTAGATAGAAACCCGTCCGGTGCGGGGGAATTATTCGTCTTAAAGGTCAGCGATCTTTTTCTTTTTTTCTCCTTCGGTGAAGTCCAGTACCTCCAGCTTTTCGTACGAGTAGAAATCCTTTGGCTGGGGAATGGGAGCACACTCTTCAGTAAACACTGAAGAGAAGTAGTCGTTGAGGAGGTTGGCATTTTCTGCATCTGAATGCTTTTATGTCCCCTCCTCATTCCTCAAAGGGCCAATCGTTTTACGGATTTGTTTACTGCAGTTTACATATCCAAAGAACTCCTTGGGATTCTCTTTACAGAGTATTGCCACTTGGAGTTCCTCAGACCACTTAGCCACCCTTATGCTGGACTTCACTCTCCTGGCTAGCCTCCGGTATTTGTCAAAGTCACCCGAGATCTTCGATTGCCGGTACACATTTCTCTTCTCCCTAAGCAGTTGCATGATTTCTCGATTAAACCACTTTGGTTGAACAAAGGACCGACGGAGGCATTTCAGAGGGATGAAACGCGATTGAAGTCTCATGAATGTTGTTTTGAAACTGTTCCAAGAGTCTTCAACAACCTCGCACTCTTCTAGCCTCGCGTAAGTCAGTCCCGCGCGTAGACCTGCAAAGTCTGCTCTTCTCAAATCAAGTTTCCTCGATTTACTAGTTGCAAGCTCTGCCTTCGGGACTTTGACTACAAATCTAATTATTCGGTGGTCACTGCCACCGAGCTCTTCTCTAACAGAGAGGTCCTCAACGATGTCATCCTTAGAGGTGAAAACCAAGTCGAGGATATTGTCTCCTCCCGTTGGCTCCCTCACCCATTGAGGGAGGAACTCGTTGTTCGTGAACTCCAGGAGTAGTGCGTTCTCGCCCCAGGGTTCTCTGGTTTTCCAGTCAACTTTTGTGTTGAAATTACCCATGACGATACACACTCCGACTTCAACAAGTTCTCCTAGTAGCTGGTACAGATCTTTGTCCTTTTCAACGAGTTTGGCAGGATATCTATAAAGCACCAGGGTCACGTATTTGGCAGGACCTATCTCTAGGTCAACACCTAGTAGTTCATGGTCGGATACGATGTTGCAATCCGTCGAATTGAGAGTATCCTTGACATACAACATCACACTGCCACCCTCTCTGTCTGGCCTCTCTTTCTGGAAGAGCTGGTAACCGGGAATCGTGAAATCACCTTCAAAATCTCGGCTTGAGGTTTTAATCCACGTCTCCGTTATGGCCACCATCTCAGGTTCCTCTGTTGCTACGAGGCCACGGAGCTCAAGAAACTTATTCCTGATTGACCTCGCATTGAACAGAAGAACTTTGAGGGAGTCCCCTAATGTAGGACTCCCTACGCTCTTCCGTTTCCCGGCTTCTATTGTGTGGCAGTACCCCTCTTTGCCACATCTAAGAACATCGTTCGAGGAGTGACACGGGCATACTGTCTTATGCGTGCCTTTACTCTGGGTCGGACGCTACTCTGCGTCCGCTCTACGACATCCTGGATTAAGTTACAGAGTACAGCCTTCCCTTTGATTGGAAGGTGCACTCCGTCCATTTGGTAAAGGTCGTCTCGACCGTAAAAGGTGCGGTAAGGGTCCAGAAAGAAGGCCCCTTCCGCCGTACAGAGGTCGGACAGGCGCTGGTTTAGGGTCACGTTCCTTGAGTGAGCTGTTCGGTTAGGACCTCTTCTTGGGAGCATCCCTACAACGCCCCGTTTGCGAGTTCTCAATCCACAGTCGTCCACAGCTCCCATGACCGTGTTGAGAATTTTCTCGCTGGGGCCTACTTTGCCTCCTCGGAGGTAGAAGTCATTTCCACTCACCATCAGGGCAACGACTGAATTCTCGGAGATCTGAGATTTCTCAGCCTCTACCCTGATGTGGTGGTTTCCCCGTCCTAGGCTGGCAGCATACCTCCACACTAGTGCAAAGGCGGGCCACTAGCAGGGGCTGCAAACCTTGTGCTTGGGAATCGCCCACAAGGCTAACCCTCGGACATTTCCGTGAGGAGGTTTGAGGCTTTTCTTGCGGAAGCGAACTCTTGGTTCCCTCTTTCTTCTCCATTTTATGTTTCTTCTTTTTCTTATTCATCTTTCCCGGCCTATCTTCCTTTGTTATATACTCTTCTGTTTTTATCTTTTCTTCCTCTGATTTAACTTTCTCATTTTCAGCTTCTACTTTATCTTCTCTTTTAACTTTCTCTTCTTCCTGTTTCTTTCCCTTCCTTTTCTTTTTCTTTGAGGGTTCATCCGTAGCATGCGGACCTAGCTCTAGGGGTAATACTGCAGATGCAGTGTTTACTGCAGATGCAGTGTTTACTGCAGGGCTTGACGTTAGCTCTGCTATTCTGACCTCTAGCCTGCAAATCAGTCTGGCGTGTTCTAATTCAAGGCTGTTTATTTTCTCCTCCAATTTCCTGGATCTTTCCTTAGAAGCCCTGCATGTTTCTTTCAGCTCCTTAAATTGGCCGTTTAGAATACAGACGGTGCAGGAACTGTCCGGGTGGCATTTTGCAAAACACCCCTCCGGAAAGTCCACGCACCACTTATCTATGTGGCATATTGCGCACGTATATTTTAGAGCTCCTGGTCCTTTCTGAGAGTCATTTTGAACACTTTCTCTCTTTCAATACTTTGCGACCAATCTATGATAAAAAGGGGGGTTGGTGAGTTCTCCCCGCCTATTGATCGGAGTCGTTTCGGAGTCTTCCAGAAGGCACGCTCCATGTGCTGCTGTTCGTCCGACCGAGTCGTCAAGCCTCGGCGTGCCTTGGCTCCTAACCAAGCAGCACAGACGGTCCCTAAAGAAGCCATCGATTTCTCACCAGGTGAACAACAACGAAGCACGCCCCTTACTAAACTCTTACTAGTTCCCTTCACAAAGGCCAGGATCTCGGAGCAGCGTTCAATGAAAATCCCGCCCCACCAAGAGACTCGACCCAAGGCTTTTTATTGACCTGGCAACCAACCTAAAAATAAAGGGCCGTCACCTCGGACCAATACTACCAGAGGCACCCGTCAACGGGCACTGGGAACGGTCAATAATAACGCGCCAGGGAAGGGGTTAACGGGGCACTACTATCATCCTATTCATCGTGCCCCAACGCCTAAGATCCCTTAAGTCCTAGTCTCTCGGAACCAGTGAGCTTCGATTGGCGTTGTTTATAGAGGTTCCAAAGCCTCTCTTCTGACGCGTGAGGTAGCTACCAGGTCCTTATATGTAGATAGAGGGAAAAAAGGGAAAGAGCAACATGATAAGAGTAGGCTTTTTTTTGTTTTTGTTCTTTTTGTATATGTGGGAGAGATAGGATAAAAGTAAAAAAGGAGAAGGATAGAGTAGAAAAAGGAAGGTCTGACGCACTTAGGCTGGAACCTATTTTCCGACCAAATCGACAAGGGAAGCCCTACCAGGGTTACCCAGAAGAGGTACCCCCGCCGACATAGCTTGAAAAGTCAAAGGTATACACAAGCTCTTCTCCCGCGACAAGGGGGCGTCACCTCTCTCCTACTTTCTTTAAGAGAGAGAGAGAGAAAGTATAGTGGTTAAACGATAGCGATTCAGTAATTGTGTCATATGCGGCTAAAAGATTAATGATGGTCACGGAGAGAGAGTTTTAGGAGGAGAAGAGAAATATTTGAGTGCGATCAGCAAAGAAATGAAAGAAAAGACCTAGGAAACAAAGGAAGATCAAAAGGAATTACCAATATAAGGAAAAGGAGCGGACCAGAAAAAAATACCTAAGAAAGACAATAGAACACAGCAGATGGCCGAGAAATCTCATTCCTGATGTGGAGAAAATGAGGGCGCAATAACAGATAATGGCAAAGCGAGTTTAGCTAGAAGAAGAACGGAGTTTTCAGATTATCGAGGAGTGCCAGATTTGAAGGCTTCACAGCGTCACCCTCGAGGGGGTGTTGGTCAGTCAGATAGATGTAGAAGAGCCAATTTAGAAATGTGACCTTCCATGATGCTGAAGGGAAAGGTTTCTTTGATCGTAGAAGAAAACGTATCTTCAGTTATGCAAGCAGCAGCGATCCTCTCAAAAGCCCTGGATCGAAGGTAAGTTGAGAGATAGATCGATGGTTTGAAGTATTATAAGGTTCAATATTTTGTTTATAAAATCAAACCCCCCTCGAGGGGGTGTTGGTCAGTCAGATAGATGTAGAAGAGCCAATTCAGAACTGTGACCTTCCATGATGCCGGAGGGAAAGGTTTCTTTGATCGTAGAAGAAAACATGTCTTCAGTTATGCAAGCAGCAGCTATCCTCTCAAAAGCCCTGGATCGAAGGTAAGTTGAGAGATAGATTGATGGTTTGAAGTATTATAAGGTTCAATATTTTGTCTATAAAATCAAACGTATAGCAGGAAGTTGAAAGTCAGAAGTCACCTCACTTAGAGACAGGGAAGCGTTCAATATACCCAGTAGGTCTGTTGGTAGGACTAGTAGGAAATGAACATATAAACTGGCTGGGATAGCGACAAGCGGAGAACAAAGTATTTTTTCTGAGTGGGTTATTGAGATAAGTTCTTCAGGGAGGATTAGGTGGTGGTGTAAGCGGTGTTATTTTATCAAGGTGGACAGATGAAAATGGACTCCCTAAGAGAATATTAACTACCTTTTCGGAAACAAAGGCACAGAAGGCGGGAAGGGAGTTAAGGGAATGAGTGTGGGGTATCCTGGGAGAAGAGAGACACGAGTGAAGAACTTAAAATGTGCACAAGATTATTTTTTTCGTCAAGGATTTTACGGGTATGGCACTTGGGGACGAATCGCAGGGTTGTAAACGCATAAGTTTCGTTCTGTGAGAGGAGGAAGGGCTAAGGAGAGCGTGAATATCTAGGCAGGGAGGAAGTCACTTCGAAAAGGAGAAAAGGGATAGGGAAGTTCAGAAGGGTGTGAGAGAGAGAGAGAGAGAGAGGGCCTTTATGGGAGAAGTGAGGCGAAATCCTGTGAACTATGAGGAATCTACGGTGTTGTGACTGCGTGACAGGATCATTAGCTAGGTTAACTTGAAAATATACCGTTAAGCACAATCTAATAATAATGAGAAATGGAGGGAGAGAAATGTTGTGGTCAGAAGACGGAGAGAGAGTGGAACTATCGGAAAAAAAGTGAGTCTAAAATTGCACGCTATATAATGTGATCTGAAATGGCATTTGATGGGTCTGTGAACCGATTCAATCCCAATCTCAACAAAGTATCGTATGTCACTGTTGGATTTAATAAAAAAGACCCAGAGGAAAAAATTCCCCGAAAAAAACCCGCATGAAAAAAGCCCCCAGTTTTAAAGAATTGCCCCAAATATACAGACATTATAAAATAAAATATTAAACTGTCATTGAAAATATGCTTCATTATAATTATGGAAAACATATTCGTAAATTTATTATACAAACATAAAATTCTAAACGTTAAGTTGTATGGTGAAAAATATTATTAGAATAATGCTCTATACATATGTATATCAGTTATAAACTTGTAAAAGATAAAGAAAAATTATAAAATGTTCAATTTATAAAAAACAAAAATTATATTGTTACAAAAAATTATTGCAATATTTTATGGTAAACATATATACGAGTACAAGTTGCACAACTTGTACTCGCAAAACAAAGGATTATTGAAAAATGTTAACATCTATGATTTACAAACTTGTAAAAATTGAAATGAACTAAAGAAATATTTTATTAACTACCTAATCCAAATATGTATATGTTAAAAATTATGAACTATTAAAAAGACAAATTGTAAGGCACTCCCAGTGAAAATTCTAAAATATGACGTTCTTCAAATGTATTAATAAGGTCTCGAATCCTAGATGCTGTCTCTTTAAATATTTTTTTCAGATACCAGTATTTTGATGGATAACCAGTGCAAGACTGTTCCATGGTGGATTCTTGTAGCGCGTGCTCCTTTTCAGTTCCTTGTAGAAGTACTTAAATATTAAAATGAGAACATCTAATAGTTGTGCGAAAACTACGATGCTATCCTTCCAATGAATTATTTGTTTAGGGGAGCTCATTTGTCGTCCTCACATGCATGTTACATGTTTACATGTTGAATTTTTTATGTCTTCGCGTCCTTCTATTTGGCCTAAAAATGTAGGTATCCTCAAAATAATCTAATATGCATAATGCATTTTCAGGGAAATCTCTAGGAAGTGCCTCAAATGCTTAGATTACTTTGTTAAGTGGACAAAAAGAAAAGGCTGAAATCATTCTCCTTTTAAGTGAAAAATTGAGATTGTTGGCATATTCCTATGAAAACCCCAAATGTTGAATTTTTTGATAGATACTTTGGCAAAGGTAGAAAAAACATCCCTTAATTGTCATTCAAACTTTTGAGTGAGTTAAGCATTGATATATAAGTTATTTCAGTTTTATTGGGTATAAGGGGATATATTCACGGAGTTACAGTATCATTAATCAAAGCATGTATTGTGTAAACTTGCGCAAATAAAGAAGGAATTACGCTAAAATTGCCATTTATGGAACGATGTTTATTGTTATCAAGATAGGATAGGTTTTTTTGAGTAACGGAAATTAAAATTCTGGGACCTTCATTGCCCAGAATCGTATGATAAAAAAATTTTCATTCCTTTTAGTGATCTTGAATTCTTCTGGAATGGTAAGATCTAATGTATGTACTTAAGGGTAACGAAAATGTATTAAGACTTCTCTTTCTACATCGATTGTCTCATTGTAGGTAAGTTTACTGCTGCACCTTCATCCATTTTTTCAATTTCTTGCCAAATTATCTGTAAAGGAGTGTCACGCGTTTCTTTTACAAAGCATTAAGAGTTTGTAGTGCCCTTGAATCCTGCGTATGTATGAGTATTCACTCTTGCAACGCTCTCTCTCTCTATAAGGCATTCAAAAAGAGCACGCGCTACAAGAATCCACCATAGAACAGGCTTGCGCTGGTCATCCTTCAAAAGATCAGAACAAAATAGAAAGAGAAGGCATCTAGGATTCGAGACATTATTAATATATTTGAAGAACGTCATATTTTAGATTTTTTGCGGGAGTGCTTACGATTTGTCTTTTTAATAGTTCATAATTCCTAACACATATTTGGAGTAGGTAGTTAATAGAATATTTGTTAAGTCCATTTCAATTTTTACAAGTTTGTAAATCATATATGCTAACATTTTTCAATAATCCTTTGTTTTACCAGTACAAGTTATGTAATCATAAGATACCACACTGTTTGCTAAATCTGTTTGTTTGTTATACACATATGCTAAGTAACATAACTTTAATTTTCCTTTATTTCAATGAACGAAATCCATATGTGATATATTTATGTAATACAAGTACTTGAACTAGAGCAACGGGCAACAAAGTAGCAAGCAGATAATTGAATGAAACCGCCTACCGCCAAACAGAGAATTTATACCAGTATTGGGATAACTTAAATCAACCACTCTATTGGGCGACAAATAAAAACATCAATCAAAGAAGCTATTCAATCGGTTTATTTATGGACTTACTTATAGACGTTTAATTTAAAATTTACGATTGATATAAATACATAACGGGCGGCCCCAAAGTTACTTCACATATTAAAAAATTAATAACACAAAAACTAATTAAGTTATAAAGTTGGGTGATATATAAAATAAAAGAGAAGTTCTTTGACTTTTATTATTTGAAATAAAATATCCTTCAAATGTTCTCTATCATTTTTAAAACAAAGGCGGATTCTTTGCACCATATTTTTCATGACAATTTCCAAAACATCAGGAGTGATTTTGTCGATTTCTTCAATGATGTTTTTTTTCAATTCCTGAAGATTATTAGGGTTATTTACGTATACCTTTTTTTAAGGTATTTCCAGAGTAAAAAATCTGGAAGGGTAAAATCAGGTGATCGTGGTGGTCAAGAAACTTTACCTAAACGTATAATTAACCGACCAAAGAAGGCTGCTCTTAGTGTTGCCATGGTTTTCTCGCTGTGTGTGGTGTCGCCCCATCTTGTTTAAACCACATATCGTGCATATCCAGTCAACTAGGAATTTCTCGAACATCATTGCAACGCATCCTAACAAAAGATTTGAAACTTCATCCATACAAAATTCAAATAACTCAATAATTAAATATTGAAGACTATTGAGAAATGGCTACATTAAGCATCCTGGAGGAGTATAGGTACATTCAAGCCCCCCCCCCCCTCATGGGGAGAAGCGTGGGAAAGGTAGCCGGCGAAAATGCTTACCATGTGTGATCTCCCCGCCGCTGTTGGAAGTTGGAGCTATCATATGTTTGAAGGCGACCACCTAAGGTCCTTAAACGACGCTCTAACGATCGAATTACCTACGAGACCCATAAACCCGTGGTTTTTGAAAAAAAAGCGGTGCGAGTTAGAAGGCACGCCAAGTAGCGGTGCGGTTGCGAGCCTATAATTTGCGAGCTGACTTGGGCACTCCAGTGCCACCTCAGGAATTCTCGCTCTCCCCAGATGCTAACTCACCATTCGCTCCCCCCCCCCTTTTGCCTCTGTGGCCTGGTCACTTCTCCCTTTAGATGGGGCGGCAATCCGCCTATAAATAAGCCCCGCAAAGAAAGAGAAGAGGATTATCAGAAGTCGATACACCAGAGGTGGATTAGTTCGTGAAGATCGATCCATCGGCTAGACAAGAAGATTATTAGAAGTCGATTCGCCAGAAGAAAGATTAGTTCGTAAAGATCGATCTTTCAGCCAGACAAGAAGATTAAAAGTCGATACGCCTGAAGAAGGGTTAGATCGTGAAGATCGATCCTTCAGCCATACAAGACTATTTCAGTGAGAAACGAGAGGATCAGATTGAGAAAATCGATCCCCCCTTTCAGGGCCGTATTAACCTAAATAGTCAAGTTTTATATCGGTGCCATACCGAAGAAGCCTTTTCAGTCTGCAAAGAAGTCCGACTGGAGAAAAGCAAAGCCGCTCACACTCGAGTGATTCTCACATCTCAAGCACCGTAAGAGTCAGAGGAGAAGAACCCTGCCCCAACGAGCTCCCGTTCTTTAATTACGTTGAAGAATCAGCCCCCGTCACAGGCGACGAAATTTTAACCAGCGACCACACCACTTCAAAGCGAGAGATAAGTCCTCCAGCGACATCCGGCAATCCCTAATACCTACCTGTAAGTTAACAATAACATTTATATCTCTATTGCGATAGTAGAAGTTTAGTACGTCCCACGTTTTAAAGGAGAGTAGAAACCATTATTCTTGAACCTAGGTCATATGTGTTTGTAGATGAGAGTACGTTAATTTAATGTTTTATGCTAATCAAATAGGGTCGTGATAAAAATACTAATTGGCAATTGGTATGTTTACTGGAAGCCTACTTGTTTATGTTTTGTCATTGAAAGATTTTTGAGGCCAAAGATAGAAATGTGTTTACTGTTTGTTTGTAATATTTAATTTAAAATACATGTTTGTTTTAGGAGATTCTGGTGTTTCCTCTTATCCTTATGTGTTTAAAAATAGCTCTTCCTTAAGAACTAAACCACAAAAATAGCACTCTTAGAACAAAGCCTACTTCATCATAGAAGTAACTCACGGCCCTTAAAGCATACCGCTACTAAAAAGGAGTCAAAGAGTAGAGGGATCAAAACCAAGGGTCATTCTACGACAAAGACCATCAAAAAAGAATAAACTTTGCACGCGCATTTTTGGGACTAACAAATGATCCGACTTTTACCTCGCACCTAATCAAGTCCGGTGAAGCCCATTTTTACACTACTAGATATGTCAATAAACAAAATTGCAGATTCTCGTGTGCTGAAAATTCCATGATATTTCACAAGCATCCTATTCACAGAAAGTTACGGTCTGCTGCAGCATAACCAGTTCAAGGATCATTGGTCCCTACTTCTTCGAGGATGCTGACGGAAAAAATAGTGACAGTAACAGGGGACACTAACAGAGAAATTATACAAGATTATTTATTGCCTGAACTGAAATATTTGGATATGCATGATATGTGGTTTCAACAAGATGGGGTGAGACCACACACAGCTAAAGAAACCATGGCAACACTAAGAGCAGCCTTGCCTGGTCGATTAACTTCACGTATAGGTGACGTTTCTTGGCCACCACGATCACCTGATTTTACCTCTCCAGATTTTTTCCTTTGCGAATACCTTGAAGAAAAGGTATACGTAAATAAACCTAATAATCTTCAAGAATTGAAACAAAACATCATGGAAGAAATCAACAAAATTACTCCTGATGTTTTGGAAAATGTCATGGAAAATATGGAGCAAAGAATCCGCCTTTGTTTTAACAATAATTGAAAACAGTTGAAGGTTATTATATTTAAATAATAAAGATCCAAGATCTCTTCTTTTATTTTTTATATCAATAACTTTTATATCTTAATTAGTTTTTGTGTTATTAATTTTTTAAAATGTGAAGTAATTTTGGGGCCACCCGTTATATGCATTGCCAAAAAGTTGAATACTTGTTATGACCGCGTTTGGTTTACACATGATGGGCTAGTCTAGGATTTACATTAGTCGGTTATTTCTTCTATACCTAACTAAATATGAATACAGATATAATCTTGTACTTAAATTATGTGAGCTCATTTAAGTATCTGGGCATAAAACCACCCCAATCAAAAGAAATTTCAAAAAAGTTGAATACTTTAACCTGTGATGACCGCGTGTTGTTTACGCATTGTGGGTTAGCTCAGGTCAGGTTTTCTTCTATTGCCATCAAAATTTGCATACAATATTTGAGATAATCTTGTATTTACGAGTACCTTAGTTGGATTTATTTAATGCCCAACTTAATTGCATACAGGAGGTAATCTTTTGCCTCTCATCTAACTGATTTGAGAAATATTAAATAATATTTATGTTCTTTTGGCAATGTGAGTCAGCCCTGCAGATTTAACATATTTATTTGATTTTTTTATACAAGCAATAAAAATATATTTGGTAATTTTAATATAAAATGGGATCTAGTACAAATATCCATTCCAAAACTTCCTTGTAAAAATAAACACTTTTTTTACTCCAGTATTTTTTTTCAGGCTACCGTTCATTCGTTCATTCGTTACTACTTAGTTACTTAATCCCTAAGATAAAGAGAATAGAAGGTGCGACTGTATCATGATCCTTACGAATAGGCTTTTACTGTATTATGATTCCTTTTTTCAAATACATGAGAGGTTTTTATTGTCGTATGATTTCTACCTAAGTATACAGGATAACATGTCTAAAAAAATATAATTACACATTTATTTAGTATATATATATATATATATGGATAAAACCACAGTAATAGGACTAATTTTATATGCGAAACCAGGTTTCAATGGAAACATCTGTCATCGACAGTCGCTGGTGGACAAGTGAAATACAGAAGTTGCTTAATGTAAAACACACAAATCAGTGGGGCTAAGGTGGATGATACGGGACTGTAGCAGCATTTTTGGGAAGTGAAAGTAAGAATTCGTTGCTTATTAAGGTAGTTGTATTAAATTGGCCGTCGGAAGTATTAAAGTTGGGAATTTCTTTTAGAAGTGCCAATTCAATTAAGCGTTGATGTATATAATTGTTAGACTTATAAACTATTTAAGCATTATCAATATCAATTTGAGGATAATTTTAAAATAGTTTATAAGTCTCACAATTATATACATTGACGCTTAATTGAATCGGCACTTATAAAAGAAGACCCAACTTTCATACTTCCGCTTCTCAAAAATACCACTACAGTTTCCCATCATCCACCTTAGACCCACCGATTTGTGTGTTTGTACGTTAAGAAACTTCTTTATTTCATTTGTCCACCAGCGACTGACGATGACGGATGCTTCCGTCGAAACCTGGTTTTCTCAAATAAAAATAGTACTATTACTGTGGTTTTATCCCTATAGTTACACGTACACTACTGTACTTTTTTGGATATATATATATATATATATATATATATATGTGTGTGTGTGTGTGTGTGCCTGTGTGCGCGTGTTCATGATGAATAATAAGATAATTAAAAAATATATCAAAATAATACTTTATTGAGTGGTAAATAAGATGCTTATCTTTTTAAAATGTTCTAAAAACTGATCCGCATATTTTTCTTTGGAAACTCTGAAACTCTTCAGCAACATTTATCTAAATGCCCTTGCAGGTAATAGCTTGACACTCATCGGTTCTTCTTCACTATATATAATTTGCTCTCCAACCAAATTCTTTCTATTCGCTGAGTATGAGATCCATCATTGGGGTTTACGTAATTTTCTTGATTGTTCACTTTGTGATGAGCAAATCGAAGTTGTGAAAGCCGACGATAGGCAGGCTATTCCTTCGAGTGCATTGTAGATTGAATGGTTAGTTCCTTTTAAATAATTGATAAAAGAGATAACATATCTCTTTTGTGTATGTAAAAGTATCGTAAAACATTACCCTCATGAAACCAAACACTCAAGGACCATCAATTTTCCGCCCATACTGTCTGTTATTTTGAAAATTCTAAGGATTGTTTCCATGAAAGGTTGAGTGCCCTGCAAATGGACACCCTCTTTTATATTTGCGACGTCCAACAAATCTAGCTTTATAAATTTGAATTGGGTCTACTTCTGTTTCAACCATCTAGCCTCTACGTTGAACACATACCATGTTAGAGCAAACTTCTCGAGAGTAATTAAACTACTCAATCACAGTGTGAATAGTCATTCCAATAATTTTGTAACCTTTTCCTAGGACAATTCAATGCTCCACATAAAAATAAGCTTAGGAAGTGAGCAGAGACTCAATTTTCAGTTCAGCTTTTCCATTCAAATCAGTATATGCGAAAGGCATACTTTTCTTGGCACCGCCATATCAGTATATTATTTCCTCGTAATTTCTTTGTCATTAACATAGTTGGTCCATAACATTTATTCCATGAATCAGGCTGCATTAGATGACAATTATTGGAGAAAACCTTTGGAGCAGCTTCTTCACCTGACACAACTTGATAGTAAAATTCACGGAGAAACATTGTTGAAAGGCTATGTTGAATTATTGTTTCTTTATTCAAACACTACTCTTTTATAGTCTTGCTAAACAGTAGCTACCTCATTAAAATTTATTTACTTTCTAAATCTTCTATTTTATTTTTTGAGGATTTGTATTGCCTTTAAAATAAATGAAATGATTAGGTTCTTTTTAATTAAATAATTATGTTAGCAATCAAGGAATCATGAGAGAGTCGCACCGCATAAAGAGTAGTACCTACTCTACCACACAAATGTCACTATCTTGTGTTGAAAATTCTGCACTCAAAAACATCCATAGCAGAAGCTAATGGAGTATAATGGAAGTGCAACAGCCAAATAATAATTTATTTTTTTACTTTGCAGCTTCTAACCCACAACCAAAGCTGTTTGAATATGACGAGCAATTTTCTCCCAATTCGACACCTAATTGTTCCAAACATACGCTGGAATTTTTTTAATAGCTAATAAAAGTTTTTACATGTGTATTTAATAATGAATTAATTTAGAGCCCAATTACGGTTTGACACAAGTCTCTACTTTCATCTACTTGAAGAGTGAGACATTTAATCTTGAAGAATATTAAATAATTGGGGTCCTCTATCGGTTTAATCGTTGGCATTATTTTTCCCTTGGATTCTTCTTTAATCATGTTTTCTAGTTTTACAAAACCTAGTTAAACTGAATTCTAAATATTTTGACTATATTTTCAGTAACGTATAAAACCTATTTTTTAATACATTTGCAATGAATTTTAATCTTTTTTCGAAGGTACATTGCTACAGAAATGTGACTTTATTGTCTTAATAAATCCCTTGCTTATTGAATTTGAAGTATTTGTGTCCGAAACTACTGTCTGGAATTTTAATTGCCGAACTGACATTGAAGATTAAATAAAATGCTCTCGGATAAACAGCGCTATGTAATAGTGATCTATCTTCCCCTTAAATTTCAGGAGAAAACCCTAGATTTCGGGTCTACATCTGGGCCTCTCTTGGTTGGTTGTTTCTCAAGCTTTCATTAGTGCATGGGCGAGAACAGCAAGTGTTGTCTTATTATTATTCATCTGAGTAATGAGTGTATTTATTTTTCCATTCCTTTATTTACCGGATGAGTATGCAAGGTGACAATATTTAGGTTTGTGTGCCTTTCCGGCCCTAACACCTACAACTTGCTCTCCCGGTCTCTTAGCATGGAGAAAGATCTGTGTGATACATACGGCTTCGTTGCTATTGCGTCTCAATTCGAGATGAAAACAATTTACTTCTTGTTTTCATCAAGAAATCCCCTGGTCCACAAGGTAAATTCTGCCCAAAATAAATGGCTCCTTCTCTTCTAAGTGAACCACACAGCCTATTAGATACACCAATTTTGCCTTTAATTATAAATTTGAGCACTCGGTGCAGATTTCTTTTTCGCATTCGTTTTAGGTATTTAATAACTTATAACCGAGACATATAGGGTAAGGGGAGCGTGGTTCAACTTTACTACTAGCTCCACCCCTCCAGAGGCCCTTGTATCACTTCATCACAATTTTCACGGGTCTGTGTCTCTGCGACTTCATCTTCTACGACAGAAACTGGCCATTTCTCATCCTGTAAGACTATTAGCAGATATCCCTATGTACTAATTCACTAATAATAGATCCTGACACTACTTTGTCTCGTATATATAACTCATTGACTTGCTACGATTGTTTTCAATGATGGAGTCGTTCTTTTTATCTCAGTTTGAGTCATACAACTCTTTCCGGTTCATTTGAATCGTCCTCAGATTAACACCTAAGCCCTCGAAGATCTTCGGATTGGAGATATCAGCGTGAATAGCAGCTTGTATGTTCTAATTTTTTGGAGGGAATTCATCCATGGTATTTCTTCCTTCACAGAAGATATACAATTGAGTCTAGTGTATTAAGAATTTACAACTGAGCCAACCAACACGCGACGGTGACAAATTACGGAGGGTTTTTTTATAGTGCATTTAAATCAAAGCTCCATCTTGTTATCTCCAAAGCAAAATTCCTGCCTAGAACATTCTTGGAACGTTTTTCATATATTCAATTATAATTACCAATTTCAGAGCAAAAGTACATATGTCCTTTTCTTATTTTTCTTGGATTAGGACAGTTAAGTGGCGCTTGGTCACTGAATTCGTGGAGCTTCGAATATGGAGTCTCGCATTTGAATCACTCTTACTTTTACTTGTTTGTTAAGCACCTCCGTTCACGATAAATCTTGCTAATTTTCTGTTCAGAAGTTTTTACCGCAGTGCTAAGTTGGCAACTTTCGCATGCCTACGCTCCTTCCGCTGCTGTTCGTTGTCTGGTCGGGTGGTTTCTAACCTCTCCAATGCCCGTTGGGCTGCACGTCACCAATCAGGGCGATCCCCAGCGAATGTCTCCCATGAATTGACGTTAACGCTGCCTTTATTCATGTAGGACTTCAATGTATACTTCCATCGCTTTTTCTGTCCTCCTTTCGCGCGGGTACAAGTTTGAAGCTCGGAGAGCAAGATACACCGAGGCAGTCTTACCTCTGGCATCCGAGCGCAGTGCCCCACCCATATACGTTGATGTTTCATTAGTATGGCCTTGATGCTGGTGGACTCTGCCTCTCCTAGAATGCTAATGTTTGTTCTTCCTTCCCCCCAGGAAATGTGTAGGATTGCTCGAAGGGTGGAACTACTCGATTGACTACAGATGACGCTGGTATGTGGTTCATATTTCGCCACTGTATAGTAGTATCGTGAGGACCCCAGCATTGATTACCATGAGCTTCGTCTTTGTTCTCACGCCGCGTATGTCAAAGACTCTTGACTTTAGTTTCTGGAAGGCTGCTCCAGCATTGTAGAGTCAATGCTTCATTTTCTCGTTGATGTTTTCCTTTGTTGAGAAATGAATGACAAGGTACCGGAAGTGTTCTACATATTCAAGTTGCTCACCTTCCACGGAAATTGGAGAAGGGTTGTACTTCCTTGATGATCTCGGCTGGAGTACGGTTTTTGTCTTCTACGTTTTCATCTTTAGACCAAGCTTTATATAAGCGTTGTTAAATTCACTCACAGCTGCTTGCATTTCGTCGACCTAGTGTGCAATGATCGCGTAATCGTCGGCATACTGGAGTTCATATACGCCTAGTTAGTCGGCCTTTGTTCTGGCCTTCAGGAGTTGCTGTTTGAATAGTCTTCCATTCAGTCGGTAACATAGCTACACTGTAGGTGGTAGGTCTCTTAGAGCTAGGTGGACGGCCACAGACACATAGATGTTTTAAAGGCTTGGTGCGATCACACAGACTTGCTAAACCCCTGTCCGGCTGTTTAAAGTTTCAGTCTGACTGTCGTTGTATGCTACTGACGCTGACATGCAATCATGGAGGTGTTTCAAGATACCAACATATTTGGATGGGCACCCATATTTCTAGAAAATTTTCCATACAGCCTCACAGTTTAGCCAGTCAAATGCTTTTGTAAGGTCTATAAAGGTTATAAATAGGTGGCTGTCTTGCTAGCGGCAGTTTTTCCTGATCTGGCGGGCAGTGAGAATCATGTCCGTTGTTCCATACGTCGTCCTAAAGCACATTGTGACTCTGGGTAGTGTTCTTTGGCAACCGAGTATAAATGGTCTGATAAGATGCGCGCTATAATCTTTCTAACATTGGACAGGAGTGAGATCTCGCTGTAGTTTATGCATACTAATCAGTCCCTTTTCTTAAAAATGCGGACAATGGAAGCATTCCTGAGGTGGGGTGGTATTTGTTCATTCACCAAGATCTAAGTGATAAGTTGATGGATTCTCCTAATTAGTAGTGAACCACCGTGCTTAAGAAACCTCGGCTTAGACGCCATGGGGACCGCAAGCATTGTTTGATTTAGTTTTCTGAATTACAGTTACTACCTCCACGCACGTGGGTATTCTTTCGAGCTCAACTCTCACACGATGCTTTGGGATGTCTGCATAGATGGTTTCATCGATATCGGCATCCCTATCAGAAGTCGCTCAAATTGATCCTTCCAGCGTCCTAGTATGGCCTCTTCATCATAAAGGAGTCTCTCTCCATCACCTGATCTTAGTGGAGCCCGGTTTTGTTGTATTAGTCCATAGATTGTCTTTTTCACACTGTAAAAACAGTTGTCATTTTTTTAGCGAAGCCCTGAATTTCGCCAGATTTTTCCTCCCACCAATTCTTCTTCATCACGTGGATCTTGCGCTGAGCATCAGCATTAAGCTGTTGGTATCTTTGCTGCTTCTCCTGGTTGTTTTTTATCATTTTAACATGCAATAAAAGCATTCTGCTTCTGCTCAGGAATGTTCGTTATTTCAGCATCGTTTTCATCAACCAGTTTTTACTTTTCCTTTTAGAGAAGCCAATCATTTTTGTGACAGTTTCCTGATAACATTTTTTGTTGTTTCCCCATGCATCGTGTACATTATATGTGTCGGGGCATCGCGGGAGCGAGGTGCTGAGTAATCTCTGGAAAGCATTTCGGCTCTGCGGATCTTTGAGCGCCGCGATGTTGGTTCTTTTGTTGGCAGTCTTGAGGCCTTTCATCTGATCACGCGCTCTGACTATGATGTAGTTCAGCAGGTGCCAGTGCTTAGATTGGGGGTTCTGTCAGGTTGTCTTTCGGATGTCTACTTGCCTGAATAAAGCATTTTTTATTCAACGACTACTTAAACCAATTTTAGGACTAGGCTGGTGTCTTTATTGTTCTTCTGGTGGCAGCCAGAGGTATCTGGTGATTCTAATGCAGGTTCCCTCTGTGTAAAGCGAGGGGTCTGGAAGACTAAGTATATTTGTGACATGGTCCTTCAAACAGGATTGTGCACTCGTTATTCAGCCCAGGTTTGCTAATAGAATTAAGATTCTTGAAATTAAGCTAACCTAGTTTTATACAGCGCTCACTAGTGTCTTTTTTTCCGGCAACTCGTCTGTTTGTGTCCGGAAAGTAGTGTGAATTTGTCCGACAACTAGTGTTTTTTGTCCAATAAATATTCTTTCTGTCATGGAAAAATATTTTTGTCAGACAAATATTGTTTTTTCAGGCGAAGAATCTTTTTGTCCTACTGTTACCAGCATCTTTTTCTTGCTGTTAATAGTGCTTTGTCCTGATATCACAATTATTTACCAAGGCTATTATTAGTGTTTAGTTGTGCTGTTAAAAGTCTTTATTTGCACTGTGACTAGAGTTTTAGCTGCGCCGTTACGTGTTTTAGTCACAAGATAATAGTATTTCATTCCTGCTGTTACTGGTCTTCTATTTGCGCTGTTATTAGTTTTTTACTCGCGCGCCAACTAGTGATTTGTCGCACTTCTATTAGTGTTTAGTCCCCTTTAATAATGCTTTAGTCGCGCTGTCACACATTTTTTGGTTGCACTGCTACTATTGTTTTGTATAGCTGTAAATAGTGATATTGTCGCACTGTTAATAGTGTTTTTTGCTCTGCTCTAGAGTTTTACTTGCATATTGCAAGCGTTTAAGTCGCTTGGTAACTAGTCATTTATTCGCGCGGTTGCTAGTGTATCCTTAACGTTGCTGTTTTGCTTTTGTCGCGTTGTTATTAGTGTTTTAGGCGCGCGGTTGGTGGTGTTTAGTCGTTAATTTATTATTTTTTATTCCACTCTTACTAACGTTTTATTCTAGCTGACACAAGTGTTTTGGTCCGGTTTTAACTAATGTTATGTTTGAGTTTTACTAGTGATTTATTCACAGTTTTACCTGTGTTGAGTTGTGTTGTAACCGGTGTTTTAGTCGCGATATTACGGGAGATTTTCGTCAGCAGTTACTAAAATTTAGGTCGCATAGGTACAGTGTTTTCTTTGAGGTGTTACTAGTGTTTTGGTGTTTCATGGTGTTTTCCAAGCGATCTTAATAGTTTTTATTTGCATTGTTGGTAGTTTTTATCAGCGCTGTTACTACTCTGTTTAAGAGAGCTATTACTAGTTTTTTAATAGTGATGTCACTAGTATATTTATTAGCGGTTACTATTTTTTTAGTAGTGCTGTTACTATTATTTTAGTAGCTTTGTTAGTGCTGTTTTAAGCAGCGATGTTGCCAGTATTGTTAGTAACTTTAGTACTTTATTTAGTAGCGTTGTTACTATTTTAATAGCGTGTTACTGATGTTTCAAATCGCTTTTTAAACTTTAGCGCTATTACTTCTTTATATATCGTGCTATTGGCTTTTTATTTATCGGCACTTCGTCACTGAATTCTTGAATTCTCGCTAAGGGAATCATTGATTGACTCACACATAATTTGTCTTATTTTTTTTCCAGATTCATTACTGATAAGATGTCATTGTGACCTTTTCCGTAAGGAAGTTTGGAGCCGCGGTCCGCGGTTTTAGTTAAGAGACCTCCAAAATTGCATCCTATCTGTACAAAGGTAGATTTCCATATATATTGATTCAATCGCACTAGGTTCTTAGAATCGGTTCGCTTTCAATTAGTAATTTGAACTTTTCGGGTAACTACTGATTTATATTAACCCTAGTTAAAGATACCTTGATTTTCCCTTTTCATTGAGTAATATACTTAAATCACTATTGTACCATACCAGTGTTGGGTGACGATAGTGTGATCGGTTTCATTTTTCTCTCTGTAGAGATAGTCTTTATTTATGTTGTTTTAGTCACGATGTCACTGAAACAAGTTCAAACCAGGTTGGTGTCTTGATTACTCTTAATATCACGGGAAGAAAACTGATTCTAATACAGTTTCCCTCTGGGTCAGGCTAGGGATCTCGGAGACACGGGGGTTTTCGCGAAAAACCGATTACTTTACACAAACCTGAACTAACTGCTGCTCTTTTCGAGGCTCCCTTTTTAAAAGAGACCAAAATTCCTATTCATTCTCTCCCCGGTGAAATATTTCTTTGCAGGTATAGTAAAATTGTTCCACATAACCTTTGCTCGTGTGTATGTAATGAACCATACCTGAAGGACAGGGCACAAGAAATTAGATTACTCACAGATGTTCACCAGTGGCGTCATATAGAAGCCTCTCTCAACCCTGTGTCCTAGTACCAGGAGAGTGAAGAGAATAAAATGAAAATTTACATGTGATTTGTTAGGTACAGAATTGTTGATAGATTCTATACGATTGTAGGACAGAGTTTTTTAAAAACTAATTAGCGAAGAACAAAGTATCAAAGGACAAAGCATTAAATAGATAAATATAGAATGATTGTGTGTAAAGCATTGCTGTAATCAGTCATTTTTAATTTTCAAAATGAATAACTTTAAAGAAAGTTCTATATAAATCATGAATTATGGCCCTTAAGCAAAGTATGAATTAAAAAATAGAGTTGAAATATTTATTTGAAAGGCAATACAGTTGCAATGAAACAGAAAGAAATATTTTAACATAGGTATGAGGATTACAGTGCTTCAAATTAATGTAAATATTGAAAAAATTAAGAAATTAAAATTGTATTGAAAATATCAAAGAAATTTTATATTTGAAAGGCACTTAAAACTACAAAATATAACTAGAGGTTGTAGGCGATGGCTTTGAGATATTTTATTTCTACCATCCTTCAGTTGTTCTTAAAGAATTTTAGTATTGGCTTGCTCCAGGAGTATTTTTCTCAAAATTAACTTCTGTAGGGTGACCAATTATTAATTTTGTGAAATGCATTATACGAATCTTCACCTGAATTGTTCGTTCTTGCCAAATTATTTGAAACTCTTTAAAAACTGACCAGTATCAATATCAAATACTGGCTTTATTCTTTTTCCCCTGTGAATAATACCTAACGACGTAGCTTCTAAATACTGTAAATCCTCTCCCAAGTTTACTTTATCAAAAGATGACATTAAATTATTAAACACATCGTAAACACTACGAGAAACAAAAACAAGCGTTTTCAATTGTTTTATAATTATTGCATTATTACGGACACCATACCAGACTTGCAAGCATAAGATTTGTATTTTTCTCCCAACACAAGCCAAACTTTAAAAAAATGTCTTTATTCGATTGAGGTCTGAGCGTTCAATATCAACTGTTATTGAAAAAAGATTTAATTGATATGTATACAAGAATTTTGAAAGGTAATAATAAGTTTTCTCAGCTTTCTTCTTGGTAATGCAATATACCAACGGTAAAATCTTATTTTCCGTAACAAGTCCTTGAATGGAATATAGTTGTTTTCCAATATGGGCTGAATTAAATGTACCGTCGCAAATCCATCTTCCATGCGACTTCAAATTTTGATGTTTTGTATATTTAACAATTTTAAAGGATCGCCTCATGTTGTTAAAGTCAAATCTTCCTCCGTTAAATTAGAATTGCGAATTTCTCTTTAGAGTGATTAGCATCTATGTTATCCTCAATTTTTATTTCTTCATTTTTAGAGTTATCAGGCATATGGTAAGATTCTTTAGTTATGTTGATGATGTTTTCTTCAGTTTGCAAAGATGTTGTTTTTCACATGTCAAATAAATTTGGTCTACTTATCACGTTGTTGACGTGGTATGCGTAGCCTTCATATAAGAGTTTATTTTCTCTTATTTGCGCCTTGATAATTTCTATTATGAAGGGTATAACGAAATTACAAACGTAAAGCTTGAAGGTATAGATGAGACATTAGTGAATGAAGTGCCTGGTAACTGGGAATGAGAGGTTAATAGTCAAATAAATGCAAGGGGTATTAAAGTTTTGTGTTGTTAAATTTTTGGTATGGTGAATCTGAGCGAAAATACCATGGCTGTAATCGAGGAAGACCTAAGAAAATTCCTGGTGAATTATCAGTTTTAATCAAATAAATAAAAGTGGGTTTCACACATGACAACTTTTAGATTCTAAGAAATTTATTTAAACTCATTCACATAGAGTTTATTAGAAGCCCATTATTGCTTCATAATCTGTATTGGAAGCACGGAATTTTAGTGTGATAAATGGATTCTACCACGTTGGAGCTAAAACCCTTATAACCCTAAGAGGCTTCCTTATGTCACAGTTTTGTGATCTGATCTAATCTTATCTGACCGGTTTGTCCTTTTGGTGTTTCAGAATGTTTATTACTCAAGGTAGAATTCTCAAAAGGATTAGCGCTTGCAACGCAGGTATATTAATTTGGCCGATTTACTTACACTAAACCTCACAGCATAAATGCCCACTGTGATAATCCCAAGCTTCAGAGATTAGCCCTCCCAATTTAAATTCTCCCTAGAATAAAAATAAATCCTATTGTCAATCAGAGAATAATGGATAGTTTGATATTCATATAATTAATTTTTAAAACTCCATTTTTTTAATTTTTTAAATTAAAATTTTGCTAGTATTTCCTGTTTTTTTAGATGAAGGGAGTGAACAAACTTATTGTTTGGGGTATGTAGGGGTGGAATTCTCCAATTTGTAATACTTCTGCCCATTCGGCATATATACATATGTACTCTCTGTTCGAGAAAATATTTTCCATGAACTCATTTCCTTCGAATATATGGTCACAAACTGGGGTCAGGTGACATGCCCAGATTTTTTAACCCCAAAAGTTTATAGCCAAGGCTAGAAGATGCGTCGACTTAAAACGAAAAAACTTTATTTACAAATATTTGATAAATGAATCGACTTGAAAATGCCGATATATTCAAACACTAAATTATCATAGAAAGGACCTAAAAATTGATTACAACTTTGATAGGTCGAGCTAAGGAATGGCCTTTTGTAATATGTAAAAATATTTAGAGTATGAAAGACACAAGAACAAATATGTACACAAAAATAACGCACGTATGATATTCCTATCTATATGAGACCACGGAGAAAGGAGGTTGAGCCACAAAGGGTAACACTTACCGGTAACGTGACCACAATGCACCAACGCGCAATGACCGACCATATACATAGATATGAAGGCTTATACAAAAATAAGGGGCACTCACGACCACCAATATCACGCCTAGTATGGGCCACACAAAAACAAGGACACCACACACGGTTGTCCTACCAAAGATGCACGAGAGTTACAACACTCGTGGTAAACCCAAGAGGAGGCTTACAAAAGGGGTACAACTCTGTCGGTTGTCTTACACTAAGTCAATCAATCACAATAAATTTAACTCACGGTAACCTTAACTCACGGCAACCTTAAATCGCGGTAACCTTAACTCGTGGTAACCTTAACTCGCGGTAACCTTAACTCGCGGTAACCTTAACTCAGGGTAACCTTAAATCAGGATGGCCTTAAATTACAGTAGCCTCAAATCACAATAGCCTTAAATAGCAATAGCCTTCCGAGACGCACGAAACCCGAAAATAGGTGCACGAACTCCACTCTGCTCCCGAACACAACTTTCTTCTCCTGAAGAAAATATTGTTTGATAGCCCCCCCGCCTGTGTCCGTTCTATATATTGGCCCTTCAATACATTGTCAATTCTATACTTTATTCATTCACTACTCTGTACATTTGATATTTTGTCTATTTGATACTTTGTCCATTTGATACTCTATCCATTCGATAATTTGCCCTTCGATACTTGGTCCTTCGATACTTTATCCATTCGATAGTTTATCCTTCGATACTTTGTTCTTTGATACTTTGTCCATTCGATACCTTGCCCTCCGATATTTCGCCCGTCTATACTTTGTCCTTCGATACTCTCTCCACACACGATTATATGCATATTACAGAATCCGCTCACGTTCAAAGTCTTAACTATCCTTCATTTACTGTTGACATTAACATGTATAGTACTATTTCGGTGAGATGAAAGTAACCGCACATGTTTTCAGCTTCTTCTTTCTTCCTAAATATTTTTTCACATATCCTCCTCTACAGGCAACTAAGGCCACAACATTATGTACAAAGAATATGAAATCACTACAGACTTTTGTTTACAGGAAGTACAAGGAGAGAAATATGGAGCAGAGAGAGAGAGAGATGTCCACGCTCTTGTGGGCTAATTTCACTTAGCTACTAAATTTATGGTATTTTTGCTAGAGGACCATCACTTCGTTCCATTAATAATATTGCATCTTATCATTCTTATGGAACCCTAGATTTGCTTAATTATTGATGAGCCTCTATAGTAAGAATTGTATACCACGGGCTAGGTAGGATATTAAAAGAAACACAAAAATTGACGCACCTTCCATTGTTTGTGCATCTATAGTTATGTGACACCAGACGAGCCTCTATTACTGTCAAGTGGTGTAGATATGGCTCCCAACTTTTCATCTTTTAACATAGATTACACAGGTGCTAACGAGGTTAAAAGAATAAGAGTGACGGAAAAAATGTTATATTCTCTTAGTTACTTGTGAAACTACACGTGATATTCATATGTTTTTCGTAGCTTACGGTGGCCAAGAAATTTTAATGAGCAATCGGAAATTTTCTATCTAAGGATGCGTTACCAAGGAAGGTATATTGCGATAATGCTTCAAATTTTAGAGAACAGCTATATACCTAAATACTGCCCAGAACCATATGGATTTCTTCTGAATTTGTTCTCATTTTAACTTGGCTAAGGCCCTTCACTTATGTACATTTTGAGTAACAACGACGACCTATACTAATTAACCCACTTTGAATAAAATTATACCGCCTAATTCTAAGATAATATACTCACTCTAACGTGGAATTTGCAACAAATCAAAGAACTGCACAATGGATTTGACGGGACTTTGGATTCATTAACCGTTCGCATTAAGTCTGGACCATACTCTAAATTCTATCCACTTGAGATCACTTTCAACCGAAGTTCAAGTCCCAGTAGACATGATCACAGCCTCAGAAACACTCCAGAGTCAAGTTCAGGCAGGCATGGCCTCAACCTTTGAACCATTACACACAAAGTTCCGGTAGTCATAGGTAGCTTTAATCGCAACCCCACATGCGGTTCAAACAGCCATATAATTGGTCTTAACGTCAGACCTACTTGGGAGTCAGGTTGCTACCAGTAGGTTACCAGGTTTCAAGTTGTCTGGCACATCTGAGTGCCTAAAAATCTTGAAGGAAAATATATCAAAACTTCAAGCTTTTCTTCTGATTAGTAACGAAATCGATTGAATTTTGCTAGCAGATTTTATACCTAAGTATTTATACCTTGTTTACGATTTCAATTTGGGTTTCTCTGTCATATATGATGCCCTGCTCCTTTGAGATTTGCCTTGCGCCTATTTTATGGTAGCTGTAATTACTTTAATTGCTATTATTTATGATTAAAGTTATTCTTTTAATGAAGTTTCCCTTCTGCTCCTACCGAGTGGTTCTAAAAAGATGCCGACGGAGATACCTAACATTATCAAATTGCTTAAATTCTTAAAAGGTGTTTCTCGATATAATAATTAATTTTTACAACTAACTGCGGCATTAGTTTTAATTAATAATTATATTCTAATTATTTTCTCCCACAAAGTCTTTTATATTTAATATCGAGTGTAAAGGTGGCGGGGATTGATTCAACTCATAATTATTATAGTTCGGAATGTTATCCTTTTGGACCCCCGTTCACCAAAGGTATGGGAAGTTAATTAATTGCCCATTTGACTAGGGCTGTTTTGTAAAGTGTAACGTGTAAAGAAATATTCTCAATCCGTGATCACTCCTATGTAAGATTGATATTTCCTACCTAAACTTTAGAATTATACGACATTTCAAAGATCCTACCTCCCTCCGTATTCTTGAATCACTGTTCATAAAGTAATTAAACAGTCTCAATAATAATTCTTCTGCCTCCTCACTCTTCATCGCATAACACTTTTAAAGTTTACAATCTACCGATCTTATGACGTCACATAAAAAATCTCTCACTCAGTTCTCCCCCGTAAGGGGGGCGGCAATTTGCCATCGTGGCCGCCGTGCTGACGAGATTCAGCACCCCGTCCGACCCCAACTTGGCCTCTCCTCCTTCCTTCAAAACACTTGTGTTTCCCCCCGGTTTCCTCGCTTTTCATACAACCTCTCCCTCAAATTTCTCTGGTCAGCCTCTAATTTCACAGGGTAGATGCTGACCTTCTTCTCAGCCAACCATCCTGGATCGGGGCTGAGGGGAGAGGAGACAACGTTCCGTAACCCCTGACCTCTGGTTTAGGATGCTGTTTTTTTTAACAACCAGCTTCATCCCCACCCATACATTCCTCACATCCCTTTTCCTTTTCTTTTCACACACTATCAATTTTACGCCGTGCCCAAGGTTGAGCCGCCATGCTGAAGGGCTGCCAGGTTACCAAGCGGGAGGAGTGGCCTCAAATGGCGGCACCTGGCTCTGCCAGGCCCGTACGCACCCCTTGCAGAGTGGGCTACTGCAAGGGGCGATCAGCTATTGAATCCCGTAAGAAAAAAAGAGTCACCATGCCGTATGATGAGTCTAACAAAAAAATCCCCTTAATTTCCCCGCTCGATTCATTCTCTGGAGCTGCCTGAGGGCGGCTCCAGAGAAAGAATCGAGCCCCCTGCCTGTGCTTGCGTAGGAGACCCTCCAAAATTCTCGAACCGGAGAGGAGACTTACTCCTCTCCTTCGCTTACGGGTGTAGGGGATTCCCCATCAGCCCCTTTTCTGGAGGTGCTTTCGTGCCCCTTCCTGTTCCCAGCCGTAGTCCCCCCTTTTCTTTTCAAGGGAACTGCCAAGAAATCCAGAAGGCAGCCCATAGCCAAACGCTACCCATTAAAGCGGCTCGATAGGGCAAACCCCCTTAGGAAGGAGAGGGAAGCAAGGCCTCTTCGGTCGCTTCCCTTACAAGACGACTGGCAAGAATACTGAACTTTGCCGGGGTGAAGGCTTGTGCCTCCCCAGACATGACTAATGACGCTTTCATTGGGACCTGCAATGTCCTGGGAGAGAAATGGCCAACTGGAGACCCCCCCTGAGATAGACAAGGTCCTTGAGTCAACCCAGCCTCAGACGGTAGGGCCTTCCATGGGAGGGAATCCGCCCTCGGCGCCAAGCACCGAAGCCGAATCCGCCCCTATGCAAGGTCCTCCTCAAACGGCCCGGGTTTCAAAGGCAGTAGAAGGAGGGAAAGGATCTCCTCCGACCGGTTTCTATACGAATTTACGAATTACAGGACCTTCTCCATCTCGGAGAGGGACCTGGCTGATGCCGGTACATCTGGCCTGGGGGCTCCTCCTGGCGGAGGAGAAAATCGGGTTCATTCTCCGCCCTCCTCTTCTAAAAAAAGAAATATGAAAGATATTTAGAAGACTCGGAGCTCCTCTCTATCCGCGAGGGCTGCGGGGACGGATGGGTCTGCTGCCACTTCGGTAAGCGACCAAGGAAAGATCGGCACATCCGGCCCCTCTGCCGAACCCCCGGGTGCGGAGCCCCTGACTATGACTAGGACCAAAAGTGCACTGGGCAGATCCTCGATAACAGCGGGGCCCCTTATTCTGAGGTTACCCGGCGTTTTCGAGCCCACTGGCTTCAAATGCTTCCTCGTTATTCGCTCCACTGATGGCAGCATGTTACGCAAGGGCAACATGATTCATCAGACGAGAGCATTAGCTAGTGTAATTAGTAGAGAGCCGAAAGTGACCCGTTTCTCGGATGGGAGCGTTCTGGCAAATGCGAAGGAACCCTCCGAGGCAGCCAAGATAAATGCTCTTAGGATACTACATGGACCACCGGTAAAGCTGGTGGCACAAAGGGTTTAAACCCAGCTCCGGCTAAAACCAGTGCTCCCCCATCCTTCACCCAGCGTGACCGTTTCCCGTAAGGCAAAACTGCCACGCGCCTCCACCGAGTCGTTAGAATCACAGGAGGCAATATCCGTGAAGTTGATCGCCAGGCCATCTTTCAGGGTTCCTAAAGCTGTCCCCAGAAAGGAGGACAGCAACAAATGAGCTTCTGCTCCATCGCCCAAGCCTAGTGGTAGGCTGAGTGGCTTGGAGACGGTGGATCTTTGAACAGAGGGCCCCCCGCCTCCGAAGCCACAACGCCCGCCTAAGGTTTTGAGGCGGAGGGAGAAAAAGACTCGCATGGCAAGCCCAACCTCCCTCGATAAGTCCTTGAAGGTGACAGCGCCTTTAGCGCATTGTCCGGCCAACAGCGCCCTGGGTTCTGCCTCCGGGAAGCGTACGGCTATTTACGTGAGGGTCTTCTGTTCGAAGAGGGCCCCCGCGTCTCTTCCGAGCTATGCCTGGAGGGCATATTCCTTCAATGGAATTGCCATGAACTCCGGGCAAACTGGAAGGAGCTGTGGAGGCTCGTTTCGTCCCGTTCCCTGTTAGGGGAACGAGGGTTTTGCGAACCCACCACCCCAAGATGGGGGCCGGGCTAGTGGATTCGCGGTTTACACCCAGCATGATGTCTTCGTTCTTTTTTCCCCTTTAGATACATTGTTTCAGGCAGTGGCTGGGTAGCTTTACCTAGATAGGAGGTAAACTTTTATTTTTGCGTACATTCCACCATCAGCTGACTTCGACTCAGGGAAGTTCCGCCGCGTCGTGGCACGGTTGGCGAAACCCTTTCTCTTGCTTGGAGATCCGAACGGCAGACCTCCTCTCTTGGGAGATTACTTAATAGATCCCAGGGGAAAAGTCCTTGCGGATCTGATCGAAGAGCTGGAGATAGGTGTCCTAAACGTGGATGAGTTTGCGCATCACTGACCGAGAACCGATTCATTTTCTTGCCTTGATCTATCTTTGTGCTCTTCGGATGCACAGCCTGATTTTTATGGGAGGGTGGTCGATGACCTCCTTTGTAGTGATCACCTTCCCATTCAAATATCATTTTCAGGGCAACTGCTGCCTGAGAGCCCACCTCGGTTGTGCTTGGCGCGGGTGCGGTGGCCTGCATTTCAGGAAATGATTGAATTTTTTATCCCAGTCAAGTAGTTTGGTCGGTAGGTGAAGGCCGTTGAGTTCTGCTCCGGTAACCTCATCGCCAGAACGTCTGGCAGTTTCTCCACGCCAAACACTCCCATGGTGTTCAGCCGAGTGTGAAAGGGCACTCAAACAGAAGCGTTATGCCTACATGCGCTATAAGCGCTGCCCGAACAATTAAACTGTCGGTAAATTTCGTCGGGCTAGGGCTAGGTTCCGGTATATTTCGATGCACGCCCGCCGCTCTTCTTGGCGGGCATACGTGTCTTCACTTAATGGGAAGACCCCTGAAACAGAGGTGTAAAAGCTAGTCAAAAGGATTTGGGGCAAGTTCTCGCAGGAACCCCCTCCGTTTCTCCAGGAAAATAGGACCGCAATTTCGGACCCCGTGTCTGTAGCGGAATCCTTCTCGATCGCCTTTCCCGCATTCTCTAGCCGGGATGCGGCTCCTCTAAAATTCAATGCACGTCATGATGTCACGGAAGGCCGCCGACTAGACTTTATCTCAAGAGGCGGAGAACCTTTTAACGACAGGTTTACTCTGGGTGAGTTGCGTTACGCTCTTGCTTCGTGCCCAGACAGCTCACATGGTTCGGACGATGTTCCCTATTCCATGCTTCGAGACCTGTGTGAGCAAGGCATAGCCTTTCTGTTGGATTTGTTCAACAGGATCTGGGCGGAGGGTCTCCTCCAAGATTCCGGGCGAATCGCTACTGTGCTCGCCTTTCGCAAACGTGGGATAGATCACTCTACTCCGGCCAGTTACCGCCCAATCTCTTCACTTCATTGCGCGTGCAAGTTAATGTAGAAATTAGTAAATGTTAGATTAGCCTCTTTCCTGGACAGTGGATGCCATTTGTCTTTTGCACAGTGTGGCTTCCGCAGGTTCCACTCCACGTCAGATGCTCTGCTCCGACTGGAAAATGCCGTCGGCGAGGCCTTCCTTCGTAGACTGTACTACATCACGGTGTTTTTCGATCTGGATTAGGCCTATGATACCGCATGGCGATACGGGGTATCATGGAGACTCTCTACACGATGGAGGCAGGGGAAGCCCTCTCCAGCCCAATAGAGCAGGAAGAGGGTGTCCCGCAGGGAAGAGTCCTCACTGTCACACTCTTTTTTCTGAGCATCAACGGCATCACCTCAGGGCTGCCGGAAGATGTTCTCGCTATGCTCTACGTGGACGATGCTAACTCTGGAGCGTTGACTCCAACAAGCATTGAACCGCGTCTCTCGCTATGCCGAAGCGTACAGGTTTCGGTTTTCCTTGGCAAAGAATAAGGTGGGGCACTTCTGCCGCCATTCACGGCTACACCCAGATCCAGACTTGTTTCTTAAGGGGGTACGCCTGGAAGTGGTTAAATTGCACGTTTCCGTGTCTTATATTTGACCAACGCCTCACCTGGGGAGGCTCATATTCGCAGCCTTAGGGTATTTTGTACCCCCGCGCCTAAACTGGTTTCTAGAAACCAATCACCTTTTCTCTTCAGTTCAATGTGGCTTTCGCAAATGTCATAGTACCCTTGACCTACTAGTACGTTTCAAGGGATCGGTCCGGAAAACTTTCTCATCAAAGCACCGAGTCCTGGCCATATTTTTCGATATTGAAAAAGCCTAGGACACAACATGGAGATACGGCATCTTGAAGCAGCTATACATTTGGGGGATGAGAGGCCTTTTACCTTCACTTATTTAAAGTATGTGTTGGAGACGCATACTCTGACCTGCAAACCCAATAGGAGGCAGTTCCTCAGAGCAGTGTTTTAAGTGTCTTATGTTTTATAATTGTCATCAATGATATTATTTCGTCTCTCTCAGAGGGTGTATCGGCAACTCTGTTTGTTGATGATTTAGTACTATACTGTTCCTCACCTCACCTTTCATCAGCAGCGGGTCGGCTACAACTGGCGGTCGATGCTGTATCCAAAAAAGCACAACTTGAGGGATTCGGCTTTCCCACGAACAAAACCCAAGCAATGTATTTCCACCGGGGCAGAGGGGTTCTTGTTCCGCCATCTATCTCCCTAAAAGGCGAAGGTATAGAGTTTGTCTCCGAGGTTCAGTTTCTTGGCGTAACTCCTACTCCGACTTTGAACAGGCTGTCTGCGGGCTCTAGAAATTTTGAAAGTCCTCTCACACGCTTCGTGGGGCAGCGACCGACAAACATGTTGACATTATAAAGAGCCCTCGTCCAATCCAAATTGGATTATAGCTGTCAAATTTACTCTCGGCTTGCCCTTCAGCCCTTAAAATGCTGAACCCAATTCGAAACGTCGGAGTTTGCCTTTCTAGTGTAGCCTTCCGTACTTCTCCTGTCAACAGCCTTTACTGCGAGAGTGGGGTACTCCATTTGCCCTACCATAGACTTTAAATCTGCATGCAATACCTCTGCCGAGTACAGCAAGCCCCTGTATCATAGGTTTGAAGATGCCTGTATGCTGCCGAATCAACGGCCGCATATGATAAGTTGCCATCTTTACCCCACCCCTTGAACCTTTGCATAAGAGATTATATCTCTAATATTGGTGCTCCAAGGTTCCTTACCCTTCCATCCTTACTGACCCCTAGTTCGCGTGCTGCTCTCCCCACAGTATGTACCAACATGTGGAGCCTGGAGAAGTCGTCCATGGACCCTCGCATCATTAAGAGCCTGTTCTTAGAGCATTCGATCTCACACAAACAATGCTGCCCACTATACACGGATGGCTCTAAGTTGGACGGTTGCGTGGGCGCCGCAGCCATCTACCCAGAAGGAGAATTCTTAACTTTATATTTGCCGCCAGCAGCATCCATTTTTACCGCTGAATTTTCAGCAATCCTTTTAGCCTTTAGACTCATCCAAATTTTACCTTTTAGTTATTTTGTCAGTTTTTCTGACTCAAGGATTGTTTTACAGTCAATTTGATCTTTTAATGCATTCCATCCCTTAGTCACAGAAATTTGCAACTGGCTGATTCAAAATGCTTCCCGATATAGAATTATTTTTTGCTTGGTCCCTGGGCATGTGGGGGTCTTGGGCAACGAGAGGGCTGATCGGCTAGCCCGCTCAGCACATTTTGTGTCCCCTGAGAACTCGGTTCTGCCTTTTAGGGACTACTTTCCTTTAATTAGAAAATATACTTTTCAACTCTGGCAGAATGAATGAGATGATTGTTCATCTTCCAAACTATACAAAATTAAAAATTCTATTCACTCTTGGACCTCGAGCTGTCATAGAATGTGGTCGTTGGAGGTGATCCTTTGCCGAGTTCGCATTGGCCACACGAGACTTACTCACGGCCATTTTGTTTCGGGTGATGATCATATCAGGCCTTGCCTTCGTTTCCGCCGTGGGGACCAATCGGTTTCCCACCTTTTATTGGATTGTAGCCAATTTACCATTCTCAGGTTGTCCTGTTTCCCGACTCTTTTAACTATTCCTCAACACACCCGTCTTTGATTCATATTGGCGGAGGAATCTTTAAACCCGTCGTTTTTTAATTTTTGTAACAAATTGGTCTCCTCCACCTTTCATAGATGATTTGCCTCATTTTATCCTAGCTGCCATATAAAATCCATTTGGATTGGGCAGCAACTCACTGATTCCTTACCTTAAACCTCATTGAAAGTAAAAGGGTTTCGTCTGATTATAATAGCTTACAAGACATAGTAATTAGAGATACGTTTCACCAGCCCTGCCCACATGAAATAATAATTTTAATATAGCAATGAATATAATCAACTGTTAATGTGTATAGAAGAACCTCACAAAAAATCATCAAAGCCAAAAATTGTTAAACCAGAACCTACTCACCTGCATAAAAAAATAATTATATATTATGCTTGCGGCTTACAAGAAAATTAATTCTATGTAAATTTGCCCTCAGTACCCAATTATATTCAAATGGCATCTTCCAACATTCCATATGAGAATTCAACAATGAGATACAATTACAATCCACCTAATGTAGCAGTAAGCGGTTTTATCAACAGCACTAAAACTAATTCCATCCCGAGAGATACGGGTATTGCGGGTTTTATGGTTGCTGCGTTTTTTACCTGATTCGGATTTATAAAACACTGAGAGCTGCCAAATACTTGACACTTATGGAAAAAAGAGCACATTTCACATCATTAAATCTTATCTTAAATTGTACTTTATCACTGGATTGACAAAGGCTTTCATAGAACCTCTTAAATGCAGATATCCTAAATGGCAAATACAACTTCATAAACGAACGAAAAAACACATTTCGAGGTCGCTTATTGAAGAAGTAAATCTCGCTTCAAATAAGCCTCGAAGAATTCTGAAAACTTCTAAAAATATGTACTAATCCTGCAATAGAGATAAAAGCAGGAGAGCTTTCTGGATACAAGGAAGACTGGGGCAACATTAAGCTATGAAAACCATGATAATATGTTATATAGATTTTGTATTAACAGTAATAAAATTCATTAAAAGCAGTAATAGTGCATTAATATAACTCAAGAAATACAGGAATTTATTCTGAAATTAACATATGAGGCTCAAACAACCGGACATTATTTAAAGACAAAAACTCAAGTTTTTCATATTTTTTATAACCAGGAGCTGAATGTTATAGTTGTTGTGAGAGATGCCAAGTATTCTCTCCTAAATGGAGAGTAAAATCATTTCCTTTAAGCTCAAAGATATAGATGCCACACCCGTTTCGAAGGTAACATTAGACTTAAGGATCCAATTCTTCTGTTATTCTTGCTCGTTTTCAGATCCAGATTTTCAGAAGCAGTCTGGTCAAATATATAGACTAAATCTCTGTTGTAGAGAAATTGTTGGCGATAGAGGATGGCAATTTACTTCGGGGATAATGGAAATATTAACAAACTGTTAATTATCAAATCTTCACTTATAACTTCTTACTACGCACAGTGGAAGGGTATCTATGAATGAGATTATGGGGTCATAAACCTTTTGGAAAATCTTTGCGTTCAGCCCCCAAAATAGTGGCATAGATATATCCCAGCTACCCTATTCATACTTAATGAAATCCTGATAGACACTCCAATATTTTCCCTTTGTGAGTTTTTTTTATGGCAAGTGAATTCTCTGTCTTCTCTCTATTCTAAGAAAAGTTTGAATTCAACAAAATATATAACGTACAAAGAGGAGTACCTCCCAGTCCTTTTTCGATTTGCAGTTTCTTTTGAAAGAAAGGGCAGAGATTGATGCCACCAACACAGAAGTAAAGATGAAAGAATACAAAGAAATCTTTGATAAAATGTCTCAAACACGTCATTTCAAGTCTGGGGTTGATTTATTCGTTTTCCTTTCAAAAGAAAACAACAAACTCTAATCCCGTTGAAGGGTTACCTCATCATCATTAAAAGTAAACAATATTCAATGGGAATATTCTTAAAAAAATTTTAGGCTGAGTCATTGATCAAGATATTCAGGTCTGTTGCATTTTCCAATCAAAATTTGCAGAAAAGACTAGCCTCTGAGATTAGTGTATTTCTCCTTGGTGAGAGACGTACTCTTAACTGGTGACTTCATCACTCTCTACCCCAGTGAAAAAAATAAATGAGGAAAATTTGGAAATTTCGGAAAAATTTCTATGTAAATTTATGTAAATATCTATGTAAATTTCTAAGCAAAGGTTTAAGTAAGTTAAAAAATGTACTAAGTAGTGTATTATGGTAAAATTATACAACCATCTCAATACGTCTATTGTTTTCCCGTTGTACAAGCTAAGAAACGTAGTAATTTTGGTAGACACGGCATAGACCTCGTAGATTTTAGCTCTATAACATTATTTGATGCAGATCCAATGCCAATAATCGTCGAAGGCATAATCAATTTATTAGCAAACTAGACACTTGCAAGGCAAATTTCCCTAGCCAAGGAATTTATGAGTAGACCGATTTTGCTTCTCACAACTGGAGACTAATGGAATTTTGAACAATGCTTTCGTTCTTTCAACAGCTTGCGCTCCCTACATAAAAGTAATATAGATTTTCTTATCAGGCGTGCCTAATATCTTCTCCACTTAGACAATGTCTACTTCTACTCATTTACATAGGAATCACATCTCAAATCTCTCGCATCGGCTCATCAGAGACCGTGAGATAATGAGCTAAAACTGCGATCATCAAAGTGGTTCATAAAGCTCTCAACAAAAAATATATATGACTCGATTTGGTGAGGGATAAAATTCTTCCTTTAAGGGAAAGAATCAAAACACTTCAAATCATGAGCTCGAAACAGCCTCGTTCTTTTGATGGTCAATTAATTATTTTTCCTGAAATACCGCCCCTTTTCCAGCTCACTTAAGTGAAAAGTAAAAGAGCCTCTAACATGGAATGAAGATCAGAGTGCCAGCATCCAAACATTAAAACACTGCTTCAGCTCCCCTACAATCTTAAACATTTGAAGAAAGAATATATCACAGGGTTAGAAAACATTATAAAATAAGCCAAAACTTGCAGGGAGACACTCATAAAGAATTTATTCCAAACTAGAAACACAAATATAAAGAAATAGGAAGCAAAGTTACTAATCTGATACATGGTATATGAAAAACAGAAAAATACTAAGATTTACTATCATCAGGGACCTACTTAACTAAAACTTCCCTAAAACGTTATTTTCACATTTTTACACACTTAACTCAAATTCTTGTAAAAAACCATAACGGTCTACACTTTAGTCTGTGCAAACGTTATTCTGCGATGTCCACATGCGTCGATCAAACGCTTTATTGGGGTAAGATACAAGTTTAAAAATAAATGGAAATTCACTGTAAGGTCAAGAGCATTGAATACTTTCGTCTAATAAATTCTGAATGAAGCAGAAATCTCAAGGCCATTTTCTTTAGTTTGTAGTTAATTCTAAATAAAATTTCCTCGACTTATATCACTGGTCAAATATTTTTGAAAATATTTGTGCTTTTTAAATGAGATTAGTTAATTCTTATGTATTTTCATGCACTAAATCCAAATATCACCTTGAAATATGCTTATTATCTATAGGTTTAAAGATACGGGCATGTAATTGTTGATTATTTTATTATAACCTACAGTATGTGCCTTTATATTTTAAACTCTAATCCATATCCACTCCCTGTCTTTTTGCTTGACGCTTATAGTGGGCTGAATAATCATCTCTTGTCAAAGTGCAGCATTATCCTGAAAGTATTGTTGTGCTCCATTTAGCCTAGTACCGCTTTTTCGATGGTTGAAATATTTTGGTGAAACCTTTCACCCAGTTTGTCACTAACTGTCCCACATTCCTCCAAAATAAAGTGTAAATGTGAATCCAAAAAGTTGATTTTAAGTGAGATGTTACATCCCGTGTTCTTGCAAACCTTGATGAGGTTTTACCTCAATTCTTTAGAGTTTCCTTCCCTTCTCTTTCCGAGAAATCCCTTCATCAACCAACTTAAATGCCTCCCAAGCAGCTTTCTCCTTCCCACGAAGCGCTGATTCAAAGTCACTATCTTTAAGAAGCTCTTGAATCTAAGAACCCATGTGTGATGGAATTTCACGTGGAATCTCTTGTTCAGAACGTAACTTCCATGCGCTGTAGAAGGCTCCTTGAGCCTTAAATTGGTAAGCCTAACCTCTCTTGCTTCCACAAGCGGTAGCCTCGAACCGCGTCCACCACCATTCACCTTTACACGGGCTAGAATAGCCTCAGCAAGAAGATTCCAGGCCATTCGAGAGTAGAGCTGTTTCCCACTAAACCCTCCCGCGGGGAGAGCCTCAGACATATATAGTGCTCGTTTCTCATGAGACAGACACAGAGTTGAGAAGTCTTGCACGTACCCAAGAGGATTCCCCTAGTTCCAAGTCACGTGCTAACAACAAAGCAAAGTGACAGCTGAACTATTTGTGTATTGGAATTAGCCCCAGCCAGTGAGGTATTCCATTTAACGATTGCTTCTGAGTGATTTTTCCGACTTCTCTCATCAACTTCTGTCGAAGCCCTCCTCGTTCGCCCCTCGTTTTCGGGTGGCCGAAATACTCTTCCCTGGACCGGACTTTACCGCCCCTCCTTTTTTGGAGAACCGTCATCACTTTAAGTTCTCGCTCAGAAGTTTTGAGTGCCCTTGCCTAAGGTGCAGAAGACATCCGTGAAGCCTAACCCCGTCGTTTAACCCGGAATCTTCCGTAAGCCAACTCCTCTCCCCCTTCAGTAACTCATTTGCGTTAATTCGCCCCATTTAAATAGTCTCCTCCCGTAGCACATTAATTTTAACTGCATAGTCTGATTTATAACTACAATTCCTCTCCTCGTTTACCGGTGTAATTTTGCCCATTAATTCATTTGGTGTGATTTTGCCCATCAATTTTCTCATTATTTTTATGTAGATAAAATTATATTTTTGTCCATACCTCTTTCAGGAACCTTGAGCGTTGCCATTGCCCATATTATACCTGACTTCGTTGCACTCTTATCTCGCCCTCCGCCCGTCGAACCTCGTAGTGTTCTGTCCCTTTGTCGGCTCGCCTTTGAGTTATTGGTCCCTCCCCCATAGATATAATATGGTATTGATTTAATATAATGTCATACCACGACACCATGTAAACTCCCTTTTTTATCTTAGAGTCGCTCAGTGAGGGTAATTTTGATGTCAAATGCCACTATTGTTGTAGGCCACTAAATCACCTTTCATTACAAAGAAATAGTTGAACTGCTGGTGACGATCACAAAATTTTGAGATTTTTACATCATCTGTAAGGAGATTCCACTGTAGATGACGAGAGCTTAGCAGCTCTGGGTTATTCTTGGGCAGTTGCAGATCCTTTACAAGGTCATGAAGTTCCCTTTGTGTTGTGTGATATAGCCTAGATAAGTGTGTTTCATCAAAATTCGGGTACCTCTGTAATCTAGCACTGCAATTCTTTTCTGCCTTCTCCTCACTACTTTCTTTATCTGACTCAAAGGATACCAAAGTTAGTGCGTCGAGAACAGGTGGACCTTCTCCATGTCGAACTATAAAAATAGCTGATGGAATGTTTAGATATTAAATGGACTCCTTTTTCCTTTTTGACAAGCCCTTTTGTACTGCAGGTACCATGCAGAAGTAAAAATTGTTGGTATATAATGTCGGTTCACGCCACGTCATTAGCACAAAAAAAGGCATTCCTTTCCCCTTCCTGTTTAACCATTGGGGAAGGTTAGTAGCAAGACTGTTGCGGTATATGTTAGAAGCCCAGTTCTTATCCTAATCATCAAGCTTGCATCTAAAATATAGGTGAAATGCCTTTCTAACCATAGCAGTCCCATTATATACTAATATGCTAGTAAACCTCCTTAGGACATTTTCGTCACGAGAATCACCTCACGCCAAATTCAATCCACAACAGAGCTTGCTCCGTATTTACACAATATAATTATTCGTAAAATAACTGTGAATTTTGTTTTTCAAACTATTCACACTATTAGCATTTACTATCTCCGCGGGCAGTGCGTTGCATTTATCGCTGGTTTTAAAGGTGAAAAGCTTTATAGCTATGTTCGATTGAAACCGCCGTCCTTTCGGTTTAAGACCGTTGTTACGTTATAACATGGTCGTACCTAAACTAAATTTCATACTTTACGTTTTAAATTTATTTCGAATTTTGAATACTTGGATAAGCTCACCTCAAAGCACCTAGTTTCAAGAGTCGTGAGATTTAATATATTTAAACTTACGATTTATGACTGATTTCTAATCGAGTAGATTAGTTAAGCTGCCCGTCGTTGAATTCTTTCCGTCAAAATCATGTTCGCATATGTATAAGGTGACCACAATTGTATCCCCTATTCCAGGTCTGGGTCTTAATAAATTTTTATATACAGGTATGATTATTTCTTGATATTTGTAGCCAAAATTTCTCGCAATATGTCGTAGTATTCCCCCCTTTTTTGTTCTATTCTAAGAGTGCTAAGAGTGTCTAATATATTGATATTATAAGAAATACTTAACGAACAGAGCCGTTACGAAACGCGTAAGCATATATATGAGAAACTCAAAATAATCCCCAAATAAACTTATATTTTACCTTTATCAATTGAATAAATAACATTTATACATTAACTACAGCAATACTCTGAATATTATCCTAAACAAGAAGTAATTAAATTAGTTTACCCACAAAAATTAGTTAACGTTTTCTCTACACACAACAATAATATAAGAATTAGGCTTACGGACTCATGTGGAGTTTAAAGGCCTCAGAAATGTTATTGACTCTCGACGCGTGCCACCGGCCAGATGTAGATGAGCGAGATCACACGGTTGTTTTGGCGAGAGTGGCAGCTTAAGGGTTCACACGTTCTTCCGAAGGGGAGGTCTTCAAGGACGAGAACCAATACGGTGCTTTATGCAACACATAGGCAGTCGTGGTCTCTGTGGCGAGAGTGAGTCGAACTTGGTTCTTAAATCAAGTTAACTTGGAGTGTGGTGTGATCACCGAGTAACGAGCTCGAGGAGGAGCTTTGCTCCTTCGTTACTTATTTCCTTATGGACGAGGACTGAACTCGGGAAGGGTCTTCTTCAAGGGCGAAGATAACGGAGGGGGGTTTCTCTGGCGAGAATAAGGTACTTAAAGTTCGGTTTGATATCCGGGAACTAGCTTGAGGATGAGCTTTTTCTTAGTTCCAGTCTTCTTCAAGGGCGAGTATAACGGAGGGAGATTTCTCTGGCGAGAATAAATTGAACTTAGTTCCTTACCAAGTTAACTTAGGAAGACGTTGTGGCCACCGAATAACGGGCTCGAGGAGGGAGCCTTTTCCTTCTTCTTTTCTTAATTCCTCAAGGACGAGGAATACCCCTGGTGTTTAAGGTGCACCAGGATATAAGGAGTCTCTCTGGCGAGAGTAAGTTGAACTTACCAAAGTTACCTTACCGTTTGGTTTGATAACCAGGGACTTAGCTCGAGGATGAGCTTCTTCTTAGCTCCTTAAGGTAGGTAGCCCTGCCTCTCTTGCAGGGTACTTCTTGGTCTGGCCAGCCAAGTACACTACCTCTCCAGGCCCTTTAGTTCGGTTTGATACGAAGACTTCGTCACCTAGAGACTGACGTATACTACCTCGATTTTCCTCAGAGTTCCTCATTTATACCTCGTCACCCCACTGGGGGAGTGGTAAGGGGGGGAGGGGCTTTTGGACGGCCCCAGGAGAGTTCTTTTTCCAAACGGTTTTTCACATGAAGTCAAACATCGGCTCCTCGTTAGCCTTCGAGATTGGGAGAAACCCGTCTCGAATTTCTTATTAGACGTGAAACTGGATCTCACTCTCCTGGGAGAGATCTTAAATTTTGCCCCACAAGGTCTTTCATGGCACCGAGTTGTGCTACACCGTGGTTAAGCACTGAACCCGTGGATGCCTTCGACGGATGTCTTTGCGGTAACCGCATTGTGACTACACCAAAAGTGAACGAGGAATGGGGGGGGGTGAAGAGACGATTCCCCTACATACCTCCCATCAAAGAACCTAATGTGGAGGGAACGATGCTCCCGGGAACTCAAAACAACCTACTCAACCTAGTCGAGATTAGCAAAGTTGTATTTCTTGAGCCCTCTCATACATATGAGTTTCCTTACACATGTACGCCCTCGCGCGCGTTTACACAGGCAATGTGTTGAACTAGACATACTCAATTTACAATTTTACATGAACATAACAAAACCTTAATTTATCGATTACCCACAAAAAAAACAAAAAAACAAGCTACTTCCTTACATTTCTAAAGTTTTTCAGAACTTAAATCCTACCGATAAACATTAACACGTACAACAAATGAAAGCATGGTTTCACGCTCATTAGGTACTGAAATAACTCTAAATGGTTTTTCGTCTCCGCCTATAGAGCAGCTGTACTTTATCGACTCCTTTAATGTAGCTGATCCTAAAATGGTGTTCTAATACAAATACTTTACCGCGCCTGAGTCGGCCGTTCGGGTTATTGAGTCTACCCCAGTATTTTACTAAATGGTAGCGGTATTTCAACATACTCGACTTACCCATATTATGGTACTTGATTACCTTTAAATTGAACATTAAGGCTAGAGTTGCCTGTTGCAGTGGGGCATAATTGATGGGAGCGTAGGTCCCGTAGCTCTCCTTTAACCAGGGACACTGGAAGATCGTGTCTAGGTTCGATCTTTGGGGATCGAGAAAACTTTTCCCTGCGAGGTCGTTAATCCGCGTGCCGCTTACTACGACTTGGTGATTTAGCGGTAACTCCGTGGACGTTCCGTTTGGGGAGGAGACTACTAGGGGTAGAAGATACTCATCCTCGTCTACTATTTGACCAGTCTTAACTGGGTGTTTTGCAATAGCACCTCTTTCTTATTCTCTTGTCAACTCATTTGACTCACTTCTCTTAGTAGGTAGTTCCTGAGGTACACCTGCTCGTACCTCTACTCTACCTTCTTCTTCTTCCCTCAAACCCCATTTGGCTCGGTTCTCCTTGTAGGTTTTCCTTTAGGTACTCCTGCTGGTACCTCATCCCTACTTTCTACTTCTTCCATCGTTACCCCATTTGGCTAAGTTTCCCTCGATGGTCCTTTCTTAGGTCCAGGCCGGGCTACAACTTCCTCGGCCTCTATGAGATTCTCGATAGGTGCTCTTTCGAGTGCAAGCAATCTTTCCTTTTCTTCTTTCTCTTCTCTTTCAGCTTGAGCAAGTTCTTTTTCCCTCTTCATTCTCCTTTCCTCAGCCTCTTGTTCTGCTTTCGCTATTTCATTTTCCTGTCGGGTTCTGCTTTCTTCATCTTCCAGGTGTATCTTTAGTCTTCTTTCTTCATCTTCCATTTTTATCCTTATTCTGAATTGCTGTGTTTCTCTTTTCAACAGTATTATTCTTTCGCTTGTTTTACTTCCTCTCAGCATTATTCTTTCCTCTATTTCTATTTTCCACTGTATTCAAGATTCTTCACTTTTCCGGTTCCTTCGTATTTCTATATTTTCCCTTTTTCTATCCACCTCTATTATTTCTTCTTCTTCTTCTCTTTGTATTCTCAATTCTTCAAGGATGTAGGCATCCATATACTTGCCTTCAAATCCCAGAATTTGGGCTTGTTGGTGAAATCTTTCGACTGGATCCATTTTGTGTTGGTCCGTCGAATTTTCCTTACTATACTCTCAGGTAATTATTCCACCATTCACCAGGTAGCGCTTAGCATAATTTACCCTTAATCCCACTACTATGTTGATTGAAATACCACTTCCGACGACAAATTTACCACTTGGCCTACCAATTACCTTTAGATTGTTACCACCCCTAACTCTACCAATTTTCCTCTCGTCAATTATTCTCTTACTCCTGATATTCCTTTACGTGTTGGCTCTTTCTTAAATAGACACTGCTGGGTTCTTTCTAATAGCAACCCTACACCTGACACCACTTTTATTTATGTCGTAGTATTCCCCCCCATCCTTTTTGTTCTATTCTAAGAGTGCTAAGAGTGTCTTATATAATGATATTATAAGAATATCTCAACGAACAGAACCGTTACGAAACACGTAAGGATATATAAGAGAAACGCAAAATAATCCCTAAATAAACTTATATTTTACCTTTATCAATTGAATACATAACATTTATACATTAACTACAGCAATACTCTGAATATTATCCTAAACAAGAAGTAATTAAATTAGTTTACCTACAAAAATTAGTTAACGTTTTCTCTACACACAACAATAATATAAGAATTAGGCTTACGGACTCATGTGGAGTTTAAAGGCCTCAGAAATGTTATTTACTCTCGACGCGTGCCGCCGGCAAGAGGGAGATGAGCGAGATCACACGGTTGTTTTGGCGAAGGTGGCAGCTGGGGAGTTCACGCGTTCTTCCAGGGGGGGAGGGGGGGTTCTTCAAGGACAAGAACCAATACGGTGCTTTATGCAACACATAGGCAGTCGTGGTCTCTGTGGCGAGAGTGAGTCGAACTTGGTTCTTAAATCAAGTTAACTTGGAGTGTGGTGTGATCAGCGAGTAACGAGCTCGAGGAGGAGCTTTTATCCTTCGTTACTTATTTCCTTATGGACGAGGACTGAACTCGGGAAGGGTCTTCTTCAAGGGCGAGGATAGCGGAGGGGGGTTTCTCTGGCAAGAATAAGGTACTTAAAGTTCGGTTTGATAACCGGGAACTAGCTGGAGGATGAGCTTTTTCTTAGTTCCAGTCTTCTTCAAGGGCGAGTATAACGGAGGGAGATTTCTCTGACGAGAATAAATTGAACTTGGTTTCTAACCAAGTTAACTTAGGAGTTCGGTGTGGCCACCGAATAACGGGCTCGAGGAGGGAGCCTTTTCCTTCTTCTTTTCTTAATTTCTCAAGGACGAGGAATACCCCTGGTGTTTAAGGTGCACCAGGATATAAGGAGTCTCTCTGGCGAGAGTAAGTTGAACTTACCAAAGTTACCTTACCGTTTGGTTTGATAACCAGGGACTTAGCTCTAGGATGAGCTTCTTTTTAGCTCCTTAAGGTAGGTAGCCCTGCCTCTCTTGCAGGGTACTTCTTGGTCTGGCCAGCCAAGTACACTACCTCTCCAGGCCCTTTAGTTCGGTTTGATCCGAAGACTTCGTCACCTAGAGACTGACGTATACTACCTCGATTTTTCCTCAGAGTTCCTCATTTATACCTCGTCACCCCACTGGGGGAGTGGTAAGGGGGGGAGGGGCTTTTGGACGGCCCCAGGAGAGTTCTTTTTCCAAACGGTTTTTCACATGAAGTCAAACATCGGCTCCTCGTTAGCCTTCGAGATTGGGAGAAACCCGTCTCGAATTTCTTATTAGACGTGAAACTGGATCTCACTCTCCTGGGGGAGATCTTAAATTTTGCCCCACAAGGTCTTTCATGGCACCGAGTTGTGCCACACTGCGGTCAAGCACTAAACCTGCCGATGCCTTCGACGGATGTCTTTGCGGTAACCGCCTTGTGACTACACCAAGAGTGAACGAGGAGGGGGGTTTGAAGGGACGCTTTCATTACACAATAAATCTAAGCATTCGGTTCGCCTTCGTACACGCTTCGTCACACTGTTTTTACAATTAAAATCCTTTGAAACCCGCACCACTACATCTTTTTCTTCATCTAAGGAGGTAAGATTTTTATTCTCCATTTCAAAATTAAAACTTGTGTTATTTCCTTTATGTTTCCGCCCATGATTCCGTTATTGCTTTAATATCGAATTTGCATAACTGCACTTAACATTTAAATTCTTGGACCTTATTTAGAACACTACGCGCGTTAAGGTAGTAGGTATGTAAATATTTTTTTCGAAAGGGTCCATTTTTATTACGGCTTGATAAGCCACTGTCCTATATGTTCTCTCTACTCTCCGATGCTGTTCTGTCTGAAAATTTACAAGAGAATTATTAATTATTCTCCCCAGCCTTGCGGCTACCACCACGTTTAGATAAAGTTCGTCTCGCCAAAATAGCTCTATTTGTTCGTAAAAATCTCACACACTCCTTCTACCTGGCAAAGAAATTCAAAGAGTTGTTAATATAGGATGCTCTTCCACATTGACCGCACCTATACTCGGAAGGATACCAATAAACGCCATATATATTTCAACTTATGAGCTCCGATTTTCTTCATTTTATCGAAATATTTCCATAGAGATTAAAGAAGTAGGCAAAAGCGTTAGTACGTTGGAATGATATTTGCCTTAACAAAATTACCTTCTCTTTCTAGTTCGCAAAATCAAAGAAGTGATCCAGAATTTACACCTCGTCTTGCTTTCTAGTTGAAGAGATGTTTCAAATTTATAATTTTTTTTAAAGTAAATAACCCATCATAGGCTCAAGATTGGGAAGAGGAAGATAACTACGGTTTAGCCAAGTTTCCGCTCTCTTGTAATTTATGATTCGTGGCATTTGATAAAAATTCATCTGGTGTAAGATAAAAATCAAAAGATTTGGTGATGACAAAATTACGAAGTAATTTTAATCAATCCATTATGAGCAATGGGTTCATTATAAAACAGAAAATAAAGATTAAGAAAATCATTGAAGAAATTTTAAATAAATTAATGTAATCTGCCCGGTATAGAAAATAATTTTCCCTTGTCAAAAGAGATTTAAAATATATATTTTTATTAAATTTTTTTTTCAATGAGTCGATTATAATACATCAAACAAATTTCAATTTGTATAAACAACCCAAATTTTCCTTATTTCCTCAAAATGATCACCTAATGCTATCAAATTGTGTCAATAATATAGTTGATTACAAGTGGCCGTAATGAATAAATTGGATAACTAAAGGTAGAAAATTATCTAATTCGCTTACTAAGGACTAAAATTCTCGTACTTCCAATTGTGAGCAAATTCTACTTCAATTCTGCTATCTCTCTCTCTCTCTCTCTCTCTCTCTCTCTCTCTCTCTCTCACTCTGCAGAACACAATGGATACAATATGAAAATGAATCAATAATTTGACTCAGTAATGGGCAATAATACAAAAAAGGTTTAACTAAAAGGACCAAACAGGGAAAGAAAAACAAATTTCGGTGTAATATGGTATCCTAGAAGGCATATCAACGTTTTGATCCGATGGAGGCTATTAAAAAGTTAATGGCTACTTCTTCTTTAAGTTTACTCTCAAGAAATTTATACACAGATATAAAAATCAAATTTCACAAATGCTACTCCAAGATCGATAAATATGTGTATTAAATAGGATGAAGCCATTCTATTTTAAGTGTTCTGCTCAATTAATTCGCATCATACTATTTCACATGTGTCGATAGCTCAATTTACAGTGCTGATACAGGTGGATTCTGTTAATGGAAGAAATGGAAATCTTTTCTCTGAGTAAAATATAACTGTAAGTATTCAATTCATTTTACCCCGCATGCTATACCGCTAATAATAAAAGAATGCCAATCATTTCATGACCTTTGCAAAAATATCCAAATGAAAGTCTACATATTTTGATAGATTTCCGCTTTTATCAAAACTTGCTGTTAAAGTGAGAATAAATATTTCAATCACTTTCATAATGAATATTTCACTGCAAAAATTACAAATGCAGCATATAAATCACACACCCACCTTCCACAGGAATTTTATCTTCCAATAAAATCTAAGCAAGAATGTCCTAAACTCTATACGTATTATGGAAATATAAATTAACTCTATATTTTATAAAAATATGTTCCACAAACAAGCATAAATATATTTCGCCGTATTAATAATGTAAATTTATTTTAATTGACCCACAAGATAAACATTCTTTCAGCGTAGCCGAGTGGTCTAAAGGACGGTTTAATTGAGATCAAAGCGATGGCTCGCTGCCTCAATATGCACGGTTCGAATCTCACCCCAGCTCGGATTTTTTTGAAGTTAGAAATCAAATATTTCCGAAGAAAAATTATTCCGTTTTCTCTTTCCTGCGGTGAAGTTGGATTTATTTCATCATTCTCTCGCGCTCATGAGAGATATATGGGTAGGTATATATTTGTTAATTGGGTTAATCCTCCCACCTTCTCTGTATTTGTACATGTTAATTCCTCAAGCAAGCGTTGGATGTTGTGTGACAATATTCTCCTCATTACAATATTAATAAAAGTATTAGCTAAATCCGCAAAATAACGAAGCGACAACTCAGGTGCCGAAATATCTCGCTCGCCCTTGCACGGTCAACCTCGTCTTGCGTTAAACTTGGCCGTCTATAAAAATCATTTAGTCCGTCACCAATCCCCACTCTACGTTTTGCGGGAAATTCAGAGCTCCTCCTGCTTTGGGCCTCCTCCGATTCTATGGCTGCTACCTTGGGAGGCCTACATATTTTAGGATACGGCGCTATCCCCATTACATCACGTGACGCAACCAGAACTCATTACATTGATTCCACAACCAGCACCTGCCGATCCCACTGCCATTAATATTAATTAACAAAATGACTCAAGCATGATAGAAAATTCCCTACTTCGAGTCGAAGAAGGGGCTTCCTTACCCTGCCTCCCAATATCGGGGGTATAAGATGTAAAGACGCCAAATTCAATGAAGACAATCAAAACAATGGCGATAACAACGGCAATGGCCAAATTATCAAATGGTTTGGTAAATTAAAAATCACTAAATCCGGCGACTTATCCCATACTTCAGCGTTAAATTATATCGTCAAAAGCGCCCAGAGAAATGGGATTAAGATTTTCCTGTCCAGGAGAAATTACGAATTCTAATCAACGGCTCCACAAATGTTGAAGGAGATTGAGCTATTTATCAAGGAAGATATATTAGAAGAAACGAGTTAATTCACCCGTGCACACCGTCTTTTCTGGGTCTCCAAGCTAGATGGGTCCGCGCGAGTGGTCTTTGATATGCTCGCTCTTTAGATTACTTGGCGGCATAATTAGTTTTGTCAATACTATGCTCCAACCTAGATTTTTCAGGACCCAGCCGTAAGGCCACAATAATGGTCATCCATTCCTTCCTTCCTCTAACAGGCTAAAGGTGCTGATGGAAACAAAATGACACACCGCTCACCGTTTACTCTGACGCCTCCACCACGGCATGGCCATTATCTGTGTTTTTCTTTTCCTAGTAATTGCAACCATCATTCTAAATTACCACAATAATCCTTTCACTAATAGTCTCACATTATGTAGCTAACTTTGCTAATCATCACAAACGCCAGAATGCTTTTGGATTGAATCTCCAGCAACCAGAATACAAGTCGAAAGAAAATACCATGAGGAATCCTAGAACATCTCAGCAGACCTACTATCCATGACATCTCACAAAAATTAAAAGGCCAAATTATTGTCCATTTCCTGTTAAAATCAGGACAATTAATTCCCACACTGTCTTAATAACGCATATTTCGCTGATAAAATTGTAAATGCAGGATTAAAGACCGTTTAATATGTATATATTTGTTAATTGGTTAATGCTTTCACCTACTTTTAGCTTGTACATGTTAATGTATTTAACAACTGTTCTTTCTGTTGGATGTTGTTTAACAATGGTGTTCTCATTATAAAATTAATACAAGGATTAGCTACGTCGGCTAAATAACGAACTAGCAAATCAGGTGCCGAATTATCTCGATCGCTCTTGCACGGCCAGCCTCGTCTTGTGTTAAACTTAACCGTATATAAAAAACACTTAGTCAGTCGATCTCTCGATTCCCTGTCCCTCTCTTTCTCTGTTTATTCAGACCATATCAACAAATCTTATAAAATACAGCTATACTTTATTAACCACCAAAATTGAATACAAAATATTTATAGAGCTAAGAAAAATGGTTTCATATCGCAGTAAAAAATAATTGGATCCATTAGTAATTTATAGAAACTTGTTCTATTAGTCAACTCCATTCTCATTCTCATCTCATTAAAACCTAATTCTCTTACTCCCAGGCAAAACACAGGTATGATGAAAAGGAACACACCATGAAGAAGCCGTCTCCATACGAGTCATCACAGATGACAGTGAAAATGCGAACACAGTACCTCTTTATATCCTTCCTGTGAACGAAAAAACTTCAAGAGAAAAGACCCTGCAAACAATCTACGCACCACTTGGAGTCATATTACTCTGGCGAGAGGACCAATACAGCGGATATTTTGGGTCTGTGACATAGATAAAGGTATAGATCTTCTTCTGGGTGAAGATGGAAATAAAGAACAAAGTCGACAAAGAAGAGAAATGAGCAACCGTCGAGGACGTGGCAAAATTCAGAAACCAAAGCGCAGATGAACATACACGTCCTTAAAGTAATCTTTCAGACAACGTAAATGGCAAAGAATGCCACAGAACTGGGCATCCCTGCATTCTACACAAAGATGCCCGAAACAGATGAGAAACATTTGTTCCTGTCCATGTGTGTTTGATCTGCTATGCCTTGGACCAGAACACTACAAATGAGTACATGTATAAAGGAAAAATCTGTTCTGAATGCGCAAGCAAGGAGCACCGTTGGGACGAATGCAGAAACCCGGGAAAGAAGTGCTTGAAATGCAGAAACCCATATAAAACGCTAGCTATATCATGATTGATCAAGAAACAACTAATAAGAAAAAATAAAATGGAAATAACCGAAGAAAAAGAAACGAAAAAGAACACAACTTACGCCACCGCAAGTGTAAGAGGACCACCGAGAGTGCCTGCTCCACACACCACTACTGTAAACATCGTGGGTAATATGAGACCAAACGTGATACTTTGCATAATGCATGCGCATGTTGAGCATATTGCAGAGCCAGGATCATAGGCCAAAGAACTTAACACAATACTCGAGAAAAATGGTACAAAAAATGTAGTTACCTGAATACCCCCCTTCAAGTGAGATCTGCAATATGAACATGAATTTCAATGAACAAGAAACAAACACAGACGATCAGAAAAACAACAAATGGAAAAGTAACGAGGGAAATTTTCGAAAATCTTTATAAGAAAAACAATAACAGAGATAAAAAATAAACACGCAAGAACTGAATATCAAAATATACGGTTCACAAATATCCCCACTCTTATAGACAGACTAGTAAGATTACATAAGCAAACAAGAAAAGAAGACCAGGACTTTGTCATCCCCAGAGAACAGGGAATCAACACTTGAACTGAAACATTGAAGATACTGAACTACAAGATTATAAATATTAATCATACCCAAACCAGATAAGGTGGTGTAATGATCGGAGTGAAAACTGGTATAGATTACACCGAATTTAAAGTTCGAGAACAACCCTACCTTGCAGTAAATATTAAAATCATTACAGAAGATTGGGTAGCTTCCGGGTCCTATCAGCTTTCAAGGCGCCTGTAACTACCTATCGCTAACTTCATCAAGCTCTTTCGCCGACCAGTGTCAACCGTACTGGTCTGAAATATCAACGCTAGATGAAGGGAAGCAGCTTACACAACCAATACGATGCAAATAATTCTAGTCCACAGAGAGGGAACAGAATTCCTAACATTCTTAACTGACCAAACATCTACCACTCCAGATATAGTTCTCACAAGCTTAAATTTCAACCTCAAACCCAACAATGAACTTAGACCCACAACGCCATCTGACCATGTAGGCATGGTCACCACCATAACCACCTCTCCTCTCCAAAGCACTCAGCAAAACCGACTGGAACAAATACAAAGCATACCTAAACTCTATAGAAATTGGAACTTTAAACAATCAAGGAATCAACAAAATCGAAACCGAACTACAACAAATAACCGCAAAAATAACAGATGGTGACAAACTGTACACATCTATAATAGAATACAGAACCCTATCTGCAACATGATGGGATGATAAGATAAAAGAAAAAATTGAAGAAGTCAAAAGACTGATGAAGGAAATTATGGAGTTGACGAATACAATAGAAAGGCACCCAGACTACATACAATCAGAAGGCAAGTAGAAATAATAATAAAAAGTAATAAAATCTGGTCTAGAACAATATACTAGTAAAAAAAACATAGAAACGGATCCAAGGAAATTCTGGATTTAGTACAGAAGACTACGAGGAACACAGTCATAAGAAAAAATAAAAATTAAAGTACAATATAAGGAAGTGCAACAGAACACCTAGTTACCAGAACACTTCTAAAGGCACTGGAAACAAATATTCCTCAAATTCTTGGCAAGAAAACCTCGATTACGATAGGAAATACAAAGATTTTTTTTATTTATTTTTTTTTTATTTAAGGGACTATCTGGCGACTGCCAACTTAGGCATTAGTTGCCGTAAACAAACAGCCTAGTTCTAGGCTACTTTAAAAATTGAACAGGAAACAACAATTAAAAGAAATAACAATAACAATAACAAAGCAATAACAAAAACGATAACAAAAACAACAACAACAATCAATAAGTCCACCAGTCAAAGTCTACGCACTCGTCCCGAGTAAAAGGGACAGGCGGTAGCGACCCCGCCCATCCCGGTACCGGGACAGGTGTCGTGCGCGAAGATCAGGCTACTTTAAAAATTGAACGGGAAACAACAATGAAAAGAAATAACAATAACAATAACAAAGCAATAACAAAAACGATAACAAAAACAACAACAACAATCAATAAGTCCACCAGTCAAAGTCTACGCACTCGTCCCGAGTAAAAGGGACAGGCGGTAGCGACCCCGCCCATCCCGGTACCGGGACAGGTGTCGTGCGCGAAGATCACCCAGACTGGGACATTCGACAAAAATGTGCCGAAGAGTCTGGGGGACGACGCAGTCGTTGCAATAGGGCGCAGGCGAGCGCTCCATCAAATAGAGATGCGTCACACGAGTGTGTCCGATTCGGAGACGACAGAAAGCAACCTGAAGCCGCCGCGGCATTGGGGGATAGGTCCATGGGAACAGTCGCGGCACAATGGCACGCAACTTTAAGTTCCCTTCGACCATCTCCCATCTTCTTTGCCAAGCAGTCCTAAGAGCTGCCCGTATTCCTGCCATGTAGTCGGTGTGAGGAAGAGCGAAACGCTGGTTCGGTCGCAGAGTCCTCGCGGACTCTTTCGCGCCCTCATCGGCGCGCTCATTCCCCGCAATTCCTACATGTCCAGGAACCCAGCAGAAGATAATCTCGACATCTGCCCGGCTCGCCAAAACCGTGGCGTCACGGATATCGCGAACCAGGGGATGCGGAGAATCCAATGCCCCGAGAGCACTCAGGGCGCTTTGTGAGTCGCTATAGATCACAATCCGGTCTCCGAACCGGGCACGTCGCGTAATCTCCCGTACCGAGTGGTGTATTGCCACCAGCTCGGCCGTGAAGACAGACGCAGCGCCTGGTAGAGCCCCGCTGACTTTAAACAGAGGGAATACGGCGTGGAAGCTGACCCCCTCTTGGGACCTGGAGCCATCCGTATACACTGGCACGGTTCCAGCGTGACACGATGTGTGCTCCAAAAAGGTCGAACGCAATACTCCCGGCGCAGTACAAGCTTTGGGAGCAGAGGCGTGGCGACAAATAGCCAAATGTGGTACCCTCCAAGGTGGCGTCCTGGGCAGAACCAGGGGCGCCACCGGCCCAAGAGCTATATCTACCTCTCAAAGGAGTTTCCTGGCTCTAAACCCAAAGGGCTTAGGGTATGACTGGCGTCTCTCGGCGGCATACGCACCATCGAGATGAGCTGTGGATGAGCTGTGTAAGAGCAATTGGCGACTGAGGGAGGCGCCGGGCTCGCGCGTACAGGCGAGTGATGCACTGCACGCGGCGCAGAGAGAGTGGCATCTCCCCAGCATCGACCAACAGGCTCTCAATGGGGGAAGTGCGGAAGGCACCGGTCGCAAGGCGAAGGCCGGTGTGGTAGATTGAATTCACCTTCCGCAATAAACGCTCGGCTGCGGATGCATAAAACTCGCATCCGTAGTTGAGCTTCGAGCGAACAAAGGATCGATAAAAAAGTAAGGCGGTAGCCCTATCAGCGCCCCAAGCGCTGAACGTCACGGAACGGAGAATGTCCATGGCGCGGGTACAAGAGACCCTGAGGCTTCGAATATGAGCCTCCCAGGTGAGGCGTCGGTCGAATACAAGACCAAGGAAACGGTGCGACTCAACCACATCCAGGCGCTCCCCATTAAGAAAAAAATCTGGGTCAGGGTGAAGCCGTGGATGGCGGCAGAAGTGCACCACCTTAGTCTTGGCCAAAGAAAACCGAAACCTGTGCGCTTCGGCATAGCGAGAGACGCGGTTCAATGCCTGTTGGAGTCGACGCTCCAGAGTTGGCATCTGGGCCGCGCCAAAAGAGATCGAAAGGTCGTCCACGTAGAGCGTAGCGAGAACATCTTCTGGCAGCACCGAGGTGATGCCGTTGATGCTCAGGGCAAAGAGTGTGACACTGAGGACACTTCCCTGCCGGACACCCTCTTCCTGCTCCTTTGGGGCAGAGAGGGCTCCCCCCACCCGTACGCGGAATCGACGATCTCGCAAAAATTCAGATATAAACATTGGGAGGCGTCCCCTCGCCCCCATCGTGTGGAGAGTCTCCATGATACCGTATCGCCATGCGGTATCATAGGCCTTCTCCAGATCAAAAAACACCGTGGCGTAGTGCTGTCTACGAAGGAAAGCCTCGCAGGCTGCATTTTCCAGTCGAAGCAGAGCATCCGACGTGGAGTGAAACTTACGGAAGCCGCTCTGTGCAGAAGACAGATGGCTTCCGCTGTCCAGGAAATAGGCTAATCTAACATTTACCAATTTCTCCATCAACTTTCACACGCAAGAAGTTAGAGAGATTGGGCAGAAACCGGTTGGAGTAGAGTGATCAATCCCCGGCTGGCGAAAGGCGAGCACAGTAGCGATTCGCCAGGAGTCCGGGAGAAGACCTTCCACCCAAATCCTGTTGAAAAAATCTAACAGAAAGGCCATGCCTCGCTCACCCAGGTGTCGAAGCATGGCGTACGGGAGATCGTCCGGACCATGGGCGGTGTCCGCGCACGAAGCGAGAGTGGAACGCAACTCACTCACAGTAAACTTGTCCTTAAAGGGTTCTCCGCCTCTAGAGGTAAAGTCCAGCCGGCGGCCTTCCGCGACATCACGACTTTGCATTGAATGCTGGCGAAGCAGCAGCACGGCTAGAGAATGCAGAGAAAGCGGTCGCTTAGGATTCCGCCACGGACGCGGGGTCCGAGATTGCGGTCCCATTCTCCTGGAGAACGGGAGGGGGGTCCTGCGAGAACTTGCCCCGAATCCTTTTGACTCGCTTCCACACCTCAGCTAAAGTCGTCTTCCCGTTAAGTGAAGACATGTATGCCCGCCAAAAAGAGCGGCGGGCGTGCTTCGAAATATACCAGAACCTAGCCCTAGCCCGACGAAATTCAGCGACAGTGAATTCGTTTGGGCGGCGCTTATAGCGCATGTAGGCATAACGCTTTTTTTTGAGGGCCGTCTCACACTCGGCCGACCACCATGGGAGTGGTCGGCGTGCAAAACAGCCAGACGTCCTAGGAATAGTAGTCAGGCCCACGGCGATGAGGTTGCCGGAGAAGAACTCAACGGCCTCATCTACCGACCTAAACTCCTCGACTGAGATAGAGAATTCAGTCATTTCCTGAAATGCATGCCACCGCGCCTGCGCCAAGCACCACCGAGGTGGTCTCTCAGGCGGCAGTTGCCCTGAAAATAATATTTGAATGGGAAAGTCTTCACTACCATGGAAGTCATCGACCACCCCCCAATCAAAATTAAGCTGTGCATCCGAAGAGCACAAAGATAGGTCAAGGCAAGAAAATGAAGCGATTCTCGGCCTTGATGCGTAAACTCATCCACGTTTAGGACACCCATCTCAAGCTCTTCGATCAGATCGGCAAGGACTTGTCCCCTGGGATTTATGGTGTAATCTCCCCAGAGAGGATGCCTGCCGTTCAGATCTCCAAGCAAGAGATAGGGCCTCGGCAACCGTGCCACGACGCGGCGGAAGTCCCCCGCGTCGAAGTCAGCTGACGGTGGAATGTACGCAGAAATGATAGTATACCTCCTATCCAGGTGCAGCTGCACATCCACTGCCTGTAAGGAGGTAACTAAAGAGAAAGGAAGAACGGAGACAACATGCCGGGTGTAAACCGCGCATCCCCCAGCCCGACCGTCCCGCAGGGGTGGGGTCAAAAGACCCTTATACCCCAGGAGGGCAGGCAGTGGGCACGCGCCTAGCATGGTCTCCTGCAAATAAATAGCTAACGGGGAACGGGATTAGGCGAGCCGCCGCAGCTCCTCCCAGTTGGCCCGGAGTCCACGGCAATTCCATTGAAGGAATATTCCCTCCAGGCCTAGCTCGGAGGAGACGCGGGGGCCCTCCTCGAATTAAAGACCCTCACGGGAATGGCCGTACGCTTCCTGGGGGCAGAACCCCGGGCGCTGTTGGCCGGACAAAGCGCTGGAGGCGCTGTCGCCTTCGAGGACTTATTGGGGGAGGTTGACCTCGCAATGCGAGTCTTTTCCTCCCTCCGCCTCGAAACCTTAGGCGATGGCTGCGGCTTCGGAGGCGGGGGGCCCTCTTTTCGAGGAACCACCGTCTCCGAGCCACTCGCTCCACCTCAAGGCGTGGGCGAAGGAGCCGAAGCTCCTTTGTTGCTGTCCTCCTTTCGGGGGACAGCTTTAGGAACCCCCGAAGATGGCCTAGCGACCATCTTCAGGGGTGTTGCCTCCTGTGAGTCTAACAACTCTGTGGAGGCGCGTGGCCGTTTCGCCTTACGGGAAACGGTCACGCTGGGGGAAGAGGGGGGAGCCCTGGTTTTAGCCGGGGCTGGGTGTGAACCCTTTTGGCCGCCAGCTCTACCAGGGGAGCACCCGGGTGTAGTAGAGCACGCAGAAGGGCTCCGAATGGGCGCGGAAACAACCGTGCTCGTTGGCCTGGATGGGCCACGAGCAGAGGGTGCCTTTCGAACTACTGAGGCATATGACGTCCCAGGCAGAGCTGGGCGCGCCAGGACCAAGTCCTTAGCCTCGCGGAATGAGAGTCTATCCTGGGCCTGAACGGCCAGGATTTCTTTCTCCAGGACATATGCACCACATTGCTTCGAAGAAGCAGGGTGCGGCTCTCCGCAATTGACACACTTGGCCACACACGATTTGGACTTATCGTGTGCGACCTTGGAGCAATTTACACAGACTTCGGGTGACCCCGACTTTGCACGTCTACATGAGCGATTCGTATGCCTGAAGCGGTGACAGTAATAGCACCGCCGCGGCAGTGGCACGAATGCCTTCACGCGGTAGCGGTACCAACTGGCACGCACCAACTCAGGGAGCTTGTCACAGTCGAACGTGACGAAGAGTGTAGAGGTGGGTCTCGAAGCCCCTCCCTGTTTTCTCATCACACGTTCGACCTTGACCGCCCCATGGTCGGCCAGCTCTAGGGTGATGTCCTCAATGGAGTAGTCAACGAGTTCCCTCGCATAAACTACTCCTTTCACAAAGTTCATGGTAGAGTGTGGCGTCACACTCACCGGAGTGCCATGAAGTGTCCGAAGAGCACTTATCTTGGCCGCCTCGGCGGGATTCGCCGCATTCGCCAGAAGGCTACCGTCCGAGAAACGGGTCACCTTCGGCTCTCTACCAATTGCACTAGCTAATCCTCTCTGCTGATGGATCATGTTGCCCTTAGACAACATGGTGCCATCAGTGGAGCGAATAACGAGGAAGCGTTTGAAGCCAGCAGGCTCGAAAACGCCAGGTAACCTCTGAATGAGGGGCCCCGATGTCATCGAGGCTCCGCCCTGTGCATTCTTCGTCTTAGTCTTAGTCAGGGGCTCCGCACACGAGGGGGTAGAGGGGCCGGATTTGCCGATCTTGGCTTGGTCGCCTACCAAAGTGGCAGCAAACCCATCCGTCCCCGCAGCTTCCGCGGATGGAGAGGAGCCCCGAGTCTTTTTCGTCTTTTTAGTCCTTTTCTTTTTTGGAGAGGAGGGCAGGAAACGAACCCGCTTCTAACCTCCGCCGGCAGAAGCCCCCAGGCCAGATACACCGGCCTCAGCCAGGTCCATCTCCGAAATGAAGAAGGTCCTGGTTGTCTTAGGGGCACCTGTCGGAGGAAATCCCTCCCCTCCTTTTACTGCCTCGGAGCCCTTGAGCCATTTGAGGAGGACCTTGCATAGGGGCGGATTCGGGTTCGGTGCTTGGCGCCGAGCCCGAAGTCTCCCCCATGGAAGGCCCTACCGTCTGAAGCTTGGTCTCAAGGACCATGTCTATCACAAGAGGGGCCTCCAATTGGCCATCCCCTCCCAGGACATCGCAGGTCTCCTTGGCAGTGTCGCCAGTCTTGTGTGGGGAGGCACAGGCTTGACCCCGGCAAGATTTAAAATTCTTGCCAGCAGGTCTTTTGAGGGAAGCGACCGAAGGGGCCTGGCTTCCCTCTCCCCCCTAAGGGGGTTTGCCCTACCGAGCCGCTTCGATGGGGAGCGGCTGGCTAAGGGCTGCCTGCTGGCTTTCTTGGCAGTCCCCTTGGAAAGGAAAGAGGGGACTGCCGCTGGGAAAAGGGAGGTGCCCAAAAGCACCTCCAGAGAAGGGGGTGAGGGGGAGTCCCCTGCACCCGTATGCGAAGGAGAGGAGTAAGCCTCCTCTCCGGTTAGAGAAATATGGAGGGTCCCCTGTGCAAGCACAGGGGGGGGGACCTCCATTTTTTTGTTGTAGCTGCCCGAGGGCGGCTCCATCGATAAGCAAGGGGGAGTTAAAGGGGTTTGAGATTTTTTTGATTCATCCATGGGCATGGTGACCCTATTTTTGCCACGGGAAGCAATAGCTCATCATCTCTTGCAGTTGCCCGCACTGCAAGAGGTGCTTACAAGCCCGGCAGAGCCAGGCGCCGCCATTTGGGACCACCCATCCCGCCTGGTGGCCTGGCAGTCCATCGGCATGGCGGCTCCACCTTAGACACGGCGTAAAAAATATAGGTTGTGAAGAAGAGACGAAAAGGGATGTGTGGAAGGTATGCGTGGGGATGAAGCAGGTTGTTAAAAACCAGCCACCCCAGACCGGAGCTCAGGGGTTAGGAAACATTGTCCCCCACCCCCTCAGCCCCGATGCGGGACGGTTGGCTGAAAGCAAGGTCAGCATCTACCCTGTGAAATTAGAGGCTGACCAGAGAAAGTTGTGGGAGAAGTTGTATGAAAAGCGACGAGGTAGGGGAGAAATCGGGCTATCTGAAGGAAGGAAGAAAGGCTAAGCTGGGGCCGGACGGAGCGCTGGATCCCGTCAGCACGGCGGCCAGGATGGCAAATCGCTGCGCCCCTTACGGGGCCCAGCAGAAAATAATCTCAACATCTGTCCGGCTCGCCAAAAGCGTGAAGTCACGGATTTTACGAACCAGGGGATGCGAAGATTCCAATGCCCCGAGAGCACCCAGGGCGCTTTGTGAGTCGCTATAGATCACAATCTGGTCTCCAAACCGGGCACGTCACGTAATCTCCCGTACCGAGTGGTGTATTGCCACCAGCTCTGCCGTGAAGACAGACGCAGCGCAGGGTAGAGCCCCGCTGACTTAAAACAGAGGGGATACGGCGTGGAAGCCGCCCTCCTCTTGGGACTTCGAGCAATCCGTATACACTGGCACGGTTCCAGCGTGACACGATGTGTGCTCCAAAAGGTTCGAACGCAATACTCCTGGCGCAGTACAAGCTTTGGAAGCAGAGGCGTGGCAACAAATAGCCAAACGTGGTACCCTCCAGGGTGGCGTCCTGGGTAGAACCAGGGGCGCCACCGCCTCGAGAGCTATATCTACCTCTCGAAGGAGTTTCCTGGCCGTAAACCCAAAGGGCTTAGGGTATGACTAGCGTCTCTCGGCGGGATAGGCTCTATCGAGATCAGCTGCGGATGCAGGGAGAGCTGTTGGCGACTGAGGGAGGCGCCGTGCTCGTGCGTACAGGCGATTGATGTACTGCACGCGGCGCAGAGCGAGTGGCATCCCTCGAGCATCGATAAACAGGCTCTCAATGGGGGAAGTGCGGAAGGCACCGGTCGCAAGATGAAGGCCGGTGTGGTGGATCGAATCCACCTTCCGCAATAAACGCTCGGCTGCGGATGCATAAAAATCGCATCCGTAGTCGAGCTTCGAGCGAACAAAAGATCGATAAAAAAGTAAGGCGGTAGCCCTATCAGCGCCCCAAGCGCTAAACGTCACGAAACGGAGAATGCCCATTGCGCGGGTACAAGTCACCTTAAGGCGGCGAATATGAGTCTCCCAGGTGAGGCGTCGGTCGAATACAAGACCAAGGAAACGGTGCGACTCAACCACATCCAGGCGCACCCCATTAAGAAACAAATCTGGGTCGAAGTGGAGCCGTGGATGGTGGCAGAAGTGCACCACCTTAGTCTTGGCCAAAGAAAACCGAAACATGTGCGCTTCGGCATAGCGAGAGACGCGGTTTAATGCCTGTTGGAGTCGACGCTCCAGAGTTAGATGGAGGGGCCGCGCCAGAAGAGATCGAAAGGTCATCCACGTAGAGCGTAGCGAGAACATCTTCCGGCAGCACCGAGGTGATGCCGTTGATGCTCAGGGCAAAGAGTGGGACACTGAGGACATTTTCCTGCGGGACACCCTCTTCCTGCTCCTTTAGGCCGGAGAGGGCTCCCCCCACCCGTACGCGGAATCGACGATCTCGCAAAAATTCAGATATAAACATTAGGAGGCGTCCCCTCGCCCCCATCGCGTGGAGAGTCTCCATGATACCGTATCGCCATGCGGTATCATATGCCTTCTCCAGATCAAAAAACTCTGTCGCGTAGTGCTGTCTACGAAGGAAAGCCTTGCAGATGGCATTTTCCAGTCGGAGCAGAGCATCCGACGTGGAGTGGAACTTACGGAAGCCGCACTATGCAGAAGACAGATGGCCTCCTCTGTCCAGGAAATAGGCTAATCTAACATTTACCAATTTCTCCATCAACTTGGACACGCAAGAGGTTAGAGAGATTGGTTGGAAACCGGTTGGAGTAGAGTGATCAATCCCCGGCTTGCAAAAAGCGAGCACAGTAGCGATTCGCCAGGCGTCTGGGAGAAGACCTTCCACCCAGATACTGTTGAAAAAATCTAACAGAAAGGCCATGCCTTGCTCACCCAGGTGTCAAAGCATGGCGTACGGGACATCGTCCGGACCATGGGTGGTGTCCGCGCACGAAGCGAGAGTGGAACGCAACTCACTCACAGTAAACTTGTCATTGAAGGGTTCTCCGCCTCTGGAGGTAAATTCCTGCTGGTGGCCTTCCACGACATCACGACGTGCATTGAATGCTGGCGGAGCAGCATCACGGCTAGAGAATGCGGAAAAAGCGGTCGCTAAGGAGTCCGCCACGGACGCAGGGTCCGAGATTGCGGTCCCATTCTCCTGAAGAACGGGAGGGGGGCACTGCGAGAAATTGCCCCGAATCCTTTTGACTCGCTTCCACACCTCAGCTACAGGGGTCTTCCCGTTAAATGAAGACACGTATGCCCGCCAAGAAGAGCGGTGGGCGTGCTTCGAAATATACCGGAACCTAGCCCTAGCCCGACGAAATTCAGCGACAGTAAAATCGTTCGGGCTGCGCTTATAGCGCATGTAGGCATAACGCTTCTGTTTGAGGGCCGTCTCACACTCGGCCGACCACCATGAGAGTGGTCGGCCTGCAAAACGGCCAGACGTCCTAGGAATAGTAGTCAGGCCCACAGCGATGAGGTTGCCCGAGAAGAACTCAACGGCCTCATTTACCGACCTAAACTCCACTACTGAGATAGAGAATTCAGTCCTTTCCTGAAATGCAGGCCACCACTTTCGCGTGAAGCACCACCGAGGTGGTCTCTCAGGCGGCAGTTCCCCTAAAAATGATATTTAAATGGGAAAGTCATCACTACCATGGAAGTCATCGACCACCCCCCAATCAAAATCAGACTGTGCATCCGAAGAGCACAAAGATAGGTTAAGGCAAGAAAATGAAGTGGTTCTCGGACAGTGATGCGTAAACTCATCCACGTTTAGGACACCCATCTCAAGCTCTTCGATCAGATCGGACAGGACTTGTCCACTGGGATTTAGGGAGTAATCTCCCCAGAGAGGATGCCTGCCGTTCAGATCTCCAAGATAGAGATAGGGCCTCGGCAACCGTGCCACAACGCGGCGGAAGTCCCTCGCGTCGAAGTCAGCTGACGGTGGAATGTACGCAGAAATCATAGTATACCTCCTATCCAGCTGCATCTCAAAGCCACTGCCTGAAAGGAGGTATCTAAAGAGAAAGGAAGAACGGAGACATAATGCCAGGTGTAAACCGCGCATCCCCCAGCCCGGCCATCCCGCGGTGGTAGGGTCACAAGACCCTTATACCCCGGGAGGGCAGGCAGGGGGCACGCGCCTAGCATGGTCTTCTGCAAAAAAAATAGCTAACGGGGAACGGGACGAGACAAGCCTCCGCAGCTCCTCTCAGTTGGCTCGGAGTCCACGGCATTTCCATTGAAGGAATATGCCCTCCAGGCCTAGCTCGGAGGAGATGCGGGGGCCCTCCTCGAATTGAAGCCCCTCACGGGAATGGCCGTACGCTTCCCGTGGGCAGAACCTGGGGCGCTGGTGGCAAGACAAAGCGCTGGAGGCGCTGTTGCCTTCGAGAACTTATTGGGGAAGGTTGGGCTCACCATGCGAGTCTTTTCTTTCCTCTGCCTCGAAACCTTAGGCGGGCGTTGCGGCTTCGGAAGCGGTGGGGCCTCTTTTCGAGGAACCACCGTCTACGAGCCACTCACTCCACCTCGGGGCGTTGGCAAAGGAGCCAAAGCTCCTTTGTTACTGTCCTTCTTTCGGGGAACAGCTTTAGGTACCACTGAAGATGGCCTAGCGCCTATCTTCAGGGGTGTTGCCAACTGTGAGTCTAACGACTCGGTGGAGGCGCGTGGCCGTTTTTGCCCTTTGGGAAACGGTTACGCTGGTGGAAAAGGGGGAAGCCCTGGTTTTAGCCGTGGCAGGGTATGAACCCTTTTTGCCGCGAGCTTTACCATGGAAGCGCTCGGGTTGGGTAGAGCCCGCTGAAGGGCTCCGAATGGGTGCGGAAACCACCAAGCTCGTGGCCTATATGGGCCAGGAGCAGAGGGTGCCTTTCGAACTACTGAGGCAATATGACGTCCCAGGCAGAGCGGGGCGCGCCAGGACCAAGTCCTTAGCCTTGCGGAATGAGAGTCTATCCTGGGCCTGAACTGCCTGGATTTCTTTCTCAAGGAGATATGCACCACATTGCTTCGAAGAAGCAGGATGCGGCTCTCCGCAATTGACCCACTTGGCCACACACGTTTTTGACTTATCGTGTGCGACCTTGGAGGAATTTACACAGACTTCGGGTGACCCTGACTTTGCACGTCTACATGAGCGATTCGTATGGCCGAAGCGGTGAAAGAAATAGCACCGCCGCGGCAGTGGCACGAATGCCTTCACGCGGTAGCGGTACCAGCCAGCAAGCACCGACTCAGGGAGCTTGTCACAGTTAAACGTGACGAAGAGTGTAGGGGTGGGTCTCGAGGCCCCTCCCTGTTTTCTCATCACACGTTCGACCTTGACCGCCCCATGGTCGACCAGCTCTAGGGTGATGTCCTCAATGGAGTAGTCAACGAGTTCCCTCGCATAAACCACACTTTTACAAAGTTCATGGTAGAGTGCGGCGTCACACTCACCGTGGGCCATGAAGTGTCCGAAGAGCACTTATCTTGGCCACCTCGGCGGGATTCGCCACATTCGCCAGAAGGCTCCCGACCAAGAAACGGGTCACCCTAGGCTCTCTACCAATTGCACTAGCTAATCCTCTCCTCTGATGGATCATGTTGCCCTTGGACAACATGGTGCCATCAGTGGAGCGAATAACGAGAAAGCGTTTGAAGCCAGCGGGCTCGAAAACGCCAGGTAACCTCTAAATGAGGGGCCCCGATGTCATCGAGGCTCCACCCTGTGCACACTTGGTATTAGTCTTAGTCAGGGGCTCCGCAACCAGGGGGCAGAGGGGGCAGATGTGCCAATCTTGGCTTGGTCGCTTGCCAGAGTGGCAGCAGACCCATCCGTCGCCACGGCCTCAGCCAGGTCCTTCTCCGAAATGGAAAAGGTCCTGGTGGTCGCAGGGGCACCGGTCAGAGGAGATCCCTTCCCTCCTTGTGCTGCCTCGGAGGCCCCAGCCGTTTGAGGAGGACCTTGAGGAGGCTGGGTCTCCTCAAGGACCATGTCTATCACAGGAGGGGCCTCCAGTTGGCCACATCGCAAGTCCCGTTGGCAGCGTCAAGAGTCATTTGTGGGGAGGCACAAGCCTTAACCCCAGCAAGGTTTAATATCCTTGCCAGCAGGTCTTTTTGAGCGAAGCGACCGAAGGGGCCTGGCTTCTCTTTCCCCCCCTAAGAGGGTTCGCCCTACTGGGACGCTTCGATGTGGAGCGGCTGGCTAAGGGCTGCCTGCTGGCTTTGGTGGCAGTCCCCTTGGAAAGAAAAGAGGGGACTGCCGCTAGAAAAAGGGAGGTGCCCGAAAGCACCTCCAGAGAAGGGGGTGAAGGGGAGTCCCCTGCACCCGTAGGCGAAGGAGCGGAGTAAGCCTCCTCTCCAGTTAGAGAAATATGGAGGGTCCCCTGTGCAAGCACAGGGGGGTTACCTCCATTTTTTTGCTGTAGCTGCCCGAGGGCGGCTCCGTCGATGTTTCAAGGGAAGTTAGGGGGTAAGTTTTTTTGTTTTGATCTTCATCATTGGGCATGGTGACCCTCTTTTTAACACGGGATGCAATCGTGCACACCTCTCGCAGTAACCCGCACTGCGAGAGGTGCTTACAAGCCTGGCAGAGCCAGGCACCGCCATTTGGAACCACCCCTCCCGCCTGGTGGCCTGGCAGTCCATCGGCATGGCGGCTCCACCTTAGACACAGCGTAAAATATATAGATTGTGAAGAGGAGAGGAAAAGGGATGTGAGGAAGCTATGGGTGGGGATGAAGCAGGTTGTTAAAAACCAGCCACCCCAGACCGGAGCTCAGGGGTTAGGGAACATTTTCCCCCACCCCCTCAGCCCCGATGCAGGACGGTTGGCTGAAAGGAAGGTCAGCATCTATCCTTTGAAATTAGAGGCTGACCAGAGAAAGTCTTGGAAGAGTTTGTGTGAAAAGAGAGGAAACAAGTGTTTTGAAGGAAGGAAGAGAGGCTGAGCTGGGGCCGGACGGGGTGCTGAGTCCCGTTAGCACGGCGGCCAGGATGGCAAATCGCGGTGCCCCTTACGGGGGGGGGGATACCAAGGAAGAAGTTATACGCACGTTATAAACGCAACAAGATAACATCACGCCATACGTACAAGATGATGAGAAGAGAAACAAGCACTCAGAAAAGGAATGTCCTTCATAATGGAGGAATACTTGGAAGCTGTCAAGATATTCAAACAAAAGGCGCTAGGATTAAGAAGCATAAACAAGGTGCACTTGACTAACGCACCAACAACGTCCACAAGACATTACTAAAGATCTTCAACGCCTGTTTGAATGCTGGGAATTTTGCCTAAGCGTTAAAAATGGCAAAGATGATCTTCCTACCAAAACTGGGTAAGGCGAAGCATCAAATCGAAAGCTACCGACTCATGTCACTATTGGAGTTTCTTAGGAAAATCCTCAAAAAGCTCCTAAACGAAACATTACAACAATATCTCTACCACAGGAACCTTTATTACCCACAACAGAATCGGTTCAGTAGAGAGTGAGGGATGGAAACCGCACTCGCAAGTATAACAGAAAAGATCGCCAATGAACAGAGTGGAAAGCATACACTGCAATGTTGCCAAAGCTTTATACAAGGCATGGATACCCGGCCTGAAAGCTAGAATCAGTTGCTTTAACTTAGAACATAACCTATGTCAATATCTTGCAACTACTCGTACCTAAATGGAAGAGGAGCAATTTAGCATATAAACGGAAAATGAGAGAAACATTCGCATTTCAAGCGGGTGTCCCAAAAAATGGGTGGTGTCTCTCAACTTTGTATACTATATACAACCGTAATCTACCTCAACCAAACAACGAGATTGCGATGTACATCCAATTAACGGATGAGATCCTACAGATCATCCCCAGAAACAGAAAAAATCCAATAGACATTGCATAGAGGACAATAAAAGAGATATAGAACTTAAACGACTATGAAGAAATTAATAAAATCAAAACGAACAGAAACAAGTTCAATTTGAAACCACTAAACAGAAGTAAAAACAGACACAGTATGAGATAATGGAGAAACGTATCCATATACTACGGAAGGGAGAGAGTCCTCGGACTCAAAATAACGACAACTGGATATACCTCTTATTTAACACAGGTGTTGGAAGCAAAAACGACCATAACAGCACAGCAAAGATTCCGTATCTTCTTAAGCACCAAGAAGAGAAAAATATACACAGCCTGTCTTTGCCCAAAATGCTATATTTTAAATCCCTGCGCACACGCTAAGCAATACACAAATATAAAAAGTCCCAGAGAATAAAAAACTGGGCCATAAGATTCGAAGAAGGAAGAGAAGACAAGTTCAAATAACATCAGAGGATCTACACAGGAGAACCTCACTCGAACCTATAAACAAACTCGTAAACAAACGCGAAAAGAAACTCGGTGAAACGCTACTCCAGGAGGAAATAAATAAAATAACCATACCCTACAACGAAATACTCACAATTGGATGGAAGCTGAAAAACACGATAATAGATATTAACTCAATATATAAATAAAGGAAATGAAAGTAAGCCAGGATAAGACCAATATTAACAACTAAAACCGAAAACGGTACAGACCAGAAAAAATACAATAAACAGAATTTAACACATTGATGAGATCATGAAAAGAAATAATGATAAGAAACTCGAAGAAGATAGAAGGATAATAGATAAAATATATATAACTAGAAAACAAACGCAAAAGTGCGAAAGAAAGCACAAATCAAAATCAAAATAACAAAGGATATAAATGCACAAATGAGCAAATGATAACAAAGGCTCGAATGTTCAAAGTACAACAAACTACAGACAAAAAAGGCAAAATAATTTTTTTAAAAAAGGCATTTTCCAGGCAACATAGCACAAATCATTATCATCATCATCCGTATCATCCCCATATATGACCTTCTCTCTATTCCTAATTATCTCATAAACACACACTATACATAGTATTTTCTATCCTATCCTCTTCTCTCACATTAACTAATATTGCTATCCCTTACCCAGTCATTTCTAAGAGCGACCTGAGATTATTGCTATAATTGACGACTTATGATGGTGTAATCAAGGATCAAATGAAAAGAGGCAACTCATCTATTACGAAGTTAAAAAATTAAGGGAAATTATTGCACCAAATCATATATATATATATATATATATATATATATATATATATATATATATATATATATACATTTAAGGATTTTCCGGTTAGCCCAAGGTATTTCTTCGGGCAAACGGCTCAATAGACAGAAAAATAATTAAATGTATGTTTGACCCAACAGAAATACAATATTGAAAATGCGGAAGTAATAGTGCTTCATTTGTTCATATATCTGTAAATAGTCACCCGATCAATTGGAATTCTTTTAAATCTCTTAACAAATCTGATTACTATGTTAAAATAAATATTGTCGAATGCTCATTGATTAATTCCTCGCATAATTACAATATATCCCCGGGTCTTCTTAAACTTAACCCTCTAATTAAAAGGCATATTTGTAACTAAATTGTCGATTTTAAATCTTAGCCCTTTAATTTACTCAATTTGTTATATTTCTGTTGTTTATCTTAATGCATTTATAATATCATGTGTATGTACTCATAGCTGTGTGACCTACGAGTATATGTCTATATTCTTTTCTCACACTTGGAACTTCTGGAAAAGATCTTATCTGTATGTCTTTACCCTTCGTATCAGGTATTTAATCCCGTTTCTGATAATATTTTTCTTCTTTGTGTCCTTTTGCTGTACATGGGCAGGGCACTGTTTTGTAGTCTCTTATATATACTACCTTTGTAAAGTAATTCGTTATTCCTTGAGAATGAACTAAACAAGTTCGAAAGTACATGGAATGCGCTTTTCATTTTCTTGTAGGATATTTTTCCATTTATTCCTCTATTCACGCGTTACTTCGTGAATTTATTTCTCATATATATATATATATATATATATATATATATATATATATATATATATATATATATCGATGCATGATAGCAGAAACTTCTCTTCTATACATGTTTTGTTAAAGGCCAGGTTGTATTTTGACTTTATTAATTTTACTTTGGAGCCATTTAACTAGCGGATGAAATTTTTTGTTATCTGGAGGGAGATTAAGAATCATCAAAAAGAGATACCATTAACTTAGTCGATTTTAAAGATGAAATTGACTTTTTTCAGGCAGTTTGAGGCGGAAGTCGTCTTTGTTGTTGAAGGCGCATAGATGTAGAACTTTCCATTCCATTTGCCTCCTTTAAGGCGAGGTAGTTGTTTAGTGGCAGTGAGCAGCAAAGAATGAAGTTCGTGAGATCAGAGAAGTGAATGAGAGAGATGGTTAGTTAGAGGAGAATATATTAATTTTCGGGAGAGACTGGCTGATCTTTTCTTTGATATTTCCTTCTTCTTCATTTCTAAATATTCAATAGTTTCTTCGCTTACTTTTTGTTCATTTACTATGCTTTGCCATTTTATTTTTTCTTTGCTTGTGGTAACTTTTCAGGTCACGTTCATCGTATTATCTATGCATATGTATAAATATATATTTATATATACATGTATATATATATATATATATATATATATATATATATATATATATATATATATATATATATATTGTATGTTAAAGCTGCTTCTATTTCTTTATTTTGTGTCTGCTCTTTTGCCCAACATTTTTATTTAAGACATTCATGATTTTTCTCCTAATTTGCATGTTTTATATTTAATTGATCTTAGATTACTTATTTTTATTAATTTTAATGCATCTATGTCATTACTGGCCGTTGCGCTCGTGGCAGGTGGAGGCTGCTGCTGGAAAACCTGTGGCCTTGTTTTGTGTTCTCCGTCGTCTCTCTGTTTATTCTCTATTTGGCTCATATTTTCTTTTTCTCGTTTTTTTAAAAGTAATGTTTACTGGGTTTATGTTTACTATGTTTAGTTAATATTTACTAAGGTTTCTTGTAAAAGTAATTATACAGGTAGCTCTTTTTTTCCCCTGTTTTATTCTTCGAGATCTCCTACTTTGCATTTGTTAGACGTTCAAACGAGTGATTCTGTAGCAATTTGATGTCCCTGTAAAATATTCTTATACGGTTCTTTTCTAATAGCTTGTTGATTATTGTTTCGTCGTGGTAGGCAACTTAACTTCATTCCCAACTTCTTTGTTCTTAGATTTTTTTTATATCCGCTGGCTTTGCCCCTCTAGGTATGGGGTAGGCCTCGTGAACAACGATTCTGTGTTTTAAGTCTCTGGCCTCGTACTTGCAGCCTTCTTAATTGACATTTTCTGTTTCGGTGTCTGTTAAAGAGTTTAAGGCTGTTTCCTTGGTAATTTGTATTTTACTTAATTTTTCCTGCTGGTCTTCTTTTTCTTTGCAATTTTCGGTTCATTGCCAAAAATGTCTGTTTCCTTGTCTTTCTTTCCTTCTTCGTTCGTGGCTCCTACTTTCACATTCAGTGTTTTACCAGGGCTGACTCCATATATTTATTCCCAAAGGGATTTGGGTGGAAACCACATTTTTCTTATTCCTTTCTTTTTTTAATGAGAAGTTTAGTTTGTTCGCAAGTCTTCCTTTTGAACATTTAAATGCGTGAATATTATGCACACGAGTATGTCCAGTCCAGTAATTTCGTTCATGGTCATACTAATTTTTGGCTCCTGTGTTTCTTTTGCTACTTTTACGCTAGCTTTTGCGAAGTTCACATAGGTTTGTCGAAATTGTTTTTAATTTCAGTTTTTGTCTTCTCTTTTCTTTCTGTTTATTATTTGCTTTAACATGGGGCAAGTAATGGCCATTATCTTATACGGACCCTGGCACTAATTGCATCTCTTATTTTCCTCTGTGCCTTCGCTGAAAATGAGACCTTCCTTCCCAAAAAATAAAACAGAATTTTTTCTTATTTATAGGTCAGTTTCTTTTTATATGATCTTCGAATGCATTGCATTAAAACAGTTATGGACAGTAATAAATCTTTCATTTTCGGTGTTTCGGACCGTAAGCTCATACCACTTTTTACAATTTAGGAGTTTTTTCTCTGTTTGCCATTCCTATCGTGGCAGACACAACTCTGAACACCTATTTGTGCTGTCAGAATCTTTATTTCCGTGATCGTCAGGAGTTGATTTTCCTTTTCTAGTTCTTTTCGACAGGTGAACGTTGGTTGGCCATCAGTTGGGGTAGCAATTTTGGGGCTAAGCAAATTTTATTTAGAGCTTTTAACCCGCTCGGTGCCATTAATCGTTATACATCATCTTGCTTATGACAGAGGGAGATGTATTCATAGGGTACGCCGATAAGCTTAGTAAGAGCAATCCTAAGCTCAGTTTTCCAGGTTCATTTCTCAGTGACAATCTTCTATATTCAATGTTATTCATTCGTATGGTGTAAGATATCTCCCCTCCCTATGACCCCGCTTTTTCTAATTTATTTTTCTTTCATGATAAAGATGGATGGATAAACCCGGATCGGCTCCTCTCGAGGGTTAAAAATGACGGACATTTTGTTGGTGAGCGAGTAATCAATCATCGCTAACAGACGGTGCCTCCTCCTCGACGGAATAAAAAATCGCGCTTACTTTTAACATGCACTGAGACGGTTGTGAATCCATCAGTGTTCTGGGCGACCACTATCAATGAAGGGGTTAGACTCCCCAGGAGAGGTTGCAACCGTGGCCATTATCTGGGCTACCTCTGGCAAGGGTATGTGGCAGTGAGCTTACTCCTCAAACTTTATTCCTCCAGTTTCCACATTTATTCAATTGCAACGATACTGCAAATTTGGGATGAGGCATCTAAACCAGGGTGGGATGCGGTGGATAATTATTCAGTCATGATCGAGGAATGAATAATCAGGAAAAAGGTGTATCTCTCCTCTAAGTACTTCACGTGAGGGGGTATTTTGGGTTGTGGAAGAGGAAAAGATGAATGAGCAAAAGCTGAAAATCAAAGTTTAGATTTAAAAATGAGGTTAAGTTTGAGACTGAAGTAGAGATATTTAAGGTCTTTTTCTTCATGCAGTGCTTCGTATTATTTAATTCTCCTTGTATAGTAGTCAAGAATAATAACTACCAATCATTTCCTTAAAACATCAGTGAATTGATTTAGCGCAAGCTTCTTTTATCCAAGTTCTATACGATAAGAGTGAAGACGGTCCAAGCGGTGAATTAACGGAGTTTGTTTCCGATCTTTGATGTTTTTAAAGGTCGGGCGAAGAGATAGGTTCTCCTTCAGCAGAAAATGTGCAGTACTCGCTCCGAACAAGTGCGGTCTGGGTTAAGATTCGGGCATATTTCTTTAGGAAATAAATCTCAAAGCATCCTTAGATGACAAAACTTCAAATTTCCTCTGAAAATGGTAGTGTTTTCAACTAAAATTGTTCATGCAATATTTTTGTTGTAGTGCACATTGCTTTTTGCTTCTTGCAGGTGCATAGTTAGGCGTCGTTGGCTGAGGAAAGTAGTGGTCATACAGATATAATGATGAATGGCATGAAGCTTGTAGTCCTTATTGATGCATTTGAATTTGTTCTGAACTTTTGTAGCCTTTATGTTAGATTATTTTTCAGAGAGGTTGAGCAGTTCTTGATAGCACTTCTTATGTATAAGCTCATTTCCGCATTTTTATATTTGTCGGTGCACTAACATTTGGTGTTAAGGCATCAGCCGAAGTTTGCTCCTTTTTTATATAAGGGGGGATGCTATATTTTCCCACAGTCTTCTGTTTTAGGTCAACCTACAGGAAGGGAATACAACCGCTTACACTCAACTCTTATGTGAATCTGAGAAATAAATTGGATGCTAAGGTACTTTTGAGACCTAAATGATTTTCGCGATATGTTCCTTCGAACCGAATTGTTTCCTCGTTATTGACCCAGTTTGTGTATTACAAATGGAAGCTATTAAAATTTAAAGGTAGGCTTCTTTTATGGCATTCAATCTACTACTTTTGGTCTAGGCCCTTGTGTGTTATTTTCCTAGTAAGTAATATTTTGTCTGGCAACTACTTTTGTCCCGATTTACTTGACGGGTTACTAGTTTTTTCTTGCTACTTGTATTATATTGTTGCTAGTTTTGTACCACTATTAGTTTTAGCGTGGTATCAGCCTTTAATGTGCTATTAGTTGTGGCATGTTGCTATTTTGGTGATACTAATGTATTTTTCTAGCGCTATTAGTTTCGGCGTTTTAAAATTTTGGTAGCGTTACTAATTTGTGAGTGTCACTAGTATTTTTTGAGCTGTTAGTTTTATTCTGCTATTAGTTTTTGGTGTGTTATTAGTTTTGTCGTGCTATTAATCTTTGTTACATTATTAGTTTTGGTCTGTTACTAATTTTTGTCTATTGTATTTGGTCTTACCACTGTCTTCCTCTCTTACTCGTTTTTTTCCGCCTTAGTTCTTAATGGCAGAATTGAAGAAGTTAGCTATGAAGTGGAAAATTATCCGCATTAGTAGTAGTAAAAAGTGCTTTCCTATTAGAAGTCATTTCTTTATCAAACCTTTCACCTGCAAACGTTCAAGATTTTACAAAAAAAATTCTACAAGAAGAGAAAGGTGAATTAAACCAGCCAAATCAAGTAGTTCTGAAATTTCTTTTGTGAGAGGAAGTGGACTATTTGAAGGAAATGGAAATGTAACACAAGAGAAGGGGAGCTAGTGGAAGCGAGTTCGGCTGGCTTCCTTGAAATCTAAAGGTTAGGCCTTGCAGAAGAAATCTAAATTGGAAGCTCATGTCCACCTTCGGTAAGCAATTCATAAGAGTAAAACTCCAAACCACCTCTCTACTTACCTTAGACGAAGACCCATTAAATTGGATACCTTTTCGGATGTTTACCATTATTCCCTACAATGCTGTGATATTTCCCAAGACAGAAATTTGTCTATATATCGGCCAGCTGTCATTTAGAAGACACTCCCCTATTAAGGGGAAAAGGGGCAATGGAAAGCGCTATGTGCTCACTGGTGCATTTTTGGCGGAAGGATCGAAATTATCTTGTGCCCTTTGTGGTGGCTCTCACTCTTTCAGCAGCTACTTGGGGTATAAGAGTTTAGTGGAGATGGGATGGCATCTGGCAGCAGAAGCGATTCGTTATTTGCTTTGGGAATTACACGACCAGAGAATGCAATTCCGGGCGAAAGTGCAAGTAGTAGAGGTGAGCAAAGTAGTGGGGGTACGATTATCACTTGATATACAAACCAACAGTGTGCTTAATTATGTACGTAAACTAAATCGTGTGGAAGTAAAATGAGCTGATAGTGCTACTAACAGCGATAATATTAACGCTAATTTAATTATTTTAAGTGATTACTGATACGATTTTAGAAAACTTAAGGATTCTAGTATGACATTCACACACTTAGGTCATGCTTTCTTAGTAAGATTACTGGGCGTTTGGCTTCTTGAAGGACTTTGGGCATCAGGCAAACCAACACTCAATTTTTATTCGGTTATTTCCTTGTCGGAGACGTAAGCCTATGGGTCGCCAAATATGGGGTCGCCAGTTATAGGTCTGGCGTAATTAGGCCTTGTTTTGATTGCAATGCGATCGTATAAGGGTTTGGTAAAGTGGCTTGCTTACAGGTTTCTTGACGTACGGTCTGAGAGGTATTAACGGATCAAGGTTTGTAAGTAAAAGGCTCCTTTGTGCAAGGAATTAAACACTTGTATTTTTATAGCACTTTGAAATGTTTGCATATACATTAAAGATTTAATTTGAGTAAGGGACTATTTTAAATCGGTTATAATGGCAAGAGCAAGAAATATGGAGATTTGCAGAGCGGTGAATTAAGAGTCTATAATGTTAGTCTAGATATAATAATCTATAACAATAATAATAATAATAATAATAATAATAATGAACTTTGAATGAAATGCTCTCTTATTTATACCCGGAATCATTTTGGAGGCTACTCGTAGCTCTGCCTTCCTTTGGTAGTTGAGGCGGTGCTTCGCTACATACCAGCCCAGCGGAGCCTGTGGTTAGCTAAAATCTCCACTTCGTATCTTAATTTGGGTTTCTCTCCCCTGTGACTACATTTGTTCAAAGCTAAGATGCCTCTTATCAAATTTTACACTAAAGCGAAACATCTTTTGTCGCCAATTCTGTTCTCATTCCAGACAACTCTGATTACTCTGTTTGCCTATCTGCTCTCACACTCGGGTGCGATAGCCTTACATTTTGGTCGAGTTTCAAACCAGACGTTCTAATCAGATTCCGCTGATTTACAAACTGTTTCCAAAACACATTTATTTTATTGCTCCTACTATTACATCTTTGATACTTCAACCTGACAAAATATCTCTTTTTCCTTCTCTCTCTCTTTCTGTATGTGTTTGCAGTTATTGTAGACTACTGCATGTCTTTGAATAGAGACACTGTACATGTTTCTTTGAAAGATTCATTGTCCTTGGCCCTTTGAAGAGAACACCACTGGCTGTTTTTATGTAAGTCTTACCACTAGGCTTTTTTTATTTCGCGTTTGTATGAATTTTTCTATCCGGTGCTTCTAGGCTTTTTCAGTATGTCGCGCTTCAGGCCCGTTTTGTATGTCACGCCTCTATCATATTTTGTAAGTCGCGCTAATGGACAAATTTATATGTCACGACAATAGCTAATTTTGTATTTCGCGCTACCAGCCTATTTTGTATGTTGCACCACTAATTTAATTAGTATATAGCGGCAATAGACTATTTTGTATTTCGCACCACTAACTTATATCATGTGTTGCGCCACAGGCATATTTTGTACATATGTCACGGCATAACCCTTTTGTTAGGTCATGCCATTGGCTTCTATTGTATGTCGCGAACTGGTACTTTTCGATATGTCCCGTCACTGGCCCTTTTTGTATTTGGCGCTACTTATATAATTTGTTATGTCGCAACACTTTTCTCTTTATGAAATCGTGCCAGTGGTCTTTTTGTTATGTATGCTGCTGGTCTTTTTTTTATGGTGCGCCGCTGGCCTCCTTTTATGAGGCTACCTCCCCCATCCCCAATTCAGTAGAATATGGCAGATTTTAACAATATTTCTTAATTGTTAAATCTTTTCTTCCTTCCATCTCCGCCGTTTAAAGGTTTTCCTTAAGAGCAAATATCACTAGGTAGTTCAAGAGTCTAAACAAACTTTGCCCTGCTCAAGTTTTTTTAAATCCTTTTAGAGCAGTTCTATCTGTACGTTTTTTTGTTTTGACGTATTTCGTTTAAAGGTTGGAGAGTATTGAAATTAAATGTCCTCCACTAATCCGGAAAAGAAGGATTCCTTAACTTGTGTAACCACATATCTGACGAAACACTGAAAAAAGTCCTCAACAGACTTAAAAATATCTCACTAAATAAAAGTAGAAATAGAACTGCTCTAGCAAAATTTACAAACTAGAAAATCAGAAAAACCTGAAAATAAACATAAATTTATAACCAAACTCATAGCAGAAGGAACTAAACAATGCACAAAGAACAAAAATATCCTATTAACAGAAAAAAATGAAAGTCTAAAAAATATTCCAGATAACAATGACAGCATCATTAAAATATCAGACAAGTCCAACATTTTTGTTCTACTTAATAAAAAAGAATACCTGTAAAACTAAATGACATACTATGTGAAACCTCAAAATTCTAAAGAATAACTAAATATCCAAATTTAGAAAAAAACACAAAACTATACACGAAAACAATAATATTCCCAATCAAACCAAACTATTTCCTATTAAATGTTAATATAGTTCAAGATACATTTCCTGAAGCATCAAATCATATTTAAAAACTAACCTCCTCAACCTAATTATTTCTCAAGTCCCATCGCTGAAAGATAAACTCACCAAATATTTGAATTGAATTATTTCGTCATTCATTTAGTCAAAATTCTTTATAAAATTGACAAATGATTTTTTTTTACTTTCTTCGCAGTTCCCCACAATGCTGGATTACAGCTTCTCTCGAAGTTGGGCGTCTTTTGCAGAAAAATGCCAATGGAAGAAATAATCAAAATAATTATAAATTGAGTGTACAAAAACCCTGATCTGTCTCCCCACGAATGGAACCCTAAATAATAAAGGTATTGTTAACAATATGAGCTACTAAACTATATTCCGGAGCCAAGAGAACAAACTTTACAGTAAATTGGAAGGAGTAATGCTGGAACTAGGCCTGGCACCCGATACCTAAAGTATTGTCGGTTATCAATAATAGCACTATTTGTCTCAGGTTTCTCAAATATTTTCACTGAGAATTACAAGGGAATATCTTAAAATTAATTTTCTTGCTGAAAAAAGAAATGCAGCATTTAAGAGTTGCAAGTACACCTTTTACTTGAAATGTAACCTCCAATAAAAGCTAAACAGGAATGTCTTAAACTCTTCATATATTTAGGAAAAACGAATTAAAGGTATATTTCCTAAAAATGTTCCAGATACAAGCATAAAAACATTTAGTTTTATTATAAATGTAAATCTGTTTTAATTAAACCTGGAGTTAAATATTCTTTTTATTGTGGTGAATACATATATATTTGTTGATTGGGTTAATGCTTCCACCTTCTTTTAACTTGTACATATTAATGCTTCTAGCAACCATTCTCTTCGTTGGATATTATGTAACAATACTGTCCTCATTACAAGATATGAAAAGAAAATTGTCTTTAGTTGGCTAAATAACATAGCGGCAAATTAGGGTGCCGAAATATCTCAATTGCCTTGCACATCTACCCTTATCGTGTGTTAAATTTAGTAGTTTACAACAAACACTTAGTCTGCTCCCTCTCAATCCATAGTCTCTCTTTCTCTGCCTATGCAGATTTTAACCCCAAATCTTTTGAAAAATGAGCCATACATTGTGTGTTATCCGATTAATTGAACTTATAAGCCACCAGGATATAATATAACATATATACCTAAGGTTAAGAAAGATGGTTTCATAAATCAGTAAAAAATAATTGGATTCATTAGACTTGTCTGCGCTGTTTTCAAGGTCTAACACATAATACTTGATTTTGGGCCAGTTTTTCTTGCTGAATCCTAAAATCCTGCTCATTTTATCTAACCAGCTCAAGTTTTTGAGGTATAAGTACATGCAACAAATTCTTATGTATATCCTGATCTATTTGTAGGCGAATGTACACACAATAGTAAATTTTGAACCAATCAAAGATCAAATATTTTCGCTTGAATTGTAAGTAAAGATTCCTTTCGAAGAAATATTATAATTAATAGCAATTATTCTTAAGATCTGAATCGAGGTAGTTCACTTAATATACAAAATTTATAATCAACAAAAGTATATTTATAAAATCTATAGATATGCACTATTTTGATTCATGCTATTATCTAAGTTCCAACTTGGTAGAAAGTTAACTGCAGAGGAAAGATACAATTTACTTTATAATAAAAGTTGTGTCTCATTAGCTATGATAAATCAAAGTTAAAAGAGAATGTTCTTAATATGATATTATTATTATATTCATGGCTTCATTTTCAGAAATTTCATAAAATATGTTAAGAATGTGAAGACAAACTCAAGAATTTTAAATCAAATTTTAGGCATTGTATTTTGAAGATACACACCATTATCTATTTCACACACCTTTTACACCCTTTTTTTCCATTCGCTTGATTGCTTCATTTTTGTACTTTGTTTTGTTTTATCTAAATTTCTCCTGCTGTTTTCACGCTTTATAGCTTACAAAGTCTGTTCTTCAAAATTCCCCTTAGAAACTTATATATTAACATAGTTTAATGGCATTATTAACGTTTATTGAAACACCAAATCAGATCAATTCATTATTAATTTTGACTAACCTGCATTTTGATGGCTTGATAATGAACAAAGTGGGATTCAAAGAGGAAGAAAATAGTGATAGGAAAAAGGACTTTAATAAAAAAGATTTGCCATTAACGAGAAAGACATTCAAAAGTCATATTCTTTTACATTAAATCACAAGCGATACATTTTGACCTTGGATTCATTTATCAATAACATGATGATCCAATTCTGCATTAGTTAATAATATAGTGCTAAGATATGAGTAAGAAGCATTCATTGGAATACATAAATTTCACTTAAAAATCCTCTCGGAATGGCTTTTCAATGTTTATTTCCCCATTTTCAGTTAATGGAATTCAAATTTAACCTCTCCTCCATACGGTTTTTAGGAACGAGAATCCTTAGGTGCAAATGGAGTTGATACTCGCTCACTGTATACGCTCGAGACAATATTTAGTAAATCGAAAGAGAAAGAGACATAAGAAATTTTATAGGTGTCCTAAATATTGACTTAAATGCGACCTGATAGTGTGGTGAAATCATACACAACGCGGCCTGAACAGGATACTTAAAAAAAATTTGCATTTACTCTAACTGTAATAAAAAAATAGAGAAAGGTGATGTGCAGAGCGAAAGAAAATATTTAACGCAAGACCAAAATGGAGTAGAGATAGTAAAGTATAATAGTGGAAGATTCGTGTTTCAGGATTGGATAACGCGGAAAGAAAGAAAGTATTTTTTTCATACATTAAGAACAAAACAAAAACTAACATGACATTTCACTCTGCGAGATTTCTTTTGAAAGAAATTTATAGGGAAACTGGTACTATTATGAAAACAATATAGTGTATGTTAAGGAGCAGGCGGGCATGAAACAGAATCGACCCGTGTTTTTGACAGAGACTTGAGAAAAAAAATGCCTGCAAGAGCCTGAACGTTAGAACTACTCATTAACAAATTGCTCAGATGTGTGTGTAGTTACGATAGAAATCATTTACGTTTAAACGATTTATGATGTCTGTCTCGGGTCCTGGGTTAGGTTCGATTCGTGGCAGCATACTCATCGTGACAACTCATCGCCGCCAACTCATCGCCAGACGTTCATCACCAGCCAGAAAATAAATTTATATGATAGGAAGGCGATGTGTTAGCTGGCAATTATTCGGCTGAGATGAGTTTGACGTGATGAATTTTTGAATTCCCATGTCATTCTAACGTTATAGATATGTTTTCGTTTTCTCACTTGAAGCAGATAAATAGGGCTTAAATATGGTGAGTCTGCATGCCATGAGAACAACCATTTACTGTTGACCAACTTTTAATATAATTTGTGTATGTTTGCATTGCTCCCCAAAAGCAGTTTACTTCTGCAGTCTCCAAATTCTCTCTCCAATTGCTTTTCTGTGTGGCACAGAAAAGCAACTCAAGAGCTTCCAATATTCAGGGAGAGAAGATCAAATATTCCTGAAGACGATTCTTTTAGAACGCGGGGGTAACTTTGCAGTGCAAAGAGAAAAACAGATTTTCTTTGATACTTGAAAACCGACCCCACACTATAATACTGCCACCTCCCATTTTAACTCCCTCATTTGTTCAAATGAGATTCAATCTTTCGCTTGTCCATCCAATGCCTTTCATTCTGCTTGCCTTCTTATCCAAAAAATACAATTTGGTTAGGTCACTAAAAAACAGCCCACTTTCCTACTCTTTCAGCACTCCATATAACATATTCAGTAGCATCCTTTGCATTGTAAGACCTCCATGGTTAGTGGGTTTTGAGAGCCACTCGTTCGCTTCGTTTCTTCGTCAACTTGCACGATCCAATATTATCATAGAACCTCTATGGTGCTGGAAATCACACTTTTTGTCTGATTACAAGGCATTAAAATGTCAGACAGTGTAATTCCAACTATCTCCCTATATACATCTATCTTTCGGAAGGATTTGTCTACCTCACCAGGCCACGTTCTCCTGATAAATGGGAATTACCCTCACTTGCAGTTTATAAATAATAAACTTGAGGTTAGTGCAGCCATAACTGCCTTACGAATATGGCATATAAACTGAAAATTATGTTAAAATTTCTTGTTTTGGACGCTCCCTTTAAAAGGAATTATTTTTTATGACATTTTTCTCAGCTGCTCAATGAAATGAAACTTGGAAACTTTCAGGGTCAAGTTTCAAAGAATATTCTAAACAAAGATCTTTAAAAATCAACTCTTATTTTTGAGCAAAAGTAGATTTAGGTATTTCGCCCAAAGTTTGGGACCGAACTGTTTATACCATATCATATCAATAACGGGTACTTTACTTTACTTCCCACAAAAGATGAGGTTAAAATGGATAGTTAAGGTAAGATTACGATCTTTTATTACGAATAAGTATTCGGAAACTAAACCAACCTAAACAATTAATCTTCGAGTTTTTATATAGAAATTTACTTTTAATCTTTGATTATTTTATTAAATTATATACAATATAGCTACTGCAAAATCTTTGGCGGAAGATCTTAAAATGAGTACATTAGAGAAAAGGAAATTTAAATGCGGGGTCGGGATTAAGTCAATTATGAAAACTTCGAAGAGGAGGTTATTTGCATATTATGAGGAGGATGAAATGATTTAAAATTGTATGTTTAATATAGTTTTGGAAAGCATATAAAAATCTATATAGAGGACCAATAATTGATTTAAAGGATGGTATTCAAAGTATTTTTAAACAATGGTCAAAAAGACGGTCTGTCTCATTGAATTTCGTTGATTTCTATTCTGCAATTAAAAAAATAATTCCTCACAAAAAATATAAAAAATTTGGAAATATCTTCGCTCTTTTAGTTGGGTCGAGACGAAACGGGATCTTATAAGATTAGTTTGATTAGAGTCTTTATCGGCTTAGGGATAAAAGAAAGATTAAGACTTTATTAATCGGTAAAGGTCAGACAGGGTGGGTATTGCTTCGTATCTCTTTAAGCTTATTTATTTTACTACACCTATTTAGCGGCATGAGAGGATTACCCTGTCAAATTTAAGAGCGACTAAAGACTATTGCTATAATAACGACTAATGCTTCTGTTAATCAAGGGATACTCGAGGAGAAAAAGGCAACTCGTCATTTGGAATTTCAAAACAAAAAGATTAAAATTAATAATATATATATATATATATATATAATTATATGTTATATATTATAGTAATCATTTATTGGCCGGGCGTTTCTGACCTTTACTAGGACCATCTTCAGCAACTATGGCGACTAATGAGAAGGGGAAAGAACATTAACCGATAGCAGTTAAAAGAATACATTAAAATAATGGCTAAAAAAGCGGAAGAAGGCAAGTTAAAATAATAAAATTAACAATTATTAAAATTAAAGTAAAAACGCTAATAACAATATTTATATAGATTTAAAAAAAAAAATACCCAGTATCTGAAAAAATATTAATTGTTTCCTAATATTGATTATTTCAGATACTCTTTTTCATAATACGAGTGAAATATTGGGTTTTGCTAAGCAACTTTTCATCAAGCTTTTGCAGCTAGCTGTGGGTGATACCATTTTATTTATAACAACGAGCTCTATTTACAACAGGAAGGCATGGCTATGGGTTCCCCACTGGGTCCCTCCTTTGCCAATAGTTTTTGTGTCACCACTTCCTTTCTTCCCTTCTCCGATTCTCCCCTCGACCCCTTTTCCCTTTTTATTCTACCTCATCTCTTTCTACACCCTCTTAATTTCCTAATCATTCTCTCCTCTCCATCTCCCTGTGGCCTTCCCTCCCCTCTCCAACCCGTCTTATTTGTCTCTCTCTCTCTCTCTCTCTCTCTCTCTCTCTCTCTCTCTCTCTCTCTCTCTCTCTCTCTCTTTCTCTCTCTCTCTCTCTCTCTCTCTCTCTCTCTCTCTCTCTCTCTCTCTCTCTCTCTCTGTCTCTCTCTTTCTCTCTCTCTCTCTCTCTCTCTCTCTCTCTATATATATATATATATATATATATATATATATATATATATATATATATATATATATATATAGCCTCAGAGGAAAGAGCTAAGGTCCTTGAGGGAAAGTTGGAGAAGCTCAAAGCCCTTAACGTAGCTCAGGTTCGATGCCTAGAAGAGGCGCCGCCCACTGACGTTTCGGAATCCTCTGGTATTAAGCGGACATTCCGGCATCATCTGAGGCTAAGCCAGCTGAGGCGAGAGAAAAGGAGAAAAAGAAGAAAGGAGAAACGAAGAAAAAAAAGAAAAAGAAGATAGTTGAAATAAAAGTAGAACCCAAAATAGAAGAAAAACAGATAAAAAAAAAGAAAAAGAAAGATAAGAATGTGGAGAGTAAAGAGGAAAAGGGGAGGCCTCTTCCACAAGGGAAGACCCCGTCTTCAGAGACCAAGTGTCCGAAGGTCACCCTCATTGGTGACTCGCAAACACGGGATCTGCAGCCGCTGCTAGCGGCCCGCCTTCGCACTAGCGTGAAGGTAAGCTGCCTGTCAGGACGGGGTAACCACACCATCAGAGTAGAAGCAGAGAAAGCTCAGGTTTCTGAGAATTCAGTCGTTGCTCTGATTGTGAGCAGCAACGACCTCTACTTCAGAGGGGGTAAGGTTGGCCTCAGTGGCAAGACCATCCAAACAGTGATGGGAGCCGTGGACGACATAGGGCTTAAAACCCGCAAACGTGTGGTGGTTAGGATGCTTCCGAGAAGAGGTCCATCCCGAACCGCTCACAAAAGAAACGTCGCAGTGAACAGAAGGTTGGCGGATCTCTGCACGGCAGAAGGAGTCTTCTTCGTGGACCCCTATCTTACCTTTATCGGTAGAGACGACCTCTACCAAAGGGACGGGGTACATCTCTCCTTTAAAGGGAAGGCCTTTCTCTCCAATCTAATCCAAGATATCGTGGAACGCACCCAAAGGAGCGTTCGAAACAGAGCAAAAGCGGACGTGCGCCAGCATGCCCGTGTCACTCCTGGAACGACCTTCTCGGAGGTGATCAAAAAGGGTGTGACCACGAAAACAGAAAAGCCGGGAAACGGAAGAGTGTAGGTAGTCCTACACTAGGGGACTCCCTCAAAGTTCTTCTGTTCAATGCGAGGTCAATCAGGAATAAGTTTCTTGAGCTCCGTGGCCTCGTAGTAACAGAGAAACCTGAGATGGAAGCCATAACGGAGTCGTGGATAAAAACCTCAAGCCGAGATTTTTAAGGTGAATTCACGATTCCCGGTTACCAGCTCTTCCTGAAAGATAGGCCAGACAGAGAGGGTGGTGGTGTGATGTTGTATGTCAAGGATACTCTCAACTCGACGGATTGCAACATGATATCCGACCATGAACTACTAGGTGTTGACCTAGAGATAGGTCCTGCCAAATACAGGACCCTGGTGCTTTATAGACCTCCTGCCCAACTCGTTGAAAAGGACAGAGATCTGTACTAGCTGCTAGGAGAACTTGTCGAAGACAGAGTGTGTATCGTCATGGGTGATTTCAACACACAAGTTGACTGGGAAACCAGAGAACCCTGTGGCGAGAACGCAGTACTCCTGGAGTTCACGAACAACGAGTTCCTCACTCAGTGAGTGAGAGAGCCAACGAGAGGAGACAATATCCTCGACTTGGTTTTCACCTCTGAGGATGACATCGTTGCGGACCTCTTAGTTGGCAAAGAGCTCGGTGGCAGTGACCACCGACTAATTAGATTTGTAGTAAAAGTCCCCAAGGCAGAGCCTGCAACTAGTAAATCAAGGAAACTGGATTTGAGAAGAGCAGACTTTGCAGGTCTACGCGCGGGACTGACTGGCGCGAAGCTATAAGAGTGCGATGCTGTTGAAGACTCTTGGAACAGTTTCCAAACCACATTCATGAGTCTTCAATCGCGTTTTATCCCTTTGAAATGCCTCCGTCGGTCCTTTGTTCAACCTAAGTGGTTTAATCGAGAAATCGGCCAACTGCTTAGGGAGAAGAGAAATGTGTACCGGCAATCGAAGATCTCGGGTGACTTTGACGAATACCGGAGGCTAGCCAGGAGAGTGAAGTCCAGTATAAGGGCGGCTAAGCGGTCTGAGGAACTCCGAGTGGCGAGACTCTGTAAAGAAAATCCCAAGGAGTTTTTTGGATATGTGAACAGCCGTAAACCAATCCGTCGAACGATTGGCCCTTTGAGGAATGAGGAGGGGACATTAAAGCATTCAGATGCAGAAAATGCCAACCTCTTCAACGACTACTTCTCTTCAGTGTTTACTGAAGAGTGTGGTCCCATTCCCCAGCCGACGGATTCCTACTCGGGCGAAAAGCTGGAGGCAATGGACTTCACCGAAGGAGAAATAAAGAAAAAGATCGCTGACCTAAAGACGAATAAGTCCCCTGGACCGGACAGGTTTCTACCTAAAGTGTTGAAGGAAGTGTGCGATGAAGTATCACGACATCTGTGCGCTATCTTTAACATGTCAATCCGGACCAAATGCGTTCCTAGAGACTGGCGTGAGGCGGAGGTGACTCCTATCTTCAAGAAAGGAGACCGTAACCAACCGTCGAACTACCGACCTATCAGTCTGACTTCGATAGTCAGTAAACTCATGGAAAGCATTATGGTGGACAAAGTGACGTCGTATTTAGAGTCAAACCTGCTACTGAAGAGTTCCCAGCACGGCTTCCGAAGGCAACGGTCATGCCTGACGAACCTTGTGGAATTCTTCCACTTCGTTTTCAGTGAGCACGATCTGGACAAGGCGGTGGATGTGGTCTACCTAGACTTTCAGAAAGCCTTTGATAAGGTACCACACCACCGCCTTCTCCGGAAAGTGCGAGCGCTAGGCATAGACGGAAAGGTAGCCGGCTGGATCGAGAACTGGCTAAGTGGCAGACGGCAACGGGTGGTGGTGAATGGAGAGTCTTCTGAGTGGGTGCCCGTTACTAGCGGGGTGCCTCAAGGTTCTGTCATGGGACCACTACTATTCATCATCTACGTCAACGACATGGACGGTGACATGGTTGCGAAGATTTCCAAATTTGCCGACAATACCAAGCTTGGTATGAACGTTGCAAAGGATGGAAATACTGCCCGCCTGCAGGAAGATCTTGGGAAGATTGGGGAGTTGTCGGACATGTGGCAAATGCCTTTTAACGTGGGCAAATGCAAAGTGATGCATATCGGCCACATAAACCCCCAATCTCAGTATATCATTAAGGGCACTGCTCTTGAATCGAGTGACACTGAGAAGGACTTGGGTGTAACAATCACTAGTGACCTCAAGTTCTCGAAACAGTGCATTGAGGCGGAGAAAAAGGCCCAAAGGATGCTAGGCTATATCAAGCGCCAGTTTGGTTATCGGAACCAGGAGATTGTACTGTGCCTGTACAACTCACTTGTCCGACCGCACCTGGAGTATGCCGTACAATTTTGGAGTCCTTCATTGCGAAAGGACATCGCGAGATTGGAACGCGTACAAGATAGGGCAACCAAGCTGATTCCCTCTATCCGACATAAAAGTTATGAGGATAGACTAAGGGAATTAGATCTGTTTTCGCTGGAAACCCGTAGACTGCGTGGTCAGCTCATCGAAGTTTACAAAATACTTCGAGGGTTCGACTATGTTGACTACCGGGATATGTTCACACTGAGTGAGAACAGAACGCGCAATCACGGCTTCAAACTTGAACTAAAGCGTTACAACCGCAATCTGTGTGGAAATTTTTTCACTTACAGTATCTGCGGTATGTGGAACGCACTTCAAGTGGAAGTTGTCAACAGTGAATCTGTTGACCAGTTCAAGTCAAGACTAGACAAAGCCTTGAAAAGTGGCCGTTTAGGGACGCAAAACAATTGAGCAGCCTTGTGCCCGCTCAATTGCTAGTGCAAAGGTACCCTCTTTGAATGGACCGTAAGGTCTCCAAGGGTACCTTCTTTCCTCTCTCTCTCTCTCTCTCTCTCTCTCTCTCTCTCTCTCTCTCTCTCTCTCTGACTCTCTCTCTCTCTCTCTCTCTCTCTCTCTCTCTCTCTCTCTCTCTCTCTCTCTCTCTTCTTTCTCTTTCTCTCTCTCTCTCTCTCTCTCTCTCTCTCTCTCTCTCTCTCTCTCTCTCTCTCTCTCTTTCTCTCTCTCTCTCAGAAAGAGAGAAAGCGCTAAAATGACAGGCAAAAAAGGACCCGTTCGTCTCAAACACAACTGTGCAATATGCCAGTTAGAAAAGTGGTGCCTTGATTTTCCGGAGGGCTGCTACTCAAAATGCAGCCCTGAAAGTATCTGCACTACTTGCATATTGACGCGAGAGGTGGAAAAGTTAAAAGACCTCTATAGAGCCTCAGAGGAGAGAGCTAAGGTCCTTGAGGAAAAGTTGGAGAAGCTCGAAGCCCTTAACGTAGCTCAGGTTCGATGCCTAGAAGAGGCGCCGCCCACTGACGTTTCGGAATCCTCTGGTATTAAGCGGACATTCCGGCATCATCTGAGGCTAAGCCAGCTGAGGCGAGAGAGAAGGAGAAAAAGAAGAAAGGAGAAACGAAGAAAAAAAAAGAAAAAGGTGATAGTTGAAACAAGAGTAGAACCCAAAATAGAAGAAAAACAGATAAAGAAGAAGAAAAAGAAAGATAAGAATGTGGAGAGTAAAGAGGAAAAGGGGAGGCCTCTTCCACAAGGGAAGACCCCGTCTTCAGAGACCAAGTGTCCGAAGGTCACCCTCATTGGTGACTCGCCAACACGGGATCTGCAGCCGCTGCTAGCGGCCCTCCTTCGCCTGTCAGGACGGGGTAATTACACCATCAGAGTAGAGGCAGAGAAAGCTCAGATTTCTGAGAATTCTGTTTTTGCTCTGATGGTGAGCGGCAACGACATCTACCTCAGAGGGGGTAAAGTGGGCCTCAGTGGTAAGACCATCCAAACAGTGATGGGAGCCGTGGACGACATAGGGCCTAAAACCCGCAAACGTGTGGTGGTTGGGATGCTTCCGAGAAGAGGTCCATCCCGAACCACTCACGAAAGAAACGTAAAGTGAACAAAAAGATGGCGGATCTCTGCACGGCAGAAGGAGTCTTCTTCGTGGACCCCTATTGTACCTTTATCGGTAGAGACGACCTCTACCAAAGGGACGGGGTACATCTCTCCTTTAAAGGGAAGGCCTTTCTCGCTAATCTAATTCCAGATGTCGTGGAACGCACCCAAAGGAGCGTTCGAAACAGAGCGAAAGCGGACGTGCGCCAGCATGCCCGTGTCAGTCCTGGAACGACCTTCTCGGAGGTGGTCAAAAAGGGTGTGACCACGAAAACAGAGAAGCCGGGAAACGGAAGAGCGTAGGGAGTTCTACACTAGGGGACTCCCTCAAAGTTCTTCTGTTCAATGCGAGGTCAATCAGGAATAAGTTTCTTGAGCTCCGTGGCCTCGTAGTAACAGAGGAACCTGAGATGGTGGCCATAACGGAGTCGTGGATAAAAACCTCAAGCCGAGATTTTGAAGGAGAATTCACGATTCCCGGTTACCAGCTCTTCCTGAAAGATAGGCCAGACAGAGAGGGTGGCGGTGTGATGTTGTATGTCAAGGATACTCTCAACTCGACGGATTGCAACATGATATCCGACCATGAACTACTAGGTGTTGATCTAGAGATAGGTCCTGCCAAATACAGGACCCTGGTGCTTTATAGACCTCCTGCCCAACTCGTTGAAAAGGACAGAGATCTGTACAAGCTACTAGGAGAACTTGTCGAAGACAGAGTGTGTATCGTCATGGGTAATTTCAACACACAAGTTGACTGGGAAACCAGAGAACCCTGTGGCGAGAACGCACTACTCCTGGAGTTCACGAACAACGAGTTCCTCACTCAATTGGTGAGAGAGCCAACGAGAGGAGACAATATCCTCGACTTGGTTTTCACCTCTGAAGATGACATCGTTGAGGACCTCTCTGTTGGCGAAGAGCTCGGTGGCAGTGACCACCGACTAATTAGATTTGTAGTCAAAGTCCCGAAGGCAGAGCCTGCAACTAGTAAATCAAGGAAACTCGATTTGAGAAGAGCAGACTTTGCAGGTCTACGCTATGGACTGACTGACGCAAGGCTAGAAGAGTGCGATGCTGTTGAAGACTCTTGGAACAGTTTCAAAACCACATTCATGAGTCTTCAATCGCGTTTTTATTCCTCTGAAATGCCCCCGTCGGTCTTCTGTTCAACCAAAGTGGTTTAATCGAGAAATCGGGCAACTGCTTAGGGAGAAGAGAAATGTGTACCGCAATCGAAGATCTCGGGTGACTTTGACGAATACCGGAGGCTAGCCAGGAGAGTGAAGTCCAGTATAAGGGCGGCTAAGCGGTCTGAGGAACTCCGAGTGGCGAGACTCTGTAAAGAGAATCCCAAGGAGTTTTTTGGATATGTGAACAGCCGTAAACCAATCCGTCGAACGATTGGCCCTTTGAGGAATGAGGAGGGGACATTAAAGCATTCAGATGCAGAAAATGCCAACCTCCTCAACGACTACTTCTCTTCAGTGTTTACTGAAGAGTGTGGTCCCATTCCCCAGCCGACGGATTCCTACTCGGGGGCAAAGCTGGAGGCAATGGACTTCACCGAAGGAGAAATAAAGAAAAAGATCGCTGACCTAAAGACGAATAAGTCCCCTGGACCGGACGGGTTTCTACCTAAAGTGTTGAAGGAAGTGTGCGATGAAGTATCACGACATCTGTGCGCTATCTTTAACATGTCAATCCGGACCAAATGCGTTCCTAGAGACTGGCGTGAGGCGGAGGTGACTCCGATCTTCAAGAAAGGAGACCGTAGTCAACCGTCGAACTACCGACCTATCAGTCTGACTTCGATAGTCGGTAAACTCATGGAAAGCATCATGGTGGACAAAGTGACGTCGTATTTAGAGTCAAACCTGCTACTGAGGAGTTCCCAGCACGGCTTCCGAAGGCAACGGTCATGCCTGACGAACCTTGTAGAATTCTTCCACTTCGTTTTCAGTGAGCACGATCGGGACAAGGCGGTGGATGTGGTTTACCTAGACTTTCAGAAAGCTTTTGATAAGGTACCACACCGCCGCCTTCTCCGGAAAGTGCGAGCGCTAGGCATAGACGGAAAGGTAGCCGGCTGGATCGAGAACTGGCTAAGTGGCAGATGGCAACGGTTGGTGGTAAACGGACAGTCTTCTGAGTGGGTGCCCGTTACTAGCGGGGTGCCTCAAGGTTCTGTCATGGGACCACTACTATTTATCATCTACGTCAACGACATTTACGGTGACATGGTTGCGAAGATTTCCAAATTTGCCGACGATACCAAGCTTGGTATGAACGTTGCAAAGGATGGAAATACTGCCCGCCTGCAGGAAGATCTTGGGAAGATTGGGGAGTGGTCGGTCACGTGGCAAATGCCTTTTAACGTGGGGAAATGTAAAGTGATGCATATCGGCCACAGAAACCCCCAATCTCAGTATATCCTTAAGGGCACTGCTCTTGAATCGAGTGACACTGAGGAGGACTTGGGTGTTACTATTACTAGTGACCTCAAGTTCTCGAAACAGTGCATTGAGGCGGAGAAAAAGGCCCAAAGGATGCTAGGCTATATCAAGCGCCAGTTTGGTTATCGGAACCAGGAGATTGTACTGTGCCTGTACAACTCACTTGTCCGACCGCACCTGGAGTATGCCGTACAATTTTGGAGTCCTTCATTGCGAAAGGACATCGCGAGATTGGAACGCGTACAAGCCAGGGCAACCAAGCTGATTCCCTCTATCCGACATAAAAGTTATGAGGATAGACTAAGGGGAATTAGATCTGTTTTCGCTGGAAACCCGTAGACTGCGTGGTCAGCTCATCGAAGTTTCAAAATACTTCGAGGGTTCGACTATGTTGACTACCGGGATATGTTCACACTGAGTAAGAACAGAACGCGCAATCACGGCTTCAAACTTGAACTAAAGCGTTACAACCGCAATCTGTGTGGAAATTTTTTCACTTACAGTATCTGCGGTATGTGGAACGCACTTCCAGTGGAAGGTTTCAACAGTGAATCTGTTGACCAGTTCAAGTCAAGACTAGACAAAGTCTTGAAAAGTGGCCGTTTAGGGACGCAAAACAATTGAGCAGCCTTGTGCCCGCTCAATTGCTAGTCCAAAGGTACCCTCTTTGAATGGACCGTAAGGTCTCCAAGGGTACCTTCTTTCCTCTCTCTCTCTCTCTCTCTCTCTCTCTCTCTCTCTCTCTCTCTGACTCTCTCTCTCTCTCTCTCTCTCTCTCTCTCTCTCTCTCTCTCTCTCTCTCTCTCTTTCTTTCTCTTTCTCTCTCTCTCTCTCTCTCTCTCTCTCTCCTCTCTTCTCTCTCTCTCTCTCTCTCTCAGAAAGAGAGAAAGCGCTAAAATGACAGGCAAAAAAGGACCCGTTCGTCTCAAACACAACTGTGCAATATGCCAGTTAGAAAAGTGGTGCCTTGACTTTCCGGAGGGCTGCTACTCAAAATGCAGCCCTGAAAGTATCTGCACTACTTGCATATTGACGCGAGAGGTGGAAAAGTTAAAAGACCTCTATAGAGCCTCAGAGGAGAGAGCTAAGGTCCTTGAGGAAAAGTTGGAGAAGCTCGAAGCCCTTAACGTAGCTCAGGTTCGATGCCTAGAAGAGGCGCCGCCCACTGACGTTTCGGAATCCTCTGGTATTAAGCGGACATTCCGGCATCATCTGAGGCTAAGCCAGCTGAGGCGAGAGAGAAGGAGAAAAAGAAGAAAGGAGAAACGAAGAAAAAAAAAGAAAAAGGTGATAGTTGAAACAAGAGTAGAACCCAAAATAGAAGAAAAACAGATAAAGAAGAAGAAAAAGAAAGATAAGAATGTGGAGAGTAAAGAGGAAAAGGGGAGGCCTCTTCCACAAGGGAAGACCCCGTCTTCAGAGACCAAGTGTCCGAAGGTCACCCTCATTGGTGACTCGCCAACACGGGATCTGCAGCCGCTGCTAGCGGCCCTCCTTCGCCTGTCAGGACGGGGTAATTACACCATCAGAGTAGAGGCAGAGAAAGCTCAGATTTCTGAGAATTCTGTTTTTGCTCTGATGGTGAGCGGCAACGACATCTACCTCAGAGGGGGTAAAGTGGGCCTCAGTGGTAAGACCATCCAAACAGTGATGGGAGCCGTGGACGACATAGGGCTTAAAACCCGCAAACGTGTGGTGGTTGGGATGCTTCCGAGAAGAGGTCCATCCCGAACCACTCACGAAAGAAACGTAAAGTGAACAAAAAGATGGCGGATCTCTGCACGGCAGAAGGAGTCTTCTTCGTGGACCCCTATTGTACCTTTATCGGTAGAAACGACCTCTACCAAAGGGACGGGGTACATCTCTCCTTTAAAGGGAAGGCCTTTCTCGCTAATCTAATTCCAGATGTCGTGGAACGCACCCAAAGGAGCGTTCGAAACAGAGCGAAAGCGGACGTGCGCCAGCATGCCCGTGTCAGTCCTGGAACGACCTTCTCGGAGGTGGTCAAAAAGGGTGTGACCACGAAAACAGAGAAGCCGGGAAACGGAAGAGCGTAGGGAGTTCTACACTAGGGGACTCCCTCAAAGTTCTTCTGTTCAATGCGAGGTCAATCAGGAATAAGTTTCTTGAGCTCCGTGGCCTCGTAGTAACAGAGGAACCTGAGATGGTGGCCATAACGGAGTCGTGGATAAAAACCTCAAGCCGAGATTTTGAAGGAGAATTCACGATTCCCGGTTACCAGCTCTTCCTGAAAGATAGGCCAGACAGAGAGGGTGGCGGTGTGATGTTGTATGTCAAGGATACTCTCAACTCGACGGATTGCAACATGATATCCGACCATGAACTACTAGGTGTTGATCTAGAGATAGGTCCTGCCAAATACAGGACCCTGGTGCTTTATAGACCTCCTGCCCAACTCGTTGAAAAGGACAGAGATCTGTACAAGCTACTAGGAGAACTTGTCGAAGACAGAGTGTGTATCGTCATGGGTAATTTCAACACACAAGTTGACTGGGAAACCAGAGAACCCTGTGGCGAGAACGCACTACTCCTGGAGTTCACGAACAACGAGTTCCTCACTCAATTGGTGAGAGAGCCAACGAGAGGAGACAATATCCTCGACTTGGTTTTCACCTCTGAAGATGACATCGTTGAGGACCTCTCTGTTGGCGAAGAGCTCGGTGGCAGTGACCACCGACTAATTAGATTTGTAGTCAAAGTCCCGAAGGCAGAGCCTGCAACTAGTAAATCAAGGAAACTCGATTTGAGAAGAGCAGACTTTGCAGGTCTACGCTATGGACTGACTGACGCAAGGCTAGAAGAGTGCGATGCTGTTGAAGACTCTTGGAACAGTTTCAAAACCACATTCATGAGTCTTCAATCGCGTTTTATTCCTCTGAAATGCCCCCGTCGGTCTTCTGTTCAACCAAAGTGGTTTAATCGAGAAATCGGGCAACTGCTTAGGGAGAAGAGAAATGTGTACCGGCAATCGAAGATCTCGGGTGACTTTGACGAATACCGGAGGCTAGCCAGGAGAGTGAAGTCCAGTATAAGGGCGGCTAAGCGGTCTGAGGAACTCCGAGTGGCGAGACTCTGTAAAGAGAATCCCAAGGAGTTTTTTGGATATGTGAACAGCCGTAAACCAATCCGTCGAACGATTGGCCCTTTGAGGAATGAGGAGGGGACATTAAAGCATTCAGATGCAGAAAATGCCAACCTCCTCAACGACTACTTCTCTTCAGTGTTTACTGAAGAGTGTGGTCCCATTCCCCAGCCGACGGATTCCTACTCGGGGGCAAAGCTGGAGGCAATGGACTTCACCGAAGGAGAAATAAAGAAAAAGATCGCTGACCTAAAGACGAATAAGTCCCCTGGACCGGACGGGTTTCTACCTAAAGTGTTGAAGGAAGTGTGCGATGAAGTATCACGACATCTGTGCGCTATCTTTAACATGTCAATCCGGACCAAATGCGTTCCTAGAGACTGGCGTGAGGCGGAGGTGACTCCGATCTTCAAGAAAGGAGACCGTAGTCAACCGTCGAACTACCGACCTATCAGTCTGACTTCGATAGTCGGTAAACTCATGGAAAGCATCATGGTGGACAAAGTGACGTCGTATTTAGAGTCAAACCTGCTACTGAGGAGTTCCCAGCACGGCTTCCGAAGGCAACGGTCATGCCTGACGAACCTTGTAGAATTCTTCCACTTCGTTTTCAGTGAGCACGATCGGGACAAGGCGGTGGATGTGGTTTACCTAGACTTTCAGAAAGCTTTTGATAAGGTACCACACCGCCGCCTTCTCCGGAAAGTGCGAGCGCTAGGCATAGACGGAAAGGTAGCCGGCTGGATCGAGAACTGGCTAAGTGGCAGATGGCAACGGTTGGTGGTAAACGGACAGTCTTCTGAGTGGGTGCCCGTTACTAGCGGGGTGCCTCAAGGTTCTGTCATGGGACCACTACTATTTATCATCTACGTCAACGACATTTACGGTGACATGGTTGCGAAGATTTCCAAATTTGCCGACGATACCAAGCTTGGTATGAACGTTGCAAAGGATGGAAATACTGCCCGCCTGCAGGAAGATCTTGGGAAGATTGGGGAGTGGTCGGTCACGTGGCAAATGCCTTTTAACGTGGGGAAATGTAAAGTGATGCATATCGGCCACAGAAACCCCCAATCTCAGTATATCCTTAAGGGCACTGCTCTTGAATCGAGTGACACTGAGGAGGACTTGGGTGTTACTATTACTAGTGACCTCAAGTTCTCGAAACAGTGCATTGAGGCGGAGAAAAAGGCCCAAAGGATGCTAGGCTATATCAAGCGCCAGTTTGGTTATCGGAACCAGGAGATTGTACTGTGCCTGTACAACTCACTTGTCCGACCGCACCTGGAGTATGCCGTACAATTTTGGAGTCCTTCATTGCGAAAGGACATCGCGAGATTGGAACGCGTACAAGCCAGGGCAACCAAGCTGATTCCCTCTATCCGACATAAAAGTTATGAGGATAGACTAAGGGAATTAGATCTGTTCTCACTGGAAACCCGTAGACAGCGTGGTCAGCTCATCGAAGTTTACAAAATACTTCGAGGGTTCGACAATGTTGACTATCGGGATATTTTCACACTGAGTGAGAACAAAACGCGCAATCACGGCTTCAAACTTGAACTGAAGCGTTACAACCGCAATCTGTGTGGAAATTTTTTCACTTACAGTATCTGCGGTATGTGGAACGCACTTCCAGTGGAAGTTGTCAACAGTGAATCTGTTGACCAGTTTAAGTCAAGACTAGACAAAGTCTTGAAAAGTGGCCGTTTAGGGACGCAATACAATTGAGCAGCCTTGTGCCCGCTCAATTGCTAGTCCAAAG